>CM053585.1:377673617-377759476 GCA_028646515.1 Pseudochirops corinnae
CCTGCCCTCCCCTCCATCACCCCACCTCTCATCCCCCTTCCCCCTACTCTCCTGTGTGGCAAGATGCCCAGTTTAGAGTTTATGTCATTCCTTCCCTAAGCCAAGTTCAGTGAGAGTAAGAGGGACTCTTTCCCTTTTGCCTTCCTGTTGGGAGCCTCTTTTCAATGAGCTCTTGAAAAGAACAAGCATGCATCTGACTTTCATTAGTTTATTAGTTTCTTAGCATCCGAGCCATTCTTTTGAGGAGCCCACCCTCTCCTCCAATAGCTGACGCTTGCAGGTGAGCTCCCATGATCATCTACTGAAGAAACGCTCGTAAGAAATCATTATAGGGTATTTTTGAAGACAAAGTCTTATCATAATATTCCAAAACATGAAAGAACTCCTCTTCAGAAAGATTGATTCCGTATTGCCGCAGAACCTGGAGAACAGAGAGGCCGGCATTAGGAGGGTGGGGAGGGTCCGGGGCTGGGGCAGGCTGACAAAGCATGCATAGCGCTCCGCTCACAGACGCCTGAGTTGCTGAGGTAACCTCCGAGGGCCTGTCATGGTCTAGGGCTCTGATTCTATGATGTGGCTACAAAGGGTCAAAGAATGTCAGAACTGGGAGGGGCCTTAGAACAGGGGATGTCAGAGCTGGGAGGGATCTTAACTCTTCAGTAGCCTAACCTTCTCATTTTACAAAGGAGGAAACTGAGGCTCTGAAATGGGAAATGACCTGCCCAAGGCCACACAGCAAGGCAGCAGCAGAATCAGATGAGGAAACTGAGGCTCGGGGAGCAATGACTTTTGTAGAAACCTAGGATCCTAGCCAGGTGGAAGGGGCCTCATAGTCCATCCAGTGCAAACCCAGTGGAGTCACTGAGGCACAGAGAATAGAAAATGACTGGGACCCCCAAATCCCAGGACCCCCAAGCCTCCACCCTTGTCCCTGTGTGCCAGACTGCCTGCCTCTTCCCCACTTTTCCTCTTGATTTAATCATCCCTTTCTAGAGATACAGAGGGTGGCAGAGACATGGTAGACACTATCACTGTGTCCCTTGGGTTGGCTTCAATGTTGGGGTTTTGTTACCGACACAAGGCAGTGAATGGGGAACGAGCACAAGGGGAGAGGACCAGGGGGTGAAAAGCCAACAACAAAACTTTAAAAGTCCCTTAAAATTAGACACCGAGTCAGGAGACACAGGAGCTGTCTGTCCCGTGGGTTTGAATAATTTCTTTTTTTCTGGATGAATCTTCATGGTGCCCCGAGGTATGAAATGACCCTGAGGAAGTCCTCAGGGCTTGGGTCACACATCTATGGAGAATGCCCAGGAGGATGCGAATAAGAAGTACCCAGGCTGAGCAAGCAAGGTGGAGCTGCCATCTGCCCTGGTGGAGGGATGGCTCCACAGAGAGGAGATGGATGCCACTGTGTAGGAAGGGGCCGTTGGACTTCTGCCTTTCGTCCTGGTCCCTTTCCCTGACTCACCATAAGTCCCAGGGCCCCACTTACCTTCCGAAAGTCAGCGATGCTTAAGATGCCAGTCCCAGATTCATCATAGCTTTTGAAAGTGCGCCGCATGGGTCTCCAGCAATGCAGGATTTTGGGCTGGATTCTCAGCAAAGCCGCGTAAAAGGAAGCACTCTGAGTTCCCGAACCTTTCTGGTAAAGGGAGACAGAAGGAAACCAAGAGCCTTAATAACAATCATTCACTTAGGGGCAGAGTCCCACAAAGGGCCTGAGGTCCACTGAGGCAGCCTCCAAGCTTTGCCCACAGCTCTTGAGCCCGTAATCCCCGTCATTCAAAACTGCTACCCACCCACATAGACCCTTTTCCCTCCTCCACTTCCCTTCTCTTGAACCCAGCTCTCCTACTCCCTTGTTCCTCAGTCAGTTCAATTCAAGAAACACTTATTTTACACCTACTATGTGCCGGTACTGGGAGAACTGAGACAGAGAGATCCTGGTCCAGCCCTGCTTGCCCTAAAGAAGCTCACATCCCTTCTGGGGAAACAATGTATAAACATTCAATCACCCAACACGCATGTATGAAGCACCTACTGTATACCAGATTTGTGGTAAGTGCTAGGCAGACAAAGAAGGAAGTGGAGCTGTCTCAGCCCTTGAGGGGCTTGCATTCTCTATATCAAGAGAAACAATGTGAACACAGCCAAGCATGTAAGTCAACAGGAAGTTGTTGAGCATTTATTAAGCATCTTCTAAGTCCCAGCTAAGCAGTGGGAATACAGAGAAGGGAAAAGAAACCCAGACCCTGCTCTCAGGGGCCCACACAAGTGTTGCTGCTTGTCCTCCGATCCTGAAGAGGACCATGACATCCAGGAGGCGATGCCTTGACATGCCAGCAAATTGGATGTGAGCGAGAGAGGGCTGTGCAGAGGCCATGGTCTCCCACAGCTTCCGGGGCCATCTCCAGTCGGCCTGCTCCACGTCTGGCCACTGGGCCCCGACGGCTCACAAAATCTGTACAGAACCAATGATCAGTAGTCTGGGTGTGGGCTTGAGCTAGGAGGGTCCGGAGCCTGTGCCGAGCCTTGCAGGGAGGAGGCAGAGCTGAGGAGGGAACAAAATCCCACTTGGTGACAAGGAGCAGTGAGAAGGTGGCAGGGTGTCCAGGTTCTTCTCTTCTAACATTCCCTCCCGACTGCCCATTCCACTGTCAGCAAGCTTTAGCTTCAGCCCCAAGGTTGGCCATTGTCATAGTGCTGCCCTCTGTTGTGCTGCAGCCATTGTGTTTAGGGGTTTCTTGGTTCTATTTCCTTCACTTGTATCTGTTCACACATCTTCCTGAGCTACTCTGAATTCATCTTCGGCATCAATCACCACTAATTACATGATTTTAGTCATGCCATAGTTCATTTGGCCATCCCCAACCAATAAACATTTATACCCATTTCCGTGTCTCTGCTATCACAAAGAGTGCTGCTATGAATGCTTTGGTATATACAGAGCCCATCCTTTTTTTCCCTGTTAACTTCTTTGGGATGTATGCCCAGCAATGGAATCTCTGCATCACAAGATATAGACATTTTAGTCACTTTCTTCATACAATTCAAAATTGCTTTCCAGACTGACTGGGTCGATTCACAGCTCCACCAATAATGCATAAGCACACCTGTCTTCCCACAAGCCCTCCAAAGTTGAGCATTCTCATTTTTTGTCATCTTTGCCAATCTTTTTGGAGTGAGGTGATACCTCAGGGTTGTTTGGACCTATATATCTCTTATTAATAACTTGGGACATTATTTCATATGGTTGTCAATAGTTTTAATTCTTTAGAGAAGTATTTGTCCATATCCTTTGACCACTTCTCTATTGGGGAATGGCATTTGGTGTTTGGGAAGCTCCCTCCTTCATGAAGACCCTGGCTGAGTTTCCTCACAGAACACCTGCTAAGTGCTTCGTGGGAAGGGGACTGGTTCTGAAGGACACAGCAAAGAGAACTCACAGTTCCAGTGCACTCCACAGTTCCAGTGCACTCCAAAAATATCTATCAACCTGGAAGTTGTGGGTCATTTGCACCATGTGCCCAGGTAGCTCTGAGGGATAGAAGGGGAATCTCCCTCACATAATTTCTTTGAGGAATTTTGAGAATGTCAGTTCCTGGAACAAGCAGTCATTTTGCTTTCTCCAAAAAGGAGCATCAACTCCCACCCAAGCAGTAGGGTTAAAAAGTCATCAGATATAGGACAGGACTAATTGAGCCTAACAGGACACCCACATCAGTAGCCTTGTTTCCAACTCCTTTGCCTCAGGAAAACTCAGGTTTCCCCTCTCCCTTCTAGGAGGTCCCACCTTCCCTCTGAGTTGTATCCTGTCCACAAGAGTAACAATCCTTGGTAAGAGTCAGGGTGGCTCCTATTGCTGCTGCTCTGATCCTTCCTCCCCTTTGGGGCTGAGCAGAGGATCCAAGCAGGCTCTTTTCTCCGGTCAAAGGGAGGCTGGTCATCGCCAGGTCTCAACTTTCCTTTTTTCTCTCCTCTCTAATCTCGGCTCTTAATGCCTTGCTTCTAACTCCAATGGCAGCTCCCTCTTGCCCTGGACCCCAGGGACCTTCTGCAGACTCTCTCTCCTTACACATCTCTCTGTGGCCCTTCATGTCTCCTCTGTCCTTGGGTCTCCTTGTAAAGGCCATATTAGCACATGGCTAGCTCCTTCCTTCCACCTCAACACAGCCCCTCATGAACAAGGACAGAGGCTGATCTTCATGCCCACTATTGGGATGGAGGCAGGAGGGGTCTGTGTGAATAAGGAAGGCTCACCTGCAGGAAATGTCACTGTCAGGTGGCAATAATACAACAGAAACCACAGAACTAGACCATCAGAGGTGGGAGGACCTGGGAGCCAGTCAGTTACCAAGCACGAATTCAGCACCTACTATGTTTCTTTGAGGATACAGAGACAAAACAGCTCTCCAGGAGCTCCGCTGGACCAGGCACAAACAAGAAACCAGGCAAAGTACAGAGGGAAGGCACTCACCTGTCAGAGCAGGGAGGGACCTTAGAACGGTCCTAAGAACCTTAGACCTAAGAACCTTAGAACAAACTAGGAGTGCTCTCAGAAGAGCCAGTCTCAGAGGTGTAAGGAGCCAAAGAACAGCTCAAGGCACAACTTAGAATGTTAGCGCCAGAGATCATCGAGCGCCTGGTCGCTGGCTGGCTCATTGGACAGAACGCTGGACCTGGAGTCACCAAGACACTGACTTGCCATTGAACCTCAGTATTCCTCGGTTTCACATCTGTTAATTGAGGACAAAAAGAACAGCCACCTCCCACTGTTGTTGTGAGGATCAAATTAGATAATATTTATAAAGCGATTTGCAAATACTGAAGCACTACGTGAAGGCTAGCTACCAACCCGCTCTGTTTCCAAATTAGAAGACCAAGTCTCAGAGGACCGTGGCTTGTTTCTGGGCTCGAAGTCCCGGGCGCCGTCCGTGGCCACAAGCACCAGGTCGGGGGACAGCAGGAAGCCCCGGCGAGGCCGAGGCGCCCCGCCCAGGCTGGTATGGGAGCCCGCGGCCTGCGGCCACATACGCACCATCACGTAGACCTGCTGAATCTTCATCCTCTGCATGAGCGAGGTCTCCTTGGCCTTTAGGAGGAGCACGCAGCTCTGGAAAAAGTCGCAGTACGCGAATTTGCCGCTGTTCTTCAGGTCGTACTTGGTGATGAGATGCTGGTACTCGTCCTTGCTGATGTCCAGGTTGTACTTGTCCGCCAGAGCTAGAGCACAAAAGGGGCACTCAGTACACTGTCCGTCCGTCTGTACATCCGCCATCACTCGGGCACCCCGCGCCATAAAGAACCCTTTGAACAGGCAGGGCCCAGGGGAGGAAGCTCAAGGAGAGATCATGACTGGGGCAAGGTCACACTGCCTGGAAATGTCAGAGGCAGGATTCACACCTGATTCTCTCCAAATTATCTATAATCGGCCCTGTCCAAGGGACTTTCAACCCCTACTCCATGAGCATTTCCCCACAACAGCAAGGGGAGGGCACATGTTATCATCTTCGTTTTTACAGATTAGGACACAGGCTCAGAGAGAGGACATGGCTCATCCTGGTTCAGTTTCTGAATCTAAGCGCCGGGCTTTCTCCACCCGTAAGCACGCAGCCCCCTGACGCAGTTCCCCTGAAACATGGCGGTCGATAGATCAGCATTCAAGGGAGTGGTCAGCTGCACAGGAACAACTTCCTGGATGGGGCGGGGTGGGGGTGGAGACGGCCCCCACAGCGCAGCGGGGGCTAGAGGCTTTGCTCAGCTCTGCACCATCTACAAGATATACGGTAACTAGGATAATTAGTCAGATGATGGCACTGCAGAGATGTGGGACGTCATGGGGTTAGAATGAGATATGCATTAGAAATATAATATGCCTCAGCTCACAATTCTCTTGCATTTTCCAGGTTCCATCATGCCGTTATTAAGCACTTACTTGTGTAGTGTGCCAGGTGCTGGGGCCACTGGGACAAGAATGAGACAGTCCCAATTCAGTGAAGGGGGAAATGCCAACTGATAGCGCCCCCTTTTACACAGGAGGAAGCCGGGAGTCCCAAAGAGCTGTGATTGGCCATGGTCAGAGTGCGGCCGTGAAGCCAGGGCTCCTCCCCTGATCACCCCATTATGGGCTTCGGGTGTGGCCCTTCTCTAGCCTCAGTTCCCTCGTTTGTCAAATGATATTAGACCAGGTGGTCACTACAGTTCCTCTCAACTTGGCTTTCTCTGCTGGTCTATGACCAAAGAGGTGGGGAGCGGGGAGATGAGCTCGCACCTTGGAATTCGGCCACGGTGATTTCTCCGTGTTTGTCAACGTCCTTCTCCTTACACTCTTTCAGCATTTCCTTCCAGCAGCCCTGAATCTTCTTTCTCAGCTTTGTTTCGATCACCTCACAGTTCTGCAAAGTGGGGACCCAGGCCCGGGAAGCTGTGGAGCCAGCAGTCGGGGGAGCCTGGAAGCAGAAACAATGAGCAGTCAGAGAGGGCCGGAGGGAAGCTCAGTGGCAAAGACAGGAGGGTCCCCTCCCTTCCAGCCTGCCTTGGGGGAAAGGAAGGAGCAGGATGGCCTTCTTAGGGGCAGAGAGTCACCTGCCCAGGCTGCACAGGCGGCTTCTCCGGGTCTTTCTTGCTTTTTTGCTGGTTCGGATCTATACTCCCTATGCTGAGGATCACGTCCATTTACCGGCTCATAACAGCAGCTGTCTCAGAGAGGTAGAGGGACTGGACCGGGGTCTCACAGTCTGTATGTGTCTCAAACCCTGGCCTTCTGATTCCAAAGCATTGCCCTTCTCCCTATCCCCCAGTACCTCCTGATGCAGCAAACATGGAGTAAGCACCAGCTGTGTACAGAGGACTGTGCTTCCTACCAGAGAACATATAAATGTTCAGAACCACACATGTCCTTCCTCATGGACCTCAGAGCCTAGGAGGGGAATAAGGCACATCCACAGATCACTGCACCATGTGGGGGGGGGAGGGAAGGGATTGGAGCAAACCCTGTGGTTATATATGCTCCAAGGGGCTCAAAGGCCTGTGGGACCAAAGACTCCTGACTCCAGGAGGTGGAGGGGGGGCCAGGAATTGGTGCTGTCCTGACTGAGCCTGCTTTATTTCATAACACCATCATTGGGCCCCATCTCTGCGCCATAAATGTGTCTCTAACTCTCCCACCTCCATGCCTTTGCTTTTGCAGTTCCCTCTGTCCAATGCTCTGTCTCTCCCTCTTGTCACCCCTTGAATTTAACTCATCCAGTTCAAACCCCAGCTCCTCTAGGACCCTTCCTCCTTCCCCCTCCCCCCCACCCTCCCAAGACTATAACCCTCTGGATGCCCTTCCCTCACCTTCCTTTGCATTCTCCTCAGCTGTGGACCTCATGCCCCTCTCTGAGGCTGCTCTTTTAGCAAAACTTTGTATCTCCTTCAGGCCTCACAAGTTCTCTGCCCACAATAGGTGCTTAATAAATGTTCACTGGATTGAATTGAATAATGGAATTGACTGTTTCCCCTGGTAAGAAGCCATACACCTGACTGAGGTGGTCAGTGTTTAGACTAAAATGTTTTTATGTAGTACCTCTGTAATTTATTCAGTCATTTTTCCAACAGCTAAACATCATGAAATATCGAAGTAATTAGGAAACAGATGTGGCTGACTGGCAGCCAGGTGGGTGGGCCACGTGCAGAGGCTGGAAAAAATGGCTGCCCGTGGGTGTCCCCAGGCCCAGCCGCCTGGAGCCAAAGCCCACTCCCCAACAGACCTGACCACTGGAAACAGCACAAGGGATGAGTTCTCACCAGAGCACTAGGCCAAGGTATTTGCCAGCTTGGCTCCAGCACCACAGCCCTGGTGCTTGCCACAGGGCGATGGCCTTCCTCTTGGGTCCATCCAGTCTCTCCTTCTCTCTGACCCTGGGCCCTCTTTCTTCCCCTCCCCTCCCCTCGCCCCAGCCCCAAACATTCAACATCCATTTACTGAGTCTCTGGTATGTGACCATCAACAATATATTAATGGCCATTAATGAGGTAGGCAATGGAGAAAGAGAGACCCAAATCACACATCAGAGGTAGCAAGAGGAAGTTCAGGAGAAAAGAATAAAGGGTTTCCCATCAGAGGAGCCAGGTTCTTAGCCCTGCTCCCCCACTAGCCTCACCCAAGGTGAGGCCCCCTCTGTGCCTCAGTTTCTCCACTTTTAAAATGATGGAGTTGGGGAGCAGGTAGGTAGCACTATAGCATACAGAGCACCAGCCCTGGAGTCAGGAAAACCTGAGTTCAAATCCCACCTCAGACACTTGACACTTAATAGCTGTGTGACCCTGGGCAAGTCACTTAATCCCATGCCTCAATAAACAAACAAAAAAATGAGGGAGTTGGATCAGATGATCTGTAAGGAACTTTCCAACCCAAATCTGGACTCTACGTCCCATGATCCCATGTTTCTAGAATGTACTTAATGCAAGTAGGATTAAGGCCATTTTATCGACCAGAAAACCGAGGCTCAGAACCAGGCTGAGCAATTCGCCGGATGTTACACCGCGGTGGGGCAGCGCTGCCTCCCCTCCTACGTGTCTCTCCGGGACGGGCGCCCACCTGAGCAGGGAAAGCCCGAAAGGGGAACGGGAGGTTCTCGGCCGCAGCCACTTACAGCTTCGTGGCCAGTCTGGGGGCGCGGTGCGGATCCGGGAGGGCAGCTGCCTGGGGTGGCGGGCGAGGTCCCCGGCATTGCCTCGGGACTGGCGCCTCCTGATCTCTGGGTTTTCACCGAATCTCCCGTGGCTGGAGGGCTCAGAGTCTTCTCCATGTTGAACTTGTTTAGGAAGTCCTGGTACTTGAGCCTCCCGTCGCTGCTGAGGGGCAGCTCATTCCAGAGACTCTCGAACTGGTGACAGAAGGAAAGGTGGGTTAAGAGGGTGGGTGGAACAGGTAAACCCTCCCCACGCTGGAACTCTGGTACCCAAGAGGAGCTGGGGCTAATGGGGGCCCTGGGCCTGAACCAGCCCGAGCAAGTCTCCCTCCAATTCCAGCCAGCCTCGGCCCTGGAGAAGGAAGAGAAAGCCAGGGCAAACCTGTCATTCATACCCTCTGCAGGGCATTTTAAACATGTAACAGGGACCTGGAGAGCAGGTTTCAGCCATTCAATCTGTAGTCAGTCACCCAGGCTAAGCTGGAAGATGCAGAGCCTGCACACCTTTAACCCAGCCAAGGGCCTTTGGGTGCACCCTCCTTTCTCCCTGGCACACTCTCAACAGGACCCACTTACCTGCTGCCCCAGCATCAGCAGGGCCTTGCACCTGGAGGGAAAAGAGTGTCTCCAGATATAACCAACAGGGGAACATTTGGGAAAATGGAAAGGCTTTGACAGTGCAAGAGCCCATGAATCATACCACCAGGAAACCAGGCAGGAGATTGGCTTTGATGACCTCTGAGGTCCCAGGACATTCAGGATTCTTCTGTGATTGTCCCATTCAAAGAGTCCAGAATTCAGAGAGGCTCTGATTCCCTGCCCCTTCACCTCCTACCCCCAGCACCTATCCCCCCACAGTGCCAGATCCTTAGCAACTCCATCTTCACATCTCCTCCATCATGGGTCACGGTATCAGAGATTTAGAGCTGGAAAGAAGCTTTGGCTTTCCTTTTCCTCTTTCCTTTCCCATTGCCTCCATCCTAATACAGGGCAAACAAGACCCATTGGCCCACACTTTTACAGCATAAGTTCCTTAACAAGTTTGCCCCACTTCCTCCCTCTCCCTACCACTAAATCAGGTTCAAGTCATGTCAGTAAGTATTCATTGAGCACCTACTGTGTGCCAGGCTCCGGGGAAACAAAGAAAGGCCAAATGTAAAACAAAAGATACTCCAGGGCCTTCAGGGAGCTCACAGTCTAATGGAGGAGACGACAAGCAAACACATGGACAAACAGGACAAAGACAGGCTGAACTGGACATAATCAGCAAAGCAAAATCACCAGAAATGAGGGAGATCACCCTCCTGCAGAACAGAGGTTTTCAGCTGGGACTTGCAGAAAGCCAGGGAAGCCAGGAGAGGTAGATGAGGAGAGAGTCCATTCCAGGCCTGAGGGACACCTAGGGAACCACGCCCAGGGCTGGAAGGTGGAGGGAGGAGCAGTGAAAAAGTCGAGGTCGCAGAATTAAAGTTTAAGAAGCAGGAAGGGGCCAGGTTAAGAAGGGTTTTGAATGGCGAAAGATTTTTATAGTGAGCCTGTAAGTAATGGGAGCCACTAGAGATACTGAAGTGGGGAAAAGGGGAGGTGATACAATCAGTCCTGCACTTTAGGAAAATCACTTTGGAGGATGAATGGAGATGGCCTGGAGGGAGGAGAGACTGGAGGCCTGCAGACCCACCTGCAGCTATTGCAATAGTGTCAGAAGAGAGAAGGGGGCATCTTGGGGAGAGGCTTCAGCAGTTGGATAAGGGGGGTGAGAGATAGTGAGGAATCCAGGTTGACCCCTGGTTAGGAGCCTGGAGGACCCACAGCATGATGCTGCCCTCTACCCAAATAAGGAAGGTGGGGACAGGAAGGCGTAGAGAGAAAGTGGAGGAGCTCTGCTTTGGACACATTGAATTTAAGATGTCTACTGGACATCCCATGTGAGATATCAAAAAAGCAGTTAGAACTGAGAGACTGGAGGTCAGGAGGGACATCAGAGCAGGACAGATAAACTGGAGAATCATTAACATAGAGACAGTCATTAAATCCACAGTAACTGATAAAATCACCAGTGAAGTGGTCTAGAGGGAGACAGACAGAGGGCCCAGGACAGAACCCTGAGGGACACCCATGGTTAGAGGCTTTGACCAGCAAAGGAGAGCAGGAGGAGGTGTCCTAGAGAGGATGACCAGGTGAGGTTGGGGGAGGGTGTCCTGAAAACCTAGAAAGGAGAGAATATCAAGGGGGAGGAGAGTGATCAAAGGCTACACAGGTCGAGGCCATGTCATCAGGGGGAAGTCGGGCTTCAATAGTAACTACTAGGTGGAAGGAGCAGGAGAGGAAGATTTCAGATGAAGTTTGTTGCCTATGGAACAGGCATCGTAGCGGGCACAGTGGCAGGGCCAGCCAGTGTGTGATCAGAACTTAGGGTAACGGTGGGGTTGAGTTGGAATGGATGGAAGCATGGGGGGTTTAGGGGGGATTGGAAGGAGGAATCAGGTAGTGGGGGTAGGGTGGGGAACGGGGTTTGGAAGATGATTTACAAGAGTTCAGAGTCACCAAGCATGAGAATGGGCATCACCAAGTGCAAGGTGCCACTCTTCCCAACGGAGGTTGGGGATCTAGCTGGAGGTAAGTGCAACAGAAGATGGCTGGATGAAAGGCCCTGCTTCACAAGTTCTCTTCCCTCCAAAGGAGGGAGATGAGGCAAGAGAAGGCACAGCTAGACACAGAAATTTCCCTCTCCACCAACTTTCCTCTTCCTCTTCCCTCAAAGCACAGGTGTAGCGGAAGAGGGGAGAGTGGAGCCAAACGGAAGGTTGTTCCTCTTTGCACATCCCAGCTGGGACATTGGGCTGAAGCTGGAGGTTGTCCAGATGGAAGATGCCTAGCCCATTGCAGCCCTTCTCAGGGGCCCTCTGTGCCCAGCAGGAAATGGACAGTGCAAGGCTCTCACAGTCTGAGTTCTTCTCACCTGAGGAAGCCACAGCAGAATGTGGCAGATTCCCTGTGCAAAGGGAAGTCCTTTCAAAGCCCCCTGGCAGTTCCCTATATCTGAACCTTCTCACCTGAGGAGGCTGGCAATGAGGGGCAGCAGGACACGCCAGATTCCCTCTGCAAGGTCTAATCTCAAAGGGTGATTCTAAAAGTCAGGATGCTAAAGTTCTCAAGCTCCCTGGTCTCATTAGCAGACTCTGGTTTTAAGATTCAAAGACTTCCTGATCATGATTTGATGATTCTACTCTTCTGGGGGGGGGGGGGGAAAGGAAGAAAGAAAAAGGAGAGGGGAAGCAAGCATTTATTAAGCACCTCCAATGTACCAGGCACTGTGTTAAATGCTTTACAAACATTGTTCATGGTATCTTCATAACAATCCCACGTATAAGATGCTATGATTATCCCCTTTTTACAGATAAAGAAACTGAGACAGGTAGAGATGAAATGACTTGTCCAAGGTCACACAGCTAGTAAGTATCTAAGGCCAGATTTGAGCTCAGGTCTTCCTGCATCCAGGGCCAGGGTTCTGTGCCCTGTGGTGCCTCCTCACAGTCATTAGTTCTGAACCCTTATAGGTTGATAAGCCCAGAATGAGTGGAGAGGAAAAGAAGCTGCTTCCAATGTGATTTCTCTGGGGCCTGTGGCTATAAACCCAGAGGAGTCCCCCAAAGAATAGAGGGAGACAGCTTCAAACACAGGAGCTCCTTCCTCCTGCCCCCCAGGCTCCCCAGCTCTGACACTCCTGGGTTTGGTGGATGCTCAGGGAGGAGAACAGAGAGGAGCCGAGTCTGGGGCTTGGTCAGTGTCAAAGCAAGATGGTTCTAAGAGGAACTAGGAGATGGGAATGTTGTGTGGGCAGCCCGAGGCACAAGGCTAGGATGATTATATATTAAGATCATATAAGGCCAGAGCTAGGAGGAGCCTTAGAACATGGAAATGTCAGCTGGGCACATGCCTGTCACCCCTGCCACTTAGAGGGGCTGAGGCTGGGGATGACCCCAGCCATTCTAATGATAAAACACCGAAAGGTATCTGAAATAAGTCTGGCGTCAATGTGGTGAAGGCCCAGGGGCATGGCCCCACCAGGCTGAATGAGGAGAACCAACCTGATTCAGAAAAGTGGATCAGGGTCTGGACTGGTCCATGAGCAGCTGCTGCAGTCCAGCCCAGATGAGATGCAGAGATCCCGGCATCCTCGTCAGGAGGGCCAGCAACAGCAAGTAAACTTTAAGGCTCAAGCCAGGGTTCTTGACCCAGGACAGGTGAGTTGTGGCAAGACAGAACCTTCTGGAAGCTTTGGGTAAGCACAAAATTCACATGGGAATTACACCCCCCACAATGAAACTCTCTCTTGGGCTGCTCAGCATGCAGGAGGTGACATGCAGGGCACTTCTGTTCTGCCTGGTCCAACTGGCTCTGGGTTCCATTTTCAGCATCCTATCTGAGGAAGGACAGCAGCAAAGGCAGGCTCACTCAGAGGGTGAGGACAAAGACAGGGGAGGAGGCAGACACTGAAGACCAGGCTCTACAAGGGTGGGGAGGAATTCCAACAGCCCATGGAGGGGTCTCATCAAGATGCAGCCATCAGCCCAGTCCAGCTGGGCCTCTGAGGAGAACTGGGCACAGGGTTGGGAGTTACAAAGAAGGCAATTGAAAGAAGCTTGAGATAAAGAAAACTCTTCTAACAATCAGAGTTTCCAAAAGTGGAAGGAGTTCATCCATCTGCTGACCTACTGATGAGCATTTATTAAATGGCTGCTCTGTGCCAGGCACTGGGGACACAAATACAGTGAGTGAAACACTCCCCCGTTCTCCATGAGTTTACAATCCAATGGAAAAAGACAATGAGGTTCCCTTTGCTGAAGATCTTTTCAAAGGGGAGGAGTCTGTCAGTCACTCAAGTATTTATACAGTACGTATTATATTTTACAAATGATGGGGATGCAAGGCCTCCAGGAGTTTCCATTCCAATGGGAAGACAACATGTAAACAACGTGGAGACATGTAAGCTATACACAGGGAAGGAGGATGATAACCAGGAGAAAAGGCACTTGCAGGTGGGGGAGGAGGCGAACAGACCAGGGAGGGCGTCCTGAAGAAAGTGGGGTTTGAGCTGAATTCTTACAGGAACACTGGGAGTGCTTGAGGGCAGGGATCATGGGTTTTGTGCCTGGCAATAGTAGACACTTAATAAATACTTGTTGACTTGGCTGGAAGTTAAGGAAGCTAGCAGACAGGGTGAGGAAGGAGAATACTCAGGAGATGGGACTTGGAGTATCCTATTAAAGGACGAGGGGATTTCTGTTCAGACCCCGATTGGAGCAAATGATGTCTGGGTTCCATTCTGGATGGCTACCTGGGAGCTCAGGGAAGATGGGCTAGCCTGGGTCACCTGGACATCACTAGGGCCAAGAGGCAGACTTTGGAAGAAATTCAGATAGTCAATCTCCTCTGCATGTTCAATGGGCAGCCTCATAAGGCTGTCAGTTTTCATGTGCAATGTCTAAGCATAGGCTACTTGGTCATTTGTGGGGAATCTGTCAGGTCCCGTCCAGATCTAAATTTTACCAGTCTTTTACCCCAACAGCTCGGGAGGGTGTCCCCAAATCCTTCTCTGACTTTTCTCATAATGCCATGCAGGCTCTGGGCATTGCCAGAGGCCTTCTGTCTGTGTGGGTTATCTGCAGGAACACCTGGCCTATGGGTCTCCTGGGCTTTGCCTTCATGGCTGCAGCCAGTGGCCCAGGAAGAGCTGAGCCCCTAGCATAGACAGGAGGGGCTCCATACTGACTTCTGCCTGGGAGAGGTCAGTAGATTTCTCCAGGGTGCCTTTGCTCTGTGCCGTGGTGAGGATGGTGGACTCTCTCCTGGCAGGCAGAGAGCTAGACATAAGCTCCTTCACTTCTCTCTGAACTTCCAGACAGATCAAAGGAGAATGGAGATGGGAGAGGCCATGGAGGTAATTAGACCCACTCCTGTATTTGACAGAACAGGAAATGGAGGCCCAAAAGAATCCAGTCAGGTGAAGAGTCTAACCTAGTCTGGTCTAATGAAAAGAGTCACAGGCCCAAGGAACCCGGACTCTGGGATGAGAGAGCTTCTCCCACTATCCATGACCTCTGAGACCTTGGACAAATGGCCTCTCCTCTCTACACCCACCTTGGTTTCTTCTTCTTTCAAATGGAAGGGCTTGGACTCAGCGACCTCCGAGGTTCCCTCCAGCCTTAATGGGAGCTCAAGTTCTGGCTTTGTGTGACCTTATGAAACCCACTTACCTCCTCTCTGGAGTTTTCTCCTCTGTATAAAGAGGGGATCAGGCTGCACCATTTCTATGACCCCTCCCTTCCAGCTCCAAATCCCACTACCAGATGAACTTACCAGCTTTGTGACCTTGGCTAAGTCCCTTCCTCTCTACAAGCCTCAATGGCTAAAATGGGGATAATAATATTTGCCTTCCTTACCTCACAGGGTTGTGTGTTTGAAAACCCAAAAATGCCACAGAAGGTGAATTATTAAAGGATTTGCCATTGGTGACTCAGATATTGAACAACTGGCCCCTACAGAGGATTCAAAGACAGGGCACTTGCTTTCTGAGACAGAAATGGATAGAAGGCTGGCCATAATTAAGGAAGAGTCACAGCTTCAAAAAAAAAAATTTTTACATTTCATTTTGTCCTTTAAAGAAATGTGGTATTCAAAGTGTTAAGAAGATTCAAGGACTCAAGCCCCTAGAATGCCTACAAGTCCCCAGTACATCCTCTCTGTTTTTGCTCCTGGGTGCCCCTTGGCCTTCACCCCTGCCCCATCATCCCATCTCTCCAGCTTTCTCCAGGCAAACCCAGACAAGAAGCCCTCCCAGGTTGCCCCAGGCAGACGGGATCTTTCCTGTTTCTGATCTCCCCTGACCTCCATCCCTCTCTCAGTGGGGGCCAAAGGCTTGTATCCAGTGTTATGTTTCTTTATGTGTCTGTAGACTGGAAACTTCTTGAGGGCAGGCCCTGGGTCTTAGCTCATCCACTTCCAAGCCCAGAGTGCAGAGACTTCATAAAAATTTCTTAAGTTTGAGTTTGAACCTAACTGTCTTGAGTATTTTTTCAGTTCAGTTCAGATCTTCTAAATCCATGTAATTTCATGGAAGGGTAGGGGCATTAGAATTGTAAGAGCAGCGGACATTTCTGTAACCCCACACGGTTTGTAGTGATCTGATTCTGTCCCACAGGTTTTTTTGGACACCCTGCCCCCCCAACTTCCACCAGATGCTATCAGCTCAGGCAGAGGGCCCCAGACCATTAGACAGTACTTATACAGGCTCCCTGGGCTTCGAGGCTCTAGCTGTGGCTGGAGCCAGGCCCACCCCAGCCTCAGGACGCTGCCATGAGGCGGTGCTGGCCCAACACCTGGGGGCGTGGCTTACTTGCTCATCATTCAGGACCTGGAAGTGATGGTTGCAGATGCTTCTGAAGTCTTCTCTGGATATCAAGTTTGATTTGAAACAATCAAGATCAGAAAATTCCTGGGATATGTTCAGGTAGCGAGTTGTCACAACATCCCGGATGCGTGTCAGGATATCTTTCAAGAACTGGTCCTTCGGAGATTTGGGTCTACAGGCTCTCTGCATTTTATCAGACCACTCAGCAGCAGTCTAGACAAAAGAGAATCAGTAATGGATTCATTTGATAAAGGATAAATCTCAGCTCAGCTCTTGGCCCCAGCCTGTCACCAGAAAGGCCCCAAACAAACCGCAAACAGGGCCTACCTTTCCTGGAAGACCCATCCAAGCAAGTAATGAAGAAAGGGGACTCCACTATAATCATGGCAAAGAGGGACATGGGTAATGAAGTCACAGAAAGAGGAAGGCTAGTGAAGCCGAGCTTGTAGAGGGAGTACAGTATGAGAGAGCAAGGAGGCTTAGGTTCAAATTCTGACTCAGCCACTAAGTTTGCCATGCAATCTTAGGTCAATTGCATTATCCCTCTGAGCCTCAGTTTCCTCACCTGTGAAATGGGGATCATAACAGCTGCACCCCCCCCAAACACACACATGTTGGAGGGTTGTTGGGAAAAGAACACTTGATAAACTAGACAAAATGCCTCTCAAGGACACATTCAAAAGCTACCATGCTTCGCTGTCTGAGATGTTATGAATGTTGCTATTAATGGCAGAGTAACTGAGACTACCAAGTGCTTAATAGATCACTTTATTGATCAATCTATTATTGATTATAATAGTAGCCACTACTTTTATTCTATTACAAGAAGCAGTCAGTTTGTCCATGCACAATAGTCCACAGTACATTAAGCAGAAAAGAAGAGCAGTCAGATGGCCATGTGTCCCAGGACTCATTTCTATCTGAATTCCATCAAAAAAGATGAAAATGAGATGATAGGAGTAGCACTATTATTGCAGTAGTAAGTTGTCAAAATAAAACGTTAATTCATAAACATTTAAGACAACATCTTATACAGAAGTTGCCATACTCAACACATCTGACCTCCAAACTACACGGAACAAAAAGCTCTCAAAACCTATAGAGAGAGGGGAAGAAATCAGAACCATCATCTTCTATCCTGCCTGTCACAGGGGTGCTTGGGGGTGTTCTCAGGGAGCTACAGGAGATGTGCTTCTGGCCCAACACTTTTATTTGGTCATAAAAAAATGGTTATTTGATTCGCCTACACAAGAATCCATCAGAGAGCAGGATAGTGACGTGTCCAAGGACCATTTCTATGTGAACTCCACCAAAGAAGGGGAGGACAAAACCATCCTCCTCCTCATCATCATCGTCACCATCATCATGATTGTCCTGCCTCTCTCCTAGGGCCACTGTGATGAGGCCACAATATCTAGCAACTCCATCCCAGAGTGCCAACAGTCAGAAGTCATCATGTTTAATGAATGCTTAAAATGATTTTCAAAGTCAACTGGCTGAGATTTGCCATTGGGAAAAATACAAATGGTGGACAGGTAGGTTTCAAGGGTTCTGAAATTCCAGCCAGTGTAAATGAGCATCCAGGACAAACCACTGGCCTCATCACTGAGTACACCAGGGCTGTGCTAGCAGGAACAATGAGAACAAATTTCACACCCTCTGTACAAATCCATCCTCATCACAGGACACTAGAAAGGCCAGTGACAGCACAGAACTGTCACACACACACACACACACACACACACACACACACACACCTTGGGCGGGAAGGAAGCCTCGAGGCCACCAGATACAACAGAAAGATCCCTGGCTCTGGATTCAGAGGACCTGGCTCAAATCCCATCTCTAATGCTCTAAATACAACCTATGTCCCTAAAATAAACCAATATAAAAACATCCCTGGCCTTCAGTTTTCCCATTTGTAAGATGAGGGGTTGGACCAGATGGAAAGCTATGAGCCTGAGGTCCAGCTCCCCCAATGCACACACGAGAATACAGCCACGGGGGAGAAAGGCCACAGAGCCCAGAATGACCAAACTCCTGCATCTTCATAGCTTCCTCCACTGCCCAAACTAAGAGGTCATCCAGACTAGAATCAAGGCCCCTGCCCCCAGCCCTGTGGGTTTTCCCCTACACTTAGAGAAGTTCCTGGCAGATTTCAGCTCAAGCCTCCCCTCCCCTAGACCTTCAGAGGCTCCCTTTGGTCTTCAGCCTAAAATAAACTAGCAGCGCCTTAGCCTGGCTCTGGAGGCCTCTGGACCGGAGCTGGGCTCCAGCCTAGCTTTCCTTTCACACGACTCTACACTGGAGTGCCGTTGGGGTCCAAACATAGCTATGCCCCAACTTACCCTTTCTGACCACCATGTATTCGTGCCCAGCCTCTTCCAGCCTTGCAAGTGTGTGCTTAACATGCTCTGGAATTGAGAACAGAAGCTCAAGGACTTTTCTAGATCCTCCACCCAACCATGGACACTATAGAAACGTGGGTAGAGTTGGCATCAAGGACCTGCCTTCCAGCCCTGTTCTGTCACTTACTCCCACCATCTCGGAGAAGTCCCTCCATGGCAGCTTTCTCACTTATGAGAAAGGGTCAAGACGACCCCTAGAGTCCCACTCAGCTCTGGCTCTGGGATCCTAATATGAGCCCAGGAAAGCCTCACCTTTCCCCTCTGTAAAATGGGGGTGATCATAACAGGCCCGATAAACGGGTGCTTCTGCTGTGTGACTTAACATTTCATCAGGCTCTTGGAGGATTTCGCCTGAGTCAGACTTCTTGCAAGGGGAAATCAGTGCAAGGCAAGGATTGCCGGTCCTCCTTTCCATTCCCACCAGCCTGTCTCGCCATTGTCGCGCTCTGAGGGGGAAGCGATGCCGGGAACAGCAGATGGCTGCTGGTCTGGCCCGATCATTTCCCTGTCACTTCTCCCAGGATCATTATATCTGAATGCAAAAAAATTATGCTTTTTCCCTGACTAGACGGAATGCTTTTCCTAATCAGAGAAGACACCACCATCTTCAGATGCAAATAACACTTTCCAATATTAACTACGCTTTACATAAAAAGTCCCCTCAGGATAGGAGCTACAGCTGTATTATTAAGAGAAGAAATATGAGAAGAGGAATTGAGCGTGCAGATGTGGGAGGCAGGTCTGCATCGTGGCTGGTGCTCGCTAGCTCCTGCGCCCCGCCCCCTGAGCTCCCCACCCGCCTCCAGGCAACAACTCGAAGACAAGCCAGGCGGGGCTACTCATTTCTTAAAAGTGAAAATGAAATTATTAGTGAAATGTTTAGGATTGTATATGAGAGCTATTTATATTTATTCATATTTCTATCTCTATTTTGAGGAGATTTCCCCCTTCTTCATCCATCTTAAGAGAATTTATGGAATTCCATTCCAAGCGGTCACTGGACTCAGGTTTCGATAATCAACACAAAACGAAAACGTCTTGGAAGGGCTTCGATACTGTTACAGGGAACGGGGAGACCTGAGTTCTAACCCCACCCTTGTGAGGTGGAACAGGTCACTTGCCCTCTGAGACTCTGTTTTCTTCTCTAGGAAATAACCCAAGTGGAACCCTTTCAGCCCTATTCTATGTTTTAAGGTCGCACCCAGCTCTGAGATCCTGTGTTCCAAAGGCACTTCGTGGGTCGAGGTCCCTCCCGGCTCTAACATTCTGTATTCTGAGGTTCCTCCCAGATCTCACATCACCTGTTCTAAGGTCTCTCTCTTACTTCTGGCCATTCTCTGTCCTAAGCATCCTCCCAGCTCTCATACTCCCTGTTCTAAGGCCCCTCTCAGATCTGACAGTCCCTGCTCTACTTCTCAGGCCCCAAGATTGTAAAGCTGGCAAAATCCATCCAAGGTCTGCCGCCCACTTCTCCAAGATGTAAAGCACCTCCTCAAGTACCCAAAGCCTGCTATGATCTGGGTCTGTCTCTCCACCAAAGTAAAGGGGTAAGCTGCTGTGATGGGCTGTCCAACCTCCACAACCACTCATCCCTTGTCTGGATTTTTCAGAAGGAAATGAGTCTCTCTGCCTGAGCTGCTGCTTACAAAAAGGGCTAATGTTGTCCCATAACTGGATCATCTCTCAGAGCTCAGATCTGGGCCACACTTCGGTGTGTGATTCAGAAGGACCTGGCCATGAGCACCTACTTTAACTCCAATCCCCTTCTGTGCTGGGTTTCACATGGTTTTCTCACCTGTGAGAAAGGGTCAAGATGACCCCTAGAGTCCCACTCGGCTCTGGCTCTGCGATCCCAATATGAGCCCAGGAGAGCCTCACTTTTCTGCTCTGTAAAATAGGGGTGATCATGATGACACAGAACCATGATGTGGCAGCACAGGAAAGAACCTCAGAGGCCATCCAATATCATGGAAAGAGGGGCCTGGGATCGATCCCGCCTTGGCCACTCACAGCCTCTGAAATCCTGAATAAATCTCCCCTCTCTCTGCCCCTCCATCTCCTCCCTTGTGAAATGAGAGAGTTGGATAAACCGTCCTCTGAGGTCCCTTCCAGCAGAACCCCCACAGGGCAGGACAAAGACCCTAAAGCATGGCCACAGAGGTGGGCTGATGCTTCCCTGTCTGCTGCAGGCAACTAAATCCACCCTAGGCTGCTCACTGCTAGGTGCCTGGGGCAAGGCCCCTCCCCACTCAGAAGCTGTTTCCTCTGGTGGGAAAGGAGAGTTGGATTCTGTGGCGCCCAGGGCCCTCCAGCTCCAGGCTCCTAGATATGACTGTGAGCCTGGGGAGGTGGGGGCTGACGGGAGCACCCTACCCTGCTGCCTTAGCAAGACCTCTACCCACGCTAGAATTCTGGGATTACAAACATTTTCCAGGATATGAGTTCAACAGTTAAAGGTTGCAATTTACTAATTAAGCTGCATGATTCATTTAGTGAATCTCAAGGTTAGGATTTTATATATATATATATATATATATATATATATATATATATTATATATATATATATACATACACATATAAAGTTTCATATTTATATATATTTCCATTTTCATGTGTGTCTAGATCTCTATGTAGATATGGATACTGCTCCCCACCCCCACCCCGCCCCAGTCCCTTCCCTGTGTATCGAGGACTGTGGGAGGGTGGGTGGGTAGGGAGCGGAGAAAACCTTTCACTCCACAGAGGCCAGGCACCCAGCAGGTAGCAAGAATCCTAATTGGAATCACTCAGGAAAGAATCCTTCTCTTTCCTGAAGAACGGGGTAATTGCTTCTAAGAATTGAAAAATTGCTTCATTTGATCAAATATTTTGATTAGCAAGCAAATTAATTGTACTGTATCTTCATTTGTATTTACCGGGAAGAAATGAGGATTTAAAGAAACAACAGCAGTTTAGAAAAAAAAGCTTTGTCATTTAAAAAAAAAAAGATAAACCATCCCCAACATTCAAGTGAAAATAGTGGGTGTGTGAGGCTCCTCCATGCACCGCCTTCCCAGGAGCCCACAGGAGGAGGCAGGGCAACATGGGGCACTCCAAGAGAAAGAGACAGAAGGAGAAAACGGCTTCTGGCCCCACCAAATCCTGGCCTCAATTGCCCAGCTTGGAAAATGTGGACCAACAGAAGTCACTTATCACATCACTGTTGAAAGAGGACTGGATTTAGAGTCTGGGGATCTGGGTTTGAGACCTACCTCCCCAATGACAGCCTGTGATTACAAGGCAATTCACTGCTCTAGGACTCTTCTTCCTTCTGTGAAAGGCAGCAGCCCCTGAACTCAATGGGCTTAATGGGCTGACCAGTCAGTCTCCATAGGCCCTGCCTTCTCTGAATCTGGTCTGTCTACCTCGAGTAGCTGAGAGGAAAGTGTCTGGGCAGTGCTAGCAGGAGGCCAGACAGCCGTCCTCTCGGCAGGTTTGCGAGTCCACAAGAAAGGGCCGAGCTGCTCCCAACATCATCCTTTCGTCAGCTGGTACAAGGGCACCCATCCTCTTGGGCAGCTGAGTCTGGCCTTTGGCCAGTCAGAGGATCCGGATGAGAGCAGGCCATCACAGTCAGACCCTTCATTTTACAGGCAGAGAATCTGAGGACCTGGGTCCCTTGACCAGTAAGTGTCTGAGGTGGGGTTTAAGCCCAGGTCTTGCTGACTTCCAAGTCCAGCACCCTATCCACTCTGCAACACTGCCACTCATTACAGTTTTCATGAAGTTGAAGCAATGCAGTAGATGCATGGGAAATACTTAATAAATGCTTAATAAGAAATACATTCATTCCTACTAATAGAAAAGGATAAGAAGAAGGTGGCATTGAAGAAAATGCTAACTCATCTCCATGGCACTGAAAGTTGGCACTGTGAGAGAGGGAGCATGTGATTTCATGAAAGAGGAAACTGAGGCTGGAAAAGGTTAAGTGGGATTTCCTGGTTACACAGAAAATGAGAGACGAGTTAGGATGGAAACACTCTTCCCTCCAGGGCCTTTGTACTTGGACTCCACTGCCTTGATTATACCATTCTAATCCACAGCCAAGATGGGGGTTGTCTCAGGGAGCCCAGGGACACACACTAACTGTATGGCTTTGGACAAGTCATCTCATCTGCTGCCTCAGTTTCCTTGTAAAGATCAAATGAGATAATAATTGTGCAATGTTTAACACAATGCCTCGCACAGAGCAGAGCTTAACAAATGCTTGCTCACTCCCTCTTTCTCTACTCCTGGAGCAAAATCTCAGGAGGAAGCAGCACCTTGTGCTCCCCAAGGATGCAGCTCCCCACTAGAATGTGCCATTGTATCTTTATTCAAACAGAACCAAATAAAAGATGTGTTGATGGCAGTCAGAATCCTCAAAATACATCAACAAATTAGACATGGACTGGCTCCAATAAGATGAAATTTAATTGGGATAAATGTAAAGTTCTGTACGTGGGTTCAAAAAATCAATTTCACAAATACAAGATGGGGAAAGCTCAGCTTTTGGGAAAGCCCAAAAGATCTGGGAGTTTTACTGGGCTGGAAATTCAGGGACTCAACAGTGGCAAGCCACTGCTGTCCTAGGTTCTACTGAGGGGCAGTGTCCAGAGCAAGTGAGGTCATACAGGCTGCTGAGCTACCTACTCAGTTCAAGGGTCATGTCTGCAGTGCTGTGTTCAACTAGGGGTCAAATTTGATGAAAATAACATAGATAAATACTGGAGTATATTCAGGATAATGAAAGAACTGACCACATTCCAACTCATGAAGATGAATGGAGGAATTGTGAGTGTTTAGCCTGGAGAAGAGAAGACAGGGATGAAGAAAAAGGAGGGGGATGGATAGGACAACAGCTTCCAGGGCTCTGAAGAAAGAAGGATGAACAAAGTGATGAGGGCCAGTTGCAGGAGCAAATTTAGGCTTTAATGGAAGGAAGAATTCCCAGTGTGAGTGATCTGAAAGTGAAATTGACTCCCTAAGGAGGGGATGGCCCTCCACCCTCACTGGAGGACTTCCATCAGAGGCTGGATGACCACTCAGTGTGGGTCACACTAGCTGACCACTGAAACTAATTCCTTTTCATAGATTCTGAGCATGATTATCCTTTACCTAAGGGGGAAATTAAGTCCCAAGAGCAGCAGAGTCTTGCCCTGGGTTACAGTGAAAGATCAGAACAAAAACAACTCCAGTGAATACATAAAAATTTCACAGCAGTAACAGGCCCTAGAACTAAACAAGCCCAAGCTCATCGTTTAACAGCAGAGTAAACTGAGGCCAGGAGAAGGGGGTGGGGATTTGTCCAAGGAATCGGGTTACTAAGTATCCTAAGTCATAAACCTGGCAGAACCCTCAGCCCGGTGTGCTGGCAAATGTTTAACAACCAGCTTTGTATGCATGACATGTTTTTCAATTTAAACTACATTATTAACATCATGTCTAGACACCCACAAAACAATTCAGTCCCGATCTGTAATGTTCGTGACTTCCAAGGTGTAAATGCTCACACTGAAAATTTCCCAATGAAGGCTTCCATTGGTGGGAGCTGGCTCTGGGACGCCCCTGCCTGCATCAGCCCATCTGGTCCAACCCCTTTCATTTTATGGAAGAGGAAAGTAAGGCCCAGAGAAGAGACACCCTGCTAGCCAGAGGTCCTCTTCTGAGTCAGTCTATCAAGTAAACATTCATTAAGCACCTGTTGTATGCTGGTGCTAAGTTTTGTGGGTGTAAAAATGAAATCTAGTCCCTTCCTTCAAGAATCTATTGGGGGACCAGGAAGGGAATAAGCAGAGGAAGCTGGGAGTGAGGAAGACATTTAGGGATCTCAAAGATCAGTCACATCCTATCAGGAGCATTCAGCCTCAGAAAGAAGTGTATGGAGGTCATCCCAATGCCATGCTGGCACAGCTGACTCTGTCTAGCTCACAACCATCTCCGGGGCTATCCCTCCAGAAAGGAACTTTCTCCACGTCTTCTTTCACTCTCTTTAAAAATACATGGACAGTGTAAAAAGGAAAGTAAATCTAAGGACCACTGTTGGCAACCCACGGAAAGAGATTAAGACAAGACAGGATTCTAAACATTTTGAGGTGGTTTATGGGATCTTCTTCAGTGGGAAAGCTACATTCTAAAAGCCCTCTCTCCATGGCAGAGGGAGAGGGGGTACAAACCCTGGAGCTGTAGCAGCAGCATGTTGGCCAGAGCTATATTTTTTCTTTTAAAAAATCAGAGATGATGGCAGCAACCAGATACGGCTCTCATTGGTCCCCTGGGGACTGGATTGTGATACCATAGTTGGGGTCCTGGGTTCAAATCCCAGCCCTGCTGCCTTCTAATTCCAAGACCTCAAAGGGCAGTTCAATCCACCTTTCCTGGAGTTTTGTTTCTTCATCTGCCAAATGGGAGTGAGTGCCTGGGGCCTTTCATGTTCTGGGCCAGCTCTGACATTCTATGATCCATTTAATTATCCCAAGGACAGAATGGATGGTTTCATTCAAAAGCCTATTACTTCCATGGCAATAAAATTAAAAGGGAAGTAGAGAGGCTGGAAATGGGTTTCTGCTGGGTCACGACTTAAAAAAAAAGAAAAGGATCCCTGGATTGAGACTGGGAGCTTTACTGAGTTCTACCATCACCCAGGAGTCAGCTGCTTGTGGTTATGGCAGATCACCTGCCCAGCCAAATGATGCTCTCCATCTCTGCATCTCTGTCTCTGTCTCTCTCCCCCTTCTCTTTGTTTCTCTGTCTCCTTCCCTTCTGTCTTTGTTTCTATGCCTGTCCCCATCTCCTGTTATCTGCCTCTTTCCCCCTCTCCTCCTTCTCTTTTTTCTCTCTCTCCTCTCTGTCTCTGTCTTTGTCTCTATGTTTCTCTCTCCTTCCTCCTCTCTTTTTTCTTTCTCCTTCCCTCCTTCTGTCTCTGTCATTGTCTCTATCTGTCTTCTCCCCATCTCTGTTTTTGTCTTCCACCCCCACCCACCCTTCTTAGGAAATTCTCTTTGGAAGCAATTCAATTTACTTCTCCACTGTAGTGTAGAAAGAGATTCCTGGATTTGGAGGCCGAAGTCCAGAGTCTGCGGCCCATCTACCACTGGGCCATTCACCCACCACCTATATGAAGAATCCAACTCAATCCTATTTAAAGGATATTTACTGAACATTAGACTTTGTTGCAAAAGCAATAGGGAGCCATTGCAGGCTCCTGAGTTAGGGCAGTGACACACAGAGCTTGTCCTCAGGAAATTTATCCTGGTGACATGGGAAACATGGAAAAAACACATGCATGAGCATTTATTCAGCACATACAATGGCCGAGCACTGTGCTGAGCTCCAGTAAAAAGCAAGCCAGGTCTGCCTTTAAGGAGTTTACATTCCACTGTTGTAGACAAGACAGAAGGAAGGCTTCCTTTGCAAGTCAGATGGGGAGGCTCTACGAGGGCCCTTCAGGTGTAGAAGCAAAGTGAACCAAGGCATGTGAACAGGAAGGGTGGGTTGCTTATGTTGGAAGGAGAAAGGACCAGGAAGTAAGATGGCCTTCCTGCTGCCCAAGGAGCCTGGGGATTACCCAGAAAGCTAGAGAGAGGCCTCCAGCTCACTGGAAAATCTAGGGAGGATTTAGGATCCTAGAGCCATACCCAGAGGTAGACGGACCCTAGAGGACCCTAGCCCAATCCCCTCATTTTCAAAGGGGAAACTGATGATCCAAGAAAAGAAGTGAAATGTTCAAGATCACACAGGTAGTAGCAGAGTCAGGATTCAAACCCAGACCCTCTGTCTTTACCAAGTCCAGTTCTTTCTTCTACCTTGTGCTGCTTACTATTCTTGATAGAAACACATTCATTTCTAGGTCTTTGGTTTTAGTGTGGGGACATAGAAAAGAGACCTTTCAAAAATGGATATACTTCATTAGAACTGCCCATTATAGAAGTTTATAGTTTCATATACAAAGAAAGACAGAAAAAAAAACAGAAAATCGTATATCAAAATACTCATGAGAGGCAGAACCAAGATGGTGGATCAGAAGCAGCCACCCAGCTGAACTCTCCCAACACTCCCCTCCAAACAACATTAAAATATCTCCTCAAATCAAATTTTTGAGTGGTAGAGCCAGAGCTATATTTTCTGCCTCAGAAAACTTAAGAGGTCCAAAGGAGAAGTCTGTGGCATCACAGTGGAGGCCTGTGTGGAGCCCTGATATGCTGGTGAGATAGCAGCAACAGCAGCAGCTTCAGGAGCTCTCGGCCCAGAGGTAGTGACGGAGGCAGACAACTGGTAAGAAAGAGATTGCAGGGGGCCCTTGGTTGGCACTGGGTGCAGCTGGCACTGATTGGTAACTCTACTGCCCATACAGAGTTCTGGGATGCAGCACTGGGGATTAGTCACAAGGGAACAGAGACTCAGGTCAGTGTTTCAGGACCAAGAGGAGCACTAACACTTGTGGCTGCAAGAGTAGGAGTTCTTCCTGTATAAAGAACAGAGCACAGAACAGGAAAGCAGTGACCATACCTCTCCTGGGATAACACCACCTTGGAAGCCCTGAAAACTTGTAAAGTCTCAGAACTAACTCTGAATACAGTAGCATGAAAAAGTCTGAAGTTTGAGAGAGTATCTTCTCCTAACTGCAGGAACAGAGCCCAACTTTTACATAAAGTTCAGTGTCAAGAAATTGAAAAGGAGAAGTCAACAAATGGGAAAACAAGCAAACAAACAAAAAAAAGTTTGACCACAAAAAGCTACTATGGTGTCAGGGAAGATCACAACACAAGCCCAGAAGACAACAGTGTTTAAAAAAACCACTGTGTGTGTCTTTTTGTTTCAAGTGAATCTCTTATAAACAATATATAGTTGGATTTTGGTTTCTAATTTGTTCTATCTGCATCCATTTTATGAGTGAGCTTATCCCATTCACATTCCTAGTTTTCATTACTAACTGTGTTTCCTTCCATCTCATTTTCTTCTCTTTCTTCTTCTCTCTCTTTTTATCCAGTCCTCCCCAAAAGTGTGTTTTAATTCTGACCACTGCTTGTGGTCCCCCTAATAAAGGCCTCATTTCTCAAATATATAACAAACAGTCGAATTTCTAAAAATAAGAGCCATTCCCAATTTATAAGTGGTCGGAGGATATGAACAGGTAGTTTCCAGAAGAAATCAAAGCCATCTATAATCATATAAAAAATGCTCTAAATCACTATTGATTAGAGAAATACATATTAAAACAACTCTGAGGAGGTACCATCTCATACCTATCAGAAATGACAGATGGAGGGGATGGGGGGAAATCAGTACACTAATGCACTGTCGGTACAACTGTATACTGAGTCAACCATTCTGGAGAACAGTTTGGAATTATGCCCAAAGGGTGATAAATCTATGCATACCTTTTGAATGAGAAATGCCACTACTCAGTCTGTATCTCAAAGAGATCAAAGGGAAAGGGAAAGGACTTGTATGCACAAAAATATTTTAGCAGCTCTTTTTGTGTTGGCAAAGAATTGGAAATTGAGGGGGTACCCATAAATTGAGGAACGGCTGAAGAGGTTGTGGCATATGGTTGTGAAGGAATACCATTGTGCTATAAGAAATGACAATGGGGGAGGTGTCAGAAAAAACATGGCAAGACCTCTATGAACTGGTGCAAAGTGAAGTGACAAGAACCGGGAGATCCCTGTGCACCCTGACAGCAATGGCCCATGACGACAAGCTGTGAAAGACTTGCCTGCTCCGATCAATACAATGATGTAAGACAATTCAAAAGGACTCGTGATGAAAAAAAGGTGTTCTCAACCTCCGCAGAGGGAACAAATGAACTCTGAGTGCAAACTGAAATGTAATTTTCTCACTTTCCTTGTTTTTCTTACTTTTTTGCAATATGGCTGATACAGAAATGTGTTTTCCATAATTTCACATGTTTAATTGGTATCATTTGCTTGCCTTCTCAGTGGGTGGGGGAGGGGGAGCAGGGAGGGGGAGAATTTAGAAATATTCATGTTATATAGATAATAAAAAAAAATGCCAAGTAATGGATCTGATTGGGCTACCCCTCCCCCACAGCCTCCCTTATTTGGGGTTTATTACCATTGGCAAGAATGATGACAGTGGCTAACCTCTGCACAACATGAGGGTTTAGGAGAGGTTCTGCATCCACCATCTCGTTATCTGGGCACAAATGTGCAATGCAGCTTTAAGGATCATAACAGCACTCTCCTGCCAATTTGTCCTGGAGCGAGTGGAGCAAGTGTGATCATCATCCCCACTTTACATATGAGGAAAACTGAGGCCTGGGGAGTGGCAGCTGCTCACAAAAGTCACACAGAGAATGAATGGCGGAGCCCCCACGCTGTGGCTGCATCCGCCAGGGCAGATTGCCAGTGTTAATCTTGGGTAATTGCCTTCTAACTGTTTCACTTACCTCCTGTTCCCCCAGGGAGGACAGCTGGGGATGCAGTTGGCAATCCTGCCCAGGCCTTACCTGAGGATGCTTTTTACCTCCTTTTCCTTCGCCAAATGGCTGCAGCTTCCCAAGCCAATGGTGCCTCCCATTTCCCCAATTTGTACATTATTCCCAGGCTGCAAGTCAGTGATTTCGAGGGATGCTTGGGGGTGTCCCACCTCTACCCACACACAGAGCTGACCTTGGGCACCATTAGAGACACCTGTTAGGTCTCCATGTGACCATAGGTGCTGCAGTGGTCTGAGCCTGCCCTCACTAGGATTGCCAACCACCCCTAGTGGCCTGTTCTCTCTTCCAATCTGCCTCCTCCTCCCATCTCACTGCTCTCCTAACTGTACTTTTCTGGTTGCTCTGACTCCTCACCCTGTGCCTTCTCTTCCCCAGGACAGTTTTATTTCCCTGTCTTCTATGTGAAGGGCCCCTGAAAGACTCTGTCTCCTACCTGCTTCTTTCCTCTCTCCATTTATCCTCTCTGCTCACACTCAGATAACATCCACATCTCTGTCTTTGCCCTGACCCCCCTCATCAAGGCTTCAGGCTGCCCATTGCCCATCTCTTCCTAGACTCCCACCAGTACCACCACTAGCTGTTCTGAATTCCTGACCTCCCAGCTAGTCCTGAGGGTGAGGCCAGTCAGCCTCTCTGTCCATCCTCCAGACATAGCCACCCATGGATTAGTTCACGGTGGCTGTCAAGCACCTGATTTTGAAGGTCTTTTCCCATACGGGTCCTTGACATGTCGACCTAACCATGCCCAGCTCTTCTGTGGAAGACACTAAAAAGGGGAATCATTTTGGCCTATTGTAGAAAAGTTCAGAAAGATTCAGGGACTTGTCTGGGGTCACCCTGCCCCCAGTCCAGTGCACTGTCTTCATGCCAGACACTTCTCTAAATATCAGGTCAGATTTTTTGGCCTTGGGTCATGGAGTCATCCGAGCCGTGTCCTCCCTCCTCCTCGACCTGTGCTGCCTCCTAGATCAGAGGCCAAAGGCCAACCTGGCTGCTCTGACCAATGCAATGACCCAAGACACCACCAGAGGACTCATGATGAAAAGTGCCCTCCACCTGCAGAGAGAGTGCTCAGGAACTCCGAGGGCGGAAGCGCTGGTTTCTCACTGTCTTTATTCTCCTTGCTTTCTTTTCTTTTCTTTTTTTTTGCAATACGGCTAATATGGAAATGTTCTGCATGATTTCACATGTATAATTGATACCCTATTGCTTGCCTCCTCCCTGGGTGGGGGAGGGGTAGGAGGAAGGGAGAGAATTTGGAAATCAAAATTAAACAAAAAAGGGATGTAAAAATAAATAAATAATACTTTTTTAAAGTCAGTGCTAGCTCCTAATTGTTTGAGCACTAAGTATAACTGCTGATGGTCACATGTCCCTTTTCTAATGCAGATGACAAATAAAGCAATGGAAATTCTAAGAGCCAACTTATTCAGAGACTGGGAAGTCCTATGTTCCTAATGCTAAGCAGGGGATAACTTATTAATCTTGGGGGCTCCTTCCAGCCCAAGACCCCATGACTAGAAATGTCTTGGAAAACCCTACTGCTACCACCAAGAGCGACCATCCACCTCCTAATGGTCCACATGAAAGCTTGACCATTGTTCACAGAGAAATCCCTGATGTTATCAGTCCATCCTCTCCTATATTAAACAATCATTAAAAGTATTTTGACAAACATGGTGCACGTTTCGTTGACATTCTTACCTCCTCAAAGAAACAGGGGAAGTTCCGGAGGAAAAATTTCCAGTTTATGTGGGTGTTGAGATGAAGTCTTAATTTCTTCAGCACATAAGTGTATTGGGAGTCTTTGAGCTTAAGGCATAAATCTTTTATGACCTGTGCAAAATCTGATGCTTTGATTATGCCCGTATCTTCTTTATCGTACGAAGCAAATGCCTGGCAAAGAAAAAAGGATGCAGACCTGTCAGAGGCAGGCACAGATTTCAGAAATGTTTCTCAACATTGTTTCCAAGGGAGGACTGGGACATGTAAAATACACTATGAAGTTAATCCCATGTCAGGATTTTTTTAGAAATATTCATTTGCTTATAAAAATAGCTCACAATTCTATAGAATCCCAGAGTTTACAGAGGAAGGAGGTGGCTTTACCAAGGCCATTTGGTCAGTGATGGGCAGAGGGAGGGTTCAGACTTTGTGCCAAGTCTGGTACTCTCTCCATGATGCCGGACCTCCCAGCAAACCCCAAAATGGAAGTCCCCACAAAGCCATGTTCAGCAAAGATTAACCAAAGTATATCCCTTTGCCCCACAGGAAGACAGCAGGTGTATTATCAAGCTGGACTCATCTTGCCAAGAATCATCTTTTTTATTAGCCATCACGAGAACTCATGCAGGGGGTGAAGCAAACTACAAGTTAGACTCAGGGTGCAAGAGGACTGAGCCTGCATTCTACTTCTGACAAGGCCACAGGACTGTGGTCCAATGCTAACTCAGTTTCCCCAATTACAAAGTAGGATTAATAAGACAAATAATATGGGAGATGCCTGGGAGCTCCCCAGAAGCCAGAACAGGCAGGTATATTTACTGTCTTCAGTTAGAAGTAAGTAAGTAAGCCAAGGCTAGGGGGACAGGGGAATTCACTGAATTTCTTAAATGCCTGAAGAATTAATGTCCAAACACAAGGGCTCTGGGATTCCTTTTTAATTTTAGGTCAGGGATTCTTAACCTTTTTTGTGTCACCGGCCTCCGTTGGTAAAGCCTCTGAGCTCCTTCTCAGAATCATGCTTTGAAATGCATAAAAAAAGATTACAAATTAATTCTGTTGAAATATAGCTACCAAAGTATGTTTAAGAATCCAGCTCCTGGGCCCCAAGGGAAGAGCAGCTACTCTGGGTAATGGCTGAGGTAGCAGCATGGAGCAGGAAAAGGCTGGAACTGTAGACCCCTCCTGGGGGGGCAGCCTGGATCTGGGGCTGCCATTCTCAGGGGTCTCGTGAACTCTTAGAAGGCATTCAGAGCCCCTTCCAGCTCTAAGAAGCCAGTCACCTTGAGGAGTGCCCTCGCTTTGCCAGTCAGTGCTTTGAGTGGTCTCCTGACACCAGTCAGTGCCTTGCATCGGCCACGCTCCTAGGAAGCCAGACCCACCTTGAGCTTGCACCCAGACAGTCTGAGCAAGCTGCCCCAGAACTGACTGGGACCGGATACCTTCAGAAATCTCAAGCTCAACCCTACCAAGTGCCTGAATTTGGGCAGGCCAAGGTAGATGAGTCCTTTGCCTCCCTCAGGCTTGTTCTCTGCAAGGCCTGGGCCAGGCCAAGCAGAACCTGCCCTGCAGAAAGAAATGGCAGTTAAGCTGCCCTGAGGGTCTGGAATCCTTGGGCAGGGAAGCTTCCAAAGCAGCAGGAGAATGGATGCCTGGGACTTTCTCTTTGTGCCCAGCTCTTGTGAGCACAGATAGGAGGGCATTTGGGGTCCTGGGAAAGCTACCGTCTTCTCCAGTGGAGGAAAGCAACACACATCAGAAAAGCTGTCAGTGAGGGCAGGATCCTGGATCTAGAGCCAGCAAGGACCTTCCACATCATCACGCTCAATATTCTCCTTCACAAGCCAAGCCGACAATCACTAGTATCAACTCTGCTGAGTGCCAGGGACGGAGCAAGAGGCAGAGACAGCGTCAGTCTTCAGGGACTCACAGTCTAACAGGAGTCACAGCACACAAATGACTATGTATGAGGAAGATATGGAAAGGATACATTGGAGAGAGTTAATAGGGGAAGGCAGGGAATCAAGAGCCCTTCTAGAAATTGCTCCCAGTACAGCAGAAGAATGTAGGATTTTGTCTGGGACTTGAAGGAAGATGGGGAAGGCAGGAGGTAGAGCATTCCAGGCACAGAGGATGGTCAGAGGAAATGTGCAGAGTTGGGAGATGGAGAATCGTGTTCATGGAACAGCAAGGACAGTATCACTGAATCAAACAATGTGTGGTAGGAAGGGAAGGGAAGACTCAGAAAGTTGGAAGAGTCCAGGTTAGGAAGGGCTACTAACACCAAGAAGGAGATTTTAAATTTGAACCTGGAGGCAATAGGGAGCCATTGGAGTTTATTGAGGAGGGGAGTGACAGGGTCAGACTGTGCTTTAGAAAGATCACTTTAAGTTTTTAGATAAACAAAAGCCAATGCAACCAAAATTATAAAGTGACTAGGAAACTGGGGGATAATTTTTACATCAAGTTCCTTTGATATATGGATATATATATATATATATATACATATATAATATATAAGGAAATGAACCAAATTTATAAAACAAGAGCCATTCTCTAATTGATAAATGGTCAAAGGATATGAATAAGAAGTTTCCAGATGAAGAGATCAAAGCTATCTATGGTCATATGAAAAAATGCTCTATATCACTATTGATTAGAGAAATGCAAATTAAAACAACTCTGAGGTACCATATCACACCTACCAGATTGGCTAATAAGACAAAAAAGGAAAATGACAATCTTGGAAGGGATATGGAGAAGAAAGCACCCTAATGCACTATTGGTGGAGTTGTGAACTGATCCAACCAATCTGGAGAACAATTTGGAATTACACCCACAGGGCTACAAAACTGTGCAATACTACTACTAAGTCTGAATCCCAAAGAGATCAAAGAAAAAGGGAAAAGGATCCACATGTACAAAAATACTTCTAGCAGCTCTTTTTGTGGTGACCAAGAATTGGAAATTGAGGAGATCAATTGGGGAATGGTACATGATGTTATGGAATAATATTGTGCTATAAGAAATGACAAGCAGAATGCTCTCAGAAAAACCTAGAAAGACTTACAGGAACTGATGCAAAGTGAAGTGGGCACAACCAGAATAACACTGTATACAGTAACAACAAGATTGTGTAGAATGATCAGCTATGAATGAATTAGCTATTATGCTCTAAGGGAGTTCCAAAAGACCCATGATAAAAAATGCTCTCCACCTCCAGAAAGAGAACTGATGGTCTCTGGACGCAGACCGAAGCAGATTTTTTCACTTACTTAAATTTCCTTGTTGGTATTTTTTTTTTTTTGCAAATCTATATGGAAATATGTTTTGCATGATTTCATATGTATAATGGATTGCATGTTGCTTGCCTTCTTAATGGGTGGGGGAAGATCAAGAGGAAGGGAGAAAATTAGGAACTAAAAATTTTTTAAAACAAATGTCAAAATAAGATATGATCTTTTTTAATTAAAGAATTTTTTAAAAATCACTTTGAGATCTAAATGGAGGATGGTCTGATGAGGAAGCTGAGGCCCCAAGAAGAAAAGTGACCATTTGCTCAAAGTCACACAGCAAAGCCAGGGATAGAACCAAGACCTTTTGACTCCAGATTCTGTGCTGTTCCCATTTCTTTGGCTTTTCGAGGGACCAGAGATGCAGTAAATGGAATTGGATTCGGGATCCAATCAGGAATCAGATCAGGAGAAGCAGACAGGGGCATTTGGTCCCCCCAGGGGCGCCAGATCCTGTGAGTCCCTGTGGGAGTGGGGATGCTCCAGGGCCACCTCCATTCAACACCATTAGAAGTTTTCCCCAAGGGATGGAATACACTAAGAATTTAATTAAGAGGCAGTCAAATATATCAGACTGACCAGAAATTCCTAGACTCCTTGAAATCAACTGACTGAAAACTCTGGGCCCTTCGAGTCTTCTTCCTGAACCATGCAGGTGTGTTTCAGTTATGCTCTCTGTCTCCCAGGGGCTCCCCAGACCCTTGGCCATGGCCACCAACTGCAGTCACAGCAGAGGGAAGGCATGAGAGGCTCTCATGGCCAGGGGAGAAGGAGACCATTCTTATCCACCCGGCTCTGCTCAAAAGCACAGGAGGGCGAGGTAAGAGCCCTTGGCTGGAGCAGTTCTGTCCCTCACCAGTCATGATGCTGGGTGAGCCCCGCCCCTCGCTGGGTCTGAGCCTCAATATCCTAATTGTGAAACGACAGTAACAGCTTGCCTTTACAAGGCATTGTACATGCATCATCTCACTGGATCTTCACAACAGCTCTCTGAGGGTTAAGTGATAGCGTTACACCCATTTTAAGGAAGCAAGACAGGCTATGAGCCATTGAAGTGACTTGTTCAGGGTCACACGGCTAGTAAGGATCTGAGGTGGGATTCAAACCCAGATGTAATGCCACAAAGCTCAATGCTCCATCCACTTTGCTGTGATTATTTTCATAAAAAAAAAAGTGAGGGATTATACATGCTAATCTATGTCACCAAAGTGTTTCTGTCAGTCCTGAGTATATTTCCCAGCCTTGAGACACTGGGCATTCTACTGCCCCTTCTTGGAGTCCATTTTCTCTTCTGTCAAATGGGTACAATCTCCCTTGGCTCATCTACCTCACCAGGGAAGCAACATTAGAAGCCACGGAGCACCATGGATGTAGGGGATGGAGCATGTCCAGGAGCCCAGAAGGGGCAGGGTGAGAGCTGAAGACAATGAAGTCACTGGGAGAGCTGGGGCAATGCCCTGGGAAGCCCAGAAGCACCTCTGGAGGCGGTGAGGAGGGCAGGGGCAGTACCTTGAAGAAAGTGTTGTAGTTTGCCGAGACCACTTCCTTCATCTTCTTCAGGACCTGGTCGGGAGCCAGCACCGAAAAGATTACTGTCTGGCTCTCCTCCTTCTCCCTGAAATGAGTCTTGACAGGCTTTAAGTTGTCAAGCGCTTTCAGGAATTCATGGTAGTAGACAACATTGTCGTTATAGGAGATCCCCCAGCTAAAGCAAGAAGCACACACAAAGAAAGGGGTTACTCGGTCAACAGCCAAAGCTGCCATGCACTAGACCAACAGTCCTGGAGAGCCCGAGGGCCTCCCCCTCCAGGAAGCCCCCCTACAAGATGGCGGCAGTGAGTGACGAGCTTTCCAGCCTCTCACCTCCCCCCATTCATTTCAGTAGTAATTCACACACACACACACACACACACACACACACACACACACACACGCCACACTGCCCTACTCTTTTACCTAAAACTATGAGACATTTTGTCTAGAATGAGTGCTTTTCACCTGAGGTCCATGAACTCAGTTTTTCAAACCTATCTTGGTAAGTGTAATTCTATGTCACTGGTTTCCTTTGTCCTCCTCTGTCCCTTCAGACGCGGTGCTGGGGATTCTCAGCTCTAGGCTGAGAAGAGAGGAGAGACAGAGAGAGGCACCAAGATCCCCACTCTAGGAGGAGACCAGGTCCAGGCCCAGCTCCATCCCAACTGAGATCAGAGACTGAAGGAGTTCCTAGTTAATAGATGGGGAAATCAAGGTCCACAGGAAGGGAAGGGTCTGCCCAGTGTCTCCCAGGTTAGGGGGTGAAGCTGGATCCTCTAACTCTCAAGCCAGTGCCCTTTCCACTAGGACATGCAGACTTCCCTCACTGTGTGGTCTTGGGCAAATCCCACTCCACTCCTCTAGGCCTCATTCCCTCTCCTAAAACTGAGACAACATTGGATCTCTTTGAATCCCAGGGTTTACAGCAGTACTATGATGGGGCTGTCTGAGGCAGCCAAATGAAGAAGGGGACGTGGGGGGCAGAAAACAGGGAGGGAACAGTGTAGTTAGGAGGGTGGAAATCAGGAAAGACCTTGGGCACTTGCTGTACAACCATGGGGAGGTCCCTTAGCACAGTGGCCTACCCTATGTGTGGATCCAATTACAGATGAGGAAACAGGTGGCCAGAGATGGAAGCAACTTGTCCAAGGAGCTGGGAGCGTGATTGGCATGCTTGGCCAACCTTGACATCTCCCTCGCTTTCAGCAAGCAGCTACTGCTGTGACTGACCTCAGAAATGTGCAAAGCTACAGGTCAGCTGCTTCTCCTCCACTGTGAACCTTCCCCCCATCCCTTGCACTGGGCCCTGAGGCCTGCATACAGGCGGCATACTCCTGACCAGGTGCTAGACTTGGTCCAAGTTTGGAATTCTCTGGGCTGCAGTTTCTCTCTGACAAGAGACTCAAGGTGGCATGGTGGGAAGAGAGCTGGTCTGAAAGTCGAAAAACCTAGGTTCAGGTCTTACTTCTGATTTACACTGACTGGGTGACCCTGGGCAAGGCTCTAAGTGTCCCCCAGACAAGTCTCAAGAGTATCAAATTCAGAACAGGTATCTGCACTGGTGTAGGGACAGCCTTCACTGGGAGTTCCCAACACCAATAAAATCATAAACCCAGTCCAAAAAAGAAAAGGAAAACAAAATAAAGGGATGAGAAAGACAGAGTGGGAAAAAGAGGAGAGACACAGAGAGAGGGAAGAGAGGAAGAAAGGAGAGTAGAAGCGGGGAGAGAGAGGATGGAAAGGGAGAGAGAAGAGGAGGGAAGAAAGGAGAGAAGAGAGGAGAGAGAAGGAAGAGAAGAGAGGGAAGGAGAGACAGAGAGAGGAGTGAGAGAGAGAAAGGGAAAAGTGGGGGAAGAAGAGAAGAGAGAAGACAGGGAAGGAAACAGAGAGGGAAGAGGAGAGGGAAGAGCAGGAAAGAAAGGACAGGAGAAAGGAGAAGGAAGAGAAGAGAGGAGAGGAGAGGGAAGGGAAAGAGAGGGGAAGCAAGGAGAGACACAGCAAGGGGAAAGAAGGGGGAAGAGAATAGAGAGAGAGGGAAGAGAGGAGAGAAGAAGAAAGAAAAAAAAGAAGAGAAGAGAGAAAAGGAGAGACATAAGAGAAAAGAGGAGAGGGATGAGAGGACAGGAGAGACAGAGAAAAGGAAGAGAGGAAAGGAGGGGAGAAGAGGAGAGAAAAGAGAAAATGACGGTCTGGCCAAGAGAACCTTAAAGACTCTAGTGGCTCCAAATTCTCAGGGTAATTTCTCTGGTGGTGTGACTTGGATGGATTGATGAAGCAATAAACTACGAGCACCCTGGTAAGGAACTATTTCGCTAGTCCAGGTGAGAGGTAATGAGAGAATGAACCAGACCAGGGGCGGGGACAAGGAAGGGACAGATTTAAGAGACACCTTGAAGGAAGACTGAATTGGCAAAGCTTAGTGACTGGTGAGAAGCCAAGTTAAAGTCCTTTTAAAAAGCTTTTCCTCCAGGCTTGAAACTGACGTTGCCAAACTTTGCTCTCAAAACCCTGGCAGAAAATACTCAAAAATATATTTTTACAACCAGAAGCTCAGCAGTTTAGTAGTTTCTCAAAAAAAAAAAATCCGTTTGGTTGTGTGTCTAAATATAGGTGTCCATGTATAAATGTGCTTTCATTTCTCCCCCAATTCTCTGAGGAGCAAGATCCCACTTTAACCCTAAATCTGTCATTCATCATATTTACAGCTAAAGGGGACCTTAGGGAGGCCAAGATCACAGGGGTCAGAGGTGGAAGAGACCTTAGAGGTCATTGAGGCCAACAGATGAGAAATTTGGGGCCCAGGGAAGCTGAGTAGCTTACTCAGCAAGGTTTCCCAGGAAGGAGACTGTCAGGACTTGAAAGCTTGTCCTTTGACCCTGGATTCATGGTTTTTTCATCCATCATACTATCTACCTTTCAGAGATTGAATCAGAAAGATTTTATCGTAAGTTCCTTGAGGGCAGGAACTATTTTCTGTTCCCTTTGTCTTTCAATTGCTTAGCCACAACAGCCACTTAGAAAAGACTTGGTGAATAGATGAATGAATGAATGAATGAATGAATGAATGAATGAATGGCTAGATGAATGGATGAAGGAATGTGCACACCTAAGCTTGTTCACATTACAGTTGAGTGAATTTGGAGCAGGAACAGAGTTTCTGTCTTGGTGCTTCGACCTCCAGGCTATCTGACCTCGGGCAGTCAATTTCCCTCTCTGAGACTCAGTTTTCTCCTCTGTCCAATGGGAACAATCCTACTTATACAACTAATCTCTGGCAGAGTATTTGGACGATCAAATGAGATAATGAACTTGGCATTTTGTAACCTCTGACATGGGATACCACAATGGAGAGACAACATGATACAATGGAAATGACACTGGCTTTGGAGTCAGAGAACCTGGGTTCAGATTCTGACTCTGCCACTGCTTACTAGTTGTGTGACCTGGCTAAGTCATTTCATGCCCTGTGCCTCAGTCTCCTCTTCTGTTAGAGGAGGGAACTGGACTAGATGAGCTCTGAGGTCCCTTCTAACTCTAGACTTGGAATCCTAGGATTTCCTAAGAATCATAATTTCAACAACATTGTAAAGATAAACTCAGGACCAACACAATGACCAACAACAATGCAAAGAACACATGATGAAACCTGCTCTTCAGCTCCAGGGAGGGAGCTAGTGGATGCAGAGCGGGGCTCTAAGGCATCAATCTGTATCTCTCTAGATTCAGTCTCTTCTCCTCTGTTTGCGCATGTCCAACGCCCAGCTTCTACCAAGCCATTCCCCAGTATAAGAAGCTTGAGTAGCTTTCTCTTGCCTCTAGGGGGGAAAAATGCAAACCCTTTTAAAAATATTTAAATCCCCTGGCCACTTTCTCCAGTTGCTTTCCAGTTGTTCCAACCTTTCCAGGTTAACGATAAATTGCTCACTCTCAGCATTATGTTTCAGTCACATTGAACAGCTTCGTGTTCTCCAGGTACAATATTCCATCTCCCATCTCTGGGCTTTTGCACCAATGTTTGCCCAAGCTGGAATCCTCTCTCTCCCTGCCTCTGCCACTTGTTACCCCCAGTTTCCCCACAAAAAGCTATGCTCAAGTGCCACGTCCTAGAAGAGGTCTCTTCTGATTGCCAGGACCCAGGTTCCAGACCCAACTTGGCTGTTTCCAATAGCTATGACCTTGATCAAGACACTTCCCTGCTCTCTCTCCCATCCAATCACTCACCAAGTCTTGATTCTACCTCCACAGCTGCCATTCCCTTCTATCTACATGCCCATCACCACCAGTGCCCCATTTTTGGGCCTCATCATGCTCACTTGAACTAATGACTTATTTGAAATAATAGATACTTGGCTTCCAGTCTTTCCCCTAATCCAGTGGTTCTCAACCTGTGGGTTTTGTCCAATTTAAATACATCTTGCATATCAGATATTTACATTACGATTCATAACAGTAGCAAAATTACAGTCATGAAGTAGCAACGAAAATAATTTTATGGTTGGAGGTCACTGCAACATGAGGAACTGTATTAAAGGGTCACAACATTAGGAAGGTTGAGAACCACTGCCCTAATCCATCCTCCACAATCTACTAAAGAGATCTGCAAAGTACAGGACTCTCTGTGCTACAACTTACTAGCTGCATGATCCTGGGCAAGTCAACCTCTATTTGCCTCGGTTTCCTCACCTATAAAATGGAGATAATGATAGCACCTGCTTTCCAGGGATGTTGTGAGGATTAAATGAATTAACATTTGTATTTTTTTTTTAAAGTGCTTATCACAGTGCCTGGCACACAGTAGACATTATATGAACGCTTATTCCCTCCTTTTCTTTCCTACTCCACTGCTCAATAAACTCCTGTGGTAAAATACAAAGTGGTCCTGCTGACATTTAAAGGCCTGCCACACCATCCCCACCACCCCCCGCCCAATCAGATCTCCATCCCCCGTCTCTCTGTCTTTGCATGGGCTGCCTGGAATGCTCTCCCTCCTCATTCCAACCTCTTAAGAATCCTAGTTCCTTTCAAGGCTGGTCAGGTGCCCTTCCTGGTTAATATTATCTCTTTCCACGCTCATTGACTGGGTACTTGGGAATTTGTTTGCCCATTACACCTTTCCCCAGTAACTTTGCCTCTCTAGTCTTCCTCTTCCCAGGACCATACCCAGTGCCTGTTACCAAGCAAGTACTTAGGAAATGCTCACTGAGTTGGATGAGGGAGTGGAAAGTAATAGAAGCCTAGTGATGAGTGTCTGCTTCTCTGAGTAAACAACATAGAACTTTGTTTCCTATCTCCACAGCTGCAGAGCAGCTTCCCATACTGCCAGGCTCAAGCTGGCTAAAACGCCAGCAACACAGCACCAAAGAATAATCAACAGTATTTCATCTGAAAGATAAATTGCCAAGTTGGTATTAAAATTTAGTAATAAAATCAAATGCATATGCTAATCGCCTCTGCATTATTGAGGGAAAAAGTCTATTTTGGACCCAGGAAGGAAGAATGCGTGGATAATTACAGATAAAGAGATGGTCTCATCAGGAGGGCTTTGAGAAAAACAAATATCATTGTTGGAGAGATGGATTCCTTTTTAGGGCGGCAATTCACAAAAAAGTTGCTCACTCCATTGGCTGGGTAGCATTTTGGGGGAGCTGCTTGGAAAGGCATCAGGTCTGGCTCTAGGGAATCAGGTGATCTTACACTCACTTAAGCCAGGACTTGTCTGGGATTGCCTTTCAGGAAGGGTCCCTGCATCTAGTGACTGCTGCAGACTCCTCTGTGAGCTGGGAATCTACTCCCTGAGGAGGAAACTTGATTTTAAGGGAGAAGAGATGAAAACTCACCCTTTAAGGATTGGGACAAGGGAAGAAAAACCTCTATAGACACATCCAGGCTGGTCTGAGGTGGTTCCTTAATAAGGAAAGTGTTGAGGATGGATATGGACTTAGGAGACTGGCTTTGAGCCCTTAGCTCTGACACTCCTAGCTGGTATGTCATAAAGGGACATAAGAATGTAAGCCCTTCTTAGTATTCAAAAATGCTCCAGTGGGTTAACGAATGGGGCGAGGGGGGCAGAAGGCTCTTTCCACCAGTGCAGATCACAGCCCATCCAGGACATCCCTGCAGGCTCCTGTTCACCACAGAGGAGCTATCCAAAGTGCTGGCGGCCTGCCTCAGTCCTCCTGACACTAAGAACCCTCAAAGAGGGATAACTCTTCTTGCTCTGCCCCAACTCCAAGGGTTACTCTGGGGAAAGGGTTTCATAAGCCTCAAAGAGCTGGCCCAGAGAAAAATGACGGGATATATGACTGGCCAAAGGCAGGAAGCATTCAGAGGTCAATGTCAGAGCCCTGGAAGAACTGAAAATGACTTTGAAGGTCATTCGGTCCAACTCCTTAGGACATTCCCTGGCCTGGAATACCCTCAATTCTCCCTCTCTGTCTACTCAACAAACCAGTCCCCCAACAAATATTTATTAGCATCTACCATGGGGATACAAGTTCCAAACCTATTAGCAATAAGACAAGTATATGAATTTCTAGCCATCTGTTAAAGCCCAATCTAAATTCTACTTCCTCTAGGGAGTCAATCATGAATTCCAATTTTTCATGACCTTCCCCTCGGAATCACAGAGCACTTTCTTCCCCTCATCTTCCAATGTAATGGGGATAAAGAAAAGAGGAAGGGGGAAGAGGAAAAGAAGGAGGAGAAAAAATGAGAGGAGAAGGAAGGGAAGAAAGGAGGAAAGAGAAGAGATGTAGAAAGGGAGGAAGTAGAAAGATGGAGTCTTTTGGGAGAAAAGGAGGCTCAGGAGGAGGACTAGGACCCTTGTTTGAGGTAGACAGGATGGTGAGAGCTGCCGATTAAGAGAAGGTTGGGTTTCTCACCTGTTACTTGGTTTTTTCTATTGTGGAGAATGACTAATGGAGAGCTGATTCCCAAGACAAGTGCAGACAGAGTGATTAAGGGAGCTTTGGCTGACCCCGGTAGAGTCAAATCCCACCGGTCATGTGACTACATCCTTGGGTCATGAAAGTACTGGCAGGTGGGATTTCTGAGCTGCTGAAAATCAAGGAAAACAGAAGAGGAGAAGGGCAAGTGTGGTCAGGATTTTCAAAAGGTGAGAAGAGTCTGCAGATGAGAGGTCAGAGAGTCTGACGTCAGCTCCTGGGGAAATGCTAGCAGAAGCATTAAAGCGATGCTTAGCGAGTACCCAGAAAAGGACGTGGTGATAGAGAAGAGACAGGAAGACGCTGTCATCAAAACAGAACAGGCCGATTTCATCTCCCTTTTTTAACAGGGTTGCTAAGCCAGTAGAAAAAGGGGATGCTGAGGATATAAAGTAGCACATACAATTCTTGTAGAGAAGATGGGGAAGTGTGGGTCAGATAACACCAGCAGATGAATTCAGAGTTTATTGGATGGTCAGACTCAAAAAGTGGTTGTTAATGATTCAGTGTCAACATGATGGGAGGTAGGTTGCCAGAGGAGTGCCCCAGGGATCTGTGCTTGGACAATGATTTGGCCAAAGACGTGTTCATCAAATATGATAGTGACTCAAAGAGGGGAGGAATAGCTAATGCAGTGGATGAGGGAGAGCTGGGATCCAGAATGACCCTGCCTGAGTAGAGCACTTAGCAGGTTTCTATGAAGATGAAATTCAGTAGGGACCAATGTGAAGGCTGGAAATTGAACACAAAACATTCAACCTCATGAGTGTAAGAAGGAGGGGGTCTGCATAGACGGGATTGTTCTGCAAAGGATCTGGGTGTGCTGGTGCAGTGCTCCCTCAATCCGAGTGATGTAGCAGCCACACAGCTGCTGTAATCCTGGGCAGCACCAGGGAGGACAGGGGGTGAGACAGTCCCCACTGAAGGAGTGCTTTCAGTTCTAGCCGCCACCACTGAAGAAGGCTCTTGGCAATCGGGGACCCCTGGGGACTCGGTGATTCTGTGGTTGGAGTCCTCTGTACACTACCCCCTGACAGCCTCTGGCCAGGAGAAGGCCACTATCTTCGCCATAGGAGCCCCTTTCTCTTTCAGAAAGCTTTCCTGGTGAGGGGGCTTTCTTTCTTTTCTTTTTTTCTATCTCCTTGCAGCTTAATGAATACTGGTGTATTGTAGCTGTCCACTCAGTGCTGCTGGCTCTGCCCTCTGCTGCCAAGCCTTGTCCCTCCCTTCCCTGTGAGATCCCTTCAAAGACTAACAGGTAGGACCCATGTCCTGCCGCCACCCCTTGTCCATTCCTTCAGGCCTTCTCTTCTCTAGTCCAAACACACACTCAATGAGTCAGAACTGGCAGAGACTTCAGGGGCCACTTAGTCCAACCCATCCATTTTACAGATGAAGAAACTGAGGCCCAGGGAGGGAAAGTAACTTGGCCAATGTTTCCAGGCCTGGCAGCATCCTCCGGTAGCAAGGCCTCCAATCTCCTCACCATCCTGGTATCCTTCTTCTGAATGGGCCCTGCCTTTTGTTCTTCCTAAACCAGACAGAAGGTTCTCCATGTGGCCTGACCATGCCTGGACCTCCGCTCGCTGATGCCAACCTCCACTGAAGCTGCATGATGAGAGAATACAGAGATCCAGAAAGCCCTGGGGTCGAATCTCTCCTGAGACTCTTCCTGGCTGTGTGGGCCTGGGTCTCCACATCCTCATTTGTAAAATGAGAGCATTGTACTCTCTGAGGCCCCTTCCACAGTGCCTGGCACACAGTGGGCACTTATCCAATGCTGGTCAATGTGGTAACTTGCTTTCCAGCTCTGGATCTGGACTCCAGCTGCCTGCCTACCTGCTGCCCCCTGTCAGACCTATTGGTACGAGCCTCCTGATGAAACCTCCCTAGCCCCCTGCCCACCGAGTCTCGTCTGGACTTCCTCATCCAGGGTCTTGGGGATGCCGCTTGCTCAACTTCTCCTAGGGGACTCCATCCTGGCCACACAGGTGACCCCACTGAGGTAACGCCATACCTCGTGGCCAGATCTGTGATACGGAATGATCTGGGCCTGCCTTCTATCTGACTGTGACTCCACGAGGACAGGCACCATCTCTGTGTCCTTCCTTCCCTCACCACGAGGCAAAGCTTTCTTTGCACAATAGATGCTTTATGTGTAGTCTCTGACTTGTTTTTACACTGGGGCTCCTTGGATTCTCCTTGTCACAAACCATGATCTCCACTCCCCAATACCAACCTGACACATCTCCTTGACATTGACTTTGTAGAGGGTGCAGACCCTGAACCAGGGCAGGTGCTCAGAGACACAGTTCCGCCATGCCATACCAAGGGCAAGAAGAAAACCAGGACTGTTCTTTCATCATCCTGATGGACCCCTGACTGGCCCTGCAAGCTCAGTAGAACACAGGGACCTGCCTGGCCCATTTCAGAGAGACTTCTTTCTCCACGTCCTCAGCAACCCTCAGAGACTACCTACTAAGTCACAGAGGGGCCCTGACTGCCCTCGGCAGAGGCTGGGCCCACTCTAAGGCAGCCTGAGCCCTCTCAATGACCACAGCGACTATGTGAAGGAAGGGGGAGAGCCTCTGTTCTACGGGACAAGAGAGACAGACCTTTGAAGCATTGTCATGATCTCTTCCTCGGTTATGTTTGGCTGATATTCTTGCAAGACTTTTTGCATCTCATTCAGGGAGATGAAGGCATTTTTATGTCTATCCAGTTTTGCAAAGGCCTGGCTGATATCTTGGTAATGGTCCTTAAACTTGTCCCTGAAACAAAGAGCAAAGAAAGTTAGTGTTTTTCTGTTAGTTTGCATATGTTACCTCGAAAAAGTTTCTGTGGCCAGGATGGGCCATGGGGCCCTTTAGTGGGGTGTGTGGGTAAGGACACGAGTCCCAACCTGGTTGTGGCTTTGACATTCACTAGTTATAAGAGCTGGGGAAAATCCTTTAACATTTCAGACCCTCAGTTGTCCCATCTGTTAAATGGCAATGGGCATGCTTGTCCTACTGACTCCACAGGGGTGTTGGGGGCACCAAAGGAGATCACAAAGTGCTATATCATATAACTGGGAGCTGGGATGAGAGGGAGATGCTTGAAGAGGAAAACAAATCAATTTGATAAACATGTATTAAGTCACAACAAGGCAGCTAGGCACTGTATGAAGAGCTGGGGGCAGAGAGACAAAACAGTAATACCTACCCTCAGAGAGTTTCCATTCTACTGAGGGGGCACAATGCATACATAGAGAAGTGAAAAAATACACAAAAAGGAAACACGATGTAATTTGGGGTAGGAGGAAGGAAGCTGTAGAACTGAAGGGATTGTGAAGACCTGCCTGCTAACACCTCCCCACCCCATCCCCAAATCAACTTCTATTTGTGGTGTATATTCTTCATACAGGGTGTCCCAAGAGTCTTACACTATGGCCCACAACTGCACGAAGACTTCTGTGACACCCTGTCTCTGTATATTGTCTTCCTCTAGTGGAACGTAAGCTCCTTAAGGACAGGGACTGCTTTCTTTTTGTCTCTGCCTTCCTGACACCTAGCACATTGCCTGGCAAAGAGTGGGCACTTAAATGCTTGTGGATTGGTTGGTAAACTGAGGGGGCAACTGAGCTGCTTTACTTTGCAGGAAGCAAGGAGAGCTTTGGTGGGACAACCTGGACCAAAGCACAGGACAGGCAATGGAATATTGTGTGGAGAGAACAGCAAGTCAGTTTCCCTCAAGACGAAAGTAATTGGGAAATGCATCGGAAAAGACAAGTAATGAGATACACAGGCACTGCGGTTGGGAGATCCATCCTGCCTTACGGGAAAGTCAGAGGGTGAGGAGGGAGGACATAGGAGAGAGTGGACTGGGGGAGGGGGGACACACTGGGATGGCTGTTTTGGGGCGGTGGGTGGTGGAAAGAGGGGGAGAAAATCTGTAACTCAAAATCTCGTGGAAATGAATGATGCAAACTAAAATAAATAAATAAAAAGGAAAAGGCAAGTAAAAGGAGGACTGGTCATGGGATCAGACTTAGAGCCAGAAAGGAGGCCACCTAGTCCAACACCCTCCTTTTATGCATGAGAAAACAGAGGCATGGCAAGTGAAGTGACTTACCCATGGCCACTCAGCCAAGAACCATCCCAGGTAGGATCTGGCCCCCAAGTCCAGTGCCCTCTCCTCCCTTCCCTGCTGTCCAATTCCAGGTACATCAGAGAGGGACCAGAAAGAGCAGGTTGGAATGTCTGGGGTGGCAGATAAGGGAAAGCCCCTGGAAGGACAGAGCACTTCAGTTGGGTTTAAAGGACAAGAAGGCTTTGGAGGAAATGGGGCTTTAAACTTGACACCCAGAATTTAAATGTATGTGACTAATGAGGACATTAAGGGTCTTGTTCACCCTCCAGCCCTCCTGGGGCTCAGGAGTCTCTTGTCATCCTTGATTTTACTGTAAGCTATGGGATGAATTTAGCTCAATGCTCAAAGTCGGGTGTCACTAGCGAATTTCATATCTTATCTTAAAACTATGACTTGTCCCAGATTCTCTTATAAATAAGCCTTAGGGGGAAATAATTCAGTGCAAAGCAGGGCAGTGCAAAGTTTTATATGTGCAAAAGGACATCAGTCACCATGAAAACGTGGCTAACTTAGATACACACTCTTGCTTTGAGAATCGCAGCAACTGGCATCGGAAATGGCTCATCCAAACCAAACCTCCTCCTGAAGTCAGAACTCTGCCTACCAGATCCCTAACAAGAGGTCATCCAGCAAGTGATGGGGAACTCATTTCCCCTTGAGGCAGCCCAGGTCACACAGCTTTGATCGTCAGGAAGTTTTTCATTCTATTATTAGCATTACCGTTGCTATAATTGACGATGAAGACGACGACTGGGATTGACCTCGTGCTTTAAGGTTTCTGAGGTACTTCACAAACATTGTCCTACCCAATATTCAGACAAGATCTGCCTCTGCCCCCTCTCTCTCTTCCTGCTCCCCGTTCTGCCCTCTGGATCCAAGCAGGACAAGTCTAATCCCTGCGTTCCCTGTACCAAGTCTTCCAATGCTTTGGCTCAATTCGTTTCTCTCCAGGTGCCTTCCCCCATCAGGTGCACTCACTCAGCTTGTCATTCCCCTCCCAGGCAGCCTGAGTGGTTTCCTGGAAACAGTCTCACAATTGGAGCATTCTTTGTTTGACAGAGAAAATTCAGCACCATGGAAAACACCCTGGCTCTGCAGGTGGCAGGCTGTGTGACCTTACAAAAGTCAATTGCTTTGCCCCTGTGCCTTAGTTTCCCCACCCATGAAATCCTTGCCATCTCTCTCAACCGAGACCCTTTTGAAGAGGGAGAGCTTTATGTACGAGTCGTTGTCATGGAGTCGAAATGGAAAAATACCTTCAACATACAGAGTCCATTTTCTTTCTTTTTTAAAAAAAATTTTTTACCATTTTTTTCTTTTGAATTTTTAGTTTTTCAATTAATAAGAACTTAAGTTTCTATCCTTCCCACCACCCCTTCCCAAAAGAAGCAAAATAAAGCCCTTATATGTGTCGTACATATTCAAGCCAAACAAATTCCCATGCTGGCCTCGGAATCCAGCCATATTATGCAGATTGTAAGCCCAGGCTGAGAGCTCCGTGATCTGACTTGTAGTACTAGGTTTGTGATGAATTCTCCATGTGACCCTGGTCACTTCCCATGGAGTCTTTTTCAGAGTCTCAACTTACCTCTGTGTAAAAATACAGGGATTGCTCAAAATCTCCTTGGTTCTCTGAAAGCCACTAACAGAGGGCAGAATTGGAACTCACGTTCATTTCAGATCTCAAGCTGTAAGGGATCTCAGAGGGCACCAAGTGCAACCTCCTTATTGTAGAGATGAGGAGACTGTGGCCCAGAGAGGGGCAGGGAAACAATGCACTTCCTTCCCTCCTTCTTTCCTTCATTCAACCAGGGGGCATGGAACTTACTATTTCTCATAATCGGGGTATGTGAGAAGAAGAGTATACAAAGAGAGGAAGATGAGCAGGGGAAGCAGGCATAAGGACCTAAAATCCTGTTATGAAGGGGATTTATTCTGTGAAGTTTGGTTTCAGTCAAAGGGCCACACTTGAGAACCTAGAGGGTCACAGGTGGCCTCAAGGGCACAGGTTCCCCAGCCCTGCATTAAGTGAACTTCACATATCTGAAAGGAACAAAAGATCAAACATAGACATGCACTCACATAGAAATTTGTTATAGAAAGACATCAAGCTGAAAAGGGAAAGAAGCGTGAGTTGGGGTAGTTAAGAAGAAGGTTAATGCCAGAAAGGGAATTGTTTTGCAAGCAAAACAAACTTCCTGACCCTGAAGGAGGAACAAAATGGGGGGGGGGGGTTGTTGTTGTTGTTCAGTTGTTTCAGTTGTGACCAGCTCTTTGCGACTCCATTTGGGGTTTTCTTGGCAGAGATACTGGAGTGATTTTCCTGTTTGCTTCTCCAGCTCATTTTATAGATGAGGAAACTGAGGCAAACAGGATCAAGTGACTTATCCAGAGTCACACAGCTAGTAAATATCAGTAGTGTCACAGTTGAATTCATGAAGATAAGTCTCCCTTATTCCAAGTCCAGTGCTCTATCCAGTGCACTAGCTAGCTGCCATTAATGGAATATTATTGCACCATAAGAAATGACAAGAGACAATTTCCATCTAAATCATCAGCATTCCTGTATCTTACTAACAAAACTCTGCAAGAAAAGCTAGAAAAAGAACTCCCATTTCAGAACAGCTCCAGAAGGTATAAGATATTTGGGAGCGTATCTGCCAAGATTCATCCAGAAACTTTATGAATTCAAGTATAAAACGCCCTTTGTGGAAATAAAGACAGATCTGAATAACTGGAAAAACATTAACTGTTCAGGAGTACATCAAGCCAATGTAATAAAAACAAGAATGTTACCCTAAATTAATTTACTGATTCAGAGCTATACCAATCAATCTACCAAAGAAATAACTTACAGAGCTAGAAAAAATAATATTCAAATTCATATGAAGGAACAAAATGTTGAGAATCTCAAGGATAATAATGAAAAAAAGTGGAAGAAAAGTGGTCTGTCAGTGCCAGAAATCAGATTGTATTACAAAGCAGTAACCATAAAGGGATTTGGTACTGGTTAAAAATAGAGAGGTTGATCAGTGTGACAGATTCGGCATTCAACATTAGCATAATGTTTGCTAAACCCAAGATCCTAGTTCAAGGCCTCCAGGTCCTCAAGTGTGGCCCTTTGAATCCAAACTTCACAGAATAAATCCCCTTCATAAAAGGATCTGTTCTGCAAAACTTGGATTTGTCAAAGGGCTGCATGGAGGCCCTAGAAGGCCACATGTCCTAGTTACTGGAGGAAAGACACTCTCTGTGAGAAAAACTTCTCGGAAACTGGAAAGGGGGCTGACAGAAAATGGATTTGGACCAACACCTCCCACTAAGAGAAGCTCCAAATGGATATACGGTCAGGTTTTGAACAAATTGGATCTATGAGTTGAGAAAGAGTTCTTGACTAAACAAGCAATAATGGGGATCACAAAATAAAATGAACAACTTTAATTAGGTGACATAGTGGATAGAGTGCCAGGTCTAAAGTCAGGAAGACCTGAGTTCAAATCCAGCCTCAGAAATTTACTAGCTCTGTGATCCTGGGCAAATCACTTAACCCTGTTTGCCTCAGTAAACTGGGGATAATAACAGTGCCTGCTTCCTAGAATTATTGTGAAGATCAAATATGATAATGATTATAAGATGTTTAGCATAGTTCCAGGTATATAGTAAGCACTATACAAACATTACATATTATTACCGTTATATAAAATGTTTAAAGTTTTGCACAAACAAATCTAATGTGGTTAAGGTTAGAAGAAAAATAAATAATTGGGGGAAATCTTTGAAGCAAATTTCTTTAAAAAGTCTCATTACCAAGATATACAAGGAACCGATTCAAATGCATAAGATTAAGAGCCATTCCCCCAATATATAAATGATCAAAAAATATGAATAAACAATTTTCAAAGGAAGAAATGCAAGCTATCAGCAATCACATAAAAAAGTTCAAAATTATTAATAATTAAAGCAACTCCGAGTTCCACCTCACAAACATCAGATTAACAAAGATAACAAAATGAGGAAAAAGACAAATGTCAGAGGGACTGTAGGAAAACAGACATAATCACACAAAACTGGTAGAATTGTGAATTTGTTCGGTCACTCTGAAGAACAATTTATAACTATGCCCAAAAAGCTATTAAAATTTGCAAGCCTCAACCTAGTGATACTACTTCTAGGCCTGTACCCCAACGGAATCAAAGCAAGAAGAAAAGAACCCCCACAAGTACAAAAATATTTGTGGCAGCTCTATTTATGGTATCCCAAAACTAGAAACTATGGCAAGGGGGTGAGAGAGGAGGACTCATTGCCTAATCCTTCTCTGGCACTTGGCTAGACAAATTGTGCATGAGAAATATTGCTGCGCTGTAAGAAATGATGGATAGTTTCAAACAAAACTGGAAAGACTCGTACAAACTGACACAGAGCAAAAAGAACGAAGCAAGGAGAACGATTTCTATAATAGTAACAATAACATTAATATAGAAAAACACCTTGGAACAAATCCTGATCCACAAAATGATGAACCACATGGCCAAAAAGACCAAAGATGAAACACAACACTGACTTCCTAGCAGAGAGGGGATGAACTCAAAATGCTGAAGGAAACGCCCATTTTTGGTCATGACCAATATGGGGATTTGTTTTGCTGAACTAAACTAGAGGGTATTAGGAGCTTTGTTTGTTTGTTTGTTTTTTTCATTAAAAAAAAATCATTTTAGCTTTGCTAGACAGACACACTTGGGGATTGTGGTGCGAGGAAGAAAGTGAAAGGGGAGATAACCCTTGACTCAATAAACCTTAAAGATCATGTAAAAAAAATCATTCACTAGGGAATAATAATGAGAGGACAGAGTAATAAAAGAAACAATTAAATCAGCACTTGTTGAGTACCAACTACATTTAATATAACATGAAACACTGGGCAGTGGGGGAAGGAAGTCCAAGACAAAAAAGACCCAACCCTGTCTTCCAGATGCTTCCAGTCTAGCTGGAGAGATAAGGTGCACACAGCTAAAACACGATCAATATGGCTTCAATACAAAAGGGCATGGGATAGATAGATAGATAGATAGATAGATAGATAGATAGATAGATAGATATAGATATAGATATAGATATAGATATAGATATATAGATATATATAGATATACATATATTTTTTTTTCATTACAAAAGAGACAATTTCAGAGAATCCTGGGCAGTATGAATGGATACTGCCGAGAAAAGTGAGCAGACCCAAAACAACTGCCAATACAAGAAGAGCTGCATCATCAACAAAATCCACTGGACAGAATGAAGACTCCAGGTGCACCATGACCAGTCGTGTGTATGGAGGAAGGTCTATGGGGCAGGCTGCCCCTCCCCCCAACCCAACAAGCAAGCAAGACTCAGAGCTCTGGACACGGCCACTCTGGGGAATGCAGTTTGCTTGACTTTCTTTCTTAGTCTCGTTTTTTCACTGGGGGTAGGGAAGGAAGAGGAGAGGTTAGCAACAGCAATGCCAAAAAAAGAGGGGAGGGTCCTGAACAGAAGGATGTTCAGAGAGGCAGAAGCAAGCAGTCATCTTCAAAGTGATGTGTAGAATTATATACTTGGGTTTGTTTTGCTTTTTTTTTAAGCCAGGGGATGAAATGGAGATTTTGTGATTTCTTAGAAAATCTTTTTGTGTTCTGCCATGAGTATGGAAATGCCCTTTTGTGTGTAAGTTCAGAATTAAAAATCAAAATTGAGAAAAACAAATAAATGAACATCCCCCCCAACACACACACACACACACACACACACACACACACACACACACACACACACACACTGGCCTAAAGAAGACGCTGCATGGACCCAAGCATCACGATCTCCTGGCGGGCTGTTTGTTCTGGGGCCCCCACAGGTGTGTGTGCTCCAGGTACGCTCTATCGCAGGCTGCACAAAGCTCTCTCCTCACCGCTACTATTATCTTCCACTTAATCCTTCAAAATGAAAGCAAATGACGGCAGAAAATCAAAACAATTCTGAGATACATATTTTTAGAAAATTGAGGCATTCAGCGTTTCCTGGACGAAGCCATGGTTTCCAGGCAGTAATTATTCCTCTTGCAGAAGGAAATATGTAAGCAGAGCAAGGGAGGGAGAAGTTCTAAGTGAGAAAGAAGTCATGATGCCAAGAATTTCCCATTTGTGACCAACATCAAGGGGGCTTCTGGAACACCAGGGCTCCGACAATCCCAGGTCGGGAGGGGACCCCAGGTGTCATCATGGCACCACCTGACAACACAAGTAGTCACTTCTGTAAAACGAGGAGGGCTGGGCTCTGGGGACTTGACCGATTCCCGTGACACACAACTCACTGGCTTCGTTCATACAACCAGCATTTATTAAGAGAAATAGTTCCTGCCCCAGACCAGTGCCTTGGACGCGGAAGCAACCAATGCATGTTAATTGATTTGATTGGTTGGTTGTTATCCAGAATCCTAGAATCGTAGCTTCAGAAGTGGAAGAAATCCCAGAGGCCTCTCCTTTTACAGATGAGGAAACTGAAGTAAACAGAGGTTAAGTGACTGGTCCTGGGTCACCCAGCAAGAAGGCATGTGAAGCATAATTTGTATTCAAGTCGTTCTAGTTCCACTGGGCCAGCTGTCCAGTCATCCAATTTACATTCCATGTGGTGGTAGGGAGGTAAGGAACAATGGACATGGACAAACAAGCAGGAAATACAGAGAGAGTAAACACGAAGTCATTTTGGTGGGGAGAGGGAAGCAGGGTGGCAATCACAGAAATGTCGTGGAGAAAGTGGTGACTGGTTGGTTGACATGTGCCTGGTTTTGATCCTTAGAAAGCTCTTCCTTCCACTGAACTGAAACAGCCCCCCAGCCTCGTTGTTCCTCGTTCTTCGCCCTCGGGCCAAGCAGAACGCAATGCATCCCTCTTTCCCAGGGCAGACCCTCTGACTATTGAGCTCGGGGACCTCAGAAAACTCCCCCCGGGTTTCCTCCAGGCCACACAACCCCAGATCCTTGGACTAATTCTAGAATTAGATGGTTTCTTTCCCATTCTAAGTGACCTTTTTTGAGGGGGAGTGGTGCTCCAGATTTTTAATTTTTTCAAAATTTGGTTTTTAAAATAAGACTCAATACCCCAAGTGTGGCCTGCCAGTAACCAGACATAGATAAATGCGCCAAGTCTAGCCATAGAGCTTGCTCCCTGATCACAAGGAAGAACATGGGGAAGGCATTATCCCACTCACCACACAAAGTGGACCCTGACCATTACCAAGCAGGAACCTAGGGCTCCAGAGCATTCTGAACTCTGCTGTCACTGTGTCATGGTCAGGCGCTGTCCCTGTTTGTCTCTGGATTTCTGTGCTCACAATTTGGGCAGTTCACAAGAGGGGAGCCTGCTCATGTTATATGGCATCAATACTATTCTGATCCTCAACATACAATGCAGAATTGGGGGCAAGATAGGAGCAGCATGGAATCTAGCAGGAAGAGCCCTAGACTGGGAGCCAAAGGTTGGATCCCCTAGGTCACTTTGGGCAAGTCACTTCCCCTGTGTAAGATCCCAGTGAGGCACGGCCCCAGGGACCCTGGAGGATGGCTCCTAAATTCTAGAACCTCATCTAAGCTCATTGTGAATCACCTGCCTGTGTCTAGCTGGCAAGAAGTACCTCAACTTCAGTCACACCCTCTCAGCATGGCCACACCCCCACACCCTCGAGCTCTTCAACATGCACCTCATCTCTCCCATTTCGCCTAATCTTCCTCCTAGTCCACCGGCCCTCTCAGCTGACCAACATTCCCTCCCTCTCTGGTTCAGCGCAACGGCGGACCTCATTCCTGCCCTGCTCTGTTGGTTCCATTAATGCTCTGGTCATCCCTGATCTAGGGAGAAAGAGAGACGAATGACTAAGACCTAGGGCCAGACACAGCACAGAAATGGAGTTCCTGCTTTGTCTCGCCTAGTCTTATCTCATGAATGGGCCAGAGAACTCCACATTCTGATGTCACTCATTAACTTGTTTATCTCCCCAAACTTGGTATCCCATCTGCCATCTCTGCACCATTGGCCCCGTGGTGTCCCATGCCTGATGCTCACTTCTGCCTCACCTCCACCTCTTAAAATACTGAAGCTTCCTTCAAGGCTCAGGAAATTCTGTTGTTTCCTATGGGAAGCCTCTCCTGGTTCTCTTAGCTGTTTGGACTTGCTCCCTCCTCCTGAAAGTATCATGCATATACTTAGAGAATGTAAACTCCTGAGGTTGATTTGGGCACTTTCCCTGAGGAAGAATTAAGCAGGCCCCGAAAAGTAAAAATGTCTCAGGTTTGTGGCCTCATACAAGGCTGGCTTTCTTGCTCTCCCCCATCCGGTGTGTCCAATCAGCAACTAAATCTTTCCATTTCTAACTTCACAATATCTCGTGTCCAGCTTCTGCCCACCATGCAGAGCTAAAAGGCTTTTTATTTGTTATCTGACTCCATGCTAAGGATTTAAATTCAAGGTAATTCCATTCAAGGAGGGCTTGCTCAGATCTACTTATACCAGGAACTGTTTTAGGTTCAGGGGGTTACAAAGATGGATAGAAAACAGCCTGCCCTCAAAGAGCTTACATTCTACTGGGGGTTGGAGACCAAAAGTACATAGGTAAAAACTATCAATAGACACAAAGGAAATAAAAATTATTTGGGCAGGGGGCATTAATTCTTGGGGGGGAGGTCAGAAGGTGGCCTGAACTGAGGGGAGCTAGTCTTCCAAGAAGTGGAGCACGGGAACAGCCAATGCAAAGGCGAGGCTGTAGGAGATTTTCCCATATAAAAAGCTGTACTAGTTTGGTTAGAACATGAGGTTCAGGAGGGGGACAAGTGTATAATTCACCTAAAATGGCAGGTTCTCTTTTATCCTAGTGGCAATAGGAGCCACGGAAGCTTTTTGAGCAGGAGAATTGACACCAACTACAATAATGTCATACAGACGACAAGCCCGTTTAAATGAACTGCTCCAGCTAGAATGCACCTCTATCACCACTATATTTGACTCCAATTGTGGAGTCATTTCAGTTGTACCCAGCTCTCCGTGCCCCTTCTGGGGTTTTCTCATCAAAGATACTGGAGTGATTTGCCATTTCCTTCTCCAGGTCAAGGCAAACAGGGTGAAGTGACTTGCCCAGAGTCACACAGTTATTAAGTGTCTGAGGATAGATTTGAATTCAGATCCTCTCGACTCCAGAACGAGCATTCTATCCACTGTACCCTAAACATCTGACTTACTTGCCTAATGAAGAAAGATGGCTGCCATAGGCAACACCAAGATAGACTATAAAAGCTCAGGAAGAAGGAAAATGGACAATTTACTGTGATCAGTATGGTCTCATAAAACAGAGAGAAACTATGGGGAACAAAACCAGTCTAAAGAAAGCTGGGCAAGATGTACAAGGGGCTGGGGGCACAGAGCGGCAGAGGAGGGCAGCAGCCTGGAGCACGCTCAAGAAACAGCGCGTCTCTCTGACTGTCTCTTAAGTTCCATAAGAACAAAGGCCCATCTTTTCGAGACAGATGTTTTACAGATGTTGCCACACAGCAGCTAGACACGGCCCACCATGGCCTCCAAAGACCTGAAGGCAAGCATTCCCCTGGACAATGGAGAGTCATTGGGTGGGTATGTGGAGAACATGACATGACATCATCAAGGAATGGGATGTGGAGGAGCTGGGCCAGCTGTGGGGCTGGAGAGAGGAACAGCACGTGGACGGTGGAGCACTCGGAAAGGCAACAACCACCTTGAGCTCGGCGCTTCCCATCAGCCCACCCCAAATCCAGGGATTTGCCCTCTGTGACCTCCTCTATCTGAGCAGTTCCCTCTGATGTGGATCTCAACCTCTTGGCATCTGACCATCCTGGCCTTCCTGAAAATTCCCCACAGGGCTCCATCCACCACACTGGAAGCCTCCCTTGCTCTCTCCCAACAGGGCGATGGTGCCATCAGAGCGCTCTGAATTCCCCAGTATCACACAGCTAGAAAGTAGCTGGGGCAGAATGTGACTCCAGGTTCAGTTTCCTGTATACCACCTCGTTTCCCACCATCTCTCAAGTCAGACATGACAAAAAGGGTACTTCAGCAGTGGGGAGGGCTGGGCTTAGGTTAGCTAGCATGACTTTATGGGGCACTCAGCAATGCAAGAGCAGGACAGGAACAGAGAAGGCTAATGGCTTTGGCATTGGGGTTGCCCTGATTAAATGAACTGAGGCAGCAGGGAGAGGTCCTGGTGCAGGGGAGAGAGCTCCTGGCTGTGAAGGAAGAAGACCCGGGCTCTGCTCCCACCACTGATGTTTGGTGACCTTCAGCCTCAGTTTCCTCCTTTGTAAAGTGAGGGGGGTAGACTAGCTGGCCTCTGAGGCTCCCTCCTTCCCCATAAGGGTAAAGTAGGGGGTTCTGGGAGAGGCTGGAGGTTAATGGAGATTTCCAGAGCGCTGGAGATTAAGTGGAGATGGAAGCCCTGCCAGCTGAAGGGCTGATGAAGGAAGAGATCAGGTGTTTGAAGGGTCTTCATCAGGGTCATCCTCCTCATGGCTGGCATTTGTAGAGGGCACCAGGATTTGAAAAGTGTTTTACCCATTTCCCCTCCTTTTATCCTCAATCATCCTGGGAGAGGGGTGCTCTCTTGGCCCCCAGTTTACAGATTATGGAATGAGGCAGGGGTTGAGTAACTTGCCCAGGGTCCCACAGCTGCTAAGTGTCTGAAACAGGATTAGGCTGAACCCAGGAATAAGTCCATCGCTCCATCCATAGGCGCCTAAGTCATCACTAGGACCCTGGAAAGCATCGAAGACCAAGGCAAAGGCAAAGGCTGGGGCAGAGAGGAAACCCAGAAAAAACTTCAGGGGCTGAAGACACGGGGGAGGGGGTGTCCTGGAGAACGGAGGTTGGCAATGACATGGCTGGCCAAATGAGCCAAATGAGGAGGGGCAGGGAGACTCCAGAACAGCGGCCGAGATGTGGCATTTACTTCCTATCACTTCATTACTCACAAGCGCCAAAAGAGCCGAGGGCACCAGCTCAGGGATGGAGAGCCCCTGCCCTGGCTCAGCTCCCAGCAGCATGCAGGTTTCCCATCCCCTGCCCCTTCACACCTAGCTCAGGCACTTACTTGACTGGCCTGGCCGCCTCTAAGTACTGCTGTAGCTCCCGGGTCTCCTCCAGTATCTGCTCAGGCCTCGTGAAGTGGCCCATGAAGTTGAAGTGATCCACCGCGTATGGCCGATGGATGGAAGGGGAATACTCGATGCCCAAGCGATTCAAAAATTCTTGGTAAGTAACATACCCTTTCTGCGCAGTGTCGTATCTGGGAAAAGAAAACTTCTGATCACTATCTAAAGGAGGTACAGAGAAACACCTTACTAGCTTTGCCTCTTTGGGAGAGAGGCAGAAGAGGGGATGGTAGAGCCTTAGAATAGGGAATGTCAGGGCTGGGAGGGCCCTTAGAACAGGGAATGTCAGAGCTGGAGGGGCCTGAGAACAGGGGATGTCAAGAGTTTAGAGGGACCTTAGAAACCATTTAGTCCATGGGTTCTTAACCTTTTTATGTGCCATGAACCCCTTTAGGAGTCAGTCTGTTGAAGACCACGGACTCCTCAGAATCATTTTAAAATGCATATAATCAAATATACAAGGTTACAAACAAAACCAATTATTTTGAAATAAATCCATCATTTTCCCCTCTATGTTCACAGCCCCCTCTGAGGGGGGCCTGAGGATCCCTGGGCTAACTCAGCCCCTCATTCTACAGCTGAAGACCAAGAAGAAAAACACAAAAGTCAGAAGAGCTGACTGAGCAAAGCCTGGCCCTGGGCCTTCTGCCCACTCAGCCTGTGCTCTAGTCACTGAGGAGAGGGGGAAAGGGGTATCAGCAGACATCAGGATTAGCAGGCAGACTGGGTTATTAGCTGATAATTTTAGTAGATCAAGTAGACCCAATGACACTCACAAAGGATAAGAGGACTTGCTAGCTAGCCCAGAGCTTAAAGTGAGTGTCAAAGGCAGGATCTGAACCTGGGCCTTCTAGACTCTATATCCAGCCCTCCGCCCACTAGGCCAGGCCATAGTTGGTCATGCGTAAGACACTCTGATGTTTACCTGTGGGAAGCCCCCCCAAAACTTCATCCTTTGATTCTCTGGTTCCATTATCTCACCCAACATATGTGTAAGACAGAATTAAAAACCAAAGTAGTTCATTCACTTAACAGATAATTTCAGAGTCCTTTCTATAGAGGAGATCCCAAATTAGAGTGAGGACTTCTACGGGCCAAAAAAACCAAACCAAAACAAAAAACCCTCCCCTGAATATTGAATAGCATCAAAACTCTTATAGGCAAACAAGTGGACCTGGGTTCAAATTCCAATTTAGATACAAGAAAGCCGTTCACTACCTACGTGGCCTCAGAGAAGGCCCATGAGCCCCCTGGGTCTCATTTTCCCTCTACCAAATAAAGGGTGGTCCCTAAAGAGAGGTAGCGCACTGGACCTAGAGTCAGGAAGACTCATCTTCCTAAATTCAAATCCAGCCTCAGGCACTCACTAGCTGTGTGACCCTGGGCAAGTCACTTTACCCTGCTTGCCTCAGTTTCCTCATCTGTAAAATGAGCTTCAGAAGGAAATACCAAATCCCTCCAGTATCCCAGCCAAGAAATCCCCAAATGGAGTTAAGAAGAGTCAGACACAACTGAAAAAGGACTGAACAAAAAAAATGAGAAAAATAAGGGGGCCGGTCTAGATGCCCTCCGAGGACCCTTATCTCTGCCTACGATGAGCCTGCTGACCATGGGCCTCGGACAGATCTCAGATCCCTCCCCCTCTGCTTGAACAGGAAGAATCCTTCTCTCCAGTTTCACAAAATTCGGAGGACAGACAGGAGAAGGAGCTCTGAAGGACGCTGGTCAGGCTCTCATCTAATTTTCCACCATTGAATTTTTCTGCATTCTACTCCATTCAAAGCCACGGTTTCCAGAGCATCTGATTTCCCGTATTAGTCCAACAGAATAGAACGGTTTCTATGAAATTTTCAAGGCAAATTGCCAATCTGCCTTTAAAAAAAAAGAAGGACGAGTCTATTTTCGTGGAAAGACCTCAGATATAAACCACAAGTCCCTCTGGCAGCATCCTGCCTCCCCGCCTCCAATCATTTCACAAACACCCCAGACCAGGCCAATGAGTTCACTAAATTTAGGCAGCATCACCTGATGACCTTCTGGGCAAGCAATGGGTGTGCCTGCTGACCTCCTGTTATTGCCGCATCTCACCCTGAGATATGTTCCCTGACATGATGAGATGCAGAGTAAGACTGCCAGGCCAAGAATCACAGGACCCAGGCTGGATTCCAATTCTGCCACTCAGAACCCACATGGCCTTAGATCAGTCATATACCTCCATGAACCTCAATTTCCTCAACTGTTAAATGGGGGGGGTGTGAATTGGGTGATCTCTCAGTAGATACTTTTCCAGTGTTTGGTGGATCACATTGGATCCCTGCACCAGTTCACCAGCCTGACGTGTGGAGCCAGCTCCCGACCTCAGCGATGGGTTCTCATTTCTTTTTTATGGAAAATTGTTAGAATAAAAACACTCATTAGACTAGACCCACTTCTAAAGAAAACTCTCAAGGCTTGATCATTGTGCCAGGACTCTAACTCCAACCCCAATTCTCCTTTTCCCAATGCTTGGATTAAATGAAAATATGTTTTGTTTTTTAATGACTCTAAGTTCATTCTTATCATCAGAGAAGAGCAGCCTAGGCTGTGAATAAGAGGGCCTTGATTCAGTGTCTACAATCTCAGCCTGGATACAAAAGTGATCCCCTAAGTGAGACAGACATGTCAGGCAAAGTGCCTCTGCCATCATGGCCCCCAGACCACAACACCAGACTGTCAGAGCCAGTGTGGCTCAGAGGAGGGACACGTTCATGTTAATAGCAATCCTGGGATGAAAAGTCCTGTCATCTCTGCCACCTCCTAAGTGCCCATGCAACCTGGGGTACCTCCCTAAGAGCTCCTTCCTCTGTTGAATGGGCTGTTCTGGATTGACACTAGAAAGCACAAACAGAGGGGAACTTGGGAAATCCTTCCCTTCCATTGTGGTCCCAAGGAAGCACTCTGGCTGTGGAGCCCAAGTGTGAAGCCCAGCGCTCTCCCCTCCTTAAGGAACGCTGTTGTTGTTCAGCCCTTTCAGGCATGGCCCCACGTGGAGATTCCTTGGCAGAGATACTGGAGTGTCTCTGCCGCCTCCTTCTCCAGCCTGGGACCCCACCCCCTCTTTCATCTCTAGGTTTCAGTTTTCTCATTTGTAAAATGGGGGGAGAAGGGACCCAATGGCCTCAAAGTTCCCTTCTGACTCTAAATCTATGACCCTTTGAGCTAGAAGCAAAGACAGGGGGGAAAAAAAGGTGCAAAAGTCAGATTTGGATTCCAGTTTGACATCAGGAAAAAACTTCCTAATGCCTAGAACCATCTCACAGTGGCCTGGGTGGCCTTGGGAAGCTTGGAGGCTTCCGGCAAAGGCTGGATGGGGACTTCCCTGCTCAGGGTGTCAGAGGGGATCCTGTGTCATGTGGGGCATCGACCAGGTACTCTCAGGGGCCCCTTCCAGATGTGTGGCTTGGTGATGGAGGCCATGACACATCTGGCATACTGCCCAATGCTTGGTCATCCAGACAACAAGAGGGAATCAGATGCCTGGGTTCTATTCCCTTATGGCATGTGGTCCTAGACGCCTCCTGGGTCACTGCAAAAGCCTGGCCTGGTGCTTCCTGGAGGGGGAATTCCAAAAGGGCTGAAATGGCTCTGCCACTGAAACCCAAGCCCTGGCAGACTGGGCCGAAATGGGAAGGCTTCAAGAACTAGCCCCATTGGTGGCCGGAGGACCAGCCTCATCCATGGGAAAGGCTCAGTTGAGAAGGCTGGTTACTGGATGATGAATTTGGGAGTGGAGAGCATAGTCCCTCGATGAAGATGGTCTGCTAAAACACGGCAGACCCATGCTGATGAAGCCATGGCTCCTTGGAATAACAACAATAATTACTAGCATTTAAGTAGCACTTCAAGGTCTCATTTGACCCTCACAACGACTTTGATGGGGAGAAGCTCTTATTATTCCTTCTTACAGATTAAGGAGCTGAGGCTTAAGTGACTTGCCCCAGGGCACACAGCTCAGGGAATGACACAGCCCAGACTCAGAGCCACAGGACAAAAGCAGAGCTGGCCTTGAGGAGCTTTCAGGCTAGGGTGAAGACCAGGGACCTTGCTTTCATTCAGCAAACTTTTATCAGGGACCCTCCCGCTCTAGCAATGCTGCGGTCCGGCCTGATGGGGGAAGCTAAAGTCAATGGAACCCAGCGTAGCAAAGATATGAACAATGCACATGAAGACACCTTATGGGAGCTAGAACCAGGAGGCACCTCAGAGGCCATCTGGTCCAACTCCATCCTTTTACATAAGAGGAACCTGAGACCCACAAAGACTTGCTCACAGTCACATGGGCACTAAGTGAAGAGCCAGCCTTCATCAGCCAGGGCCTGTTTCCTGACACACACGAGTCAAGACTGAAGCACATTGAGAAGGGGGCATGCCCTTTGTGGGAACGAGGAACCAGGGAGGGATCCCAGGAGACTTCACAGTGGAAATGGCACAGAGCACAGATATGTCCACGGGCACCTTTGAAATCAAAGCTACCAAGAAAGAAAGACTCTTTGGTGCTCCAGGTGGCTCCCTGGTCCCCTCCCTGCTGCAGAGGCAATGGTCTGCCACCATTATCTAAACTGAAACTTTCAGACAGTCCTAAACTTCCTGTCTCCCGATCAGCCAGTTGGACTGTTGATTGTAATTAAAGAGGAAGCAAATGAACAAGCAGTCTAATTTGGCCCAGGGTTGGAATTAAAAAGGAGAAATAGCAAAGGGAGTGTGAAAGAATGTCACACTGCCTTGCTAAATTAGAACCACAACAGCCCACTTGTTCAGAAACACAGCCAACATTTTAGCCTCGACTTGGAGAACTGGGAGGAAAAGTAAGGAAAGTACATGGACCACCAACCAGGAGAGCAGATAACTCAGGGGAGGGCAGGGCAGGCAAGGAAGTCACTCTTCCAGAGTCAGTCTCTTTATCTATAAAATCAGCTGAAATTTGACAACATTCAACATCTCTTCCAACCTTAAAAAAAAAAAACCTCCTACCCTATGACCCCAGGGCAGGTGTAAGAAGCACTCAGTCAGTCTTTTAAGTGCCTACTATGTACCAGGCTAAGCTCTGAACATAAAAAGAAACTCAAAAACATGATTGTACCTGCCCTCAGGGAGCTTACATTTTAATGGAGAAACAAGTCACTGGCACAGCCTTACAAAGGAGCAGGGGAGCGACCTGTAGTGCCAGAAAGAAGACTTTCATAGGAAATGCATAAATATAGTCAATGCTTATTGACTGATTCAGTTTTTCTCCAGAAGAATAACAAGGCCAGCCCACATGATCACCAAGGTTTCTTCTGGCTCAACCATTCTAACAATGCACAGGCAGGGCTACAAACCACTTTCCTCCCAGCAGCCCCCAGGAGCCCCTGGGAGCTCAAAGCTGAGTGTCTGATTTTACATGTGAGAACAAAGAGGCAAGGTGATGAAGGGACTTAACCCAAGGTTCACTCAGACAGGAACTAACTGTCTGGGCCAAGATGGACGACAACCTTCCAACTCCACACCCACAACACCATGTTGTTACTGTGGGAAGGCCTTCCCAACTCCCAACTCAATGACCCCAGCTCAAAGATTCCTCTCAGTTCAGACACTCTCACTTCTGTTGTGGGAATTTTTTTATTTCTTTTTATTATTTGGGATTCGGGACCATTCTCCTGTACATTTTGGTTAGTAGTAACCTCACTATGTGAGAGGTGGTCACATCTGTCCCTTGGGGAATGAAGATTCAGTTCCTTGCTGTGCAAGCTTTAAGTATTCCCTAGATAAGAAGCTGGAGGAAGAATCTCAATTGTCCCTGACTCCAGGTGAAATCCTTAGAAAACCCTCCCCCTCCATCAGCCTCTCCATGAAGGCTCTAAATGTCACTTCATTTGTAACTTGGCTTAGTCTCCCTACAGAGTTTTCTGGGTGACGTTTGTTTCCTGGGGGGTAGATGAGATAAGGACTCTCTTTCTCTAAGTTTGTTCCACTTTGATGACATGGAAGGAAGGGGGGATTGTGGATTTAAGGCCTGTGAGGAAGGTATAAGACTGCAGTGTGGAAAAGAATCACTTCTCTGTTACATGGCCAGAATTCTGTCCCTAAGGGGGCTCAGGAGGGTCCTACTCAGGGTCAGGTTTTCCCTGAAGATTGAGCCCATGCTTGAGCATAATAAGAAAACCTAGGGTTTTACCTAGATCAGTGGTTCTCAACCTGTGGGTCGCGACCCCTTTGGGGTTGAATGACCCTTTCACAGGAGTTGCCTAAGACCATCGGAAAACACATATTTCCGATGGTCTTAGGAACTGAGACACCGCTCCTCTATGCATCTCCAGGAGGGTTCGCCCACATGCAGATATGCTCACATACAAGTATTAAAGGGTCGCCACATTAGGAAGGTAGAGAACCACTGACCTAGATCATTTCTGATCAATCATTTCTGCGTCCTGCTAAATATCTATTTGACAACAGTTACCCATCAGAGAGCAGATATTTCTCCCATACCATAAAGCCTTTCAGCTCTGACATTCCCTGTTCTAAAGGGCTTCTCTGTTTTAAAGGAATAGACATTCTATCATAACACTTCTAAAACTAATCTGAATATGAAAGAGATATGGACCTGACATATATTAACAGAGCCTGTAAATGCTGGTCCCAGTTTGGGGACATAAATAGAATGTCAGAGTTCACAGGGAGCTTAGAACATGGAATGTCAAAGCTGGGAGGGGCCTTAGAACAGGGAATGTCAGAGCTGGGAGGGGCCTGAGAATAGGGGACGGCAGAGCTGGGAGTGAGCATACAATAGATAATGCAACTTGTCAGACAACAAGATTTCAGAGATCATATAGTCCAACCTCCTCATTTTACAGACAGAATAACTGAGGCAAGTAAGACTCTTGCCTCCTCTCACATAGGTCCGCAGGAACCATGCTGGGAGGTTGAGCACAGGTTTGCTGACTTCCTGGGTCAACGTTCTTGCCTTTTTATCATTTTTTTTCAGACAACTAACACTGATTGAGTCCCTTATACTGAGACTATGTCCATGTGAAAGAGATCCGTGGACCACAGGTGGTTTCTCTGTTAGGACAAGAGGCACATATTATTAAATACACACACGTACCTGTGTGTGTGCCAAGAAGGGGTCCACCATTGCGTAAGTGGAGGAAGCTTTCCTCAGCAAGAATTCCATAGACCAATGAAATCACATATCTGTCCCAGATCTGTCTGGAACTATAACTATCTCTAGATCCCTGGGTCCGTTACAATGAAAAAGGACATGAGAATTTCCTTACCTTGCCCAGAGCTTTTCAAATTCCCTTGGGGTGATGGGAATGTCAAACCCATACAGAGAATTCCGTATATCCTTTCGTCGTAGAATGCCATTGCCCTCATTGTCAGTTTCTAGAAAATTCTGCAAAATAAAAAAAGGGTTAATTAGAAACTCAGAAGAACAAGTGCAAGTCAGAATTTATCTTCAGAGAAATAGAGACATAAATGCACACCAAACAGAAAATGAAAATTGTACCTACTTTGTCATTGTTAAGAATAAAATTTAGGAACAACTTAAAACATGTTCATTGTCTAAGCAGGAAGGATCTTCCAAGTCCAACATTATAGGATTCTAAGACACCAAGGCTCTCAGATTCCAGATTCTGAGACCCCAAGGCTCTCAGATTCCATGGTTCTAGGACTAAGAGATAATCTCTATACTTAGTCCTCTTGGTACTGGAGTCACTCATAATCAGGAACTTCTTTTGAACAAACAAAAAAACATCATAAAGTCATAATAAGTGGCTTTCCTAGCAACTGGGTGGGGTGCAATTTCTGGAAATGGATGCCCCTTCATTCAACATCCCTACACCAATCTGACCAACCCAAGTCTTCCATGATCAAACAGACACATTCCTGCTAAAGAACTGATGGAGTCAATAACTCAGGTTCGAGCATGGTCCAAGATGCTGGTAGTTTACTATCTCAATCAATTGATTAACATTTATTAAGCACTTACTACATACCGTGCTGTTATGGAGACACAAAGAAAAGCCAAAGTATTCCAGTCACCTGTAGGCTCAGAGAGGGGACGTGTCTCACCCAAGAACTCACAGCGAGTCAGTGCCCTGCTTGGCACTAGAAACCCACTGCCCTGAGCTCTGGGCTGATGCTTGAGCCCCTGCCCACATGCTTCTCCCTCCCCTTGCCTGATTCCTCCTCCTCATTAAGCCACCACTGCGGGAAAGAGGGTGATGGAGGAGAGGTCAGTCTGGCTCAGATGCTTTTATTGTTGAGAGCAGATATCCTGTCTCCCCCTCTTGGAAAAGGCATTGTGCTTTAATTGTTGCATGCCTTGGTCAAAAAGAAGGATCAAATTTCCCTGAATGACTCAAACCTCCCTAAAGGAAAATTATTTTATGCCTCAGTGTGTCTGCAGCCAACAGCCCAGAATCCCAGCTCTTGTTTTTCTGGCCCTTGCAGGTTTACAAGGCAATCTTTTTACAGCCCTGTGAAGTGAGCAAGGCAAGAATGATTGAGAAGCCCTAAGGAGGAAGAGCTAAAGCACCAGACTTGGAGTCAGGAGAGCTGGATTCAAATCCCAACTCAGGCACTAATTTGCTGGTAGTCATTTTATGTTGGTTTCCTCATATGCAAAGAGAGGCTGATGATAATTGCCCACAGACTCATGGAATTACTGTCAGAGCTGGGAGCCAGCTTAGAACAGGGAATGTTCTAAGGGTCTCACAGTAAATGGCTGAGGTGGGATCTGAACTCAGGTCTTAGTGGCTCCAAGCCCAGGGCCCAATCCACCATGGACAATGCTGCTGCCTGTATCAATGGGTGTGAGAGGGGGAAAGAAGAAGTGCTGATGGCTCTTCTGGACTGGGAAGCACCATTGGGTGCTGAGGATTTGAACTGTACAAGTCAGCAGCATGGAATCAATCAGCCAAAAGGGGACCTGACCCTCAGGCTGAGGGGCAGAAGGACAGCGTCCATTGTGAGAGAGAGCAGGGCCTGGGTCAGGCCACATCTGAATCTCACATCTGCAGAAAGGCATTCACAAGCCAGAGTCTCCCAAAAGAAGGTGAACAAAATAGGGAAGGAACCGAAGACCAAGCTACACAGGAGTCACTGGAAGCAACTAGGCTCATTTCACCCGGTTCAGAGAAGCCCTAGGGAGACCACCACCCTACAGAAAGTGGTGGCTGGCCCCTTGCCATATCAAGGCCTTCAGCCTACTCTCCACTAACTGACCACAGTGGCCAGTCTCTCCCCAAAGCCCCAATGGCATCCCCTCCCTGACACTCTGCTGAGGACTCACCAGAGGAATGAAGACCATTCTCTGTGAGCCTTCCCTTCGTCATCATCTCCCTTTCTCTCCTCCTTTCCCCCAGTCTCAGACAAGAATCCCCCTTCTTTCCAAGGCCAACCCCTCTACACATTCCCTTGGTCCCATCCCCCCAATCTTCTCTAGCAAATTTCCTCCTGAATGATTCCCCCACATCTCATCTCCAGGGTCTCATTATCTAGCAGCTCCTTCCTGGATGCCCAAGACCATGCCCCTGTCTCTCCATCATTAGCCCCATCTTGCCCACCAGTCTCCATCCTAGTCTAGCAGCTCCTTCCTGGATGCCCAAGACCATGCCCCTGTCTCCTCCATCATTAGCCCCATCTTGCCCACCAGTCTCCATCTCCTGCCCTTCTCCACTAAACCCCCTGAAAAATTGTTGAAAAGTAGTGTTTTCCCTTGTTCTTCTCTCACATTTCCTTTTTTTTTTTTTTTTGCCTTTTTTTTTGGAGAGCAATTGGGGTTAAGTGACTTGCCCAAGGTCATACAACTAGTAAGTGTTAAGTGTCTGAGGCCGTATTTGAACTCAGGTCCTCCTGACTCCAGGGCTGATGCTCTATTCATTGCGCCACCTAGCTGTCCGTTCTCTCACATTTCTAAGCCCTCCCCAGGCTGGCCCCTAATGTCACATAAACAGAAGACATGCCCTCCACAAAGGACAACAGCTCAAGGCCTCCCTAGGCCTCCCTTTGGCGCTGAGGATCCTCCTCTTGGCTCTCTCTACCACTCTCTCTACTACTGACTGCTGTTTCCAGGTCTCCTCTGCTGGGTGTCCATACTGACCTGCCCACTGACTGGGGAATGGCCCCCAAGACTCTCCTGGGCCCTTTTCTCTTCTCTGTTTTATACAGTTTCATTTGGGAATCTCATCAGATCCCATGGCCTCAGTTACTGTCTCTAGTCAGATCTGTTTATCCAGGACGAGTCTCTCTACTGAGCATGGTCCTATGTTACCACTGCCCTCTGAACATCTCCAGTGTCTCCCAAGACAACTCAAACTCAGTGTATCCAGAAGAGAATTCAGTGGTTTCCCTCCTCCAGACTTCTCCGTCCCTGGGGAGGGCCCTACCATCCTCCATCACCAGAGTCCTCTTGGTCCTTCTCTCTCATGCCATAGAGTCGATCCCTTCCCAAATCCTGTCATCTCCTTTTCTGTGCCATCTCTCACCGAGGTCCTCTCCTCTCCACTCTCCCAGTCACAGGAGCTCCCCCGGACCTCCAGGATCAACAGGAAGTGCCTGGACATCAAGAACTTTTCAGGTCCAACTCCTTCCTGCCTTTCCAATCTTCCTTCTGCAGACTCAGGGATCAGGCCAGTCTGCTTCCCATCTCACTTCTAGCTCCTAGAATCTCAGGCCCCCTTTAAGAGTCAGCTCAAATCTGTTTTCTGCAGGCAAGCTTTCCTGGTGCCTCCCTCTCCCACAGGGGCTAGTGTCTTCCCTTCTAAGATTGCCTCCCATCTACTCTGTCCATCACTTCTGACTTAGTGGGGTCATCTCCCCAATAGAAGGAGAGCTACCTGAGTGCAGGGCCTACTTGGTTTGGACTGGCTGGTTATTATGTTTATGTTTATGTCCCTGGGCAGTGCTGGGCACACAGGGAGCTCTTCATAATAAGCAAGATGATCACTAGGAAGAAGGAGACTTAGAAAAGAGAACTTGGACTCACTCCAGCAAATTTCCTAGGGCAAAGCTCAGAGCAATGGGCAGAGGGAAGAAAGGCATCTGCCTGAGCAGCCTCACCATCAGAGTTGCTCAGGGGTCGAATGGGCAGTTTCAGGAAGCTCCCTGTCCCTGGGAGTGGCCAAGCAGCAGTTGCACGGTCCCTCGAGTGTTCTGCAGAGGTGACTCATGCATGCATCACAGGGCAGGAGAGGGGACCTCAGGGGCTCCTTGAGGTCTCAGAGAGCAGACAAGTTTACAGATTCATTTTTCCAGGGTGCTGTGAGGCTGTGAGACATGGACCACAGTAGCCTCTGAAGAACGGAAAATGACTCCAATTCTACATTCTCGCTACCAAATTATGCTGCCCTCCCTTCTACATGGACCTTTCTGGACCAACCTGGGGGCTTAGCCGCTATTTATAATGTTGTTTCTATGGGAAAGTGAGTTCCAAGTTCCCAACAACCAACTTGCAAATTAATTTTTGGAACATGGCCCATTTGCAAGTTGGGGAGAACAGTTACTGAGTCAGTAACGAGGACTAAAATTACTTCTGCTTTATTCAATATCTTTGATAATAAGTGAGTGGTGCTTGGCTTTCCAAAATGTCCTGAGACTGGTTAAAGCCTCCAACTTCCAGAAAGGCATCCCCTCAGTGCACTAAGACCTCAAATTACAAGGACCACAGTAGACACACAGGAAATAAAAGAGAAGAATGAGAAGTGTACTGAGCTGGCACCTAGAGAGATCTGGGTTCAAATCCTGCCTTTCATACTTTCCAACTAGATAACTGTGAGTTAGTTCAACTCTCTGAAACTCAGTTTCCTTATCTGTAAAAAAAAAAAAGGGGGGGGGGGAAGGGGTTTGGACTCACTGACCTCAAAGATCCCTTTCTGGCTCCAGCTTTCATGACGACTGTCCCCATTCTGAAGGCTATGCCAGGACATTTCACGACTAGGGTTCAGTTCCCGAAATCATGGAGACAAAAATGGAAACTGCCATCTGAGTCAAAATGGAGAATTTTCCATTTGGCTGGTAAATGCTTTGGAAGATTCACACCGAGGGCGTAGGAGCCGATCTCGGCTATTTCAACAGCTAAGTCAATGAAACACTTCCACAGAAACGGTTCCAAGTTTCAGCTCACTGTGTCTCACTTAAGTTCAACTCAGAAGACACTCCATTTGGGGCCTCAGAGGTTCTTGTGGCGGAGAAGTAAGGGTTGAATAAGAGCCAGGACTTGCTGCTTCTCACATGCTATACTCCATCTCCCACCCCTGCACCTTTGCACTGCCCATCCCTAGTGCCTGCAATGCCCTCCTTCCTCATCTCCTCACAGAATCCTCCTCCTTTAAGACCGAGCTCAAGCAGCATCTTCTGCATGAAGCCATTCTGTGCCCCCCACCCCTCAATTTCTAGTGTCCCCCTTTTCCCTACCTTATATATTTGCATTTTATCTTTGCATACAGTAACATGTTGTATTATATTTGTAGATATAGTTACACTGTATGCATTCATATATGTCTTTGTCGCCCCTCTTTAGAGCAGAAGCCCCTTGATATGGAGGAATTGTTTCATGCTTTGCACAGTGCTAGCAGCTGGTACTTAATTAAGGCTTGATGGATCCTGACTGTCTTTTTTTACCCTTATGCTGACTCCCTGAACACTCTAAGCCTCATAGACAAATGCAGCCACAAGCTATCACCAGGTCAACGCCCTCCCTCTCCTCATTTTTCCTTTTCTCCTCCTCCCCTGCCCATCCACCATCCCAAGAGAAGAAAGAAGATAATGTGAGGGCTAGTGATGTCCCATTTAACTACTTGTGCCTTTAACTATGACCCAGAGAAACAGCTCAGCCACAACCCCTGCCCCCTCCAACTCCCTCTTTTCCAAGAAGAAAAATGTTAAGAGGATTAAGAGGATGGAGGGGTGGCCATTGCTGTGGGAGCCCACGGGAATCCCAGAATGGGATTCAAAAGTCAAACACAAAAAAAGAATCCTAATCAGTCAGAGTCCCAGACTCTGCTCCACAGCTCTAACAGGTAGAGACACCCTCCACAGCACTGTCCACAGTGTCTCAGGAAACACCACTAGGGACAGGGAGCTCACTCTTCCATGACTCAGTCCATTCTCTCCTACCCCCACCCCCCAATTCTAAGTAGCACTTCCTTATTTTGAGAAATATAAAAGCATAAATGACACTTAAAAAATCAGGACCTGGATGGCTGCTCAAGCCCAATGAAGTCAAAGTCAGGGTCTGAATCAATGAAGAACCATCCAAGGAAGCCTTGGGGAGGCCCCTCCCCTGGGACAGCAGCATGATAGGGGGTGATAGGAGAGGTGGTGACCTGGATTTAGGAGAGACTTGGGCTCAAATCCCACTTCTAATATTTGCTAGTTAATATGAACATCGGCAAGAGGCTTCCCACCATCCCTTGTCAATACAGCCCCAACATCCACAGCTGGCAAAGGGACTTTCCATCCTTTAGACGAGGCAGATTGAAACATTGCCTCAACCTAGGTGACAGATACAATGCAACATCCCCATCCTCTAAGCCAAGGATTGCTTCATGTTTGATTTTGTACCAACAGCGAATCTTGCTCTTTTGGGGGGAGAGAGGAAGAGGATAGGTAGATAGGGACCTCCAGGTTGAGAAAGTCCTTCCACCAACACAGATCAGTTGCTACTTTGCAACTTTCAAGCTAAGAGCTCCTTACACATTTTAGGAACTTAAATGTTTGAACTGACATTATGTAAACACTTTATACATTAAGCACTTAAAATTTGCATAATTATTCTAATTCAAGTATATAGGATGCACTATGGCTTCTTAAGTATTTCCCTTCCAACAGCCAATCTTTCTAGACTAATTTATTCCTCCTCATGCACTTAACCTCCCAGCCAAACTGGCCTAATGGCCATTCCCCATCCGCACCATCACTCTCTTGCTTCCAGGCCTGTGCCCAGGCTGTCCCCTCTGTCTGGAATACTCTCCCTCCTTCTGTCCACTCCTCAGAACCTTCAGCTCCCTTTAAAGTTCAGCTTGAAGGCTACCTTTGACATGAGACTTTTCCTGAGCCTCATCCTCCCCAAATTACTTTATGCTTTTTTTGTATGTGTAATAAGGATTTGAGTGATATATTGGGATGTGTATTTCAGAGGGAGGAGCATCCCACCCAACCCCCTCCCAACCTGGAGAGCAATTTGGGCCCATCTTTGAGCAGAACTAGGTCACAGCTCAGAGTGTGAAAAAGACATGGCCTAAGAGGAAGAAGGGAGACCTTCATAAATGGGCAGCAACAGCTGTAATGGAGTCTACCTCCCCCAACCCTGTCCCTTCCCACCCAGGCCTTCACAACCTCATCCAGAAAGAATTAAGGTAACAGGAGAAAGGAGAAAGAAAAAGGTGGGGTGGCCTTCACACCACTCCAGGCAGCCTGGGGGGTGGCCGATACCTCTCCAGCAAATCCTCAAGGAGGGCTCAAGGCTCTAGCGCCCCTGCCTCTTCAAGGCCAGAGGAAAGCTCCCAGAAAACTGCCTGACACTTTTCCCAATCTCCACTATTCCACATTCCATGTTCACTTGTTCCTTTGCCCAAATGTTGGCAGCAGCATCTCTAATGAGGTCATATCTGCAAAGCCCTGGGCACAGTGCCTAGAGCACAGAGTAGGTGCCTAATCAATGCTTATTCCCTTCCCCACCTTCCCCATAACCTGAATTTCTCCTCAAACATTCAAAGCCTTAGGAAGTAAAATTTTAGATTAGGGAAGCAAGGAAAAGTTCTGCCTCTTCCGGGAACTCTCCCAGCTGAGGGCTCTGAGCCATTATGACTGTCCTGCTAATTCCCTGTTTAACATAAACTTCACAAAGCAGCCACAGATGGGACCACATGGACCCTGGTCCCCATACTAAAGAAAGAATTCCTTATTTTAACAGGGCTGATTAAATCTCCCGATTTACATCTCTCCAGAAAGAAAGGAGATAGGAGAGGGTGGGGAGGATTGTCCTCCAGCCAGCGGCACCCTACAACAGCCCCAGGATGACATAGAAGTGTTCAGCAGACTCCTTGGGGTGCCCACCCCTCGCAGGGAAAGCAGGGCTGCTTCTTATCTTTGTAGCCCCAGGACCCCACAAACATTAGGCACTCCCCTGCTTCTCTCTTAGACGGGCCCTTTGTCCTTCTGCCTGCCCTTTGAGCTTCAGAAACTCCACCTCAACAACCCAGGGAGTGTGGTCCCTGCTGCTTAGCCTGCCTGCCTAATGGTGTTGTGCTGAAAACAGCCAGCATTTGAGGTTTGCAAAGTGCTTTAATCCAAGGTCTCATTAGATCCTCACAACAGTCTCATGAGGGGTGCTATTATCTCTACTTTACAGATGGGGAAACTGAGGGTCAGAGGGTTAAGTGACTTGTCAAGGGTCACAGTAAGTGTCTGGGTTGGGATTTGAATCCAGATCTTCCAAATTTACAACTCAGTCCACTACCACACCCCTCTGGAGTAACGCCAGGCATCTCCACCCACACAACTCCTGCAAAGAATCACCTTTCCTAGTGTGGATTCTCCTGAGACTTGGAGGATTTAATTGTAAGACTATTTTACAACTGAAATGTGTCCACACAATATTGGCGTGGAAAGTTACTTCCCTCCCTGAATCTGTCTGTGCCTCTGAAGAGCCCTGAACGGCAGGAAAAGCCCCCGCCTCCCTCCCCCCCCCCCCCCCCCCTTGCTGGATGGCACAATTGGCGGTTCCTGGCGAGCAGAGCGTTCTCAGATTGGCGCAGTGCATCCCTGCTGGGGCATCACGATCCGGGCGACGCGGAAAGAGACGCCCTCTCCCTTTAGAGAACACGTCCTCTTCCTTACCTTAGACAAATCGAACCATCTGTTTTTTGCTTCTGAAACAAGGTAGTTATGAGCCTGATCACAAGCTAGCTCTGAATCTGTGCTCTTCGGTCTGGCCCTTGAAAAGGGAAACAATAATAATAAATGACTGTGTTTTCAGTGTAAGGGAACCATGAATCCCCCGCGGGCTTAGCATCCCCCCTCCAAGGACTCCCTCCGCTCGGTATCAAAAACATTGTTTCGCGCCCATTATTTCACATCTGGTCTAACTTAATTCTTAAAACGCTGGCTTATTTCCCCAGCTGCATGTTAGGGAAGTCTTCCTAAATTTTCTTTGAGCGCGTTTATTTTCAGACGGATGCTGTTCAGCTCTCCTGCAGCCCCACAAAACAAATAGAGCTCATTTATTCTCTGAGAAAACCAACAGTGACAATAACGATGTTCGATGCCTTAGAAAGAGACCCAAGGACTTCGCTTTTCTCCCTGAGCATGAATAGGAGCCAGACTGCATGCTCACTATGGCTACAGGGTCCCCTTGGTCATGAAGACGGAGGGTCTGGCACCACAGGTACTGCATTAACACGCACAGAGCTCACCATGGCTTCTACACCCTGGGAGAAGAAAGGGAACCAGAGAGCTGGGTTCAGATCCTCACTCTGGCCCAAGACAAGGCTCTCACCTTCCCTCTGGGAACTTCATTCCCGGCCCCCATCCCCTTGGCTGCAGAATGGAGGTGATACGCATTTCACTTCCTCCCAATTGTAAAGAAAATCCAAGGGCAGGGGCAGGTTGGCTGGATTGGGAATCAGATGACCTGAGTTCATATTCTGGCTCGGCTATTTCCTAGCTGTGTGACCTTAGCCAAATATGTCGCCAAACATCTCTGGGCCCTGGGTTCCTCATCCAAAAAATAAAATGGAATAGGAGACCTCCAGAGTCACTGTGGGCCCTAAATCCTGCTCCAGGAGCACCAATCACGTAGTCTCCTTCCAGAATCAACTCTCCCTCAGCAGTCGATGTTCCATTCCTAAAGCACAGTTAGGAACGTGCCACTCTTCTACTCCAGAGGCTCCTCCTGCCTTGGGGGTAAAAAGTCCTTCGAAGACTGACTTCAGGCCACTCTGTTCCTCATACACAACCTTCCACCTTTGTCCAGGCTGCATCTTCAGGCTCAAAATGTCCACCCTTCTTTACCTTTGCCTCTAAGAAGGTCCAGCTTCCTGCAGAGCTTACCTCAAATCCCATCTTCTATAGGGAACAGACTCACATGAAGAATCTCCCACCCCTCAAAGCCCTGAGGCTGGACACTAACGAGTCTGTCACATACAGGTGCCCCTGATGCTGCCACCCAGAGGAGCTGAGATGCTGAGCCACCACACCCAAGTCAGGGACTTTGGGAGCACAGTGACTAAAAGGAAACAAAAAGCTTGAACAAATGTGGGCGAGGAAGAGTGAGGATTCAGGGCTATTGCTGAGGTTACAGAACTCAGAGACAAAACTAGTGTCCGGGCAGAATTTGAATTCAGGGCCTCCTCTCATTTCTAAAGTGACTTTGCTGCTGTTATTTACAAAGTGCTTTTCCCAAAATATTCCTGTGAGGGAGGTAACTGGAACCCTCTGGACGTTGCCACCACTCCACAGTGGAGCTTGGGACCCTTGCCCCCACCCTGGCTCTCCCCAGGCTCCCTCTTCCTTGAAATGGGGCTGGGGGTGCCTGTGCTGGTGCTGGCAGGTCGGGGGGTTCCCCAAAAGGCTACACTGACCACACAGCAGTAGCTCCTGGACCTTCGCTCAGAGATTTTCATTTAAATATATCATCCAGTGACACCTCCAATGCTTAATCATCAAACATTCAGCAACAGAAGGCAAAGATACAATAACGATGTCCTAACATAACTGTCCACTGTAAACCTGGATCACATACTCCTATGGAAGCAGGTGGCGTCCAGGGGCAAAGACTTGGAGAAACCAAGCTGTGAGGCTTAATACTCCTAAGAGGAGGGAAATCCACATGCCTGTGGTAACTCAGAGCTCTGGGCTGAGGGCCTGGAGGTCCCTGGTCTCTCTGGGGAATGAACAACCCCACATATTACATCCTGGACGACATAATGTCTCTTCTTGGCATCTTCACTCTCCTGCTGAATAAAGCCACTTCCCTTTACTCCTTGTTCACTGAGGCAGAGTTCAAGGCTTTCAGTAAACAGAAGCCTTAGTCCTGGGATATGCAGAGCTTCCTGAGCCAGCCTACTCTCTTGGCTGTGTCCTGAGACAAAATTATACTTTTTTCAGTGAAAAGAGTTTCCTTAAGTCTGGGACCTGGAAAGCTCTTCAGGTCAGTTCTCTTAAATCACATCAGACAATAAAGGGCAACAGAGGGAAACCCATGAAGGACTTCTCATCCATCAAGCTATCAATGGTGCTAGAAAGCAAGGCAACCTTTTTCCAATCAGCTCACCTTCTCTAATCTGCTCCCAGCATCAGAGCTTTCCACCAGTCAGATCCACTCCCTGTCACCTAAGAGGCCTGTCTATCTCTCTCTCCTCAGCTGGTCTCAGTTCAGAGCAACTACGGTTGTCTTCTTTTGTTCCCACCCCCTTCTGTCTCTGATGACTTCACAGTGATTGGTTTCTGACTTTTGTACAGTCTCTAATGAAAGCACCTACCTTCCAGTTCCCTGACTTTTCATCTAGTTTCCCCCTGCCTCTTATCAGAGACCACTCACATATTAATTCACCTCTAATTGAGGTTGAGAAAAATACACATTTCTGTCAAATGTGACAGAAGTCATGCAAGACTGTCTCATAATCATCAGAAATTCCTATCATGGTTTCCCAGTTCCAACCACAAAATTCACATAATAGTCATGTAAGTTAGCCATGTAAATTAAAGGTGATAATGCATTAGAGCCATATTTGTCTTGAAATGATATGTTTTCTCCCCTTGAGGAGCTGTTTTCTCATCATCCTGTGCTCAACATTGGGCCCTGGGGTGGGGAAGGAGAAAAATGTCCAGTGTGAGGGCTCAGGAGTGCTGAGACTTCAGTTTTATACATCCTCAGTGATCTAGAAAAAGAGCGTTAAACTCTCACCCATTCTATAGCCACAATGCTTCTTGTATTTCTCCCCTCCTCTCCACTCACACGTCTACCACCCTAATTTAGTTCCTTGCCACCTCTTACTTGGATGACTACCAAAGCCAAGTAACTCCAGTCTCCATGGTATCAGCCTTTCTCCCTCCATAACCCACCACTGTTAAAAGAATCTAGGCAACAACTAGATCAGCTCATGTCATCCCCCTGCTCTAAAATGGCTCCTTATCAACTATGGACAAATCCAAGCAAGCCCTCCCCACTTAGGACCTGGCACTGAAGGCCCTCCATGAGCTGGTGCCAACCCACCTTTGTGGCCCCATTCACTTTCTCAACATCACAGCCTCCCACTACTAGACTATTAGTGAACTTTGCCCATTCTCTCCAGCCTTCATTTGCCCCTTCACATTCCCACAGTTGGTCCTCCATGCCTGAATGTGCCCTCCCATCAGGATTCTTCTCTTCCTTCAAGGCTCAGGTGCTACGCTTTGTCCCCTCACTTCCCACTGTGACCTCTGGAACTCCCCTCCAGCCTAGATCTTTTTCTCTCTTGTTCCTTCCATCTTCTTGTACCCCTAAGACCTGATTTCCTTCTGAAGATCCCGTATCTCATAGTCCTCTCACCAATACTGGCTATTACTACCTCCCCTACCCCCAAACACATGAGGCACAGAAGGTCCTTGGTTCCCATTTACCCAGTTGTCCTCTCCCATCATCATTTTCCAACCACTCCTCTTTCTTTCAAGTTCCATCCATCTTGTCCAGATTCTTGCCACTGCCATTTATGGGCTTCTTTGGGTCACTCCCCCTCCTTACCAATAAGCTCTATGCCTGGTTTACCATTTTCTTTTCCACCCTAACTCCCACTCCCTTCAAAAGCCCCAGCCTCCCAGCTTCCAGTTTCCATGACTTCTGCCTCCATCCTCCTCCAACTATGCAAAGAAGTGGCCATATGTCTATACCTCAGGTCACACTGAACTAGACTGACCACAGTCTAGTTTTTATATACTGGACTTCCTAATTAAGGGCTCTGATTCTGTGTTGTAAGCCTCTGTTCTAAAGTCTCTTCCAGCTCTGATATCCCCTGTTCTAAGTGCATTCTAACATGCCTGCCTAATGGGACAAATTAGCGATTGCCTCTGTGTGAGGCAGACCCTTCTGTCCTGCTTCTTTTGAGACCATAGCAAGCATGTCCCATATGACCTCTGCTCCTAATGTAGAAGCAGAAAGCAGATTCCATCTTTCACTATGAACTTACCTGATAAGTCTTTGTGGGGGGTCATCTTTTTTAAACTGTTTCTTCTCACATAAGTTACGAAACTCCCGGTAGTTTAGGGTTAAGCCTGGCTTCAGATTCATCAACTCAAGCAGTCGCATAAACTCCTCCTCTTTCAAGGTGATCAGCATGTGATGCAACATGGTTCTGAAGTCTGTCATGTTAATGATGCCATCATGGTTTGTGTCCGTCTTGTAAAAGGCAGAGTAGGCATCCTTAAAAAAAAAAAAAGTGGGGCTCCTTGAGCTTTTGTTTTAAATCCAAGTGGCCCTTCTGTTATCAATGAAGTGGCAAAAAGAATAGTGGGTTTGGAGGGACCTGGTTTCCAATACTAATTTTTACATCCAGAAACAACTGAATTAATAACTCAGTGTTCTAAAAATATAAAAATATGAATTACTTGAGGAAGAAATCCCTATTTGATAAGAACTTCTGGGAAAATTAAGAACAGTTCAGCAGAAATTAGGTTAACACCTCCATATTACACCATATACTCGAATAAGGTCAACATAGAGAACTGAATATTAAAAATCACACTATAAAAATCATATGAAAACTGGATCAGGTACTTTTAACAGGCAGAATGAGAATTACTAACCAGACAAGGGGGGGAGGTCATCAGAAAAGACATAACTGATCATTTTGATTACATAAAATTGAACAGCTTTTGCATGACCAAAATCAATGAAGACAGGATAAGAAAGGAAAGGGTCAACTAGGTAAAAAAATCTTTGCATCAAATATCTCTGGTGAGGGTTCTATATCCAAGACATACAGAGAATTAATACAAACATATAAGACCAAAAGCCAACCTTCATTGGATAAGTGGTCAAAGAATACAAATCAGCAGTTCCTGAAAGCAGAATCAGAAACTATTGATAAGCATTCAAAAGATTGTTTCAAATCACTAATGATCTGAGAAATGTAAATCGAAACAGCTCTGAGGCTTCATTTCACACCCAGAAAATTAGAAAGATTCCGAGAGAGAAGAAAAGTTAATGCTGAAGAGGTTGTGGGGAAATAGGCACACTGATACATTGTTGGTGAATTAGCGTGACCATTTTGGAAAACAATTTGGAATTATGCTAATAAAGGGACAAAAATGTCAATGCCCTTTGACCTGACTACAAATGCGACACTAGATATGGACTCCAGAGCGGCCACGTGAAACACAAGCTTTTACAGTCTTGTGCAAGCGATCTGGGATAAGCAGTAATTTTTATGTGGTGACAGCAATAACCGTAAGTACTGCTGACATCACATGAGTGCTTCTGAGCACTCAGAATGTCTGACTGACAAAAGAGGACTAAAGAAAACAGCCGTGTTCACAGACTGGGATTTGCTCTCCAGCAGTTAAGGGCTGAAGTCTGAGCCAAACTTCACATGTTTCATTTCTCTTTTGATTTTATTAGTTCTGTATGTTTGTAAAATGAATATTTCTCGTGCTTCCATGGCAGCGACTGTTAGAGATATAACAGGGGCTATCGATGAGGAGAAGTAGAGGCCACAATGTGATTGGTTCTGCCAAAGCACAGCACCAAGAACTTGAGAAACTATTGCTGTGAAATAGCCTAAATAACCTTCAGAAAACAAGCAAAGACATTCCAGAGACTTGGAATCTGGGTAGCATTGTTACTGATTCCTCTACCATGCATCAGAAACTTCTTGACATTGGAAGAGCTTTGAGAAGGAAGAAAGAGCAGCTGCTATCCATGACTATAAAGAAGAAATGCCTGTCATGGGCAAGTAAGTACAAAGACTGGAGTCCTGAAGACTGGGAAAAGGTCCTTTGTACTGATGAAAAACTTCTACCAAAACCATTGGCAAAAGAAGTACTGGTGAGTTTGTAAGAATAGCTGGACATTTCATCAAACATTAAAATATTCACTCCCCAAAAATATATATTTTGGGAATTTTTAAGAACAGTGGATTCAGGAGTCTTGTCTCTATCAAGAAAATGATGAGCTCTGATGTTCACATGCTGAAAAAAAGAATTGTTCCAGGATGAGAAAAATTCCCAGCTAGAGATGGAATACTACAATATTACCTTGCACCATTCCACAGATAACAAAAGATTAGGAGAAGTATGGAAAATCTTTTATGAACTGATGCAAAGTGAAGTGAGCAGAACTGGAAAACACATAGACAATGTCTACAGCCACGTAAATGGAAGGAGAAACACACAGAGAAAAATCAAAACCAAGTGATGTGAAATTATAAAAACCAAACTTGACCCCAAAGAAGAATATAAGGATGCTTCTTCCTCCCTTCTTCAAAAAGGTGGGGAACTACAGATGTGGAATAGTGCACACAATGTCAGGCTTGGCTCATGTGTTGGTTTTTCCAAACTTTTTTTTTCTCTTTTTTGTTATATAAGATGCAAGGACGTTATCTGTTGGGAAATGGAACTGGCAGCCAAGCAAAGAACGCAATGAAATGTGTTAAAGATAATGATCTTCCATTTCTGGAGCACTTTAAGATTTACAATGCACCTTTCTTATTATAATTATGTGAGATGGAACCATAAGCAATAACATCCCCCTTCTGGAGAGGAGGAAACAGAAGCTTACAGAGGTGGCACAATAAGCTCATGGTCACCCAGAGATAAATGACACATCTGGAATGTGCACCAGTGTTCATTCACCCACGTTCTCACCAGACTCCATTGGTCCCTGGAATAATCCCAGGGGTCAGTCCTGAAGGAGAATCCAAGGCCCAAAGAGACTGGTCTAAAGGGAGCTGCTTGTATGGTCAGCCTGGTAACAGAGGAAGCCGTGGGAAACGGAGGAGTGATTAGTTAAGGCTGGAAAACCAATCTCCCTTTTTCTTCTTTCCTAGACACTCCCAGCATGAATGTTCCCTCCACCAATGCAAATTGGCACCAGCCTGTAACCCCTAGTCCGAGGGGCCCAGGCTGGCAAGTGACATAGCCAGAGTCCCAAGTCTCCCCTATGCCACCTTACTCTCACCCATTAAATAACAAGGAAGCAGTGTGGTACAATGGTAGGCACCAGGAAACCTGGGTTCAGATGCTGGTTCTACCTCTTAATTCCTGTGTAATCCTTGGCAAATTACTTTAGCTTTCTCATGGGTCTGTCCTTGATTATTTGGGAGGGGGTGTGATTTCTCTGGAAACCTAATGGGGTGATGATGGAAGGAGGGGAGAGCTGTGCTCCAGAGATAGGGAATGGATGAGCTCACCTCCCCAGTTGGCTCTTCTCCAGGGTGGGGCCCCAGCCACTCATCCTTCCCTGCAGAGGGGCAGTGGGACAGAGAGGAAAGGGTAAGCAAGAGAACCGAAGGCAAACCCAGTTCAGCGGGCTGAGCCCTGGAGGACCATACAGCTCTGCTGCTGTGCTCAGCGCACACATGGGCACACTGTTCATGGAAAGAGCCCAGGACTTCCTGGAGGAAGGGGAAAGACAGGGAAGACGGAGGGACAGAGGTCTGGGCTGGACTCTCTCACCCCGTAAATTTCCTTGATCTTCTTGGGAAAGTTCTTCAGGCATTCTTCAGCAGATGTAAAGTGACTCTCAAAACTATTCTTTGGAGTAACAGATGTTGGCACTGCCAGGATTCCAGAGGGCTCTTGTCCACTGGGCTTCCCATCTGAAGCTATTCAAGAAACCAGAATAAGCCAAAGGTCACGAGGCCCCTGCTTGCTTTCTTGAAGCCCAGCCGCCACATTTGTTCCAATTGTTTTGGGGACAAATTCCAGCTGATTCACATAGTGGGGGGCACTGGCCAAAAATAAGTTAGCTCCCTCCCTCACAAGGCCTTCCTCTGCTACCAAATCTCTGCCTGATGCCCCCAGCGGCAGTATCCCTACCCTGGGACATGTGTACACAATTCCTATTCATTTGTATTTACTCATCTGTGTTCACATGGTCTCCCTTCAATGGAATATAAGCTTCTGGAGAGCAAAGTCTTCGTATCCCCAGTACTTACAGTAGGTGCTGAATAAATGTCTGTTAATAAATTCTTAGATGGTTTAGTTGTGGTCTTTACTCAAACCTAGAATGTTTGAGCTGGAAGGAACTTTACAAAGATCATCTAACGTGGGGGAAGGAGCATAAAATAAAATACAAGGAACCATGAAGGGCACCTAACACATTGAAACAGTTCACTTATTTTTAAAACTGTCTGGGCTAGTCCAGCTCTATCATGAGGACACATCTTGCCCAGGATCCTAGAGCAGGGAATCTAGCTAGAGGGTCACAAAAGATACGGTGGGAGACCTCTGACTCTGAGCTCCAACCTCTACCACCAGCCTGGACAAGGTCCTCCCCAAGCCAGAGTCTTCTCCAATGTCAAAGGAGGGGCTGGGTTGGGTGTTGAGGGCCCCTGAGGCCTTTCCCTTCCAGCCCTACCCCGGGATGCCACAGCTAAGGTCTCCTGACTCCTACATTGGGGCTTACTCCATCATACCATCCATAGTACTCAAAGATATAGATCCCATAGCTAAAAGGGCCCTCAGAGGGCATGGAGACCAACTCTCTGGTCCTAAAGGCAAAGAAACTAGAAGATGCGGCACAGGCTTAGCAAGGGGAAGTGGAGTCAGCATGGGAGGCAGGTGTCCACCAGAATGGGAATGAGACTTCACTACAGTGGAGGAATAGGTGGGATGGGCAAGACGCAGGTGCTGACAACGGATGCTGACCAGCTGGGACTTGCCAAGGGTGACTGCAGAGGTCTGGCGCCCCAGAGGCACTGGCTCCATAGACCCAGAGCTACCTCACTAGGTTGAGGCCCCATCACTTCCCTCATCTGAACTCCTGCCCACATGGCTCCAGTCTCTCCCACCTCCAACCCCTCTTTGAGGCAGCTACCAAAGCCATCTTCCCAAGATGGGCTCTGGCCATGACTCTGGTCAGCTCCAGGGAGATGGCTCCTGATCCTCTAGGATAAGACATCACCTCCTCCCCGCAGGCCCTGAGGTGCCCCCGCCCCAGTGATCTGGCTGTGTGATATTGGAGAAAAGTCCAAGAGCACTGGGGCAGAGAGAGAGCCACACATACATTGCGGGCACACACAAGCAACTGCTGCTGATTGCTCTGCGGCCCCACTGTATTTGGGAAGAAATCTTTATCTGTCTCTAGGAAGAGCACCAGCACCAAGGACCAGGCAAAGATGGCAGAGGGAGGTAGTCAGGTGGAGCCAACCTCCCATCTGTGACAAACCAAAGAACAGAGGGGATGCGGCATGGCGGGAAGTGTGCTGGATGCAGCTGATCCCTTCTCTTCTCTCAGCCTCATCAGCCTCTTCCCAAAAACCTAGGGGCTCCCACTCTGAGTCTGTGCTCCTATATCCTCAATTCCTAAGCTCTAACTCATGACCTTTCACCTCCTGGGCCTCAGTTTCCTTCTCTGTTGAATGAGGAGCTTGGACCAGATGGTCTGTGAAGTCCCTTCCAGCTCCAGATTTCCTAGTCTATGAATAGCAAACTGAGATTTAGGGAATCCAGGGTGGAGGGAAATTCTTTAAGTTTCTAGGACACTGTGAATTTAATATTCTGTCTTCATAATCATATTAATCTTAATTTGGTTTAACTGAGTACAGATCTGCCTCCTTGAAAAGAAAGTCAGGACCTGGTCACTGCCATCGAAGGTCATCATGTGAATGGCTTTTTTAAAAAATCCAAACGTAATTAGATTAAATTTGTGAGCACCAGCCCCCTCAGCCCCGGGAGGGTGGAGAGGACATGAGAGCCCCCCCCACCCCAGCCACAGTGGTCCTGTTCTCTGCTCTGGGGCCAGCTCAAACTCTGCCTTGCTATTACACACACACATGCACACACACACACACACGTGCACACGCACGCACACACGTGTGTGTACACACTGCACACGCACGCACACACGTGTGTGCACACACACATGTGTGCATACACACGCACACACACACACGAGCTCATGCATGCAGTGCCTGGACCACACCCCTGCTTGCCTCCTCCCGGTAGAATCCCTGTCCCTTCAAGGCCCAGCTCAAGGGCCACGTCCTGAACTTCCCAGCAGCTCCCCCCTTCTGAAATTACCTTGCATTAATATGTATTACATTCAATATTTTATGTTTATGTACATGTGAAAACATTATGTCCCCCAATAAAATGTCAGCTCCACGAGGACAAGGCCAGTTTTCCTTTTTGCTCATTCCATTCAAAGGGCACAGCACGGAACTGGGCATAACACAGGAGCTTGCCAAGCACTTGTGAGCGAGTGAGTGACTGGGCGCATTGTTCATCCATTTACCCAAACTCAAGCTTACCATCTGTGGCACTCCAACTGCATCATTTGGCCAAGAATGCCCATCTTGCTAGCCCTAGGGTGCTGGCCACTGCCAGGAGCTTGGCCCATAATTCTGTGCCCTCTGTGGCTGCTAACGCTGCCAGGCCACTGACAGGCTGAGCCCCTCAAGCTCAGAGTCTGCTTGATGGCTGCAGGACAAAGCAAACAGCCCAGCTGTTCATACAAGATTTGTTTCAGGCAATATTTGCATCTTACATTTAGCTACCTTCAAATCCGCATGCAAAATCAAGATAGCTCAGTCCTTCATTTTTATATCCTATTTTTTTAACCAGCAGGCCAAACTGTTCGTCATCCATAGGCATTCCGTTATCTTCCAGCACCTGGCAGAGAGAGAAGAAAGTTCTGTAACTGCCTCCACTGGGTGGCTCCAGCTGCTACCTTGGCATGGGCACTGCCCACTGCTGGGAACAAGGACCAGAAAGAAGTAGGGTGTTTGTCTTAGCCAGTGGTGTCCCCAGTGTGGGCTGTGATTGACAAGCATTGATCTCACTTTTACACAAAGAATCCAAAGCTAAGTCAAGCATGCTTGGTAAGGCACAGTTGCCTCTTAGGAGGGAAAAAGTGTGGAGCAGGAAACAAGCATTGGGTTGGGAGGCCAGAAAGCTGGACTGGAGAGGACCCGCTAGCTGGGTGACCTTAGCTGAGTCCCTTCCCCTCTGTGGACCCCAAGATCCTTATCTGGGAAACGGCAGGGTCACACAAGATGATCTGAGGTCCCCTGCTGTCATTCTAAGAATAAAAAATTTCAACTTTATTGTAACTTTCAGGGAAACACATGAACAGTCCTTTGCTCATGACAACATTGGCCAGGCTGGACTTTTCTCCTCACGACGTCACCCAATGCCTCCAAGTCACTCTTGGTCTCTCCCCTCACAAACACAGAAAAGGACATGGCCACCAAAAGGATTCTAACCTGCTTTCTGGCTCAAGACACTGGATAAGAGGAGGCTGGTTTTAAAAAGCAAAAACAAACAAAAAAAAAACCCCACCACTTCCTAAGTTTTGCAAATGTGACTGCAGAGTCTTGGGGCAGCCCTCCCCTGGGGAAGCTGATTGGTTGGACAAGTCAAAGTAGCTGGTGATGTCACAACACTCCATGCCAAATGGTCAGTTAGTTAACTACCTTTCCTGAGTGCCCCACCCACTGAGGCCAGGGGATGGGAAACCAGTCAAAGGAAGCCAGACCCCAAGGCCCTGTTCTCCTAGAACCTGGGATCTGAAGGGAGCCAACAGGCCCGGGGCTCAGGAGAAAGCCATGACCACTCCTGCTCTACCCCCAAAGAAACCCACAAATGCACACCAAGGACCACAGTGAGAACCATGGACAGAGGACCAGGAGCCAGGTGGAGGTGAGGGGGACAGGCTGCCTGGAAGGCGATTCTTGGGTTAGGTCTCACAGGAAGGGAAGGTGTGAGTGACCAGAGAGAAGGGGAGATGACGTTGTAGGTGCCCGGAGGGGCAGGATCCTCTCAGGAGACTTGTGTGCTGCCCCCAATCTAAGGAAGCTCATGCCTTCAACACTGGCGGGGGGGGGGGGGGGGGGGGGGGGGGGGG
>CM053585.1:377759576-377787749 GCA_028646515.1 Pseudochirops corinnae
TAACCCATGAAGTCCCTTCCAGTCCTATCACCCTACGATAAGTGGTGGTGGTGTTGAGTTGTGTCTGACCTTTCATGACCTCACTGGAGTCTTCCTGGCACAGATACTGGAGGAATTTGCTGTTTCCTTCTTCAGCTCATTCTCCAAATGAGGAAACGGAGGTAAACAGGGTTAAGTGACTTGCCCAGGGTCATACAGTTAGAAAGTTTCTCAGGCCAGATTTGAACTCAGATCTTGCTGACTCCAGGCCCAGCACTCTAGCCATTGCACTACCCACCTGTCCCTATGGTAAACAGGAGCATGATAAAGGCACAGGAGATGAAATGGGAACAAACGAGCCCCAAGTAAAGGAAGGTGTGGAGCATTTATTAAATGCCTACTGTGCACACAGCTCTGGGAATCCAGAGATGAAAAATGGGCTCTGTTCTCAAAACATTTATGAGGGATCGGAGCAGTCCGCCAGAGAGGGAAGATGGGAAACAACAGGCGGATCAAGTTCTTCAACTGGAGAGGCAGAAACGGCCCCCTCAAGGACAGTGAAGAGCCCAGAACCAAGACCCCTGGGGAGGGAGAGGGATCCAGTGGGGCCCCAGGGCATGGAGAGAGCCCCTAGAGGCCAGGCCATTGGGAGCGCCATCACAGGCCACTTCAGGAGCTGTCTTTATTGAGAGAGAGAAGGCAAAGCCACCTCAGGAAAGCCTGGGGAAACCCAGAGCTGGGTTGAGGTAAACTGAGGGCAGGGTCCAGAGTGGCCATGAATAAATCACCTGGGTCATAACACGGGAGAGAAAGGTGGGGAGGAGGCGAGACTCCAAGGAGGAGTTGAGCCCACAGTCAGACTCAAGTTGGACAAAAACTGGTGTGGGCTGAACTGAAATGAGAAAGGCTGGTGTGCAGCCCTTTCAGGCGTGCTGACTCTTCACGACCCCCTGGCAGGTTTTCTTGGCAGAGATCCTGGATTGGTTCGCCAATTCCTTCTCCAGCTCATCTTACAGATCAGGAAATGGAGGAAAACAGTTAAGGGACTTGCCCAGGGTCACACAAGCTAGGACGTGTCTGAGATTTGAGCTCAGGTCTTTTCACTCCAAGCTCTGCCCTCTACACCTCTATTTGGCCTTGAGCAAATCAGGTAACATTTCTGGGCCTCAGATTCCTCATCTGTAAAAGAAAGAGTTAGACCAGATGGCCCCCATGGTCCCTTCCATCACTGTGTCTATTATCTCCAAATCACCCTGTCTGGAGCTTGTTCACACATAATGGTTCCCATGTTGTCTACCCCACCCCATTAGACTGGGAGCTCCTTGAGGGCAAGGACTGTCTTTCGCCTTTCTTTGTATCACCAGCCTTTAGCACAGTGCCTGGCAAATAGTAGGTGCTTAATGAATGTTTATTGACTAACTATGAAAAAAATCATAGTCTTCAGATTGAAGGGGTTCAGAGTCTGACCTAAGGCAGTGGCACCAGTCATTGCATTGCCAGTGATGAAGGGAAAGCCCCCAGTGGTGATGGAGAGGAGAAATCACAGGACTTAGTGCTGTATTACTGACCAGGACTAGGGAAAGGATTTGAAAATGAACCCAGCATTCACTAGAGGGTCTTAGAGAACAAGGGGAATGAGGTGTACTGGGAAAATACGGAATCAAAGGATCCAAGTTTGAATCCTAGCTCTGTCACTTTCCATAGATGTAAACTCAAGGCAAGTCATTATTTTCTCTCCAGGCCTGTTTCCTTAACTGTAAAATGGGGGGAGTAGACCAGATGACCACCAAGGGTTGTTTTTTTCTTCAGTTTAACAAGCATGTATTAAGCATCTACCATATGCTTGAGGCTCAAGGTACGGACTCAAAAATTTAAATATTCCCTGCTCTCAAGGAGCTCACTTTCTACCAGGATGAAACAAGGTAGGATCCTAGCTCTAGAGCCAGAGGGACCTTAAGGGCTAGCTAGCTGAACTCCCAAGGCAGGCTGAGTGACTTGTCCAAGGTCCCACAAGTAGTTTATATCAGAGACGGGCAGTGAGCTCAGCTCCTCCAGTTTCACATTTGGCATTCTTTCCATTGTAACACAATGCCTCCCAATGTACACAAGCTGGTACATGTGCATGGTTTCTACAAACTAAATGCAGTGATGGGAGCGGGGTGGCGGGGGAGGCAATCAGGACTGGCTTCCTGTAGGAAGGAACATTTAAGCTCAACCTTGAAGGGAGGTGGAGGCTCCAAGAAGCAAAGGTGAGGAGGGAGGCTTTCTAGGCAAGTACGGAGGCAGGAGAAGAGGATGTTAGAGATGGGCAACAATGGGTCAGCTGAAACTAGAGAGTGCATGAGGAGGTGTGGCCTGCACCATTGGCCTGGAAGGGAGTTGGAGACAGATGTCGGACTGAGGAGTTTCCAGCTCCCAAGTTGTGACGCCCCCATGAACCCTCTCTAGGTTTCAGAAAGCATTCTCAGGTCAGGGTCAACTTCAAATCTATAATCCTAAAATCCTTTCTCTCAGCCCCTCACTTATAAAATAGAAGTGAGGAGAGGAGAACTAGAAAAGTTTTAAGGTTCTTTCCAGCTTCCAATTAATGATTCAAGCTACTTCAAAACCCTACTCCCCTTCCAGGAAGGATCAGCAAGCTGGTTGATCACTAGCAGCGCATTACAAACGAATTCTCACTCTGTAAACTGGTTCCAGCCTGGAGGTTATTTCAGGCACATCCTAGGCCCCCAGTTATCAATCTACTGACAAGAGCTGGGAAACGGGTACGTGTGTTGGCAATACCTTACCTCTGTTTACCACCACCACATTGCTGCTTGCCCATATGGGCAAGTAGGTTCCAGCTCTAGAGGGGCCACCCTGGCCCACCTTAGGAGCAGAGCACTGGCTCAGGCTGAATACTCAGAATATGAAGTTGTAGTCTACAGCAGAACATCAATCTCCCCCTTTCCCCCTCCCCAAACCCCAAATGAATATATTGGCTGATTTAAAGAAATGTAACCTTGGCACAGAATGGAGACAAGAAACACCCTCCAAGATGCTAGACAGCACCTGGGGAAAGGGGGTACAGTTCTGAATGCCTCCAGAAGGCTGCCCAGTAGCTGTGGAGAGTGGAATCAGTGCAGACTATCAAGCAAAAACAGGAGGGAAAAAGAAAGAAAAAAATATAAAGGGTTCTCACGTTCCTCAGTCTCTCCTTGCTCCACTACCATTTCTGAGATAAAGAGGACAGCCAATCAAGACTTATTACAAGCCTTATAAAAGCAACTATAATCAGAACCTTCAAGGAGAGATTTCTTAGACACGTTCTTGAACAATGAGTATTAAAGAAGGTTGGGGCAAAAGACAGGATTTCTTGACATACTCCCCCATCCCCTTGGGTCTGTGCTGGTAGATGCCTTCCAAAGACTGATATGAAGGTAGAAATGTCTCCCTAAAGCACAGGATTGACCACTCCTGGTCCACTACCCAGACCCTCCACCTCAGCTCTGAGCATTTTCTCTGGCTGTCCCCCCTGCCTGGAACATTCTCCCTTCTCATCTCTACCTCCTGCTTCTCTGCCTTCCTTCATGAAACCTTGTTCCACAGGAAGTCTTTCCCAAAGTCTCTTCATTCCAGGCTCCCTGCCCTGGGCATCCCCGATTTATCCTGCACTGAGCTTGTTGGTACAGATTTGTTTGCACATCATCTCTCCCATTTGATAGCAAGCTCCTCGAGGACCAAGACTGGCTTTTGCCTCCTTTTGTATCCTGAGAGCTTAGTACAGTGCCTGGTACATAGGAGGAGCTTAATAACTGCTTACTAATTAACTGATCTTGGGCTGCCCTGGGGAAAGGGAGGCCACATATAGCTAGATCCCCACATGGGCTAGGGACAGAGGAGGAAGCATCTGCCTACCTGGAGCTGCCAAAGTATTCTCCAGATTGATTTAAGATTTGTTACTTGCTTCTCGTATTTGATGCTAATATTTGGGTGGGAGAGGGGTCCATAACAGGAACAAGTGAGCCCCCAATTGTGGAAGGACATTTGCATTGTGGGGAGAGAGTTGGTCCAGAGCAGTCGTGAAGGAGGAAGACAGTCAGTCATCGGTGGGAAGGGGAAAGACTGAAGAGATAAAAGTGGGGAGGAGAGAGTAAGACTAGGGCAAGTGTGGAGCCAGCTAAGGAGGCTGGAGCTGAGAGGGGACCATGGGATGGTGGAGCATAGGGGTCAGAGGAGAGTTCCCTTTCCAAGTGCCTGGGCCCCCAGGTTGTGATACTAGGATTGGGGACACACAGTCACACCCCAGATCTCACCATCACCCACTGATCCATTTCTATGACCAAGAATTCTGAAATTCCTCTATCTGACCAAAACTTCTATCATTCCATCTCTCCTTGTCTTTGACACCTCCCTACAACTCTTAATCTTCATCTCCAACCACTCTGCATACCCCTCAGGGCTCCCCCAGGACTTCACCCATGTTCCCACTTTACTCTGATCCCTTTATGAGGCATGACAACCTCTTTGCTTGGGTCACTAAGGGAACAGAATGACTGGCTCTGAACAAATAAGCTAGACAGCCTCTGAGAGCTTTAAATAGTAAGCCCTAAGTGCAGTTCAGTAGTTTACCTTCAAAGATGGAAGAGACTGCAGGTTGGGACCTCTGCCTATAAAGGAGAGCCCTGCAGGTGAAGGGAGAGCAGCAGATTTACAGAGAGAGTCAGAGACAGAGACAGAAGAGAGAGAGAGAGAAAGAGAGAGGAAGGAGAGAGACAGAGACAGAAGGAGAGAGACAGAAAGACAGAGTGACAGAGACAGAGACAGAGAGAGAGACAGAGAGAGAGACAGAGAGAGAGAGAGAGGTACTAGACCAAGAAGAATAACTGCAAGAGTCACGGATCCAAGAAACAGCCTCTGAAAAGGGTAAGCTTGAGAACCCAGATGAGCAAACCACCCCTTAGAGACAATGTACCCAATAGGAGCTTCATGAGGACTTTATGAAGTGAGAAAGCCCTTTCAATACCTCTGTACCAAAAGTTACAAAGTTGCCTTTGCCACATACATCTCCTATGTGTTCCTCATTATCATTACAGTTTAGGTTTATGTCTCCTCTTACAAGAGATGCTCCATTCGTTTGTGAGAAAATGCATACCACATTTACGGGAGGAATATTTTGTAACTATTAGCTCCTGCTATGTCACTTGAGAAAACGCCTTTACTAAGAGCTAACTGGGTTTTTATTGGCTGTTGTTGATGTGAAACACATCAGTGGGGGCTCATGATCTACAGGAGTAGGAGTAGGTAACAGTTGCCCTCTGGGACCCAATCTGCAAATCTGAGTGCAAATTGAGGGAGTCGTTCAGAGGGTGTGTTAGAACTATAACTATAAAATGGGTATGATAATACCAGTAATACATAAACCTCGCAGGGTTGGCAGGGGGATGAAACGAAATGGTCTGTGTAAAGCGATTTTAAAACATTAAACTCCTATGTAAATGTCAATTGTGATGATGATGGTGGTGGTGATGGTGATGATGTGATTTGTCTGAGGTCACACCAGAAATCCACTGGATTTAGAGCTATAGTTTTTAGAATTTTATAGACAAAGTAAGGTAAGTTACTCAAGATCAGAGATCAAGCTTCAGAGGCAAGATAAAGCCTAGGTCTTCAGAACCTTATCTCAATGCTCTCTCTCACCTACCACCTGGAGGAGGGTGACTGACTTACCCTGATAATTGGCAAAACCATAAAGCCAGAGCCCAGGTTTAAGTGGGCCATCAGAACTACTCTGTGGAAATGCTAATATTCTAGACACAGTTAGAAGCCAACAGCAATGATGGGGCACTGGGGACTCTCTAATTGGAAAGTAAAGAGTCCTGACCTTGTATACTGTACAATATTGGAAGCACCCTATTTGCCATGGGGCTGTTTACCTGATACATCAGAAGAAAAAAAAGTGAATTCCTAACAGCTTTACCTGGAAATGCCCACATGTAGAAATGACCCTTTAATAAACCCAAGTAGGATTGAACTGTGGAACAGGGAAGGGGGAATGTGAGATACTGCCTTAAAATTGGTCCTACTATGAATTTCATTTGAGCCAAGAACAATTACCAAGAGATGAGACTTCTGTTTGTGCCTATAGTTGTGAAAATACAACAAGGCTTAAAAAGTTCTTAGTGGCAAAATTCTTTTTTTTCTTTTTGGAGCAGGGAGGGCAGGGTAATTCGGGTTAAGTGACTTGCCCTGAGGTCACACGGTTAGTAAGTATTAAGTGTCTGAGGCCGAATTTGAACTCAGGTCCTCCTGACTCCACGGCCGGTGCTCTATTTACTGTGCCACCTAGCCACCCTTTAGTGGCAAAATTCTAAAAGGCATAAGCTGAGAATGTTAATACATTAAACTGTATCGAAATATGTGAATAATCTTTGTGTGTTTCAGATGAAAGAAGTTCTTAACCTACACAAGCTAAGACTCACATGATTGAAGGTTGAGGGTTACTCTGCAAGCATCAGTACTACTGCCTTTAGAGATTTCTTTAGAGTTAAATGCAGAGCACTTCAGCTCATAAAAATAGTTATAACACTTTCAGGTTTATAAAGCTTTTACATGTGTTATCTCATTTGATCAACCATAATATCTCCTAACAACTCTAGGAGATAGGGGCTATCATTATACCCATTTTACAGATGAGAAAACGGAGGCAAACAGCTGGAGTGACTTGCCTGGAATCACACAGCTAGTAAGTTAGGCAGTTTCCCCATCGGTAAAATGAGGGGACCAGGTGACCTCTAAGGTTCATCCTAGCTCTAACTCAATGAATTTATGATTTCTAAATTTCCAAAATAAATTCATTTATCTCTAGTCTTAAGTCATTTCTTCATGCATGTTCTAAACCTCCTCTGTTTAAAATAAACTGTGACCAAGTTTTTGTTTTGGTCAAAGCAAAAGACTATTTTTCTGTGTTCCTGAAGAGCCTGACCAGCGCTGGCCGTGGTGACCTGCAGGATGGCCCACAGGCCCACGAAGACCAGGAGGGACAAGAGGTGGCTTCTGCTGACTCTCACCTCAGAAACTACCCAGCCTCTCTTGGGGCTTCCCAACCTTTCAGGGTCCCTCAAGGCTTAGCTTCCTTTTCTTCACTTTCAAAAACAGGTTTACATTTCACTTATATTTACATATGGAAATGTTTTCTTGCCCAATAAAGTAGAATCTCCTTGAGGACAGGGTTTATTTCATTTTGGAGTCTGCATAGGCATTTAATGTTAATTACAATCTCCTCTTCCCCCGTTCTCCTTTCCTCCTCTTCTAATTTACTGAGCCAGCGTTTAAAACCATTCACATATATTTTAGCTTTTCATTATATTTGTTGAGTAGGGTTCTATGACCCATTCATGCAAAGGAGATGAAGGGAACGTTTCATATTTGTCGCTCACTCTAGACCCTTTTCCAGAGGTCTTCCTGGAATAAATTTACTAATCCCTTAATCAGAGACAATTTAGAAACTCTCCAAGATCTTTTCTGGCTTCCTAGGGAAGTGCATGTACAATTATTTACCCCTTCCACACAGTAAAAGTTAGGGGTACGGCCCCCCTGCCATCTGGAAAATCCACATAAAGATTTTTGGCCCTCTCTTCATACCCAAGATGATGTCTGAATTTTTTCTTTTTCTTTTATGGGGTGTTTACAGTACCTTATTGTAAAATTTGGGTTGATATTACACAATATGATACATATATTTTATGCATTTCTGAGTTTCTAAACTTTTTCTGCGTCGTTGCTGGCTTTCACATGTCACCTGCAGCTTTCACAAAACTCCCCAAAAATTCCCATTTGCTTTCTTATGCTGACATACAATATATCAAAACTGGGATGGGGGAAGTCAGGATGTGGAAGGGATCACTTTGTCATTCATTCAACATTCATCCAGTGCCTTCTGAATGTAGAACAGGGTATTCTAGGCACTGAGAGATAGAACAGGTTTGGGTCAAGCAGTCCCTCCCTTCATTGAGTTCATAGGCAAGTGCAATACTGGCCAATCTGATATGCACGTATTTTCCTATCTTGAGCCACTTATGTCTTAAGAGAAATGTTGATGATGATGAAGGGCTCTGGAGACAACTTTGATGGATTTTCCATGTGATGCTCTCAGGCCCCTGATTCTTGGGGCTCACACAGGACCATTGGATAGCAATGGGCCAGCCATATTGGGGAAATCAAGAAACACATACAAACATATGATGTGCAAACACGTACATTTGAGCATATATATACATGTGCTGAAGTACTCGACCACACAGACACACACACATACACACACACACACACACACACACACACACACTCCTCCAGTTTTCCTACCTTCCTGAATTCTTCTTTGCTGATCTTCTCCATGGGGTGCTTGCTGTACTCAAGGAAGGTGTCCCGAAAGCCGGTATCCTGCAGCTGGATCCAGTTCTTGAGGCTTTCTATCACTTCTTCAAGACTCTTGTTTCTCATTGGCTCATTTTTATAGTCACTGTACTTGTTCCTAAAAACACAGAGGCCCCGCACGAGGTTTGCAGAAGCATGCCACGTGCTGACACTGGGGAACAGGACGCCCAAGCTGAACTATGGGGCACCTGGATGGACCAGGGTGGGCAAGTCAGTGTAAGTCTCTGTCCTCTCTAAGTGATGGTCTAGACACCGTTGGGAAGTGAAGACACCCCCATGGGTGGCAGAGGTCTTTGGGCAGGATGATGCCTCCCCTTTGGGGAGGGTATTAGAGACAAGACCTATTCAGGAATCAGCTGGTCTAGATGGCTGCCGAGGTCCCTGGCTGGCTCCGACATTCTGTAAAAATGTCAGATCAAGCTGTGTTTGGGCTGAGTGGTCCAGGACCATGTGCAAAGGCCAGCCGGCAAACCTCTGGTCTCTAGTTCATCTTGTCCAAAGAGTTCCAGCCCTTTGTGTGCACGTCGCCTCCTCTACCAGACTGTGAGCTTCCTGAGGACAGGGGCTGCCTTCTGCCTTTCTTTGTATCCCTAGGGCTTGGCACAATGCCTGGAACATGGCAGGTGCTTAATAAATGCTGAACAACTTGACCTAGGCCCTCTACATCCTCCACTACTAAAGCTCTGGGAGGCAGGAAGACCTGAGTTCACATCCTGTCTCAGACAATTGCAGGACCCAGGGCAAGTCATCCAACTGCTGCCTGCCTCGTTTTCCTCACCCATAAAGTAATGATAACAACAGCATCTGCCTCCCAGAGCTGTGAGGATCATCTACAAAGCGGTTACTACAGCAGCAAATGGGGGAAAACCAGGCACCCGATTATGCAGGATTATAGATTCTCAGAGGCCACCTAGCCTGATACCCTCATTTTTACAGGTGAGGAAACTGAGACCCAGGGAGACAAGGAGATGGAGTGACACCTATTCATTGCTAACTTTGCAGCCAGATGTGCATAGAGGAGGGCTGGTGTCCCAGCACACCCTGGGGCAGGTGACAATGTAATCATGGTAAAGACAACAATTGTAGCGTTTCTGTAGCTCCTTAAGGCTTGTAACGTACTTTACACAAATTACCTCATGTTCCTCACAACAACCCTAGAGGGGCTGTTATTATCTCCATTTTACAGATGAGAAAACTGAGTCACAGATTAAGAGACTTGTCCAGAGTCCCAAGGCTAGGAAGTAAGCTCCTGGGGAGCTGAAAGCACTTCATTTTTGTCTCAGCAGTCTGTGGAGCGGAATGGAGCAAGTTCCTTTACTGCTCTGGGCCCACTTTCCTCCTCCTTCATCTGAAAGTTCTGGACCTTTGAGGCTGTCACCGTCACTCCTGTCCCTGTCCTCCCTCTGCCCTACAGGGTCTTTGAACCTTTCTTTTTTCAATCTGCTCCCTCTCTCCCATTTTGGAAAGGCTTGCCAACACCACCACCCTGACAGGAATGCCCTCAGATTTTGTCAGCCGCCCATTAAGATAATACATTATTACTTATCCCAGAACATCTTCCAAGGGAGGTTACAAAGAGGAAGCATCACATCTCTTCTACATTTCTTTATAGATTTATTAAGACCCAGGAAAAAGCAAGGTACAATCATTCTTTTTCATTAGCACTCACTGGCATTTTTCAAAATGAAGAGTCAGAATGTTCACCAGTTGGACTTTTTTTAATAGATTCAATAAGTGTGTTTCATGCTAAGACTTAATTTTGGCAATCATTGTAGTAGCTTGATCACTTATACTGGAAACATTTAAGTAAACAGTTCAATGGGAGCTTTGGAAGCTTTTCCCAAAGAAGATGGAAGGAAGAAGTCTGGGCCACTGGAAAGGTAAAGGGAGATGTGATCCTGGGTTAGAAGAATGGACTCTTGGTTGGAATCAGAAGGTGCCTGAAGTCTGATGACTCGGAACCAAGCCCAGCGTGGCTGTAGGAAACCCTCATCCAGTATGTTAGAGTACCCAGATTGGGAATCAGAAAACCTTGTTCAATTCTTGCCCCTTTATTTACTATGTGCGACCTTGAGCTCATCTCGCCTTCTGTACAACTGAGAGATTTTTAATAGATGGACTCTAAAGTTCTTTCCAACCCTCTGAAACATGGCAGCATGATATCCAATAGCTAAGTGGTAAGTGTAACATGGAAAAGCAAAATCAGAAGGACCTAGGCTCCAATCAATCAACAATCCATAAACCTTTATTGAGCACCTACTATGTGCCAGGAACATTGCTTGGCTCCTCCCTGAGGGCAGGGACTGTTTCATCTCTGTCCTTTATCCCCCACATTCAGCAACGTGCTGGAGACATGGAACAAAAAGGAGAAAAGTCCTCTCCCTGAGGGAGTTTCCACGCTCTCTGGCCACTTTCCAAGCACCATGTTGGAACTTCATGGTTCCTCCTCAGTTCTCAGAACTTAGAGTTTGCTCTGGTTTCCTTTCTTTTTCTTTTTCTTTTTTTTTGGCTGAGATTTATTTTTTTAGCAGTCATCTTTTTATTTTTAGTTCCAAATTGTCTCCCTCTCTCCAATCCATCCCCCACCCACTGAGAAGGCAAGCAACTTTTGTTTTTCTCAGGTCTTCCATAAATAGCATAACCTATCAATTACCCCCCAAAGATTTGTAATATGTATACCATTAATCTTAACCCATAACAGCCTAGTCAAACAAATGAATATTGTTTTTACCCCTAGTCAAAGCTTGTCTCTATACCTCTCAGAAAAATCATCTCTTCGACAAATTCCATTTGGTGCCTGGAAACTTTGGACAGTGACAGGAGAGTCATGGGTTGGGCTGGTGATTCCAATACTGGCCAAAAGTTTCTTGTAAAGGATTCCCCCTGATGTCACAACCTGGAATTTATCACAGAGTCTAAATAAAAGAAAGAAACCATTAGAACTTGGAGGAGTGAAAGAAAACAATTTGAATCTTTGGCCCCAGTGGCCCAAGTAGCCCCCGGGCAGATTTCCCTTGGGACTGCAGAGATAGCCAAGCACTTCCAAATCAGCTCAATCAGTGCTTTGTCCATCAGAATCATTTTGCCTGTTAAGACAACACAGACATGTTTGGAGAAAAAAAAAATCTTTTTTTCACAGATGCAGCTGACACAACACAGCAATAAACATGCATTAAAGTCCAGCTATGTACAGAATCCTGTGCTGAAGGAGATACCAAGTTTTTATAAGACCACAGTCCCTGCCCTCCCAAAGCTCACAAACTACCAAGATGATGACACCTTTGCAGATAACTTTTAACACTCTCCCAGGATGAATTCCAAGAGGTGTGAGGCAAAGAGCTCTGTGAGGTCTGCAGAGGAAGAGTGTTTGCTGATGGGGGCTCTTTCTAGAGGAGGTTGGACTTTAAAGAATAGGAACTCAACAGGTATGGAGAGTGAGAAGAGAGATCATTCCAAGCATTGAGAATGGACTGAGCAAAGACACAGTGATGTCATCTCTAAACTGAGAAGGAGAATTCGTACCCCACCTCCTGCGGAGTGTTTGGGAGGAAAGCCCTTTGTAATCATGAATGACAATTATGACATGAACCAAGGGGTGCCATCAACAGAACCCTGGGCCTAGAGTCATAAAGAACAGAGTTCAAATCCTACCTCAGATAGCGACTAGCTATGTGACCCTGGCAGGTCACTTAGCCTGTCTGTACCTCAGTTTCCTAGGTTTCCTCTTCTATAAAATGGGTATAATAGTAACTCCTGTCTCCTAGGGCTGTGAGGATTAAATGAGGTCATATCTATAAAGCACTTAGCACAGTGCTAAGCACATAGAACACACTTAAAAAGCACTTCTTTGTTCCATATGTGTCCAAGCATAGATTTATGTAAGAATTGGTGGGATGTGGTAGAAAGAGAGGGCGTGGATCAAGTCAAGAGGACCCTGGCTCTGCTCCTTCTTAGGCTGCCCTGCCCTTAGTCTAGAAGGAACTTATCTAAAGTCTATTTCTCTCAGTACTGAGCACAAGCTTCTGTACTCCTCTGAGGCTGGAGGGAAGCAGTACTCTATCCCCCAGAAGGCTATGGGTGAGTCTGCAGCAGGAGCACCCTCTGACATAGGAGGTTTAGAAACACTTGGTCCAAAGGATCACAAAATGAAAGGGCAAGAGCTGACCAGTTAATTCAGCCTTTGTTGAGCCCTGCTTGAGGCAATTCAGTCAGTGACACACATTGGCACAGTCTCCAGTTATAACAGCTTCCCTTTTCTTCTCTGGCTGAGATTAGCAAAGCACTTTCAAAATGGGAGCTCTCACTACTGGAAGTCATGCCAGTGTGCCCCTGGCCTTAATGAATTACCTAGGGCAGGAGTCAGTAGCTCTCACCAAGGGTTAAACCTAGCTTGCTGCCCGTTGGTGAAGAACAGCCTAGCCCTGGAGTATCATTCCGGGTTGACCAAATAAATGGTGGCTAGTTGACTTGGGGTTGGTTTTAAGCAGAAAGAAGACTTGGGGAAGTCCAGGTGATGAAATGGCATGCATGGAATCTGTGGCCAGACAACTTACTTTGTCAGATGCTCATCAGACAAAAAGCGGCAGAATGTTTGTAAGATTTTCTTTAAGTTATTTCTACTAATGAGTCCCGTGTCTCCAATGTCACAGGTCTTCAACAAGGTATGGAAGTCTTGCAAGTTTTTGGAGAGGGCGTCTTGAAGGACTTCTTCCATCTAACACAAACATCAGGAAGAGTTTTATTTCATGATCCTTTTTATTAGGATAAATGAGGCAATGTCCACTGAGTGAACATGGAAGCAGAGAAGGACCTGGGATAATGGGAATAAAACTGGGCTTTGAGTTTTAAATTAGGGCTCAAGTCCTGACTCCAAAACATGACAAACACGTAGTCCCTGACCAGTCCCATCTCTCTGAGCACATTTTCTCCTCTGTAAAATGGGGATACTGTTAACATTTGCTGGCCAGCGTCACAGGGGGCTGATGAGGCACATGCTTTGTTCACTGTAAAGCTTGTGAGTGATGGTGATGCCTCCTTGTACTCACCCTGAAAGTCTAACAGCCACTGCAGCAGGTACAAGCTTTAGCAGACACTAGAAAGGTGAGAAAGCTCTGAGTGCAAAGTGGGATGGACCAACTATGTGTCTGTCACCAGGTGTGGAGAGGCTCCTCATCAAAGTGACAACCACTTGGGGATGGTGGCTTTGGGTAACCAGCAACTAACTTTCAAAGGCTACCTACAGAGGCATGGAGTGGATGTACTCACTGACGAAATCTTGAGCCCTTGAAGTACTGACCGAAACTAGCATGAGATTGATAGTGCTGCTGGTGATCTTATTAGTAACAAGAAAAGGAATGTTACTTACTGAGTCCCATGCTAGAAACTGAGGGGTCTTTTCATCTTTGAGTCCCTTCAGTCTCTTTTTTCTGATCTAATGGAGAGGAGACAGCATATGGGCAAATTAAGACTGATTACATAACAAAAAGGACAAATTTCATGGAATTCTTCTATACTTTTTCCCAATCGCCCACACCAGCCCCTGAAAATGCCCGTTGTCCAAACTGTGCCCATGCCTGCCATGCTCTCCTTCCTACCATCACTTCTCCAATCATAAGCCCCTTTCAAGGCTACAAGCCTATACTCAAAGCCTTTCTTCTCAGTTTATGCTGCATCTGCTTCTCTGCTTAGATAAGCTCATCAGAGAGAGAGGAGAAAGGGGGGAGAGGGAGAGGGAGAGAGAGAGGGAGGAGAGGAGAGAGGAGGGGGAGAGGGAGAGGGAGAGGGAGAGGGAGGAGAGGAGAGAGGAGAGGGAGAGAGGGGGGAGAGAGAGAGAGAAGAGAAGAGAAGAGAAGAGAAGAGAAGAGAAGAGAAGAGAAGAGAAGAGAAGAGAAGAGAAGAGAAGAGAAGAGAAGAGAAGAGAGGGAGAGAGAGAGAGAGGGAGAGGGAGAGGGAGAGAGAACTCCTGGTGAGGTCAGAGACTCGGGTTTTAACGACTTGCTGTGGTTTTTTTTCTTTGTATCTCTGATATCTAACCTCATGTGGGGCACACAAAAATTTAATAAATAGATGTTTGCTGAATGGGATATATTCAGGATATATGTGGCTGCTTATAGTGGCTATTCAATAAAAATGGTTTGCTATGACATTATGTCTTCCAAAGTGTCCAGCAATGAAACTGTAACATCTATTAATGTTTTCGAACCTCTTCCGGGGATGAAGCCTGCTCTCTCTCACAATTCCAGTTAACACTGGGTCTCAAGACAGTCCCAACCCAGACCGGGTTGTCCTTCCATCTCTCACTCTTTACAAAGCAGAATATTTGATGAGTCAGATTGAAGTCGGATAGCATAAGGTGATGTGCCACACATATCCCTCAAAAAAAGTCTCATACGGAGTTTCTAAATGGGCCCCAATATGGGTTGAATTCAGACTTTGGGCCCAATAAAGTGACCCCTTTTAAACCACGAAGTGTGTTCTGAGTGCTCCAGCAGGCTATTATTGGAAAGCAGAAGGCAGCAGGGCCTTGGCTGAGGAATCCAGCCATTGCAGCTTCTTGGAGTCAGGAAGGAAGGCAGATGAAGCCCAGCTTGGGGCAAGACTATTAGAGCCTCTAAGTCTATGGCCCCCATAGGCTATCAGAGAACACCCAGCCCTTGTTCAAAACATATATGTAGCCCCTGATTTAAGAGACAGAGATACAAAGAAAGGTAAAAACAGGACTGTCTTTGAGGGTCTCACAGTCTAATGGGGGAGACGACAGGTAAGCAACTGTGTACAAACGGTGCGTGCAGGAGAAATCAGGGCACTCTCAGAGAGAAGACAGCAGCATGGCAGAGGACTGGGAAGACTGGCCTACCAAGCCCTAACTTTGTGGGTCATACTCACACACTGTATGGAAGAACTGCTATCTAGAAAGGTGGCCAGGCAGGATGGGGAGAGCCCTGCCTACACCTGGAGCCTGGGAAGACCTAAATTTGCATCATTGCAGCTGTGTGACCCTGAGTAAGTCCATTAACCATCTTGAACCTCTATTTCCTCAACTATAAAATGGAAATAACAATCCTTACACCTCTCAGAAGGTTGTGAGGAAAGTACTTTGTGAACCTGGAATCTCTGGAAATGCTGAATGAGCTACTTCGTAAGGACTCCCAGCAAGTGGCCAGCTGGCATCTGGTGGGGTGTCCACAGTGATATAACACATTCACTGCCACCTGCGGCAGCCCTTTCCACATTCCCTAAGGCCTGAACCTGCGTCTTTGCAGCGCCCACTCACTGCTCCCCCTCCGCCCCCTGGGGCCAATTCTATGCTGAAGCCCCCCCCCCCCACACACACACACACTGACGCCTAGGAGGAAACTCAGCTCTGTCCCGTGCCCAGGGACACTCAGGAAGCTTCAGTGGGCTGCAAATGGACACCAGGCCTGCAGGTCGGAGAAACGCTCCAACGCCCAGGCCATTTCACTGATCTTTCCCTTGGATAGGGACGCAGAACGTTGGACGGCTCCTGGGGCCTGGGGCTCTTGCCGTGCCCGGCCAGACAGAGCCTCTGTGCGCCCTGCGGGGCCCTTTCGGCGCTCTGCGCACTCACTGCGGAGCTCTCCTCTTCCAGCAGGTGCAAGAAGGTGATGTAGTTGACATAGCCCGAGCCGGCCGGGTCCAGGATCTGCATGAGCTCCTTGTACTCAACGTCGCTGACTTTCCAGAGGGCACTGTTCAGGATGTGCCGCAATTCTTTTCCGGTGATCTTCCCGTCCTGTTTCTGACTCGGGTACCAGGGTGTGGAGGAGAAAAGGGAGAGAATCAGAGACCAGAATTAAAGAACCATGGTAGCTTTGGTCTGGCCGGCCAATGCCCATGGGCCAGCAGAAGATGGGGAACCCAGCCCCCCCACACCTTTGTGGGGTCTCTGCTTTTTTACCTCTGTGAAATGGGTATAATGATGCGTGTAGGGCAAACTGTAAGGCGTTCCATTGGAAAGTATGGTTATAAGTAAACATGTAGCACATTTGGAGAAAGAGGCGGCAGAAAGATCCAGGTCGAGCAAGAAGAGGGGCAGTGGAAGAAACTAGCCATGATTAGTGTGGAGAAGACTTGGTAAAGGAGGATAGTAATGAGGGTGGAAACAGGAGAAAGGTCGTGGAGCCTGCTGCACTGCATAGAGCCTGGAGTCAGACCTGAGTTTAAATGCAGCCTCAGATGCTGACTGTGTGACCCTGGGCAAACCACTTCACCCGATCTGCCTCAGTGTCCATAAAATGAAAGAACTGAACTAGCTGGCCTCAGAATTCCCTAACAGTTCTTCAGTCTACTCAGCTCCCAAGAGCTGCTCCTCCCTACCCCCTCCTGCCCTCACCCACAAGTATCCCCATCTACCTTTCTGAAGGCAGAAATTCCCTCATCAGACAGTAATTTGCTCTTTCCATATTTCCCAGGGCCTGCCTCCTCCTAAACTAGCCCTCATCTTCACAGTGGCCTCCAGTCCCTCACCCCTCAGCACCCTGCCTACCCTGGTTCCATGGTTCTCTCAACCCTTGGCACCCTCTTCTCTACCCAGGAACCCTTTGGTCCTTGTCTTCTCCCCAAGTATACCTTGTCAAACCCCAATCTCTATCACCATCCACCATCTGCCAGCTTTGCTCCTTCCCGTCTCCAGGAGAAGAAGGAAATCATAAAACCAAGCTCTCCCCTGCTCTTCTCTGCCTTTTACTCCACCCCACCCCTCTTCCTTGGAGCCTAAATGAGCTCCTTCCCCTTCAAATCCTCTTCCTCATTTTTCTGTGTTCCCATGGCACCTCCCCAGTGAATGTAAGGCCCTTGATGGCAAGGATTGTTTTGTTTAGGTCCTTGTATTGCTGGCATATAGGCAGGTGTCTTGAACATAGGGGTTTCTTAATGTTTAATAGAAACTGTTTTTGTAACCAAAAATGCCCTATAAATGTCAGCTATTCATTATTGTTAATATATTCTTCTCCTTAATCAAAGGACCTAATTTATTTTAAAGGAGCAACTTAATTGCTCAGAAAGGTGTGTTGCATTCAGCATGACTTTCTAAGGCCCATCTAAGTAAATTTGCTCTACACATAAAACCTAACAAAGCCACCTACCTTCATGGCATCATGAAACGGCAATCTTTGCTCTCAAGGGATGGAGTTATCAGTCTCCTAAGGACCTCTAGATCCTGAGCTCAGTCACCTATCCCATCCTTGCCCCAATCTTCCTCTTCCTTTAGTCCCTGGGTTCTAGGTTCAGCTACCTCCTTCCATCCCAAGGTCTCCTTAAGCTCATATATTTTCTCCCTTCTCTTACTGCCTGTTAGGGTTATGATGAGGCCAATCCTATGGAAAAGATTTCTCCAGCAAATGATGCTGTCAGAGCTCACCCAAGTCATGCCCAAAGAGTGCCCCATTCCATTGGATTCCTTGAAGCTTCCCGTCCTCTACTCACCAGGGCTTCAATCCACAAGTGAGCCATAACCATGAGCGTGTTCCTCAAGCCCAAGAACAGCAATAGTTGGCAATGACAGATCTCTGGATAGCACTTGTTCCCAAAGCCCAAAGTTTCAAAGCAGACCTCACGACCACTCTCCAAGGTGCTGGAGGCACCACAGGCATTATTAGTCTATTTCCCAGAACTGAGACTCAGACTGACTGACTTGTCTGTGATCACATAGCTAACGTATAAGGTGGAATTGGACCCAAGATCAGTTTGACTCTTGACTTGGTACTCTACCCACTGTACCACACTGCTCCTTAGTACCTTAATGATGCAAATGAACCGAATAATTCAGGAGCATTTATTGGTACCAGGTACTGTGATGGGGGCTTAATGTGTGTCATATCCTAATGTTCACAGAGCCAGTTCTCAGAACAGCCCCACCAAATCAGCAGGGCATGTATTATACTCATTTTACAGACAGCAAAACTGAGGCCCTGAGAGGCCAAGGTTATACAGCTAACAAACTACAGAGCTCACTGCTTCTCCTTTTTCTTTTTTAAACTATTCCCCAAACCCTGCCTTTTAAAAAGAGACATCAAAGCAGAAGAGAGTGTAACCTCGGGGGATAAACTGAACCTTTCTGGGCCACCTCTGTGAGAGGAGGGGGTCAGACTGATCCTTCTGCACAGTCCCCTAGTTAGTGGCCACCCCACCTCACCCCCACCCCCACCCCCACTCTGGGATGCCCCTCCTTGTTTGACCATAGGGCACGGCAGCTTCTGTCAGTCCCTCTGAGTGGCTGACCCAGCCCAGAACCCCCTGGGCCCCAACCTCAATCTTACCCCAGTCTTACCGGGTTAATCACATGGAAGGCCTTCTTCAAGGCAGAAAAGTTGTCATCCACATGTCTGCAAAGCTTTATGATAATGTTCTCTTTGAAGATGGGCTCTGCTCCACACATTCTGGGGGAAGAACAAAAGGAGGGAAGGTCTTCCTCTCCCTGGCGTGGCCAGCCTCGCCCAGCCCTAAGCCTGGAGACATCCTCAGGACCCTCCTCAGAGCTCAGCAGCCAGCCACAATCACCAGTCCTCTGGGTACCCCAGCCCAGGGTCAGAGCTTGGGCCAGGAGCCTTGGCTTGCAAGGTTCCATTGCTCACAGTGGCATCCCTTCCTGTCCTGGTACTCCATCCAGCAGCCAGGACCCAGGGCCATGCAGTGGCCACCAGATAGGCACAGGATGTGGTCAGAAATGCCTCTAAGCCCCCTCCTCCACTGTGTCCCCGAACCTGATGGGCACTGAAGGATGGCTTCATTGCTCAAGGTCACACCCAGAGCAAGTGGAAGAGCTTTCCCGAAGGTGGCCACACACAGGGAGTGTGTCTTTATACATACAAACATGTGAACATGCAAACACATATGTGGCTGCATGCATGTTCATGTATGTTGATTGTGACTTGTCATAGTCAGCATTTCTACAGCTTTGTTGAGTTTGCAAAGCACAAATATTATCTCATTTGATCCTCTCGACAGCCTTTGAGAGGTTGGGTCATTTTTATCAACCTAGCTCACAGATGATGAAACTGACACAGGCAGAGATGAAATGACTTGCCCAGGGTCACACAACCAGCAAAGATCTAAGGCTGCATTTGAACTCAAGCCTTCCTAACTCTAGCGCTTTATCTACTGTGACCCTCGATGGCCCGTATATTACAACATTGACATGAGACTTGAACATAACTCTGAAATTAAAATAGAAAGCAATAGGAGAATATAATTCAGCTTATTGTCTTTCCTGCACTTACTGAAATGAAATGAAAAAGCCACTATTAAGTGCTTTTCTTTTGCATCCTCAGCATCTGGTCCATAAATGTTAATTGAATGACTGAGACTGTGCCAGGTACAATGTCAAATGGGGGAGGTATAAAGCCAAAAATATGAAATAGGCCCTTCCCCGGAGGAGTTTACACTCTAATATGGGGAGTCATTGACATGTGGATCCAATAGATGACCGGGTGCCAATGAGGCTCAACCCCTTTCCATCTGGCCCCCAAGTCCTTGGCATTCCCAAACACTTGGTGTCAGAAGCAGACATAGTTTTATCCATGGAAATGGCATTAAAGAAGGACGCCTGCCTGCCTGCTCTGTCACTGGGCCCTGAAAGCCGGGGACTCGGCCATCTACCCCTGCCTTGGAAACCTTCAGATGTGGGTGCTTCTGCCTTGAGAGCTCCAAGACAGCTCCTTTGTTTTTGGAGCCCACTCATGGGTTCATGGACCAGGTCTAGGGCTGGGACGCCCCAGTTTACATTCACTTATTCACAGAGAGGGGCTCCAAAAGTGATCAGATTAACTGCCCTAGGATGGGGCTAAAATGGGTGGGGTCTGGCCAAGCACTTTGCCTCGAGGCAGAAAAACCTAAGTTCAAAAGACCCTGGGAAAGACCATTCACACTTTTCCTCACCTTGTAGAAAGGGGATAATAAAAGGATCTAATTAGATAACGCTTGTAAAGTGCTTTGCAAATCTTAAAGATCACTAGAAATGCCCGTTCTTTATTTATTTATTATTCATTTTAATTGGGTGAGATCCACTTGCTCCGGAAAGCCTGGTGTGAAGGGAGGACTTCGAGTGCTAGATTAAGGAACCCCATCCTGGAGTTCCAGCTCTGTCATTATTAGCTAAAATGGCCTTGGAGGTCAAGGCACTTTATTTCCCTGTGTTTCCTCATCTGAAAAATGGACATAAAATTCTATGCCCTCCCTACCTCCCTGGGTTCTTTTGAGAATCAGGTCAGAGGCCACATGTGAGGGCTTTGCAGTCATAAAGGGTTTTAAAAATGGGAGTTATTAGCCCAGAATAGCCCCATATCTTTATACATGATTAAAGCCCTTTCAGTGAGACCCCATCTGCCATCCGTCAAATGACCACCAACGGAATTCCACCCACATATGACTTCCCTCAATATTCCAGTGTTTTAATCAAATTCAGTTCATAAAAGGAAGCCCATTATACAACATACCTTTTCTTTTTCCTCATGGGAATCATGTATCCATTGTCAACTAAGGCAGAGTTCTGACATTTTCTTAAAAATTGCTTCCAAGCAATTTTACCGGTGGTTTTAAATCCTAATCTGGGTCAAGCAAAATAGAAATGCTGTTTTAAACAGGTTTATCTCTATTCTAGGCCCCCTGAATTCAGTGCTCAGGAAGGCGGCAGGGTGGCAGCCGCAGTCTGGGGGAGGTTTCCATCTAAGGCCAAAATGAACAGAATAGCCAGGTGAGACCTCAAGGAAGTCGCAACAGAGTATGTGGCTTGTGGGGAGCAAGCAAGAGAGGAAGGACCTGGGATGACAGGCTTCAAAGCCCCTGACACGGAACCAGAGGCTCTGGGAGCTGGTGGGAAGAGATGCCCGTGGCCTCCCCCAATGTGTCCTGGGGAAGGCGCCCTTCCCACCATTATCGTGGCCACCCAAAGTCCCCAGAAGATGGAGAACTCACTGCCTTCCCAGGAATCCCATTCCTTTTAGGGAAAACATTCATTTTGTAAGCTTCTCCTTAAGACTCCAGTCTTACCCTCTCTAGCTTCCCGCCATCATGCCTAGTTCTGTGCTCTAGGGCTACACAGAATCAGGCTACACCCTTTCTTAGGGGATTAGGTCTATAGCTATCTAGAGATGACTTTCGTGATCCTTCTGGTTCTCAGTCAATGGTCCTTTGCTACCCCTCCCCTCCCCTCCATTTCCTCAATTCAACAAGTCCTCCTACGGCATGGACGTGGCCCTTCCCCCGCTCTCTTTCCCTCCTCTCAGCACTTTCCAGCTTATCAAGCTCCATCTAATACTGTGGTATAAACACAAGACTCAAGACAAAGGCTTCGGTGGGTTGGGGAGGGGGAGAAGATGACATCATTGCCTCCTCAGCCCATAATCAACATCCCTCAATTAAGAGGGATCTGTCCAAGACTGCAACAGGTTTTCTGGCTGCCATGTCACATGTATAATGAGCCTGTAGCTCACTGAGGCTCCCAGATCTTTCTCCTCTCCCTTCCGGTGTTTGTGAATTCAGTAAGACCTGACGTGTATTCCTACTGAATTGCATTTTTGGACCTTATCTCCATCATGCTGGTGCTTAGACAAAAGCAGCAGTGATGGAGAGGCTGCTGGTTCTGTGTGGCTGCTCCCCAGACACAATTCATCCCCACAGAGGTCTTTCTCCAAATTCCAGACAGTACTCTCTTATCCATTGGTCCACTGAAAGCACTATCTCACTACCACCTTGGACAAGCTAGCAATAGATTCCTGCTGTGAAAGCATTTAGAGGTCTCCCCTCCCTGGTAGGGGATTCTGGGGCCATGTGTCATAGGCCGTTGTGGCTTGTGGGGGGGAGCGGTCCAAGTCACCAACAACTACACATCCTCTACTACTGAGGCATACAGGGCAATGGGAGCTCTGTGGAATGAGCTGCCAATGGGGGCTTCCTGGGGGCAAACCTCCCAGCCTCAGGTTTTCCCTCAGGCTGGGGGGGACCTCCTAACAAACAGAGCTGTCCTAAAGTGGGAGAGGCTACGCTGGAAGGTGGTGAGCTCCCCATCAATAAAAGAACAAGAGAGAATTAGATGGCCACTTGTCAGGGACACCATTGTCATGAGGGTGGTGTTATTGCTGTTGCTATGCTCTGGGTAGTGACTGAAGGGGGGATTTCTGCTCTGAGATGAGCTGGACTTAGAACTCAGAGCTGGGAGAGAACTTAGAACAGGGAATATCAGAGCTGGGAGGGACCTTAGAACAGGGGATGTCAGAGCTGGGAGGGCCATAGAACAGGAAATGTCAGGACTAGGAGGGGCCTTAGAACAGGGAATATCAGAGCTGGGAGGGGCCTTAGAACAATGAATATCAAGCTAAGTAAGGACCCAATCCTCTCTTGCAACAATGAGAGCCCAGGAGAATGAGGTAGGGTCCCCCAAGAATCTCCCCAAGATGCCTATCAAGCATCCCTGATCCCACTCCCCTCCCCAGGGCCCCTGGAAAAGGGACTGATGCTTCTTAAAGTTTGTCCCAGGACTTTGGACTTGGGGGACAGTAGTTAGTCATATTTCTTGACCTTCCCTCCAGGAAACTGAACACTCTTTGAAGGTAGGAGCCAGATCACGTCTGGAGGAAAGGGCACAGACCTTGAGAAGACTCATGTTCAAGGCCTGGCCCTAACCCTCTAGGCCTCTTCATCTGAACAATGAGGAGGCTGGATAAGATAATTAAGCCCCTTCCCAAGCCTCTGATCCTGTGCTCCTATGATTCTCCAATGCCTACACCTCTGCTGGACAGCTCTGAGTGGAAGCTACTGGAGACCAGGCCCTAGGACATTTTTCATCTGCATCTCCCCAGTGCCTGGTACATAATTGGTGCTTAATAGATGCTTGGTGAGTGGAAGGAAATAGAATTCAGAGTGTATAGGAAGCACAGCCTTCTGCTCTGTGAAAAACAGGGATTCTATGGACCTGTGTAAATTCGGATTGGGTTCCACGGGCTTCAGTGAAAAGTCCTGGTACCCTTGTGTAAGCCTGGAGTCACAAAGGCCCTCTGGTCATTCAGTCTAACTCTTGATTTAAGTAGGAAGCCCCCTCTTAAGTGTAGCCTCCACAGCAAGAAACATCTTCTGCTTGGATACCTCCAGGGATGAGGAACTCACTAGCTCCTGAGGCAGCCCCTTCCACTCTGGGAGCTGTAATTGCTACAAAATCCTTCCTGACACCTCAGCCAAAGTCTGTTCTTTCTGGGACTTCCCTGGATTGCTCCTGTTCTGACCCTGGCCTGTGTTCCTTGATCCTTCAAATGATCCTTGAGAATATTTAGATCCATTAGAGAGCCTGGTGTTGTATTCTGAGATCTGGGAGTAGCAAGCTCGAGTCTCCATTGAGATCCCCAAAAGAGCCCCACCACCGCCCTCTCCTTGCTGCCCAGGTTCTCCTTGTGACATCCCACCCCCTGTGCAGGTCAGACCATGCTCTACCTGGGCCATGCTGGAGCCCCAAACCAGGGGGCCGGAAGAGTTGGCTGTGAGCCTGTGAGTCACTCGATGCCCCCACGAGGCCGAATCAGGGACCTCGTCAATGTAAGCACTCCCTCTCCTGCTGCAGAGTGCAGCCCTTCTCTGTCTGCTCCTCCTAGGCAGGTCTTGCCAGAGGGGGCCTAGCCCATGCCCCTCTGTGGGTGCCAGCACAGCCCTGGGAGGGCCGCCTGTTTCGCAGCCTGTCTGGCCCATCTCCTTTCTCCAAGCACTTGGTTAACACTGTAAAATGTTGCCCAGGAAAACTTACCTTTTCAGTAGCTGCAGAAAAATCCCTTTTGGTAATGGGAATATAAAGTTGTCAACAACAATCTTTAAGTAATTCAAAGACACGTATCCTCTCTTGCTGGTGTCAAATGTGCTGAGGGCTTTCTCGATATTCGCCATGGATGCACCGAACTGGAAGGAGCCAATTTAGAGTGGCACGCTCAGCAGAGATGTGCTTGTGAGAACCACAACTATCAATACCCTTTATTTCTGCAAGGCCTTTTCAAATTCCCTCTTCTCCCCAAACTGATCAAAAAGGTTACCGTAGCATGCACTAACCTTCAGATGTTTAATTAATGAGCTCACCGCAAAGCCGGCTTGGCTGTCCCTGCCACCCAAGTGACAAGGCAGACAGGGTAGACGGGACGTTAGGACGCCGCTCTGCCTCACATCTCAAGGAGCTAAAAATACTTGAGGAAACTGCCAATTTGATACATCTTCCTTAATATACTTCCAAGCCATCCCTACTGTGAGCCCATGCCAGGCTGCTCTCCATTAAATCAGGTCAATCAAACAATAAAAGCTGGCAGTGTCTTATTAAAAACAGCTCCTTTTTTTAACCACAAAGAAAACAGTAACTGGAGAGGCTACTCAAACATGGTGAGCATCGGGCGTTTCTTTAACTCTTTCTTTTGTTCACATTTTGTTCTTTCTTTTTAATTAATGGGGAATAACACACACACACACACACACACACACACACACAAAACCTCCCTCTCTGCTGCCCCCCCCAAAATGGAAAAATGAGCTTTGCTTATGGGACTCCAAAATTTCTGTAAACTAGGTTAACTGCAGGGGGGAGGTGACACGTAAAACCACCCGAGCGCGGCTTTGCTTCTTCTGAGGACTCCAGCTCCTGCCTGCCCCTCCCCTCTGGACTGGCTGGATTCCACTCTGCCCCAGCTCCCCTTTGCCAGTGGCTCCTAATGAGGCTGGAAGAAGCAGCTGAGAGGAGCAAGGTGCCTGGGCATTGTTGGCCAGCCTCACTGACCAGAAGCAAAATGTGCTTTCAGAATAAAGTCCTCTTGGTCAGTTAGGCAAGAATTCCTGGTGACCAAAGGAATAAGAAGCAAGCTCATCCTTGATGCATGAGTGGGCCATATATGGGCCACCATGGTAGATACAGATACAGAGATGGGAAGAGAGACAGAGAAAGATATTGTCACCTGGTAGCCAGTGTCCCCCTAGTAAACTGCTTCCTTTTTCCAGGCCGGCTTTGGGAGAGTAGGACACCCTGGGCCCACACTAGAAGGCTGAGGAGCTCAGGAGACAGAACCCAGGACTCTGAGTCAAGAAAATGGGTTCAAATCCTGCCTCATGTACCTTCTAGCTGTGTGACTCTGAGCAAGTTACTTAACCTCTCTGAGCCTCAATGGCTTTATCTGTAAAGTGGAGGTGATCACAGCACCTAACCCACTGGGTTATTGTGAGGATGCACAGACATAATACAGAGAACCTTCCCACTCCCACCAAAGGCCAGCTGCTACGCGGAGGAGGAGGATGAGCTCATCTGCTCGGAGGGCCTGCCAGGGCTGGTGTTCCCTTGGCAGGAGCCCAAGTTCACCTCTATGACACTATAAGGCACCAGAAGAGGGATTTTGTAGACCAAAAGAAAGCCAAGGGGATGGACTCTGGGGGTGCTTTTGGAGAACTTGGGAAGCCAAATTTCTTCTTAAGATTCTGCTCAACTTAACTAATGTGCATTCACTGCATAGCACATGCAAAGCCCCACACTTAGCATTAAGAATGAGAATGGAAAACAACACAGTATATGCCCTCAAGGAACTTAGAATTTGTTGAGGGAAGGTGGTGGGAGTGTTGGGAGGAAGAGGTGCAGGGCAGGGTACAAGGTATCTAGCCCCCAGAACAGTTTTCTTTCCTGATCCCTTTTAGAAGGGGCCAAGTTGCAGCTTTTTCGGAATTAGAAAAGAACCTTATGAAAACGTGTTGGCCTGTGAAGTCTTACATAAGAAGGGTCCTTTCTAAGAACCAACCAATGGGAACTTTTCAGTGAAGTCTCTTCTCCTCACCCACTATGCTGGTCAGCTGATCTCTGTGAAGAGGGGCAGGGGAAAGATCTCTGAACTCAGAATCAGGAAATCTGGGCTACAGTGCAGCAGCTCCACTAATTCTAAGACATGATTGTAGGCAAGCTGCCTTGTCAGACTCTTTCTTCCTCTGCCAAATGGGAGACAGACATCCATGTGCCCCCAAAGAGTTGTGGCGAAAAAAAGCACTTTATAAACCATTAAGTGCTCTGGCTATGGAAGATGTTCTTAACGAACCCTGGCCTTACCCTCAAGGAGGCTTAACAAACCTGACACACATTCCCTCCATAAGGGCCCAGTGAGAACCAGGCAGAAGGTTGAGTAACAATTCTGTATCTGTCCTATTCTTACACACATACACACACACACACACACACACACACACACACACACACACACACACACCCCTTCTCCTTCTTTGCTGAGAGGCTGAGCTATTAATAAAGGTGGAAGGAGCTAATTCAACATTTAAAGATGATGAGGATGTCTTTGGCTAACAATTTTCAAAGACTCTTCTGAAGGCCTGCTTCTTGACCTACCAATAGTAACTTTAAATTGTTGACACTACAATTTCTATTAAAATCTGCCTCAGTGGCCTTATTGTGGCTTGTAGTGACTCAGGGCTATGAAATGCAGATGGGAGGAGGGGTTGAATGAGGAGTCCATTTGATAAAATGATAAGGCATGGACCTTTGTCAGACAGGATAGGAGGCTGGACATGTGCTCTGCCCGTTCTGAGGTACACACACTGTGCCGGGGTAGAAAATATTTAACTGAGGGGAGAACATTGCAGGGGAGTTGGTCAGGTCCATTGGGGGTCCATATCCCTAAAATATCATTATCTGTAAGGTGAATTTGGGCTTGGAGGGGTTCAGTCATAGTCCCACAGTCTCATGGACCAACAAGGAGTTGCTGTGTTATCTCAGACATGTCAGGACAGAACCAGAGCACGTGTCTGGGTCTGTGGGAAGTGTCCCAGTGGATTAGGGGAATTCAACTGATCAGTCCATACTACCACAGATTTAAAGACCTTAAAAATTATAGACTTCAGAGGTCATCTAAACCAGTCATTTCATTTTGTGAGGAAATTGAAAATCAGAGGTTAAGTTACTTGCCCAAGTTTACCCAGGAAGTAAATGGAAGCCATGCTTTTTGGGTGGGACTAACCAAGGGTGGGATGTACTCATCCATAAAATGATTTGGGCCAAGTTTGTGTTTGGGGAAGACTTCAAGCTTAGTCTTAAATGAATAATTAGGCAGTGAGCAGGAGAGATGCCTGCAGTCACTCACAAGAAGGAGACCAAGTTCCCATTTTGGAGGGTTCTTGAGGCTAAGCTAACAGATCTCAGCAGTGGTGGCCTCCATGGATGTCAGAGCCATCTGGCTCAGCTCAGGAAGGATCAGCACCAGAAGACTGGTCATTAAAACATAGGGGAAGGGGTTATTAAGCACGGACTTGTGTCAGGCACTGCTTGCATGAAGCTCTTTTTACAAAGACCTCCTCCTTTGGTTCCCACGGCCACTCCAGGAGGAGAGTTCTTGGGAGGGTTGAGATCCTTCCAGACGGAGGGAAAACTCACCAAAGAAACAATGGAAGGAATGAAGGGGTCACAAGGAGCCACTCACCTCCTTGCAGAATGCTGCCTCAATGTCATCCACAGAAGAGTTTTCCCAACCATCTCCAGATGTTGAAGAGAAGGAGAATACATATTTATTTTCTGGTTTCACCCTCCACACACACTCTGTTACGGAGGGAGAAGAAGGAAGAAAATGGCACTTGTGAGTTACCAACCATCGCTGACTACAGGCACGCTCGCCTTTGCCTGCCCTCGCTGGCTAGCTTTCAGTCCAGACTCAGGATTTCATTGGATTGGTGAATCCCATGTGGAGACTTCACCCACCAATGGAGTCAGTGACTCAGCTTTAGGAACCTTCCCAGGAGGGGACAGAGGAAGGACGGGAAAACGGC
>CM053585.1:377788249-377823515 GCA_028646515.1 Pseudochirops corinnae
ATGTTGGGACAATCCTGCTTCCTCCAACAGGAGCCATTTCTGATTCTGTCTCTCTGTCTCTAGAATTCTTGCTTATATACACACACTGACCTCCTGTCTCAGTGTATACACAGAAGGAAGGGAAAGACTTTGTGGATTCCACAAAAGTGTTGCTTTGTACCCACCCACCCCCAGGGTGTTGACTAGTCCTCAGCTTCCAGGATACCAGAGACTTCAGGGGCTAGCCTCACATCTTTGGCCCCAAGTTTACTCTCTAGGAGTGTGGGACTTAGTGGAGTATCCACCAAGGTTGGTCTCCAAAGTCTCCTGGCTTGGGTTAGCCTAACAGCATGGCAGCTGCTGATGGGAAGAGCCTGACAAAGGCAGCAGCATTAGGCCCCTGGTGCTCAATATTGGGCCAAGGCAGGAGATGAGATAGAATAGAGTAGGAAAGAGAGAAGAAGCCCCTAGAATCCCTACCTCCTGGACCAGTCTGTCTAGCCACCTGCCATTTCAGAGAAAGAGAAAGCAGGAGGAAAAGACAAAAGAGAAAACCAGCTTGGCCCCTGCCCTCCAAAAACCTACATTCTAATGAGCAAGACAGAAGCTCAAAGCACAACAGAAGGTGATAAGAGCATCAGAAAGGTCTAGACAAAAATATCTAGAACAGGTCAAAGATGAGAACACAGTACCTTGCACACCATAGGCTCTTAGTAGAAGGGCTTCATAGACTCACTGGACCAAAAAGCAAACAAGGATTTCAAGAGGCATAGAGAAGGAGAGAATTCTGTCCAGCTCCGCAGGTCAGTCAGGGCAAGTGTCCTGAAGAAGAGCACAGCCACCAGTGAGCATTCATTGTGCTCCCCGGATTTGCAGAGAGCTGTCCCACATGCTGGGTCAAAGTGACATGGACCCTTGTCTCCACAGATCACAAGCCCAGTAAAGGGACAAGACAACAGCACAGATAACTATAATATGCAGAATTGGGAAGAGTGTTATAGCAGAGAAAATTACAATCCAAAATGCCCTACAACTTCTGAGAGGAAAGGTTGTTCCTGATGGGGAAGAGGACAAAGATCAGGGAAGACTTCCCAAAGGAGGCACCAGAGTTGGACTTTAAATGACAGGAAGGAATTTAGGAGACAAAGGAAGGGAGTGCATTGCAGGTACACTGAAGAGTCTAAGCAAAGATGTGGAGATAAGAGAACTCAGAGCTAACAAGGGACAAGGGCAAGGGGTAGGGGTGGAGTAGCTATCCGAGAGTAGTGAGGGATGGGCTGTGGCTCAGGATCAATGGGAAAATGAAAAAAGAGAAGAGGTAGAACAATTCTTTAATTTTGCCATTTTCTCTTCCAGAGAGATGATGGGGTAAAGGGGATAGAGAGCCAAGTTCAAGAACTTCCTCTGATGCACAATGACTGTGTGGCCCTGGGCAAGTCATTTACCTTCTTGGGGCCTCAGGCAATTCTCTAAGAGTGGGAGTTGCAGAGAAGGTACTGACCTCTATTGATGAAGAGACTTTCTTCATCTGAGAGCTCCCTATCCCAATGGCATTACTGGTCCAGTCTCTATCCTTTTATCTGCCTCACAATTTTAATAACAAAACAAAAAGGGCTCAATGAATTAAACCCAAAGCAAAAACAGATAGTAAGAAAACAACTAGCTGCCGTAAGTGAGCTCAGGCCCAGGCATACTACAACCTTGTGTCCTGAGAGAATTGCAAATGTGATAGCTGAGACATGGTTCTGGACCTTTAGAAAACTGGAGAGAATGTGTTCTCTACATTCTAATGTGTAGAAAACCTATTAGTAAAGGGATGGCTTGTGGTTGTCCAGAATGGAAACAGTAACCACCGACATCAATCTCTGCTTAATCAAAAATGTGTCATGGGGGGAATCCTGGGAAGATGGTGGAGTGAGAGATAACCCAGAGCACAGTTCACCACCTGCTGCCCTGCCACCACCCTCAAATATACTAAAAATGCCTCCAGATGGAACAAATATAATATTAACATGGAGAAAAATTAACTTAATGAAACTACCAAAAGGAATTCTTACAGCTGAGAGAATGATAGAGATAGAGATTGGGGACATGGGGAAGGAGAGAGACAGAGACAGAGATACAGACAGACAGAGACAGAGAGATGAGAAAGAGAGGGGGAGAGGAAAGACAGGGAGAGACAGTGAAGAGAGGGAGAGAAGAAGGAGGAGGAGGAGAGAGGAGAGAGGAGAGGGAAAGAGGGAGAGAGTCAGAGAGAGAAGGGAGACAGACAGACAAATGTTCTAATGGGGAAAGTCAGCACAGAAAGGGGAGCTCACAGGAGAGCACAGGTCAGGCAGGACAGTCTGATGTGGGGATGGCCAAGAAGTAAGGTATTAATAGTGCCTACTTCCAAGGGTCGTTGTGAGGACAAAATCAGATAAACTTTGTAAAGTATTTTGCAAACCTTAATGCACTATAGACATGATATTATTATTAAGATAATACAAATATAATACATTTCATAGAAATGTAAAAAAAAAGCATCACATACTTTTTAGAGGTCAGTTATAGCTAGATTATGGATGGTTTTCTTGCACGTCAGGCTGAGACAGATGTAATTTCAACAACACAATTCACCCAACATTTTTTAGACAGTTGTTACTGTCTAACAACAGATAGCATGACAAAAGAAATGGAGAACTGGAATTGGAGCCAAGAAGACCTGGGATCGAATCCTACTACGACATTTATTGGCTGTGTGAGCCTGGACAAGCCACTCACCCTCTTAGTGCTCTGGGTATCTCTCTAAAACTAAACTACATATATCAACAATCAGCCATCACATATCTACTGAGCACCTGCCATGTGCCAAACATAAGACGGTGCCTGTCCTCAACGACCTTACAATCTGATGCAAAAAGATAGATACAAAACAGGCTAGGTGCCGGATAAACAGGAAATAACTAACGGAAAGAGAGCGCTGAGATGCTGAGGACTTGGGGAAGGCTTCAACGCTGTTGGCAGAAGCCACTCAGGTTGGCTGAGGAAAGGGCTTCCAGGGTCAGAGGTGCACTTGGGCAGCATTGTGGTGGGCGGACTAGAGGAAGCAGCCCAATTAGGAGGCTGCTGCATTGATCTGGGTGAGAGCTGGCCAGGCTCTGAACTCCTGGGGTGCCTGTAGGAATGAAGAAGAGTCAGAAAGGAGAAATGTGGGGATTATTTGGCCACTGATTGACTGTGTGGGCTAAAGGAAAGGGAGAAGTCTTGGATAGCAATGAAGCTACACCAAAAAGATGGGGAGGCCTTCACTAGATGCAGAGAAGTTTAGAAAAGGGAAGGGTTTGGGGAGAAAGACAATGAGTTCCATTGTAGACAGGTCTCTGTGATATCCAGCTTGAAATGTCCAATCAGTGACCCAGGACTAAGGAGTCACCTCCATTGGTGATAGCTAAACCCATGGGAGCAAGAAAGTATAGAGGTACCTTGCCTCCCTGCAATGGTCATGGAAGTCCTCACACAGGTACAGGACAGGGTAGGTGGGCTTCCCATGCCCAGGAAATCACAGGGTTGCCCCCTACTACACCCCCTCCTGTTCTTAAAAAAGAACGTGCCAAATACTGTGCTGGCTACTGGGGATACAAAGTTATGTTCTAAAAGGAGAGACAGCACCTGAAGGGGAGGAACCAGGAAAGGATGTTGTGGCTGGAGAAGCCCCTGGGATCATGAGTGGCACAGAGGAGAATGGATGAGCACACCCTTTCCAGATGCAATGGTAGTGTTCACTGGGTGACAGTTCCCAAAGCAAGAGGCAGAATTTGAGGAGCAGAAGGGGACATGGTGCATGCACCAACAGGGACATTGGCAAGAAGATGGCTGGAACAGAATCTTGCTCCTCCTCCAAGATGCAGCCCAACTGCCATCTTCCATCTACATGAAGTGTTTCCTGCTGGTGCCCTCCCTGTCTCCCTTATATTTAGCTCCTTTGGATTTATATGTGTTTATTCTGTTTATATTTGTTATATATACTTCTATTTGTGCTTATCATCCCTGCCCCAAAACTCCTTGGCTTTAGATCGTTTTCATTCTTCACAGTTACATCTCTAGCACATTGAATTAGCAGCCAGGAAGAAGCATGGCCAGGGACCAGATAGATAGAGTTGGTTATATGAGTTTGTGCTCCCTCACCCATCAAGACAGCTCAGTCCCAGGGCAGCCTCAGAGTTGGATCAAGCCCCCCAGGGCATGGTCTCCATGGGTAAGTGGTCTGGAGAGCATGGCAGGAAGGATGGATGACCATAAGATAGTGAAGAGCTTTGAGTCCTCCTCAGATGAGGAAGGTTGAAAGAATTGGGAGGTGTTCAGTATGGAGAAGAGAAGACTCAGGAGGCATGATAGCTGCATTCAATTATCTGAAGGGTCCTCATATAGAGGTTGTATTAGTCTTTGCCCCAGGGAACAGAACCAGGAGCAATAAAGGAAAGTTTCAGAGAAGTTAATCAAGACTTGATCAAAGGGAAAACTTCCTGACACTTAGAGATATCCAAAAGTAGAACAGGCTGCCTTGAGAGGTAGAGGAGTAGAACTTCCAAGTTCCCTTGTTGGGAGTCCAAAGCCTTGCCTTGCCCAAAGAGTCGGCTTCCTCTGTAAGCTGCTTCCGATCTAGAGCAAAATGGAAGACCTTATAGCGCACTGCTACCAATGGAGCATATCTTGCTTTCCTATCTACTAAATCTCTATACATATAGAAGGATAAACCCCTTCCCCCCCCCCAAACCTTCCCCCATGGAATCATGAAGAAGGATCACTCTTACAATAAACGCATCAATGCTCATTTTCCTTATTATTCTACTTTTGGCGATTTTGTATAAAATCTTTAATTAAAGTTTTTCTTTGAAATTGTCATTATCAACCCAGAAGAAAGAGAGAGAAAAAAAATGCGAGAAAAACACAGCTGTGCAGCGATGAGGCACTATTCAGGACTAAATGAACTGGAACGAGTAAGCATCGTGACGGTTATGTGGGGAGATCGGCCTCTGTATTCTCAGCAGCGCAGTCTGACTTGTCACTTTATATTGATTCCATCTGTTTACACTCTACCCAGCGCTGGCTTCCTACAGTGAACATTTCCTATTCACCAGCTGGTAGAGATGGGCCAAACCAGATCGGAAAAAATTAGACTGCATTCAGAACCCCATAAACACAAACTTGCAAACAGGGGACACGTTGGGGGAGGGAGACAACAGGAAACAAGGACCTCTGAAAAAGTTTTCCCAGTCACTACGCCTTTGAAAGGGCCTCTGTGTTTGGCCTCCGCCCTCGGACTGTCACCAAAAGGTCAAGGAAATGGTCCCCCAAGTGTTTTGTTTTCTTTTGTTAATTTTTGTCCCTTGGACTTCAAATACTTCCAGAAAAGGAAATCCAGACATCACTGGAGCCATAGAATCATTGCCTTATCAATTCCATCTGTACTCAGGACCTTCCCCACCCTCACCCCTTCCACCTCTTGCTTTGATCAACACTACCATGGCTTCTGGAAAGGGCCTGTCAATAAGCAGTCCTTTAAACAGGTCCCCATCCCAGGCCTATAGATAGACTCCTCAGACCAGAACTCCCCTTCCCTATTTCCCTTTGCTAGAATGGAAGCTTTTAAGATGCTAGGCCAAGGAGTTCTGGCTGTATTCCGTGGTTAGCAGAGACCATGGAAGGATGTTAAGCCAGGGCAAGATGAGAAATGTGCATGGAAACAATTATAGAATGGTTGGGGGGTGGGGGGAGCTGGGCTTTGGGGACAAGTGGTGGGAGATCTTTCAATGGGTCACTGCCCTTACGGGGATGAGCGGCAGTGAGGACCTGAACTTGCGGGCAGCAGTAGGGATGGGAGAGAGAGGACAGAGAGAAGGTCCCTTCCCAGATCTATCCCTGAAGCTTTTTGAGTCCTGGCAGCCCTCCATCCAAGCTCTAAGCCTTCAAGGTGCTGGGGGTCAGCTCGAGACTGTAACAATGATGGTGTCAGCACCAACAACCGCTCCTTCTCAGGGAATCTCAGCCCTGGAAGGTGCTCAGAGGCCACTCAGCTGAAATCCAGCAGGAAGCCTGAATTCCACCTCCAATATCCCCCACAAGCAGTTAGTCATCCTCTGCTTGGATGGCTTTACACCAGCCACAGCAAGTCCACAACCACAAAGGGCAGTCTACAAGCATTTTCCTATATGCCAGGCGCTGTGTCAAACCCTGGGGAGACAAAGAAAGGCAAAGAAACAGACCCTGCTCTCAAGGAGCTCACATTTTAAAGGGGGAGGGGGAGACAACATGCAAACAACGCATCTATGGAATAGGGGGATGGTAATTTCAGGGGAAGGCAGTAGAGGGATGAGGAAGGACCTGCAGAAGGCAGGGTTGGAGCTGAATCTTGAATGAACCCAAGCAGCCCACTCCACTTTATGACAACCATTACTAGGAAATTCCTTCCCTCTTTTTTCTTTCCATTAGTCGCAACTCAGTCATCTGGGCTTGAGCAAATTCCATCTAGTCCTTCAAGCACCCTGCCTCACCCTCTATCTTTTCTTCTCCAGGATCAGGCTCCCAATATCACTGAAGGGATATTCAGATTCAGTCACCCTCCTCAGTCCTGTTCCAGCATGTCCAGCCCTCCATGAACAAAGGTTATTATTACCTTATGGACCACACAGCTCAACTGTCCCCATACATGGTGATCAGTAATAATGGTGATGATAGGTGGCATTTCTACGGCTTTTTAAGGATTACAAAGCTCTCTACAATACTGTTTAATTTGAATCACACAAAAATCCTTGGAGATAGGTGCTATTACAATTCCCATTTTACAGATGAGGAAACTAAGGAAGAAGGAGGAGGAGTGACTTGCCCAGAGTCATACAGCTAGTGAGTGACTGAGGCTGGATTTGAACTCAGGTCTTTTTCACACCAGACCCAGCCCTCTATCCACTGTCTGCCCAACTAGACAAACTTTCTTTTTCAGTTGTAACAAGAATCTAGAATAAAAATGTAAAAAATATTCGGAGAAGAACAACTGGTAGGATCCATGGGATAGAGAAGATGTCACATGTAGTAAGTAGGGCAGGAGCCTGAAAGCAAAAGAACTAGCAGCCACATCTGAACTCTGAGCTGGACTCTCCAAAGCCTTTAATAAAAGGGGCAGATGAGATCTCTGAAGTCCGTCCAGCTCCAACCTTCCCCTGTTCTGAGGCCTCTCCCATCTCTAACATCTAAAGCCCTGCCACTTTTGACCTTCCCTGTTGTAAGACCTTTCCCAGCCCTGACATTCCCTGTTCTAAGCCTCCTCTGCCCTCTAGCTCTGACATTCTATTATTCTGTCATTCAATCTAGATTCTCCAATCCACTTTGAAAAAAACTATATGGCAATTTTCATGAATTGACTTACTATACCGTATAGCCATAATTCCTTCTAGATGACCTATTTCCAACTGCCAGTTTAATTGGGCAAGCCCTGAATTCTGTTTCAAACACATGTTTTGAGGGTGACTGTGGTTATCCTTCCAGAATGACCAAAGGTTCTTCACATTTCATTGAGGTCTCTGAAGAGGGGCAAGAGTAAGTGCACCCATTCTACAGATGAAACAGTTCTCATGGTCCTCCCGTTGGAAATCTATTCCACCTCGAACAGGTATTTACAGATAGCCACTATGTATCGGGTTCTGTGACAGATACCGGGGATGCAAACATAGTCCCTGCTCCCAAGCGGCTTTGGCCCCAGCCGGGCTCTTCTCTCCCAAACATTCCCACCTCCACACCTTTACCCTGAGCCTCGTGTTCACAGCTTTCAGTTCATCTCCTGCCCATCCTTTCTCACGGCTGCAAATGAGCTCTCCGAGCTTTCCGTGTTACACGGGAGCTCCTTTGTCTGGATCAGTCTCACTGATGAGGTCCGGTCCGCCGCCAACAGCCTCATCGGCCATCTCCAGCTGGTCGTCTGATCGGCGACTCAAGCTCAGCCTGGCGCAGACTGCACTTGCTCTTTCCCCCAAACTCCTCCCACTCCCTTAAGGTCACGGCCTCCGAGTCGTCTTGGACTCTTGACAAGCCCTGCTTTCACAAATCCAAGGACCAGATATTGTTTCTGTCTCCACAATGTCTCTGGCCTCCGCCCTTTCTCTGCTCACAGAGAGAACGCCCTCCTCGCTGCTCTTCGGCAGTCTCCTCCGCCACCCAACCTCCATTCCGCCTCCACTCAGCCTCCACCCAGCCGCCCAGGGGATTTTCCTAAATAACAGCATGACTGCCGGGTCCCATAGTCTCCAGGGCCTCCCTCCAAATAATGGTTCCTCTATTGGGCACTTGGAGCTCGGCACAGGCCGGTCTCGACCTCCCTTTCCAGCTTTATTTCACACTGTTCCCCTCCATGCAACCTACAGTCCAGTCAAACTGACTTTCTCCGCTATTCCTGCAATGCCAACCCTCCTGCCCCTCTTAGACTCTTTGCTTCAAGGCTCAGCTTAAATGACACTTTCTGGACAGAGCCTTTCCTGTTCCCTCCAGCTGCTACCTCCTCCCCTCCCTATCACAGAGTAGCGGTCTTATGGTCTACACGCTGGACCCTCTTGGATAGACTGGAAGCTCCTTGAGGGTAAGACTTCTGCCTTTGAGTTTCCAGCACTTAAACCAGTCCGCAGAGAGCAGCCCGAGATCAAAAAGGATTTGTTCATGGGCTCCCTCTGGCTTCAATGTTGCAGACTCCGAACTCTGGCCCCGTCCTAGAGGCCAACCTTACCAACGGTTCTCACCTATTGATTTAGGGGGGCCTCCCCTGACCTTGCAAACTTAATAATTCCAACGACTAAGGCCGTGCCAGTGGTCCTCAGAGGCTCTGAGTTAGTTCTGCCCCTTTCACATGGCTGGTGGCTTATTGCAGAAATCCCCTGTCCCAGACCTAGGCTCTAGAGCCAGACCAGGATGTGGCCTCCCCCCACCCAGAGTGGTTCTCACTGGTCTCCAGACTTAGTTAAAGTGGCTCCTCTTCACACATCCCATTCTCTAGCCAAACCAGCTATTTCCCAGACTCCACAGTCCATCTCCTACCTCTAGGCATTTGCACAAGTAGTTCCTTATACGTGAAATGCCTTCCCTTTTAAAATCTTCACCATCCTGTGAGGGGAGGCTTACATGCCTTCTTCCACCTATCTGAAACCACTGAGAACTGGTATTCCTTCTCTCCTCCAGTTCTCTCCTCCAGTTGCCTTGAATTGACTTATCCCTCAGGAGAATATGTAAGTTCCTTGAGACAGGAACCACTACTTTTTAAAAAAAATCTTTGGCTCCCCAAGGCCTCACCAAGTGCTGTATACACAGAAGTACTTCACAGGGGACTTCATCCAAAGTCCACCCCAGGGTCTGCTCCGTCTCCTCTTGGAGCACAAAGAAAGCACTCACTCCACGTCTGCCGACTTCAATCCTTCAAAATGTCATGGGCCAGGTCCAAACTCTTCCACAGGCCTCAGTCCAACTACTGCCTCCCACCTTGCTATCCAGACCAGTGACCTCCAGAGTTGGTTAAGCACCTCCAAGAGGGTCTGGGAAGACACTCCCCCCCCCACCTCGGGGCCACACAATCAACCAACCAGGGCACTGGGTGGGGGGGAGGCTATGAGAGAGTAACTGACAAACCTCTGGGAATATGCAAACTTACTCTCCTAATTTCAACAGCAGCCCTAATTCCATAATTGGTGCATGGGGAGAAAACATAAGCATCGGATTTTAAAAGCACAGTCATCAAGGTACTTCCTCCACTTGGATCCATGCAGATTACTGAGGAATCTTCCTTTTGGAGCCATGCATCAAAATAACCTGGAAGAATTCTGTACAGATAAATGTACACATGTGGGGGTGCTCAAAAATAGAGTGCACGATCAATCAACAAGCACTTATTAAGTGCTTAATTAAGTGGCAAAGTGAGTAGAGCACTGGGCCTGGAGTCAGAAAAGACCCATGTTCAAATTCAGCTTCAATTACTAGTTGTATGACCCTGAACAAGTTACTTGACCTCTGCCTGCCTGAAGATACAATCTCTCTTCAAAATAAAGTGCTTTGTTAACTTAAAGTGTTATTAAGTGCTAACTTGTTATTATTTTTGTTACCACCAGGTACCAGGTGCCATGCTAGGCCCTAGGGACACGAAAGGTAAAAAAAAAGACAAAATCCCAACTCTCAAGGTCACAAGAGTTTAAAGGGCCTGGTCCAGAGCTCCTCCTTGGCCCTGACACCCATGATCTTACTGTGCTATTTAACTTGCCACATACAGACAGATGTGTGTGTCTGGCTTCCTTAAAAAGAGCCAAGCCTCCCCAAGGACTGTCATGGGCCAGGGTGGCTGTTTCTTAGTGCCTCTCACAGAACCTAGCCCAGGCCCCTTTAACCACTGGGTTTTTGAGTAGTATTTTCAATGGAATAATAACTGAAGCAAGCGCACCTAAGGTATGTGAAATTTCCTCACTCCTTTAACTGTTCCCAGACTCATCTCCTCTCAGCACAAATGTGCTCACATCAATGCTCTCCTCCAAGCCGTCTTGGCTCCTACCAGGTCGGACACCTTCACAGCCAGCAACTCCACCCCAGGCTCTCTGCCTGCCCTTCAGGCTGAAGTACAACACTCTTCCCTCCTAGCCCCTTTGCCCTCATCTCCAGCCACCTTTCAAGGACCAGGTCCAGCACCACCTCCTCCAGAAAGTCTTCTCTGATGCCCATCATCTCCTGTCCCTCTGCCCACCCCCAGCTCCCAGCTGCCAGGCTCTTCATGATGGCTGCTGCAGCCCCATCCTGAGCTAGGGAATGCATGGATAATTCTCCACACTACTGCGGCTGGGGAGTACAGGGGCCCCCCTAGCTGAGGTGCTGCAGACCTCCTGCCTCCCGGGCCCTTCCATAGCCACTGTCCTGGAGGTAGCGCTGGAAGCGAGCTCAGAGGCTGGCTAGGCCAGGAGTTCTGAACGGGCCCGTGAATGCCGGCCCGTCAACGCCGGCCCGTCAACGCCGGCCCGTCAACGCGCTCTGCAAAATACCCAGAGAGCCCTGTTTCAGTGGGCGCAACTTCTGCTGTCTTGTGTGCGTTCTCTTATTTGCCTTGGAAAACAAGATTCTGAGAAGCGGTTTTGCTAGACTCCCCACTACGGCAGGTCATGACACACAAAAATGAAGAATACGATCTAGCCCAACCCCTTCACTTTACAAATGAGGAAACTGAGGCCTAGAGAGCTCAAGCAGGCAAGTCACCCCCACAGCCACAGTGATGCCATTTGTGCACTGATGGGTATGTCTCCCATTGCTGTACCAGACACACGCTGTGCCTGGGATTACAAATCCAAAAGAAAAAAAAAAAAGAAAGACAGGCAATCCTGCCCTCCAGGAGCTTACAGTCTAACTGGTAAAGCCAATGCATAGCATAAGAGTTGGAAAGGGGGAGAGGGGGAGGAGAATCAGGGATGATGGCTGTCCTTTGGAGATTATATGTGCCAAGGAAGCAACAAAAAGGACGTTATTAAAGAAATGAATAACCAGGAAAAGTCGGGACAGAGCGCTGGTCACGTAGGGTGACGACCGATGGGCCCCTCCCATGCTCTGCATCACTGGAGGGATTGCCAACACGGATGAGATCACAGGCATATCAGAGCACCAGACTCATGGATCTCCCACTAGACTCTCAGCCCACTGAGAGCAAGGAGGAAGCCTCGAGTATCTTTGTCCATCCCCAGTTCCAAGTATAGTGTTTTGAACGTCAGAGACTCTTAGCAATGGCTGCTGAATGAATGATTCATTGCCCCACTAACTAACATGGGGCAGAAACCATTTGCTAAGCAAGAATACACTCCTTTCCAAAACTATCTCAAATTCCAAATGAGTGCTGCCCCAAAGAATAAGGTTTCATTACCACTTCCCTTCAAAGGCTTTAGAAAATTAATAACAGGGGGAGCCAAAAGTAGGCCTTGGGGCGGAGGCATTTCCAGAACAATTTAAAAAAAATAAAATGGCAACTGATTATTTTGTGATGTGAAACGTTCAACATCAAAATGGAAATGCTAGTCTTCCCTTTGCACACAGACAAACCGAATAAAAGCTGTGACATTATTAATCACCATATTCAGTTATGATTGATAGACTTCTCTGCAGCAAAGGCAGAAAACCTCGGGATGCAATCTGTCCTAACAGCTCTGCGATATGTTAATATTTCCCTCAGACGAGGGGAGGGAAGAGGGGAGTGATGTGTCCAAATGCCTGCTGCAGTCAGTTACTACCAAGTGCACCAACCAACGGGGAGCTGAGGAAAGCAGGATTAGGAGGGGATGTAGTTAAACCCGGAGCTTAGAGGGTCCATCAATTTCCCCATTGTGAAACCAATGTCTGTTATGGAAACAGGAGCATTCCACCACCTCTACAAAAGCTATTGGCATCCTAATTCTTCCACCCCTCAGCCAACACTTAATTCTTGGAACTGCATGTACAGGACACGATCTCAAAATATCTTCTTTCAAATAGAGAAAGAGCCCCAGGCTCTAGAGTCAGAAGACTGGAGTTCAGATCCTGCCTCCGATCTTTGATGCCTCTGCGATCATAACTGGGTCGTGAATCTTCCTGAGCCTCTGTAAAATGAGGAGGTTGAACTAGAGGGGCCGCTGAGGTTTTGCCCAGCCCTAGACTGAGGAGCCTGTGACTCTGCCGCATGAGGTGGTACAGCAGAAGGAGCTGGGGGTGTGGAGTTGGGCTGAAGCTGAGCTCTGCCTTTTGTTAGGCACATGACCTTGAGTTAACTTCTCTGAGCCTTAATTTTCCCCTTGCGGGTGGTCCTGAGGGAAAGCCTGTTGCAGACCTTAAAGTGATACAAAAATGTGAGTTTGTCATCATTGTAACTATGATGATGATGATGATGATGTTTTAAGGTTTGCAAAGTGCTTTACAAATATCATTTCAGTGGATCCTAACAAAAACCCTAGGAGGCAGGAGCTGGTGCTATCATTCTCATTTTACAGTTGGGGAAACTGAGGCAGACAAGTCACACAGTTAAGAAGTGTCTAGGGCTGGATGAGAACTCAAGTCTTCCTGGCTGTAGACCCAGCACTTACAGCTCACTGGCGTAATAGACAAGGAAGGTCCACAAAGCACTAGAACCACGTGGGTTCCTATTACCAACTCCTTCAAGGAAAAAGAGTCCACAGCGGCACAGGGAATGATAGGCTGCCATGCTTTGCATCAGTAAGACCTGAGTTCAAGTGCTGCTGTTGACCTTTGCTAGTGCTAGGGCCTGAAACTTCCAGCCACTCCCCACGACTTACCTCCAAAGCCTCCCAGACAGAGCCAAGACTCCTTCATGGGTCTCCTCAGGAGGATTGTAGGTTTTAAGCAAAGAGGAATCTTAGAAGTTATCTCAAGTCAGTCATTTCACAGATGTGGAGACTGAGGCCCAGAGCAGAGAGCATTAGACTGTGAGCTCCATGAAGGCAGGAACTAACTGTCTTTTTCCATTCTTTGTAAGACAGTACCCGGCACCCAGTTGGCACTTAATAAATTCCTGCCTGCCTGACTGAAGTGACTTGCCCAAAGTCATCCAGGGAATGAGCAGCAGAGCCAGGAGAGGGGCCCAGCTCTGGTGATCCCAAGGCAAGCACACTTTCTGCTGAACCTGTCTTTTGAGTGCAACTCAAAGGCAGACAGACACAATGTCCAGGCAATGCCATCTAAAAATCCAGCGAATTCATTGATCTGGTATCACCCTGAGGTGGCCAAAGGTGATCTGAGCTTCCTCAGCCTTGATTCAGAGCCTTGTTGGTGCCTTTCTTATGTATCAACTATGTCCCACATTACTATACATCTCTGGGAAGGTGACAGAGCTCTCTACTAAACTGAAAGCCTCATGAAGGCAAGAACTCCATGTCACTGATCTAAGCTCCTCCAAGACCCCATGCTCTCAAAGCTGAACTGAATGGATGAGCCAGATGGAAACAGGGACTAGTGTGTCAGACTTAGAGTCAGAAGACCTGGTTCAAATCCTGACCTTGCCACCTTACCAGTATAACCTTGGATATAACCAGTATAACAGCACCCTTCCCCTCCCTGGGCTTCAGCTAACTCCTCTGCAAAATGGCAGCTAGATGGTGCAGGACCTGGAGTCAAGACCAGAGTTCAAATCCAGCCTCAGACACTCACTGGCTGTGTGACCCTAGGCAGGTCACTTCACCTCTGTCTTCCTGAGTTTCCTCCACTGTACAATGAGGATAATAAGCCCTTTTTCACAGGGTGGTTGTGAAGATCTAATGAGATGATACAGGTAAAGTGCTTGGCACATAGTAGGCCCTATACAAAAGCTGATTTTCCTTTTCTCCTACATACCCTTATCAACTCACATACAAGCTTGTAAACAAGTATCAGAGGCCTCGGGGGTGTCTTAACTTCCCTAACTGAATGGCATGTTTTTAAGATCTAATATTCAGCCTTGAACAGGGGAAGGAGCCCTGGGATGCCTCCATACACCAAGGCATTCTCACAGCAGCTCAGGGTGGGACTGGCAGTTTCCTTGGCTGAAAATCTGGGCTTCCAAATGATCTCTGTGCCCTTCCATCGACTGCTCTGATGGGTTCTGTGGCCCTACTATGCTGACCTTGAGTCAGCATAAGAGTAAGTCAGTGTAATGTAGGAATATTAACATCCACCAACATGCACAGCAGGAAACGACAATTAGCCAACATGTGAATTGTGGTTCAATTAACATTTCTATTCTCAAGGCTAATCATTTGTTAGTTTAAGTGAGACATTAGGCCTTGATTAGAGATGAAGCTTTTGGCAGGGTTGGGCTCCCTGGTGGAAAACGCAAGGTGTGTGAAATTTAAACATGCTTGTGGAGAAATCCAAACCTTGGCCATCACTAAGGGCCTAAGAAAGACATACCCTCTTACTTAAAACCAATAGTCTTGACAATGGAACAATAAACAGAATCTCAATGAACGAATCTGCTGCTTGTTCTGCCCTGGCTCAGATGCTGGACAGGGCATATTTCTCATAAGATATTTATTTCCTCTCCAAAGTAGGTGCTCAGTCCACATCTGTTCATTTGATTTGAGACTCCAATTATGTTTTGCAAGGAAAGGGATCCTTAGGCTCTAGAATTCCAGATCTGGAGCTGAAGGGGGCCTCCAAGGCCATCTAATCCATCGGAGATATAGCAGTTAAGTGAGCCCTTGCCCATGGTCAGTCACACAGGGAGTGTCAAAGATGAGATTTGAGTTCAGGTCATCAGATCATAGATTCTGAGCAGAAGGGCCCTTAGAAACTACTGAGTCCAACCCCCTTATTTGGCAGAGGAGGAAACTGAGGCTCAGAGAGAATAGGGAGTTTGCTCCCAGAGAGGGAGTGAGTGTCAGTGCTGGGGGGGGGGCAGAACTCCCCCCACTACACCCCTGTCTCCAGAATCATAGTGAGAAGCAGGGCTGGGAATCAGGGAGCTGGATTCAAGTCCTCCTGTTGTGTCCCTGGGCGAGTCATGGAACCTTGCTTCCCAGTTTCGGAAGACGAAGCTGCAGAGCCCTCCCAGACTGGCTGAGAGAGGGGGTTTCCATCCCGGGGAACTCCCCACCCAGAGGAAATCTGAGATCTGGACTAAACAAGCAGATGCTGGGCAGGGGCCCTGCCTCCCAGGAGTGTTAGGGCTTAGCAGACTTCAAAGGTCTGGTAAATAGTGAGTAATCCCCACCAGCCACAGAGGATTTCTGTTATCTGACAAAGGTAGGGGGTCACTCATTCCCCTTGCCTTCACTTACTTCAAGGACAAAGGGCCCAAGTAAGAGAGATGTTTGCCTTCACGTCAGGTAGATTTCTGACAGATTAGAAAGTGGGCAGCCACGGACACAGGTAGGTAACAACCTAGCTAGAGCATCTTGGGGCTGGGAGGGGCCCTGAGGCCACCCACCCAACCCCTCATTCTGTGGAGCCAGAGATAAAAAGGACTCCCACAGTCACACAGAGAAGCATGTTAGGGCCCAGGCTTCTGGCTCCCACCATGGGTTTCTGGTGGTATGAAATTAAGTCAAGAATTCAGGAAAATGGGTTAGATGGCTCAGGGTGCCACAGAATTCTCCCCTACATCTGAGCGTTGGGGTGACCAGCGAGAGACATGCTTTCACACATGAGAGATTCAGGGCTGCTGTAGGTTTGCTTTTTTTTTAATAGTTGAAAATCTCAAAAGAATTCAGCAGAGGAAAATCAATTAGGCACCGTTCAAATTGGCAGTTTAAATGGAGCACTTTCAGCCACAGTCCCCACTTTGTTAATGTAATTCACCAGCTTCATAGCTCAGAAAGAGGCTGATCCACATTCACATTCTAGTGCAGGGGCAAACGTCCAGCTGTTCACATGGATTTTCAGATCACTATGCTGAGCCAGAAACACTCATTCAGCATCCACTGTTTGCAGAGCTCATTCTTAGGTACTGGGGGAGAGGCGGAACTTAAACAAAACCTAGCCCTGTCCCCGTCTCCACCAAAGGGCTTACTGTTGAGAAGGGGCCAACCCTGGTGCCAGTCATGAACAGGCTTACCCTTGGGGAGGCTGGGTGGAGCAGTGAATGGAGCACTGGCCCTGGAGTCAGGAGGACCTGAGTTCAAATTTGACCTCAGACACTTAACACTTACTCACTGTGTGACCTTGGCCAAGTCACTTAATTCCAATTGCCCTGCCTTCTCCCCTCCAAAAAGCAAATAAAAAAAAAAAAGTGAACAAACTTACCCAATGAGTGCATTCTAAAGATACCAAGCCCTGAGAAGCATTTGAAAGCAGAATCCTGGAGAGCTCCAAGGAAGAGGTAGCATTGAAATGGTCCTTTAAATGAATGGGCTGAACAGGCAGGACATTCCCTGTATAAGGTGCTGTCCAGCTAAACCAGAGAAGTCTCTGTGAGCTAAGGTGGGAGAGGCTGGGGTTTGCCTTCTTTCTGGATCACCCTGTATGCTTAGCATGAGAGTCTGAGCTTGACTGGCAAGAGCAGGGAGCCAGAGAAGACTTTTGAGCAGAGGAATGACACCAACAATCACTGTTTCAGGAGCAACAGCACAGTGTTCAGGTAAGCACTGGAGATGAAAATCAGGCCCTGCCCTCTCAGAGTTTCCATTCCATTGGCCAGGACAAATGGATGGTAACAAAGATTATTCTGACAGTCATGAGAAGGCTGAGTTGAAGGGGAGAGACCGGCACTAACAGGCCCTGGGATGATGAGCTCATGACCTGAGAGGCCTCTGGGGGCCACTTCCCCCAAACCCCTTATTTTAGAAGGGAGAGAATTGAACCCTAGAAATGTGGAAGGATTTGCCCGAGCTCATGCAGGCCTGGGACCCACTCCCTTTCATCCCCAACCCGCCCTCTTTCCACTGGACATGGCTGGAAATAGTTATAGAAATATAATAAAATGGAATAAACAATAGAAACTAAGCCCCACGTTCTCTGGGCCTGAGGACACGGAGCCCCTTCCCACGCTAAATGAGCATGCGAGAATGGGCTGGGAGAGCTGGTGATCTTGGCCTGTGTGGCACATGATGGGCATAGGCGGCGGCAATGCCATCCCAGCTCTGAGAAGCCAGGCCTGCTCAGAGCCCAGTGGGGAAAGACCCATCACCAGCCGAAGGAGAGTTAATACAAAGTCATTAAGATTCTGAGTCTTCTCCCTGTCATTCATTCCAATCAACACCAGGCAAGAAATACAGCCAAACACAGGCTTCAGATCAGATCAGGACAAAAATATCTCCTCAGTTGAAAAGAGTCTGACGTGAGAACTAGTGACAACACACAGTTTGTTCCCTGGTATTTACCTCTGGTGGCTGCTACTTTGGGCCCAGATTGGAGGGGAAAGCGATTTAGAGAACATGCTAATATGATTATACCTTTTCTCCTAACAGGCATTCAAGTTGACTCAATGAACTGATGTTACACTGTTTTCCAGTCACCCTGAAAAAATAAACAAAGACAAGAAGATAAATGCCTGACACAGAATAAAGGAGGAGCAGACAAAGTGCTTGGAGGGGGTTACCCAGAAGCCACACTGGCATCTCAGGGCTGGCACTGGGTCTGGGCTCCCAAGAATCTTACAGAAAACCAAGTAAATTCAGACTTAGACATAGCCAAGGGCAATAATCAAATAACAATGAACCATTCCTATCTGGACTCGATCAAATAGAAGGATGACAAGAGGGAGACCCCAACCACCAATGACGGCATGTGTGTTTTTGTATTATGGTCATTGGCACCCCATGAGACAATGGAAAGCTTCCACCAGTGGGGACACCACCACCACCAGGCTGCAGCAAGTCACCAACCATAACTTGCCCACTAAAATAAGTGTAAATAACATGGGTAAATAGGGGCATGCGGGACCAAAAAGCAAGGTGGGCCAGTCACGTGGCAAGAGGGTTATATCAATGTCATGGACAGCCCAAAGGTTGCCGTGCTGTCCACAAAACATTCAAAGACCCAAAGAAGGGCATCCAGGGCATTGGCTGAGCCTCCAGGGAGCATCTCTGGAAAGAGATGAATGGCATGCAGTGAGAGACTGGGATCAGCCCCAAACAAAGGAATTCTCACACTAGTAAAGTGAGAGATTCTTACACACCTCAGAGCAAGCTGTTCACAACTGGGTCACATCCCCTTACTAGACTGCAAACTCCACCAGGACAGGACTGTGAATGAGGTAACCTTTGCAGCTTCCTCAGTCACTAACAGCAGAGGAGCCCTCCAACATCAGGCAATTTTAAAAAATTGTTTAATTCTTGAATTTGAACAGAGCCTTACAATTTATAAAGCTTTTATTCACAACAGAGGTTCAGAGAAAGGGAAGCAAGGCTAGTAGGGGAGCCAGGATTCAAACCAGGGCCCCTGGCTTCATAGCCAGCACTAAGAGAGAGGCTTACTCTGGGCTCCAGGATAATTTGTCCTGTTCTCAGGCTCAGGGCAGGCAGAGGCCATGAAAAAGACCTTGAAGATCAGCTCATACAATCTCCTCATTTTACAGACAAGGAACTGGGGCCTGGGAAAGTAAAGTGACCTACCCTTTAGGACAGCGGTTCTCAACCTGTGGCTTATGTCCAATTTGTAATAATGAAAATACATCCTGCATATCAGATATTTACATTACAATTCATAACAGAAGCAAAATTACAGTTATGAAGTAGCAACGAAAATAATTTTATAGTTAGGGGTCACCACAACATGAGGAACCGTATTAAAGGGTCATGGCATTAGGAAGGTTGACAACCACTGCTTTAGGGTCATCTAAGCAGCAGAAGTCAAATTTAAACCCAGGCCCTCTGAATCCAGGCTTCTTATCCCAGGCACTGTGGACTTGACTCTCTCTTGGGTGGTTCCATTGAGCAGAAGCCTCACACCATAAGGCTACAGTTGAAAGGGATCTGAGAATCATTGAACCCAATCCCCTCAATTGACAAATGAGGAAACTAAGGCCCATAGCAGTAAAGTGATCATAGCACAAAGCCATGATCACCAAAGAGCACTGAATTTTAAGTTAGAGGACCTGGGTTCAAATCCTATTTCTGTCACCTGTGTGATTTTGGGAAAATCATCTTCCCAGCACAGAAACCTAGGTCTAGGTTTCCTAGACCTAAGCACTATTATGTCCTTCATACTGTCTTCATCAGCTACCAAGTGTCAATGAGTCAGCAGAGCAGGGATAAAACTGCTTTGAGATGCATCAAATGTTCCAGGGCCCATCAGAGCCCCACCATGCACAGGAGGGGGACCTGGGAGATCAGAGCCTCAATTCATCCAAGGTTGGCCCCCAGAACAGCTCAGGCCCAGTTTAGGTTCAGCTGAAATGGAATATATGTAGCCTTTTCCAATAAAAAAGGGGTGAGGGTCCATCCCCATCTCTTCTACCTCAAATGAAATGGAGTCAATGGGTCCTATCACAAAACCAAGAAAATCCAAATTTTCCCTTGGCCTCCTCTTCTCACCTCCATTTTAGAACACAATTCAAATGACAGCTTCCATTTCTCTCCAAATGGAGTTTCTCAAAAGAGCACTGAGATGTAAAGTTTGCAAAACATACAGTAATCCCTTGGGATGAAATCCAAGATTAGGATGGGGCCCTTTAGTGCAAGAATCATCAGGCTCCTCAGTATTAGGCCCTCAGAAGCCCATAGTGAGTCACAGCCCATGAATGGGAAGAATGCTAGAGCCTGCTCCATGAGGATTAGGTAGTCATTCTTGTGCTAAGGTCACTCTGTGGTGGGTTCACCTAGGTAAAAGACGCTGACATTAAGAAAGGAGATATTCTTAAAATAAATACCTAATTTTTCACTTTTGCCATTGTTATTACTTCCCAATGGCAAGTGGATATGCATTTAATGCATTTAAATATGCTTTTAAAGGGCATAACTTGAGTCCTATTCCCTACTAAGAAAGAATTTCCTCAGTTACCTCTGAGAAGCAGAAAATAGAATCCAAAAGGAGGAGCAGGGTGCCCATTAAGAGAGCCATCAGAAAAAAAAGAGAGAGCCATCAGGTCCAGGAATAGGGAACATATGCACTTTGCCCTGGTCCAAGCACCTCTGGAGATCTGGGTTCAGTTCTGGGCATCACAGTCTAGGAAGGGCTTTGATTCTTTAGAGATGTCCTGGAGAGGGCAGGCAGGATGGAGAAGGCCCTAATAGTTTGTGCTAAATGAAGACCCCTCAAAGGCCCTGCCCTGGGGATATTTATCTTGGAGAAGCAAAGACACAAAGAGTTCTCTTCAAGGATTTTGTGGCAACTGAGAGAGAGCTCAGATTTATCTAGTCCATTCCTCCCATTTCATACATGAGGAAACTGAGTCCCAGAAAGAGTAAATGATTTGCCAAGATGAGCTGCAATTCCAACCCAGATCCTCAGTCACAAGAAACAGGATTAGACTTGTTCTTGGCCCCAGGAGGTAGAACTGGCAGTAATACAAGTTGCAAAGAGAAAGATTTGGACTTATAGAAACTTCTATAATCCCAACTCCCAAAAGTGTAATGGGATATCTTATGATCCCCTCTGTCTCCAAGCAGATTCTGGGTGGCCCCTTGTCAGGTGTGTCACAGAAGGGTTCTTTGGGTTAGAAGGGAAGGAACTTGTTGGCCTCTGAAGTCCCTTTCAGTTCTGAGACTGTGATTCATTTCAAAGGAAAATGAGCTCCATTCACATAATGCCTGCTTACATGTTTATTTTTACACAAATTTATTTTGTTCTGCTCCATTTGTTAGCATATCTTAAACTTAGAACCACAAAGCCATGATCACCAAAGAGCACTGAATTTTAAGTTAGAGGACCTGGGTTCAAATCCTATTTCTGTCACCTGTGTGATTTTGGGAAAATCATTTTCCCAGCACAGACCTCATTTTCCTCATCTGTGAAATTACTCTAGAGAGCTTTGGGGGTCCCTCCCATTTCTAAATCTTTGTGATGCTCTATCTGTCTGACATTGGGCAAGTCACTTCCTCTCTCTGGGCCTCAGTTTCCTCCACTTAAAAATAAGGAAGTTGAATGAAACAACTTCTGAGATCCTTTCTAGAGTTAAACCCTGTATCCTTCTGAGTCTTTTGAAGAGGAAATAAATAGCAGACAGTATATATACAAATTTAAGAATTAAAAATTTTGCCTTTTGCTTCCTTCTTTTAAGTCTAGTTAATATAATGATTCCTTGTTGTTAATATGCTTTCTGTTTACCTCACCCCTCTGACTCTGGAGCAGAGGCTCTTTCCTTTGTTTTTGTCCTGGGCCCCTTGGGCAACCAAGTCTGGAGATGTCTGGGGACAGAGCCCTTTTCTGAGTCATGTTTGTAAACCACAAAATGAAATACAGATGATTGCAAAGGAAACCAGGTAGTGTGAAACCAAGTTGCCATTTTCTCATCCAGGTTTATGGATCCTCTGAACTCTAACCATGGACTCCAGAGTAAGAACCAGCTCCAGAGCTCTGCGTGTTAATCTTCAAAATGTTTTACTGCATTACAATAAATTACACTATTCATGGTGATACCTCCCAGTCCTGTAGAACTTGAAAGTTTACAATCAACAAGCATTTATTTAGTGCCTACTGTGCGAGGTGTATGAAGTACTAGACACTGTACTGTGTGCTTAACAAACACAAATACTAAATCAAGACAGTTCCTACCCTCAAGGAGTTTACATTTTAAAGCTTATTTGAAAGTTCTTTTTCCTCAAAACTATCCTACGGGGTCAGGTCTGAAAGTTATTAGCCCCACGTCACAGACAAAGGAACTGAAAAGGGATGTGCCCTGCCCTCTGAAACACTGTCCCTCCCCCCTCCATCTGCTGACTCTACTCTTGTCCTCTGCCACCAGCCTCAAGCACCGTCTTCTCCAGGAAGCCCTCCTTGATTGCCCAAGAGCAATGGCCTTCTCTCGCCCTCTCGTCACACTCTGATCTCTCCTATAATTATCTGTGCACCCCTGCTGGAGCATGAGCTCCTCGAAACTAGGCACCAAGTCTCAGGGTCTTTTAAACCTTCTCTCAGACCACACGCGGGCATCGTCCAGCACATATCACACTCCCTGGCACACAGTAGGTGCTTAATTAAAGTTTATTGACTGGCCAAAGGAGACATTTATTAAGTGTTTATTGAATGAATCATGAATAACAATGGGTCCATCAATTAAATTAGTTCAGATGCTCTTTGAGTAATTTTAATGTCTCTGCTCTGGCTCCTGCCCACAGACCCTGAGCTCTGGAGCCGTGAGAGTTCACTCTATCTAGGCTGACCCAAACCCAGCATGCAGCTCCCAAGAACACCTTCATGCCATGCAGTAGTGCCCAGACCCTGCCTAGATCCTGCCTCCTTGCCTCCAGGGCCCCTCTGCTCCTCTAATGCTGGGATCAGCCATCGAATCAACACTAGCCACTATAAAAAGGCCACAGGGATCAATCATGCCAGCACTGACCTATATGTGTAGTCTTCCCCTGTTAGAATGGAAGCTCCCCAAGGGCAGAAACTGTCTCTCCTTGCCCCCACCCCGCCTTGTATGTGCAGTGCATACCACACACCTGCACAAAGTAATTCTTTTACACTCGTTCAGAGTTCAAAGATCCATGAGCTCCCTGGCAGTGGCCCTTCATGTCTCAAGGCTGACTATAGCTGCTGAAGGTGAGAGATGGCCTAATTTTTGTCTGTATCCCTGGCACATTTTTAGTGGGAGAGGGGGCACCAAACTGTGATTTCAGTGGCATAAGGAGTTTCTGTAGGTGAGAGCACCTTCTCTGAAACAGCATCCCAGAAACCTACTCAGGGAACTCCAAGGGGAGATGACTTGCTCAGTATCAGTCTGAGTCAGCTGGCCTTCTGTCTACACCACCATGCTGCCCCTCATCTGGCACAGAGCAAGCATTCCATAAATGCTCATGGAACTGGCCCCTCAGCAGAGAGTCTTTGTGAGGTGCTGTGGCCAAAAGTCATCATGAGCTGGTAGCTGCTGCTCTGGGGCTGGACCTGTCCATACCCAGCTGGGCTGGTTCTGTGACAAGAAAGAACCAGTCCATCTATGAGGCTGGCACTCACAGCCTTGCCAGCTACCAAAGCATCAGACCAGAGGGAGAGGCTAGGACCCTTGAGCCTTTCTGGTCCAATTCCTAGAGCCCAGGGTCACTCCACACCAACAAGAGGCACCCAAGGAGACCACCTATACCTGCCTCTGTCCCCATATTTTCATAGGATCCATAGGGCCAACATTGGATTCCATAGAAAACAAGCCATTTCTTACCTTCTTAGAGAGTGCACATCGGTGATCAGCCTGCCAAACCTAGCCAGGAACTCCAGGTAGGGCACTTCCCCATTGGTGGTAAGAGGTATCTATAATGCAAGACAAGCAACAGTAAAGTGATCGTGTTCAGAAGAGGGGAACCCATTACTAGTCTTCACCCTCCTGACTTTGCACAGCAGACTATTTATAGGATGGGCAGTTGACTCAAAGGTTCATGACTATCCCCTCCAAGACTCAAGTGGACCAGACATCGCCAGCAGTCCAGATGTGAGCATCACCCAATGAGATCAGATTCAGATGGCTAGTTTGGGTACCAGAGGAAACCAGTACTTCTCCAAAAGAACCCTGGAAATTCAGCAGCCCCCAAGTGACCGAGGACCAAGGAGGATCTGACCTCAACCTCTGAGCACATAGAGGACTCTCTGTCCTTTGGTAAAACCAAAATGTGGAGCAAAAAAAGATTCTGCCTCATCTATATCATAGCCACTGGTTTCTGAAGACAATAAACTGAACATAAACATGTTTTGATTCCCATCCAAACATATCCATGAACTCCAATTTCCATTGCAGCAGAAAGTTTTACAAGGCCAAGCCATTAGCCCCCCATCCAATTGGACGCAGATTTGGAAGCAAAAGATCAGTCCATTTAACTCATTTCTGCCAGGGTCTTTTCACCCACTCTGATCCTGGGTCAATCCTTCAATGCTTCTTTTTCTCTCTACTAGCTTTTTTAGCCCAACAAAAGCAGGAATGGAATGGATTCAAGGGTTCTGGCAAACACAGTACCTGGGAACCTTCCTAGAATCGCAGACTCCAATTGGAAGAGGACTGAGAGTCATCTGGCCCCCCTTGACCAGAAGCATGAGCTCCTCATAGTCTCTGCCCTCAGGGAACCTCCATTCTCATGGGAAAGACAACATGTAAATAATTGGGTATATAGGTATAGACAAGATCCATATAAGGTAAGTTCACATCTGACCTCAGACACTTACTTGCTGTGGGACCCTGAGCAAGGCACTTACCTGCTGTTGGCCTCAGTTTCCTCATCTGTAAAATGGGCCTAATAAAAGCACCTGCCTCATGGGGTTGTTAAGAAAACCAAATGAAACTATGTTTGTAAACTGCTTAGCACAGCACTTAATAAATACTAATTCCCTTCTCTTTAGAACAAGCATTCATTAAGTGCCAACAGTGTGCCAAAGACGGCTCTATAAATAGAGCCCCTCTGATCTTCAAGAGTTCTGTGAATTAGGTGCTACTGCGATCCCTAGTTTGCTCTTGAGGTAACTGAGGCAGACAGCAGGTAAGTGACTTGCCCAAGGTCATGAAGTCTTCCCGACTCCAAGCCCAGCACTGCATCCATCACCCCGACCAAATGCCTCCACAGGGAAGGCATTACCAAAGCAGGAGGCCCCTGGGAAGAAGACATCCTGCACACAGCCACAGACGCTGAGAGGGACAGGTGAGGTGGAAGAGCCTTCCAGGGCTGGGGGGTGAGCAGATCTGGACTGAAAGCCGGGAGGCTGCAGCCCCACTGCTGGCCTCCTCCTGGCCCGCAGTCACCAGGCTTCCCGTTTCTTCTACACAGCAGAGTTGGAGAGGGGTGTGTGTGTGTGTGTGTGTGTGTGTGTGTGTGTGTGTGTGTGTGTGTTTGTGCACATGGCGGGGTATGGAAAGAGAAGGATTTCGCTCCCTTCCCAATGAATTCTAGCGCACCCACACACCCCCCAGCTCCCTGGCCTGGCTCTGTGGCTTCCATCTGCCTGGAAGCCTCATCTCCTGGCTCTCTTTCTTTACAGCCCTCACAACCCCCCATCCCTGCTACCTCCAGGCCCCTGCCCAGGCCTGGAATGCCCCTGCTCCTCACCTCCTTCCCTAAGAAGGCTTGCTTTCCTCTGAGGCTCAGCTCCAGGACCTTCCATCAGCCCTTCTGATATCCCAAAGGCTGGGGCCTCTCCCGCCAGATTTTGCCTCTATTTCTATGTGTGTATGTTAACAGTTAAGCTCCTTGAGGGCAGGGATCTGGCCCAGCACTGTCCACATAGTAGGTGCTGGATAAATGCTTGGGAGCTGAGTAACTGCCAGGTGTCTTATCAGTTCATCTGGGTGTGGTATCTCCATGAGGGCCCCAGGCCCCTCACCCCATTAAATTGTAAGCTCTGAAAGGGTGGGGTCTGTGGGTGTGGCTTCTTTCATCTTTATAGCCCCAGCCTTAGCACCGTGCCCTATATACAGGGGGTGCATAATAAAGGCTCCTATATCTTTCCAGAAAACTCTTCAAGACCCCTATTGAAAGTGGGTCAGTATGAGCCTATGGGGATGGAGCTCAGGTTGTCTCTCTGGACAGACTGAGAGTTCACTTTTGGCAGGGACATTTGCCAGTTTTTTTACATTGAAGCATGACCTCCTCCACCACAGTTCTCCTTATGGAGCCATGGCAGTGATCCTGGCTCTCCAAGGCTCTGCCAGCAGAACCCAAGCTCTTACTACCAAGCTAGGAAGGCTTTGATGATGAGCCTGGCAAAGGACCACAAATGATCTCTTCTTAGGGAGCTGGCCTCACTCCCCACCCAGCAGGCCCACCACTGTGAGACTAGCCACCAGCAGACTGGCCACTACAATCTGAAGGGGTCACAATCAGTAGCAAGGGAGAGACAAGCAATACTAGAGAGGTCCCAAAGTGTCACTAGGAAATCGGCTCAATTTTTTGAGCTGCCATTGAGACAGATGCTGGGCTTTCTGAGACAAGAGCTTTGAGTGCAAAAGGCACCAAGAATTGGTACCTGCTGGAGAGAAAGAAAAAATAAAGGCATCTGGAAAGAGCACAGGAAAAGCCTGTGAAACCTGAGGACAGGAAAGTCAAGACCCCAGGGGTCAAGAGTGGAGCTGGAGTCTGCCAGAAATTCCTCTTTGGTTATTTGTTTTCATAACAAGTGACTCCACAATTTCAGAAGGGACAAAGTAACTAACAATGAGTCCCAACATGCTGGTGGGTCTGAGGCCAGACTGCCCAGAGTCCCACGGGAGAGCCCAGGAAAGAGTGGCTTCTGTAGGGGGCAGGCCTGGTTTTCCAAACAATCACCTGAGACAGTGATAAACTGCTCTGAGGAGTTGGCCAGGGGGGCCTGGAGGGAGCAGCTGGATGACCTGAGGCTTCAGACTGAAGATGAGGAGCCTAGGAGGACTGAAAGGGCCCAGCCATGAGCCTGGTTCTGTGTGACGCCAGAGGGAAGAGTGAGGAAGAATGTGGCAAAAGAGGCAGAGATACCTTTACTGACTCTGGCTGAGGATAGACTTCCCCACACTGACAGCTGTCTCAGAAACAGAATGGGGTGTCTTGGGCAGGAAATAATGAGCTCCCCGTCCCTGGAAGTCTGCAAATAGCAGCTAGATAACCCCATGTTAGAGACAGTGTAGAGCAGGTTGCTGTTCAAGTGCAAGTTGGAGCAAGATCACATCAGAGACGCCTACAAAGCCTCAGAAAAACCCAACAGCCCATGGGAGAATCTGGAATCTCAGGGGTGGAACAGGTCTACCACAGCCACTGGGCCCAAACCCCAGCTAAAGCAGCAGTCTACCATCTCAACTACAACCACTGTGAGTCTGCGAGTGAGCGTGCGTGCATTTGTGTGTGAGCATGTGTGTGTCTGCAAGTGAGCATGTGTGTGTATGTGTATGTGTGTGTGACCTTGTACATTTGTGCGTGTGAGCATGTGGGGGGTATGCATGTGTGTGAGCATGTGTGTGAGAGTATGCATGAGCATGTGCATTTGTGTGCGAGTGTGTGTATGAGTGGATGTGCATGCATGAGCGTGTATGTATGTGTGTCTATATATAAGTAAGCATGCACACGTGTGTGTACGTGTGTGTGAGGGTGTGTGTGAACATGTGTGTGTGTAAGTGTATGTGTGAGTGAGTGTGAGTATGTATGTGTGTGTGTGCACGCATGCTTCCAAACCAAACTGCCCACCCAGTGTACAGTCTTCCCATCACTTGTTCACTCATGTCTGACTCTCCATGAACCGACTGGGGTTTTCTTGGCAGAGATGCTGTGATGTTTTGCCATTTCTTCTCCAGCTCATACAGACCAGAAAATCAAGGCAAAAGGGGGTAAGTGACTTGCCCAGGGTCACGCAGCTCATTAGAGTGTGAGGCCACGTTTGAACTCAGGTCTTCCTGCTTCCAGGTCCAGCACACTATCTCCTGTGCCACCTAACTGCCCCCTTGGCATTTCTATATTGACCCAGATTTATTTATTTTGAATGTATTTGCCCAAATGGTAGGGGCCTTGAGGGCAGGCCCCACAAAGGTATTAATTATGATGCATACCACTTGTATGATATGCCTTCTTCCCAGAGCTTCCTCATAGGAAGTCACAGATATTAAAGATAAGGCAAGCCCATAGAACAGAGAACATCAGAGATGGGGGAAGCTTAGAACAGGGGATGTCAGAGCTGGGAGGGGTCTGAGAACAGGGGAGGGCAGGGCTGGGAGGGGTCTGAGAACAGAGGAGGCCAGGGCTAGGAGTATCTTAGTACAACCCGTTATTCTTACAGATGAGTAAATGGGAGCCCTGAGGGGAATGCCTTGCTGATTGGCCCAGGGGTCCTAGAATGTGGCTCCCAAGTCTTGGTGCACTGCTCTTGGCTCCCCCCACTCCCTTGCCTCCCTCTGTCACTCTGAATATCAGCGGATGCCTTGGCACAGTCTAGTGCCCTTGCCAGCAATCGCCTGTCCATACCTGAGACAGCACTTCATTAAACTGCTTCCTAGTGAGAGGCAGAAGGTAGACTTCAATTATTCTTCTCAGCTGATTCTTTGTCACCCTCAGGGTTTGCTCAGAATCAATTATGTTGAATGCTTTCTTCAATTCATCTTCTTTTTTGAGAATTTTTTGAAAGAAGATTCGATCGAGATCCGCAAAAGACAAGATGGGATTCACAACGCATATGGCTGGAAAACAGAAGCAGCTGTTTAATAAATGTATTTACAGCAGAAAGCCAGAGAGGAGCCTTCAGAATAGGGCCAGATCAGCTCAGATGCTCTAACGGTCAGAACCCCAGTGATGGACGGGCCCCATGGGCACAGCCCAGCCCCAGACAACACTGTGGAGGGGGTGGGGCTAGGGAGGACAGTCCTTCCCCTTGGAGAAAAGGCTCAGAGGATTGCTGGAGGTCACACAAGGCTGGGGATGCCTGCTCCCTGCTCTATGTGACTGGAAATGAAAAGGCCTCTGGTGCTTTTCCCACCCAACCAGGAGACCCACAGACCGAGACCTAGAAGGTTTCCCAGTCATTAAATCCAATCCCCAGGGATTTGAACTCAAGATCTAGGACTCTGAGTTTGGGCTCCCTGCCTCCCCCCCTTCCCCCCAGGAGATTCCAGCTCTGAGAGAAGAAATACAGGAACACAAAACTGCAGAAAGGAAAGACTGCCTTCTGCCCCTGCAGGAGAATATGGGCCTCCTGAGGACAGGGACTCCCGTCTCTGCAGGCTTCTGCACACAGAAGGAAGCTTAATTTAACTGAACAGATCTGCGCCATCCCACCTGAGAGCAGGAGAGTTAGAGCAGAATCTCATTATGGGTAAATCACACCATTTGACAGACGCCTTGGATCACTATGGGCCTGATGAGAGGCAGAGGTTCATAGCAGCTGGCCTTTAGGAGAGACTCCACCAGGGAGGCCACAGGGCACAAAATCAGAGGAGAATCCACACTGCCTGAAAGGCATCGGGGATTCCTGAGGACCCCAGTAAGCGCAGGAATCTTGAAAATAGAGTCTTTCCTTGGATATTCCCCCCCCCCCCCCCCCCCCCAGCGAACCTGCCCTGCCCATTCTCCAGGATTCCCTGAGTCCACTCTCCTTGGCCAGAGCAGTGAATGCCCCGGATCATGGAGCAATGAGGCCAGTTTGGCTAAAAGAAAAAGGGGGGGGGGGAACACTCAGAGTCTGTGCAGAGTATGGACATCACTAGACATCACTCCCACATCAGGAATGAAAAATGCTCAGCAAAAACGGTTCTCAGATTCTGAGCCAGAAGAGCCTCTGGAGCAGCTAGTGCACCCCAGTCCCACTTCCAGAGCACAGATGAGGAAACTGAGGCCCACATAGGTTAAGGGGCTCATCCAGAACTCAGGCTCAGGTCTCTTATTAAAAGTCAGCGACCTCCATGATGCTCCCACCTCATCCAACCTCCTCTCTGGCTCGTGTTTCCAGCCTGGCACAGCCAGCCTCTGCTGGCTGCCCTGCAACCAACCAACAAGGACTTAGCAAGTGCCCACTGGATGCAAGGTACAGTGCTAGGGGTTGGGGATACCAGACAAAAGGAGACACTCCCTGTCCTGAGGGAGTTTACATTCTTCTAGGGGAAGCAACATGAATGCACACAATCAAAAAATAGGCATTTATTAAGCAACTCCTGTTTGCACACCAAGCACACCAGGTACTGAGGATACAGAGACAAAAGATATTGTGGAAAGCTCTTAAGTCAGTGATTAACCAGAATTCCTTGTCCTGCAGATTGTCTCCTGTCACTGTCACCCACTCATTTTAGTCTGGCCCTCTGAAGCCACCCAGAAGAGCTGGCTCCCTACTCCACACCACATTCCATCAGCATCACAGTCTGCCTAGTCTTGTCTCTTCCAGGCTAACACTGGCCCGTCCTTTCTCCCAGTCTTCTTCTGCCATCATCTCCAAGGCTCTCACTCTAGCTTGTCAATATCTCTACTCAAATATGGTGCCTAGCACCAGTCCACATTCCCTGGATGGTGACCAACCAAGCCAAGTTGGGTCAGAAAAGTTGCCCTGGGATGAATCTAACCAGTGTACCCCCTTCATCCACATATGTTTACATGCATGTACATACATGCACATACTCCATCTCAGTCTTAAAATGGGGAAGAGGAGAACATGCAAGTTAAATATAACAGGACATTATACGGGTAAATACAGTATGTACTCACCGATGGCACAAATCAGTAACAAATGACTTAATTTTCTTTTACCATGGAATTTCATTTATTTTACTACCTACCAGAGAGAGGGAGAAGGTGGGAAAAGACTGTTGGTGGCCTGGTAAATCTTCAGCTTTTACGCACAAGGCTATAAATGGTTTTGTGATTACAGTTTATTTATTAGCTCTGTCCATCACTTATTAAGCTCTGAGCAGATATAAAACGTATTTTTATAAAAGCTCCACCTCCCCTAGAACCCACACATGAGATGCAACTAGAGAGTGAGATGGTGGGATTATTTGTGCCCCCCACCCCAATTTATCGACGTGAGTTCTCACTAAGTCACTGAACCCTCTGGGTACAGCCATGGGATCCTCGATAGACTCGGGCATGGATAGAGCAGGCATCGAGTCAATCCATCCAAAGGGGATGCAAAGTATATTGCACTAGGAGTTGGAAGTCCTGGATGTAAGGTGTCTTTGAACCATTTTTAGAATCATGAATGTGGGCAAGTCAGTTCCTCCTTCTCTCTAAGCCTTAGCTACTTTTCTGTAAAAGGGGGATAATAACAATTATACTCCCAACCTTGGCAGAGCAGGCGGAAGGGCAGTACTTGGTAAGCCTCAGAGTATACACAAAAATGAGCTATTCTTATGTCCCCAGGTTAGAGAGGAAGGTGTCAGGAGGGGAGGCAATAATGAATCCCATCTGAGACATGTTGAGTTTAAGATGCCAACAGGACACCCAGTATGATGGAGGGAAGTCAACAGACCTCTGATTGGAGAAGTGGATGTGAGCCTCATGGAGGCAGGCATGATGAGGTCACCCACTCCAGGCTATTCTCCAAATCTCTACATTGTAGACTGTTGTCCACCTGCAGTGGTGAAGGAGAGCGTCCTCCCAGGAGCCTCCCACAGCTATGCAATGCAGATGTCTCATTATTACCGTCTCATCGTCACCATCATTGTCGTCGTCATCATGATGGTGAGCGAGTGCTTTATGTGGTCCTTTAAAGGGTGTATGTCTGGGGGCAGCTAGGTAGTGCAGTGAATAGAGCACCGGCCCTGGAGTCAGGAGGACCTGAATTCAAATCCAGCCTCAGACACTTAACACACACACACAAAAACTAGCCATGTGACCTTGGGCAAGTCACTTAACCCCAATTGCCCTACCTTCCCCCCTCCAAAAAGCAAAAAATTAAAAAAAGACTATTAAAAAAGGGTGTAAATCTGTACTATTAAATATTGTATAGATTATATTGCATGGAATATTGTGTACTCTATATTATTTATTCCATATTATTTTATGTGTATGGGTATTGTTGCCCACTATATGTGTTACTGTATATTGTGCACATTATGATATGTTGTGCATATCTTTATTATTATATATTGTATATGTGTGTTGCTGTCTAATTTCTACATGTCTATTACTATCTACTGTCTATATATATGTATTACTATATGTGTATATATATATACACACATACACATGCATGCATATATGTGTGCATACAGAAATTATTAGATCTGAAATTTTGAGGAACGACTTGGGTAAGGGAGAGTAAGTATGTGAAACACAAACAAAACTAACTAACTAAATATTTTTAACTTCAGACACACAGGAGGGTGTTGATACGATGGGGATTCATTTGTAAACTGGTGACAAATGGGCCTTCCCAGGAGCGTTGAGTGTCTTAGTTAATTCCATCGCTCAGTCCTGTCACACTGATGAGTGACACATGAACCCTCATGTCCACCCCAGCCTGGGGTGGTCAGGAGGAGTCTGGGGGGTGTAGGAAGTAGAGAGAAACAACCCGGGACGGTGAGGCACAGAAGTAAGAGGAATCACCAGAGGCCTCACAGAGGGATTGGAAAGATTCCATTCCCAAGTCTCAAATCTTTTTTCTTTCCCCAGGTTCCCAAAAGCTGAAAATTGCTTTTGAATGACTTGGCCCTGTTTCAACCTCAAGGGGGCCCAGCCTGAAGCCACCATCAATTAATTTATCTTTCTTTGAAAGTTAAACCATTTTTTTAAGGTACAGAAGCTTACTTTGGGAAAGAAAAAAAATCCAATTAGCTTGCTAGCACTGCTTGGGAGGGAGACTAAAGTCTCTGGCACTTGAGAAGAAGGTAGAGAAGGAGAACAGTCAGTCACCAAGCACCAGACGAGTCTCCAGCATCCATCCCTTAAGTCACCTCTGGTCTCCCTCTTTTCAGCTGAATGAAGCCAGGTCTTGATCTAAAGGTACTTCTCCTCCTCATTCTCCTCTTCCTTCTCCTCCTCTTCCCTTACTGTGGACCAGCACAACATGTAAAGGGAAAAGTTGTCCCAGAAGATACTGCTGATTGTCTCAGAGAGGAAAAGCATTCAGTTAGATTCAGTTGCCCAAAGCAATGACTTGAGAGAACAAGGAAATTTCACTTCATTGCATCAATTAGAGCAACAGTATAAGGGAGCTATCTGTCCTATTCAGTACAAAGACTGGAATCACAGAACGTTAGCATGGAAGGTGCCTCCATCAAAAATCTCATCAAACTGTACCATTTTCCAGATGAGGAAGCCAAGCCCTAGAGAGGAAAGTGACTTGCCCAGGGCCACAGAGCAAGCAAGTGACAGATCTGAGACTCAGCCCTCACTGACTCTTTGATAACATGACCTGAATCCAGCTGCTTTTCTAAATACAGTCCTGGATACTCACATGAAGATGATTTGATGAGATTTCTACCAGCATTAGGCGTCGTGATACCAAGGGGTGAAGAATGAGGCCTTGCATCTGCTTTAATTCCAGTATTTGTGGGAGGCAAAGACCCCAAGTCCACTGAATTCACGACTGTTCGTATTACCTCCCTGTGATAGAAAAGAAAACAGCATCCCATGACTGGGGAGTCCCTAGGCCATGGTTCTGCCTCTCCTGCATGGAAAATGGGAGACTCAGGTTATGACCCACCCATGACCTGTCTGCTCCATTTGTGGGGACCTTCACACACCAAGATTTGGGGCAGTCTCAGCAGGCCTTCAGGAAAGGAGGAACTCAAAACAAACACTTACCTAAAATGTCACTGAGTGATGAGTGATGAGACAGGAAAGAGATTGGAGGAGGAGAGGGGAGGGAGGAATTAAAAATCTCCCATAGAAGTGTATGGTAAGGTGAGAAGCTAAGACAGTGGATTAGAGGCAACCCAGCCGAACTCTCCCAACATTCCTTCCAAACAACTTTAAAATAACACCTTGAATCAAATTTTGGAGCAGCAGAGTCAACAAAAGATCAATATGAGACATTTTTCTAACCTAAGAAGACTCAGGAGGATGGCAGGAGAAGTCTGCAACACCAGAGAGGTCTGTCCAAAGCCCACCCACAATAAGCTACAGCAGCTGTCGCCACTACTGCAGAAGTTTCAGGAATTCTCAGCTCAGACAACTGGTGAGAAAGAGATTCCAGGGTACTCTTTGTTGACACTGACTGGTAACTCTATTGCCCATATACAGTTCTGGATCACAGTTCCAGAACAGTGAAGAGCACTGGAGGTCAGCAGGGACCCTGGCTGCAGCTTGTGGCTGCAGGGGAGCAGGAGCCTTTCCTGAGTAAAGACCAGAGTACAGACCAGGAGAGCAGTGACCACACCTCTCCCAGGATCACACCACCTTAGAAGCACTAAAAACTTGCAGATCCTCAGACCTGCTCTGAAAAGAGCAGCATGAAAAAGCCTGAAGCTTTTTACCTTCACATCTCCAAGTGGGCAGAGCCCAACTTTAACATAAAGTTCAAAGTCAAGAAATAAGCAGGAAAATGAGCAAACAATGAGAAAAAAAAAATGGCTTTGCCATACAGTGGTATGGTCACAGCTCAAGGGGGAAGAAGAGTACTTGAGGTCATTCATAAACCAAAGTGTAAACTAGAAAAGTGGAGACCTGGTCTTGGATTATAGCACATTGGAAGAACCAAGAGGTCAAAGGCCCTTGTATACAGCTCAAAAAACAACAGCATGAAAAACTTTCCCCCACTACCTGGGAGCAACCCTAACATAAAGTTAATAACCAAGAAATAGGCCATTTTAAAAAATAAGTAAACAACAGAAAAAGAACCCAACCATAGATAGTTACTATGTTGATTGAGAAGATCAGGGTTCAAACTCAGAAGACAATCAAAACAAAACAACTTCCAAGAAAGCTTCAAAGAAAAATGTAAAATGGTCACCAAAAAAAGAGTTCTTAGAAGAGCTTAAACAGGACTTTAAAAATCAAATAAGAAAGGTTAGAGGAAATTGGGGAAAAGAAATAAAAGTAGTGCAAGAAAATCAAGACAATTATGAAAAGAAAGTCAACAAATTGGAAAAAGAGATCCAAAAACTTACTGAAGAAAAGAACTCCTTAAAAACTAAAATTGGGCAAGTGGAAGATGATGATTTCATGAGACATCAAGAAATAATAAAACAAAAATCAAAAGAATGGAAAAATAAAAGAGAACATAAAATATCTCATCGAAAAAGCAACTGGCCTAGAAAACAGATCAAGGAGAAATAATTTAAGAATTGTTGGACTACCTGAAAGAATCTAGACATTTGTTATGGGAATCTGAG
>CM053585.1:377824015-377839564 GCA_028646515.1 Pseudochirops corinnae
GTAACTCATGAGACTTCTCTCAGTATGAGGATAGTTGAAGGGAATATATATGTGTGTGTGTGTGTGTATATATATATATATATATATATATATATATATATATATATATACACATATGTATGTATAGGAGGATGTATGTATATACAAATACATATGTGAGTGTGGGCATTTGTATATTCATGTATACATAGTCAGGCACAGAATGAGAGCACAGGATGAATTTAATATAAAGGTACGATATCTAAAAAATAAAATTAAGAGGTGAGAGAGGAACTTCTTGGGAAAAGAAGAAAGGGAGCGACAGATTAGGGTAAACTATCTCATACAAAAGAGGCAAGAGAAAACTATTACAATGGAGGAGAAGAGCAGGAAGGTGAAAGGAAACGGAACAACCTGATTCTCATTGAGTTTGGCCTAAGGAGGGAACAGCATACACACTCAATAGGGTATCTTACCCTATAGGAAAATAGGGGGGTAGGGGATAAGAGGGTGGAGGATAGAAGTGAGGGCAGATTGAGGGAGAGGGTAGTTAGAAGCAAACATTTTTGAAAAGGGATAAGGTCAAAGGAGAAAATAGATTAAGTAGGGGGGGGTGGGATAGGATGGAAGGAAATATAGTTAGTCTTTCACAGTATAACTACTATGGAAATGATGTGGGTAACTATATATGTACAATCTATATTGAATTGTTTATCTTCCCAGTGGGGGTCAGTGAGGAGGGGAAAAGGGGGAAAAAATCTGAAACTCAAAGTTTTAAAAACAAATCTTTAAAAATTTGTTGTTGTTTTTTTTTTTTACATGCAACTGGGAAATAAGATATACAGATATTAGGGTATAGAAATCCATGTTGCCCTACTAGAAAGTTAGGGGGGTGAAGGGGGAGGATATAAGAGAGAACAGATTGGTATAAGGGGTATTCAGTATTTTTTTAAAAAGAAAAAAATATGTTTATAGCATCTCTTTTTTGGTGGCAAAGAATTGGCAACTGAAGGGGTGCTTATCAATTGGGGAAATGACTGAACAAGTTATGGTATATGGATATAATGGAATACTATTATGAAAGGATGAAGGGAACAGTTTCAGAGAAGCCTGGGAAGACTTTTAGGATCTGATGCCAAACAACGTGAACAGAAGCAGGAGAACAATGTATAAAATAATAACAATACTGTCAAGTTTGAAAAACATAGGCCAACACAAACATAAAAACTCTGATCAACATAATAACCAACCACAATTCCAGAGGACTCACAATGAAATATGTTACCCATTTCCTGAAAGAGAAGTGAAGAACTCAGATTGCAGATTGAGACTTTTGTTAAAACATGGTCAATGGAAGAATTTGTTTTGCTTGACTATACTTTTTAATAGGGTGGGGTCTGTTTTTCTTGTTTATTCAATGTGGGTGGGAGTGGGGAAAGGAGGTAGGAATACAGATCTGCAAATGAAATAAAATTCAATTTTTAAAAAAAGAAGTTTCCAACTATCCACATTTATGTATCAGTTTTATTTCTTAGACACATTATCCACTTCCTCCTTCTGGCTAGGTGGTCTATAGCATATTCCATAATATTAACTCTGTTTCTCCCTCCATCAATTCTTGCCCATATGCTCTTTATCATGTGTTCCCCTAGAGTTTATAGATTTTTTTTGTCTTCTTAATATACATTACTCCACTGATTTTTTATCTAATAGCTTCCTTTTCAATAAAGCATATGTTTCCATTGCCATGTTCCACTCAGGGGCCACGTTTTGCTAAGTCTCAGTAATGAGTATTAGGTTAAATTTACCTCTTTGGGCCAGGATCTCTAACTTGTTTTGTTTACTACCCAGATTCTGTGCATTTGTACAAAGCTATTGGTAGTATGTGTCTGTATAGATATGGATAGCTCAGGGTCATGAAAGGAGAAGGCAAATTCTAAGAGTTACCTAGAGTTAAAGGTTAGTAGGGCAGGAATGGTTAAAGATGCATAGGGGATTAAAAATTCAAAAGTAGAGACAAGGGGCAGCTAAGTGACATAGTTGGTAGAACAATGGCCCTGAAGTTTGGAGGACCTGAGTTCAAATCCAGCCTCAGACACTTATTGTGTGACCCTGGGCAAGTCACTTAATTTCCAATTGTATCCAAAAGTAGAGAATGTGGCATGGTTTAAATGACTGAGTACTAAACCAAGACCATGTAGGTGGATAGTTAAAGCCACAATGGGGTAATGAACTAGGAAAATAGGGAGAAATTAAAAAAAACAAAACAAAAATTATGATGAAGGAAAAGAGCAAGTTTGGGGGGAATAAGGAAGCAGAGGAGGAGGGAGAGAGAAGAACAAAAGATTGTGGTTGGAGGGGAATATGTCAGATTTCATCTCGGAAGTGGGGCAGTTTCCAGAGACATAAAATTCACAGGAAGCCTGTGAGGTGATTGAGCAAGGGAAGATTATCCCCATTTAACAGATAAGAAAGCTGAGGTTAAGTGATCTGCCTAAGCCTATATAACTCTAGCAACGAAGCTAGGACTAGTTCCCCAATCCTGAGTCCTAGATAAAGTATAGTGCGCTGCCTCTTATTTAATGCATAATTTATGTGGTTAAATACATTTACACACTCAGTGCCCGTCAAGCCCTCCTCCATTGAATCCTCCCTTATAACAAGGGGGAAATGGAGCAGAATTGAACAACACAATCACCATGTCTGACATTCTATGTAACATTCAAAAATACAAACCAGGTGGGAGTTAGAAACAGACTCCTTATTTAACAACTGCTGAGAAAACTGGAAAGCTGTATGTGTGTGTGTGTGTGTGTGTGTGTGTGTGTGTGTGTGTGTGTGTGTGTGTGTGTGTATGACCAAAGAGTCTGAATCCCATCCCTCTGTTGATGGCTCTGTGTCAATCACTCAATCAACAAGCATTTATCAATCGCTCCTTGTGTGTCAGTTGCTAAGACAAAAGACAAAAATGAAATTACCTCTGACCTCAAGAAACTTACCTGATCCAGCCAGAAGTGCAGATAATAGAAGCTAGTGGGCAAAGGACTAGAGGTTCATAGACACAAATGTAGAGCTTGAAGGGACCTCAGGGGTCCAAAGCTCTCGTTTTGTAGAGGAGGAGACAGTAGCCTTGGAGGGACAGGGACTAAGTTAAGCTCATTCAGCCATAAGCCCCACCACTGGGATGGGAGAACCCTTCTGCTGGAGAGCTGGGTATGTCCTTGTTCTAACCTGACCCAGGGGGTCCTGGGAGCACATCATTCTAGGTCTCAGTTTCCTTCCATGAAGTGAACCTCTGTCACCCTTGAAGCACTGTGCAAACAGGAGATTCCGTTACCGTGGAGAACTCTTCTCCTGAGGCAGGGCAAGACCTGCTCCACCGCTGCTAACTTTGGGCAGTCTGGAGGATGCTGAGGAGTGGACAGCGGGACCTGTCCAAGGTCACACAGCCGGGATGGGTCAGAGCCCAAGCCTTCCTGGAGCGAAGGCAGCTCTCCTTTCCTCACAGATGGAGAAGACAAAGTTCCGGCATCCTTCCCAGCTCCAACATCCCCTGTCCATTTCCTAAATAGCAGACTGTCTATCTTTCTCAGCCTAGGTCAATCACAAACGACTTAAACAAGCAGTTTAGGGGAAAGAGCTCCCAGTTCAGAACAAGGAGACCTAGGTTCTGTCCCCTCCTTCACCACCAGCCACTCTGAGCCTCAATTACTTCATCTGGGCTAAATTTCTGAGATCCCTTCTAGAACTAAGATGATATTTGATCCATTAGACTGAGAGCCTGACTCAGAGTCAAAGGACCTGGATTCAAAGCCCAGCTCTGCTATTTACAGCCGTGGACAAGTCACTTGCCCTTTGTAAGCCTCAGTTTCTCCATCTGTAAATGACAGGATTGGACTAAATGATCCCTAAAGTCCCCTCCCACCTGCAAGCCTTAAGGCGCTGCTGCATCAGTGCTGGTGATTACCATAAGCTCCTCCCCGCTCTCCTCGGCTGGTTAGGAACACTTGGGCTTTGCTTCACAATAACTCTTTCAGCTGTATGGGTCTCAGCTAGAACTACACACCTTGTTGCGGTTATTGCTGAAGCAAATATAACTGTTTCTTTATTTTATCCATAAATTCTCTCCCTAATAGCAATAAGGCACGCCAGGGCTTTGGCCTCATGCCTTATTACACCACCTAAGGAGGGAGACAATCACCCAGAAATGTACTTCCTGCTGTGTATTTTATTACTTGAGTACAGAGCGTCACAGTGCAGAGCACACTGAAATCGGCGACGGAAGAGATGAAAAAGGAAGCCCTCAGCGGGGGCAGCGGGGGCAGGAGAAGGGGCGAGGCGATCTGCTGGGCTGTCTCCAGTCTCGATTTCTACTAGTCCTGGGGCCATCAAAGGAACTGATCACAATTGCTTATTGAGCTGAGTTCAATTGAACCACACACATCTCAAATCAGAAAATGAGTGTTCCAAAGGGATCCATCAGCTGACTCCTTGAAGGTGGCACCACTCTGGGAATATCTGGTAGAATCCTTCTGCTGTGTCAGGAGTTTCTGCCCAACTGCTGCTACAAATACTGCTCCCAACTCACATTTAAATGTTAATATGATTCTAAAGTGCCCTTTTTGAGCTCAAGCTGAGCACACTTGGCATTCCCATCGCATCAAACTATGAAACAGGTGACTCATGGACACTCAAAAAGGAAAGTGATAATTACTATGACCCAGCATGGGGTCACTAAGGCAAAATTGTATCGGTGCGTCTGCCTTCAGTGAAGGCTGGTACCCCAAGAGAGGTGGGTGGTAGGTTAGCCACACCCTGCCCTGCTCAGACCTCATATGGAGTATCACATGTCCCATTCTGGCTGGACACTGACCAGTGAAGAGATGCTAACAAGCTGGACTGTGTCCAAGAGAAGAAGACCAGGACATTGGCAGGATCCCAAACCAACTGACGGAATTGAGGGTCCCCTCAGAGCCCTCTAAAGGTCATTCTGACTTGAAATCATGGACCCTATATTCCAAGATATAGCCTGATAAACAAAATATTTGAGGGAGACTCAAGTATTTGTCCTCAAATATTTGGATTACTGATGCTTCCCTTCACAATTGTAAGTATTTGTGTAGAATTTTCAGCCATGAAAACCTACTTGTCCTTCCTCATAGCTCTTTGTTTTTTAATTAATTTATTTTATTCAGGACTTAAGAAATAAAACAAGCATTTCCATAACAAAATGGGACAGAAAAACAGAGGTTTGCACCTGAAACGCCCATCCATTATGTACAACTTGTTACTCCTTTCAAATATACAACAAAGCTGTCATGTGACTTTTTTTTTTTCCTTCCCTACTCAGCCCAAACTTTGAGATGGCTACTGCTAAACACAAATGTGCATATGTCTGAATACACACAGATACACATGCATAAATACATATATACAGACATACACATATATACATGTATGTGCATACATATATACACATATGTGTCAGTTCTTTTTCTGGATTCAGACAGTATCTTCCTTTATAGGATCTTGGAGGTTAATTTGGGTATTTATAATAGTCATAATTACTTGGTTGTCCAAAGTTGTTCTTAAAACAATACAGCTGTTACTGTATCCATAGGTTCCCAAAGTAGGCAATACTGCCCCCTAGAGGGCACTGGAATAATCCAGAGGGGGCAGTAGTAGCCTCAGGTGCAATTGAGGGTTATTGAATAAAAATAAGGGGGTGGTAGAAGCATAAGGAAAGAAGAGAAGAAAATTTTGAGAAACTGTACATACATGATTCATCTGTTGTGTCACAGAGCTAAAGTAGTTATTACATTATTTTCCAAATAAATACCCAAAATGCAAGTTATAACCAAGCAGTGGTCAAGTCGGCCGACAGGTCGTAACAAGCAAGTGTTGGCAGGTGAGCGTGTCACACATTGTTAGGACATCCAGCATGCATCGGCAGGATTATGTGCATGTAATGACTTGTTTACAATATGATACGGTTACATGACACAATATCACATCATCAAAATTTCAATGCAGGAAAAACCCCACAAATTTACAATTATTAAATTTAAGAGGCATAATTTTTTAAGATATATATTTTTTACATTTTTTTTTTAATGATGCAGTTAAGGGCGGCTAGTTGGCACAGTGAATAGAGCACCGACCCTGAAGTGAGGAGGATGTGAGTTCAAATCCAGCCTCAGACATTTGATACAATTACTAGCCATGTGGCTTTGGGCAAGTCACTTAGCCCCAATTGCCCTCCAAAAAGCAAAAAAAAAAAAAAAAAGGTTCAGTTAAAGAAAGTAGATGTCCAAGGGAGGTAAGCCAAATAAGTTTGGGAACCTCTGCTGTATGTAATTTTCTCGTGGTTCTGCTCATTTCATTCTTCATTATTCCATGGAGGTCTCTTTATACTTTTTATACTTTATACTCTTTATACTCTTTGTACTTTTCCAAAATCAGTGAGCTCTTACAGTAGAGTAATATTCTGTCATGAAAATACACCACAATTTGTTTGTGTACTCCCTTCTTAATGGACATTCCCACAATTTCCAGTTCTTTGCCACCACAAAGAGAGCTGCTATAAATATTTTAGAACATAGAGGTTCTTCTCCAATTTCCCCAATTATCTCGGGAAAGAAACACAATAGTGATATTGCTGGGTCAAAGGGCATAGGCAATTTAATAACTCTTTGGGTATAATTCCAAATCTCTCTCCAAAATGGTTAGATCAGCTCACAGATCCACCAACAATGAATTAAGGTCCTGATTTTTCACATGCCCTCCAACATTTGTCCATCTCCTCTCTCATTTTAGCCAATCTGATAGCTGTAAACTGATACACGAAGGTTAATTTTCACTTCTCTAATCAATAATGATTTAGAACATTTTTCATATAACTACAAATTGTTTTGATTTCTTCATCAGAAAACTGCCTGTTCATATTCTTTAACCATTTATCAATTGGGAATGACTCACATTCTTATAGATCTGACAAAGTTTTTTTAATATACTTGATATATGAGACCTTTATCTGAGAAACTGTCTATAAATATTTTTTCCCAGTTTTCTGCTTTCTTTCTGATCTTGGCTACATTTGTTTTATTTGTATAAAAACTTTTTTATTTAATGTAATCAAAATTATCCATTTTACATCTCACAATACTTTCTATCCCTTGTTTGTTCACAAATTGTTCACCTATCCATAAATCTGATTGATAATATGGTCCATGTTCTTTAAATTTTTTTTGTAATATCTCCCTTTTGATATAGGTCATATATCCATTTTGACCTTATCTTGATAAATAGGGTAAGATATGAGTCCATGCCCAATTTCTGCCAGACTGCGTTCCAGCTTTCCCAACAATTTTTGACCAACTAATGAATTCTTATCCCAAAAACTCAAGCTCTTTAAAACCGGTCTTCCCAAAACCTACCCATGCCTCGGATGGGCCCACCTTCCTCCTCCTCATCTATCACAGGCTCTAAGATGGTACAGTCACTTCCTCCCAAAGTTCCTCATTGGTCAAAATCAGGCCCAAAACATGGGGGGAAGGAAGGGGAAAAGGAAGGGAATAAGCACTTATATAGCACCCGTCGCATGCCAGACTCTACACTAAGCACTTGACAAATATTTCTCATTTGATACAAACAACAGTTCCCTGTGTTCTATACACACTGAGAAAGGTGTTATCACCTTTTCATAACTGGATCCTTGTTTTTCAGTGTGGTTGCTTCCCTTTGTTTACCAGCATGACTCTGAGAAGGAGACAAAGGCTTGTCCAGGCTGATGCCATGCCCGCCCACCCAAGGGCTCCAGGACGCACAACAGATGGAGAGCCCCATCCAGCCATGGTGGCAAGGTAACGGAGAAGTTCAAAGGAGACAAGAGACAGAAAGCAATCTGCAACCTCGACAGCCTCCTGTGAATCTATCTCTACACTAATCACTCCTTTTTCTTGAGCTCTGATCCAAAAATTCAAATTCCGTTTTCTTCCCCTCTCTTTGTAACCAACTGTTCATTTCCCACATCCTCCTTCTTCTCCTCTAAACCTTCAAGGTGCAGCAGTGATGGGAGCACCACCTTAGTTCGGACTCTGGGAACATCCAACTTGAAAGGCAAACCAACGATAGACAGACGGGAAGGGGAAAGGGGCACACCGCTGCCCCCAAGTGGTAGCTGCCTGCCAAGCTAGGGGAGAGTGGGCGTTCTCTTGATGGCTGTAGGGAGTGAAATGAACCCTGAGCATTTGTGATAGAATGGTTATGGGTAATTAGTTAGCACAGGTATGTCCAGGTGGTAGAGCTGTGAGCCTCAGGGCCTCAGGTTAAGATTGTCAGATAATGTAAGGGCCCCCCATTTTGTGCTTCCTGGGGCAGACTCTTGGAGGGTGTGGGAATGGGGCAAGAGGGGATGCTGGGACTTGGTGGAGGGCAATACCCCCTCCTGTGCTTAGAGCCCAGAATGGAATGCACTTTGCATTCCAAGGCTAGTCCCCGCAGAACAGTGTCAGTATTCTGGGACATGAGGATAATGAAGTCTTAGATGCACTGCTTTCTAGGTTCCTTCTGGGGAGCTTCTCTGTCATTTTTTAAGTGAGGTTACGGTCATCAGTCTGCACAAGGCTGAGGAGCTCTCTGACTTCATTTAAGACATGCTTCCAGACATGCCTCTCAACCAGTCCTATCCAATCGGTAATGGTCATACTCATTCCTCTAAGCAGGAAGCTGCACCCACCAGGGCAGAGCTCCTTCTCCTGTGACCTGTCCTCATGGCATTTATGGAATCTCATCTTTATTCCACGTAACTCGATGACCTTCCTCCTCCTCCTTGGACATTGGGAGGGGGAAGAAGGGGAAGGAGTCCAGCTCCACTCTTTGTGAGAAAAACCTCAAATCTGTGATGCTGCTCCAGCAATTGAGTGGTCCTTCCCTTCCACCCTTGCCTTCCTGCCCTTCTTACATCCTCTCAACATAGTTTGAAGTCCCCTGCCTTCTCTGATTCTCTTTCTTCTTTGTTTTACTCTTAAAGCAATTCTGCCATTTTCCCCTAAAGAACACTTCATTTCCCTTCACTTCCCTGATAAGCCATGAAAAATTGTTAAATTTGCCAGAAAATAAAATACTTTAAACCCAGAAATTCCATCTCCAAAAGCCCTGAATCTTATATTCAAGTTTAGTGTCTAAGGTTTAAAAAGGGAGCAGGGAAGAGAGCATATCCACACAGAAAGTCCCTGGCATATAAAAGGGTAGCTAATATACCTGCAAATGGGGCACTTAGGGAGTCCATGAATATTCATGGAAACAATCCATACAGTCGGCATCCCACTCAGTCATAGCTCCTGATTTTCCAAAGTGGGCTCTGTTGACAATGCCGAGGATCCCATTTTGTACACAGAAGGCCTTCTGTGTGAGCCCATGATTCTGATAACTGCTTGCCGAGTTCCAAGATGACCCAAATGGTGATGCACTATACATGGCCATCACTTTTAGTTAAGCATTCTTGTACATTCTGTTCTGCAGAAAATTAAATGAGTGAAAAACTGACCCATCTCAGCAGCCAGGGAAGTTTTGTTTCAATGGTATTCAGTCCCATATGCCTGAAACAGCCGCCCACCTTCCATCCGCCAAGCCTCCTCTCCCCCTTCATCCACAATCCTCCTCCAATCCTACCTCCCAAACCTCCATTTAGCAATTACCTTTTCCCATGAGATACACTTAAAAGAAACTGTGAGAGAAAAACCGAAGATCAAACTCAAAATACCAAACAAATTTTTAAAAAGGAATGTACATTTGCTTGGCTTTTTTTTAAATGTTGATTATACATAACGCCAGGAGGACCTGTGTGTCATACTGCCTTAGGATGAAACATGTAGGAGTATTAAGTTGTGTTTTCTGTTCAGCGCTTGTGATAGCACAGACACTCAGTAAATCTTAACTAATGACTCAAAGATATATCACTTGCTCATGAATATGGACACACCTTGCCAAATGCTGTTAATTGGTTCCACAAAAATCACAGTGTTGGGAAGACAATGAAATGGGGGCAGGGAGACTTTTTTTCCATATCAATAGTATTATTAATGGGATGGTCAGCAAATGGACAGGCAAGTGCTAAGTTGTTTCCCAGCCAAGATTTCAGTCTGCACCGTGGGCAGCCATGTGTCTGCCGCATGGAGTTAGAGCAGGATTTCACAATGTGATGGCAGATCTGAATTACTTTGATAATTCCACAGACCCAAAAACTCATCTACATGGATCCTCTACCAGGGCACACCCTGAAACCCATCCATGTCAACGCTTCTCCTACCTTCCCCCGCTGCTTCCACAATGGCCCTGCCCGACAGGATCCACAATGGACTGAGTGGACCAGCCATCAGTAATCCTTCCCCCTTGCCACATGGCTGGCCTACCTTCCAGGCTGGTCACACATCTCTCTAGTGAAATCCTCGACCGTCCTCCTTAAGAGACTCTTGAGCAGTAACGTGTTGCAGCCTAGTAACAGCCACCCTCCATTCCCATTGTCTTGCGAATGACCCCCAACGTTTGTTCTGGGATAGTTGTGGCATTCTGTGCCTCACAGTCAGAAGAATATTGGGCAGGAGCTACAATCGTTCTGAAAAAGCAACATGGAGTTAATAACAACATTTCTGTAATATTTGCCACATCCCAGGCATTATACCAGATACTTTACTAACATGATCTCATTTGATCCTCACCACCACCCTGGAAGGTAAGGTGCTATTATTATTTTCATTTTACAGATGAGGAAATTGAGGCAAACAGAAGTCAGATGACTTGCCCAAGTCAGAGGCCAGATGTAAATCCAGACCTTCCTGACTCCAGGTCCAATGTTCTATTTATTGGGCCAAATAGCTGTCCCCAATTATGCAAACAAAGTAACTAAAATGTCCATACCCTTTGAACTAGGGATTCCACTACTGGGCACATATCCCCAGTGAGGTCACTAAGGCACTACATACACCAAAAATGTATAGCAACACTTTTTTGTGGTAGCAAAGAACCGGCAACAGAGGAGATGCCCATTGACTGGGGAATGACTAAACAAGATGGGGCACATGGATGTAATGGAATCTTACTGTGCTGTAAGAATTAGCTAATATGATGAATACAGAGAAGCATGGAAAGATCTCTATGAACTGATGCAAAGCAAAGTCAATAGAGCCAAGAAACTGACATGAAACACATGGACTACAACAACATAAATGGAAGGAACAACCACTACAAAGCAATTGAAACAATATTATGAAACCACAAAGAACAAAACTGGACTCAAAAAAGTGATGATATCTCCCTCACACATACACACACTTTGTAGAGGACAGGGTCCACATGGGTGGACCTTACATGAGACATCAGATTTTTTTTCAAAGTGTTAATCAGTTTCGTTAATTATTTTTTTATGTGGTGACTCTCTAGTGGGGAAAGGGAGGGATATAGGGTGAAATTTAGGCAATGTAGAACAAAAGACAGCAATTAAAACCTCTATTTTTTAAATGTTTTTAAAATAAAAGAAAATTGGCACTAACAAGACGGCCCTCTGTCTCAGGGAGAAGTTTGGGGCCTTAGAAGCACTCTTCAAGGTTCCAAAGGTCCTCCATCCCTCTCCCCTCCTGTTCAGTCCTGTTCAGTTCTGGCCCAAAGTACCTGTTCAGCATATGTGCTAATGGACCAGCTGAGGGGTCATCTGTCCATCCAACTGACTATCACAGGTTGGACTAGAACCATCACTTTGGGTTACAATGTAGACACTAGTATATCATGGTATTATTTCAAAATGGCATTGGTACACTCTGGAGTCCAACTCTTTGAGTCTGTGAACATTGTGGGGAGTACAGAGTACAGTACTAGACCTTATGGGATGACCACCACCAACAACAACATAAAGACAGAAAAAAGAAATGTGAGCCAATGGGGAAATGTGGCATCTAAATGGTATTTAAGGAATTATCTCTTAGGCCCCTTTTTATCTTTCCAGGCTCCTTACATGTTACTCCCCTCCATACATTCTATGATGCCATGATCCCAGCCTTCAAGTCCTTTTCCTGACTCCAGACCTTGGTACTATCTGTCCTCCGTGCAGGGAGTGCTCCACCTCCTGCCTTCCCTGGCTTCCTTCAAGACTGAACTCAGGGGCAGCTAAGTGGTGTAGTGAATAGAGCACTGGCCCTGGAGTGAGGAGGACCTGAATTCAAATCCAGCCTCAGACACTTGATACACTTACTAGCTGTATGACCTTGGGCAAGTCACTTAACCCCAAATGCCCTGCCTTCCTCCCTCCAAAAAAAAAAAAGACTGAACTCAAAGTCTCCCTCCCTCTTTTACACCTCCTTCCCTCCGAGATTACTTTCCACTTGTCCTGTATAGATTTCGTATGCAGTTAGTTATTGGCATACTGTCTGTCCTATTAGACTATAACTTCCTTGAAAAGAGGGTCTGCTGGGGTATGGAGATCCATCTTGCCCTACTGGAAAGTGGGAGGAGGACTAGGAGAGGATATAGGAGAGAGCAGATTGTGAAATCACTATTGATTCGAGAAATGCAAAACAAAACAACTTTGAGGTACCACATCTAGTGGTACCAGTCAGATTGACTAAGATGACAAAACTGGAAAATGACAAATGCTGGAGAGGTTGTGGAAAAATTGGAACATTAACACATTGTTGGTGGAGCTGTGAACTGATACAACCATTCTGGAGGGCAATCTGGAACTATGCCTAAAGGGCTATAAATAATTGCATACCTTTTGACCCAGTAATACCACTTCTGGGGCTGTATCCCAAAGAGATCACAGAAGTGGGAGGAAGACTCACATGTACAAAAATATTTATTGCAGCTCTCTTTATGGTGGCAAATTAAGGGGAAATTAAGGGGATGCCCATCAATTGGGGAATGGCTAAACAAGTTGTGGTATATGAATATAATGGAATATTATTGCGCTATAAGAAATGGGGAGGAGATGGACTTCATATTTACGTGGAGAGGCTTATACGGACTGATGCTAAGTGAGAAGAGCAGAACCAGGAGAAATTTGTACACGATCACAGACATATAATATATGTGACGACCAGCTTTGATAAACCGGACTCTTCTCAGCAACGCACAGGTATAAGACAACTCTAAAAGACTCAGGATGGAAGGAGATGTCTACATTCAGAGAAAGATCTAGAAAGAACAGAGTTTAAATGGAGACTGAAGCAATCTACATGCTATCATTCTTTTCCATGTTTGGCTTTGTTTCTTCTTGCCCATTGTTCACTCCATTGGTTACAACCCTTCTATACAAACAGACTAATGTCCAGTGTGAAAGTATTTGCAGATCCTGTACTTGATTGCATGCCATGGGAGGGGGGGGGAAGAGAGGGGAGAAAATTTGAAACTCAAGGGATTTCGGAACTGAATTTTGTAAACTAAAAGTAAATAAACAAATCAATTAATTTTTAAAAAATTCAAAAAAAAGGAGAGAGCAGATTGGGGAAGAGGGTATACAGTGGGATTGCTGTTTTGGGGTGGTGGGTAGGGGAAAGACAGGGAGAAAATTTGTAACTCAAAATCCTGTGGAAATGAATGAAGTAAACTAAGAATAAACATAAATTTTAATTTTTTTTTTTTGAAAACGAGGAACCGGATTTTTCCCTTTGTCTCTTCAGCACTCAGTCCCATGTCTAGCACACAGCAAGCATTTAATAAATGCTTGTTGGCTGACAGATGTCCAGTAATTAGCACTTTCCTAGAACGGCATGGTCTGCACTGGCAGTTAGTAAGTTCTCCATCACCTCAAGTCTGCAGGAGAAAGCCGGTGCCTGCGCATAGGGTGGTCATAGGAGGGATTCTGACTCTACGTGTAAGATTAAAAGCTAGATGAATCTATCAGTTAACCTTGATTAAGAGGAGATAGGAGGGGATAGGAGACAACAAAAGAAGCAGCCCCTCCCCTCCGGGGGCTGACCGAGTACCTCCAAGGGGCTGAGACCCAGGCCCGTCAGAACCAAAGCCTGCATCCAGGACTTCAGCTGGACAGTATCCGCCCACCCCACCTATCTCAAGGACGCTGTTTTCCACTGGACAAGGAGGAAAGATTCTTCTGGGACAAGGACAAGCACTCTCCAGCGTGCTATTTCCCTTCTGACCAAGGCCAGAGAGGTGCAGGGATCTCAAAGGACAGCCCCCACAGAGTTTTTCCATCTTTAAACATGGTTAGAGGTAGAAATGTTGCTGCCGGTGCTGCCACCTACTGTCTGTCCCCTTCCCAGAGAGACCATGCAGCCCAGCCTGGTGAATGCTGGAGAGAAGCCGCCTGGGCCCACAGCCTCGCGCAGTGGGATTCCTGCTGCACAAAGGCCTCCAGAGCCTATGGAGCAAGGCCCCCCAATTGGAAGTGTGAAGTCATCTTTATGGCCTTCCTTTGCACTACCCCCCACATGTACTCTCTGCTCCAGCCACACTGAGCTGACTCATTTCCCCAATTTTACTCATACCAGTCTGCCTAGAAGATCTCAGCGACTCCACTGCAGCCATCCTCCCAGGTCCCCTGCTCCAGGAAATCTTCCTCCATCCTCCCCAGCTGTGAGGCACCTACTCCACATCATTGCTGCTCGCTTCACTTTGTCCCTGATCCTAATCACATCTGTCTTGTTACTGCATACATGGTTCTTCTGGATCTGCCCTCCTCTCTCTGTACCAGTGCACACAACTAAATTCCCAAGTTCCTCTGCAATTGTCCTTTTTGTCATTTCTGAAGGCATAATGACATTCCATTACATTCTTATACATAAAAGACCAAAGAACACTGACCAACCAGTGCTCTGCTGATGAGGCAGGCTTCCCACCTCCTGCAGGAGAGGGGGTAGACTCAAGACCACGGCTAACACAGATATTTGATTTGCTGGACTGTGCATATTTGTCACAAAAAGTTTGGCTTTTCCTTCTTTTTTCCAGTGGCAAGGCAAAGTTCGAGAAAGAGAAAATAAATTATTATTAATTTAAAAGTAAAATCATTGCCAAAATGTCACATCAACCTGCTGGTCTTCCTTTCTACTCCATCTTTGACCATCATCAGTATTAAAGACTTATCTGCAGCCCAGCTGCAGGATTCTTCTGTCTTCTCTGCTCCAAGATCTTTTCTTTATCAGCCCACATCACCATCAGTCAACACATTCACACCTGAGACCCTCTGTCCCATGGGATGGCAGCACCTCCAGGATCCTGAACTTTGAAATAGCACTTTCCAACCATAACCTGTTATCTCCTAAAACCTCCCACTAATCAAGGTAAAATGAGACCAATATTTTCAGATATGACCAATGTGGGAATTTGTTTTGTTTGATTGTGAATATTTGTTACAAGGGTTCAGTTTTTCTTTTTTTGCTTGTGTTTTAATTGGGAGAAGGAGGGAGTTGAAAGGAACAAGGGCTTAGCAGCTGGGTTTTTAAAGAAAAGAAAAGCAAGAAAAGGATACTGGAACATTTTTTAATGCAAAGAACAAAAGGAAGACAGAAGGAAACTCAAACAGGACAGCTTTGAAAATTTGAAAATTACATGTTCTATTTA
>CM053585.1:377840064-377868537 GCA_028646515.1 Pseudochirops corinnae
TATGTCTATATAGGAGGGTATATATGCATATGAATACATATGTGAGTGTGTGTATGTATATATGTGTACATGTATACATAGACAGAAGGCACAGGATCAATTGAATAGGAAGGGATGATATTTTAAAAGGTGAAATTGAGAGGTGGGAGAGGAATACAATGAGAAGAGACAGGGAGAGATTCTACATTGGGTATCTTGCCCTACAGGAGAGTAGGGGGGAAGAGGATAAGAGGGGGGATGATGGAGGGGAGGGTAGGTTGAGGGGGAGGGTTGTTAGAAGCACACACTTTCGTAAATGGACAGGGACAAAGCAGAGAATAGAACAAGTCGAGGGCGGGAAAGGATGGAGGGAAATATAGTCAGTCTTTCACAATATGTCCATTGTGGTGATGTTTTGCGTAACTACACATATACAGCCTGTATTGAATTGCTTGTCTTTCCAGTGGGGTGACAAGGGAGGAAGGGAAAGAATCTAGAATTTAAAGTTTTAAAATCAAATCTTTTTAAATATATATAATTGTTTTATTATTTACATACAACTGGGAAATAAGATATAGAGGCACTGGGGTAGGGAGATCCATCTTGCCCTACCTGAAAGACAGAGGGGTAGTGGGGGAGGATATAGGAGAGAGCAGATTGGGGGAGGGGGTATACATTGGGATGGCTGTTTTGGGGTGGTGGGTAAGGGAAAGATGGGGAGAAAATTTGTAACTCTAAACCTTGTGAAAATGAATGATGTAAACTAAAAATAAACAAAAGTTAATTTAAATTTAAAAAAAGATGTGAGCTCTCTGGGGTCTGATTTGTTTTTGCCTTTCTTGATTATCCCCAGCATTTAGGACATAGTAGGTACTTAATTAATGTTTGTTGATTGACTGGTTGATTGCTACTATGCCTATTTCAGTGGCCCCTTTTCCTCATCCCCTCAATGATGAGTGAAGGGACTAGGCTAGAAGTGAGACTCTTCAGGATCAAATATAAACTCCTCTTCATGGCACGACCTGTCCGCTTCCTACCTTTCTAGTTATTATACACATTACTCCCCCTCCACGAGTGTGGTGATGCCCATCAAACTGATCTTCTCAATGTTCTTCACAACACTTCATCTCCCAATTCCACACCTTTATCCCTACTGTTCACCATGCCTGGAATGCTCTCTCTCCTCACCTCTACTTTTTGGAATAGTCGGTTTCCTTTAAAATTCAATGCAAATGCCATAGTCTACCTGAAGCCTTTCCTGATCCCCACCCTCTCCTTACCTCCACCCAAGTTGCTAGTACCCCCCTCCCAAAACTGCCTTGTGTTCATTACATATTATAGATTGATGGCAGATAGATAGGTGTGTATTATGTGTGTGTATGTTGAGCAGATAACGTATATACATATACAAATATCTTATTCACCTCATCAGAATGTAAGTTTCGTGAGGTCAGGGACTGTTTTCACTTCTTGTATCAATATTTGCCTGGCCCTTAGCTGAGTGCCTCACAAACAATAGGTGCCTAATAAACACTTGCTGATTGACTGCTTCATCAATCCTTTTTGGCATCTCAGCAGCCTTTCAGAACCCCCAAATTTCAGAGTTGGAAGGGCCTTCAGAAGTCATTTAGTCCAACCCATACCAGGAAGTGATCAGCCCCACCCCATAACAAAGTTTATAGGGAGCCCTCTAGCCTCTGCTCAAGACCCCCAGGGATGGAGAGAGAGCCCCTGGCCTCCTGAAGCAGCCTGAGTCACTTTGGAAAAGCTCTCATCATAGGAAGTTCCTCTTGACATCCAGCCTACAGCTGCCTCTCAGTTCCTTCCCCCCTTTCTCCTGCTTCTGGAGTGTGTGTGTGTGTGTGTGTGTGTGTGTGTGTGTGTGTGTGTGTGTTCTCTGAGGCTAAGCAGATCAAGGTTAATCCCTCTTGTAAGACAGCTTTTTAAATTTTTGAAGACAGGGATCGGATCCCCTCTTAACCCAAGTCCTTTCTTCCAGGACTAAACATCCCAATTCCTCTCCCAGTCTTGTGGACTCCAGACCCTCCAGCACTGGCGCTCCACTGGATGCCCTCCAGTCAATCAAGATCCTTCTGGACTGTTTCTCATTTCCCCCCTCCCACCCCCATAATGTACTAGAAGGTCTAAAGGGGCAGAGGACAGAGGGATTGCTATCTCCTTATTCCTGAAATCTAGGTCTTTTCAACACAGGCCAAGATAGCATTCGATTTTTTGGTTTCACACCAAGGATCTGTGTCAATTAGGGAGTCACCAACCCTACCCTACACTACATCTTTACCAGATCAATTGCTCCCTTTAATCTGTACTGACAAAGTTGATTTTTTTTAACCCAGTTGTAAGATTTTACATTTATTTTTGTTCAATTTGGGGGGGGCCCTTGGCCCCCCAAAGAAAAACTGGTCAGTTTTGTCTCTTAAATAACAGAGGATGGGCTTGCTATGTTCCATGAACATTTCTTCCCCCTTCACAATTGTCTGTCTGTTCACATCTTTTTGTAAAAGTCATTTTTTTCCTACATTTTGTATCTTTTTTAAAGTTTATCTATTTTTTCCAATTATATGGAAAAACTATTTTTAACATGTTTTTTAAAATTTTGAGTTTCAAATTTTCTCCCTTCCTTCCTCCCTTCCTTTAGAAGGCAAACAATTTGTCCTCAATTTATATTTTGTATTTTGAAAACAGAATGGAGTCCTGGGAAGGAAGTACTGAGAGATGTCATGTGAACGTTTTAACTTCACGTTTACTTACCCTTCACCCTGGGGTACAAAATGAGGTTTCATATCATATGGACCAGGAGAAGCTCAAGCACGTGTGTATTCACCTGAACATCCAGGGCATGCACTGGGACCACCTGGAACACAAAGAATTTCTCAAAGGAGTAGAATCTGGGAGGTGAACCAAGCATGGAACTTCAAGGTTTTGCCCTCCCTGCTGCCTGGGGAGGGGAGGGACAGGGTCTGATCTGGGTGACTGATGACCAATGATTGGATCTTAATGTTGAGGGTTTTTTTTCACTTTGATTAAATGTTTTCCTAAAGCATTGACAGGAGTGACTACATTAGATACTGGGCAAAGGGGAATAGCAAAGGGGCCAGTGATCTGGTTAGAAGAGACACGACAGCACCTCGAGACTCAGAGAGCACACTTGAGGACCCAGTGGCATCCAGGCAGGAGTGAACCAAGAAAGAGGGGCCCTGCCAGAGAGAGAGACAGAAAGAGACAGCCCCCAGAGGAGGGCACTACCCTATATAATCAACTACACTAATTACTTATTTCAAGGGGTGAGGCAGAGCCCCATTCAGCCTAGGGCTGCCCCTCCTCGTGAAAGGGCCACCAGTGTGACCAGAGGCATCGACAGCCAGGCGGTTTGGTGGTTCCATGACCAGGCGCATCAGAAACATTAAGTCACAACTTACAAACTGTTGCCCAAAAGGGAGAACCGGTGGATGTAGCACTTGGGGCTGTTCCGTTCTAGGTGGATGCCCTAGATCCCTAAGGACTTCCAGGCTGAGATAAAGCTCGGAAGTTCAGAGATTCCAACAATAACGCTTTTAAGAGGCTGAACTCAATTCTATCTTATCAGATGCCTTGGGCTGTGGGCATGGGCTCCAAAATGTGCACAGAGGTCCTTTGGTTTCAATGACCCACTGCTATATGGTGCGATCACATACAATGCAATGATGTCTAATGATTCTACAACGATGCTACATAGTTACGTTACAAGCACAGGGGTAGGGTCTCTCATGTACAAGTGTGGTGGGGCCTGACAGTGAACGTCCCCAGCAGGGAGCAAACCCTGAGTCCCTCTGCCTTCACAGGGTAGAGGCAGGACTGGGCAGAGTCGTCAGCCTCGCCATCTTCTCCACGCTCACCCAGGGCTGGGGCCAGGACAGAAGTCGGAGGACCGTGGGGTGCAGCGGGAGAGGGGGTCCCTGCTCGGTCTTGGGACACGGAGCCGGAGCCTGCCCTCAGGGAGCTCAGATTGAGGAGGAGACAGCGGGTGCACAGAGAGGTCTCCCAGAGGGAAAGGGCTGGGGGGGGGGGGGGAAGGGGAGCAGCTACGGAAGCAGGGGGGAATGGGACGCAGCCTGGGACTACCACCTCTCCGGCCTCAGTTTCCTCCCCGGGGGCGGCAGCGATGCCGCGGGAGCCCCCCAGGCAAAGCCGTTGAAGTGGTCAGGCCACCCTGAAGCAGAGACTGGAGGGAGGCGGGGAGGAGGGCCCTCCGGGAAAAAGCGGGTCTCTGGGGAGGAACAGGGCTGTCGGAGGGGGGAGGGGGTCTTCAGCGCCCCTCCCACGGGCGCCTTGCCCTGGGTGCGCGCTGGGGGATAAGGGAGACCTGCGGCCTCCGGACCTCCTTCCTGCTCCGTCCTGGGCCGTCCAGCTGTCCCCAATCCCTCCTCTGACCCGCCCCCGAAGGCCCCCTGCCTCCCACGCGAACTCGGTTTGCACGTGGTCTCGCTCCCGCAAAGCCAGGACAGCTTTTCTTGGTGTCCTGGGATATTGGCACCTAATAAATGCTTCCTGATCGGGCACAGTTTCTGGCGCACAGTAGGTACTTCATAAATGTTTACTAAATGAATGAGCGCGGCAATGGATTTGCGGGAGTGGGGGGGGGCCGGCTTTTTTTGTATCCCCAGAACCTAGCTCGGTGCCTGGCATGTAGTAGGCGCTTAATAAGTGCTTGTTGGATGAATGAGCGGGTGAGGGAGTGAATGAGGGAATAAACGGGGAGCCTCCGGGGCTGGTGAGCTCCTTCCCGCGGCGTGGGGAAGGCACACTTGCCGGCCCCCCGCCCCCCCGCCGCCGGGCACCCGAGATTCTAGGCCTCTGAGGCCGAGCTTCGTCCAGATTGCAAAGAGAGAGGGCAGAAGGCCCTGAAAAACCTCGCAAGTGCTGGAGACTTCCAGAAGGAGGCAGGGCCAAGTGACTGGAGAAAGGGCGGGTACGGAGCGTCGGGAGGAAGCTGGGGGCGGAGGGGGCGGGGTGCCAGGAAGAAGAGCGAAGAGGAGGGAGCGGGACGTCAGGTGGAGGGGCGGGGCCACAGGTGGAGGGGCGGGGCGCCAGGAGGAAGGGAGGGGACGAAGCATCGGGAGGAAGCGCGGGGTGGAGGGGGCGGGGCGGGGCGTGGCGTGGCGAGGAGGAAGCCCGAAGCTTCTGAGGCGGGGGGGGGGGGGGCCGGGCCGGCGCCGCGGGAGGGGCGGGGCGGCCTCGCTGCGAAGCGGCCGCGGCGGTAGCAGCGATGGAGGACAGCTGTGAAGGCAGCGAGGACTATGAGGCGTTTGTGGCGCTGCACGGGCCGGCGCTGCGAGCCTCCGCCATCCCCGAGCGCTACTGGGGTCGCCTCCTGCACAAGCTGCACCGCGAGGTGGGGGCGCCGGGGTGGGGGGGGGGCGTGCGTAGCGGGAGAGGGCGGGGAGGCCGAGGACCCCATTCTTGCACCAGGTGGGGCAGCAGGCTGCTCCCCCAGCGCTGGTTCTGCCCCTGGTGTGTGCAGGGCGGCCCCGGGGGCGCAGCCCCCTCCCCAGTGCCGCACACAGTAGGCGTTCCGTGCGTGTTCTAGGCCCCCTGGAGAGGGGCGGGTCCCAGCCAGGTTGGGCGGGGGACGGAAGCGCGGCTTCCCGTCTCCGTTGGGGTTTTCTCGGCTGAGATGCAGGAGCGGTTTTCACCCCTTCCTTCTTTATGGGCGAGGAAACTGAGGCCAGCAGGGTCGGGCGACCTTTCCGAGGTCTCGCCGCCTGGACGCGTCCGAGACCGGCTTTGCGCCCGGCTCGTGCCCGCCGTTCCCCCGGAACCCCTAGGCATCACGGAGCCGGCCCACTCGTCTCCCCGCTCCCTTGGTGCTGGCGAAGCCCGGGTCACTGGCTGGCGGGGTGAGCCCCGCGGGGCTGGGACACGGGGGCTGGCAGCGTCCGGGGGGCTTAGCAGCGGTGCTGCAGCCGCGGCCCGAGCGCAGAAGTCCGGGGGGCCGAAGTTGTGGGGGGAGGGGTGAGAGAAAGGGACTTCGCTGTGCGGGGCAGCCTCTCCAGAGTCCCTGCACGCTTCTGGAAGCTGCAGGGCCGGGGCGGCAGACGGGAGTCGCGGGGGTGACCCCAGCCAGGACCGTGCCGAGCGGAAGCAGAGGGGCGTGCGAGCCTTGGTGCGGCAGAGGCGGCTCCTCTAAACCCCCGCTCCAGGCCGGCGGCTTGTGGGGCGCAGGGACGTCACCCTCCGGGGGAAGCGGGGAGGTGCAGGAAGCCACGCTGTCCCAGCTTTGGAGCAGCATGTTCTCTGCGGTTCCTGTTTCATTTTGTTGTGTGTGTATGTAAAGCAAGTGACCCCTGTTCTCTGTCTCCTATAACGTATATTTATGTCTTACGTTACATATTGGGGTGCACAGTGTGGTGCAAAGTGTGATTTCCTGTCTTTTAACAGATGAGAAAACTGAGGTTGTGGAAGGTCCCACCTTGCAGCTGGGAAGTGCTGGAAACAGGATGCGGGGCCCTTGGTGTGAGGCTCCCTGGGCAGCCCCCTTTATCCTCAGGCGGCTGTCCTCCCCAACTTTAGCCCGATGTAGGGGAGAAGATCCGGCCTGAGGGGCACAAGAATTGGTGCTTGCCCCTTTTCCCACCAGCGTGATCCTAGGTGTTCGGATGAGGCTCTTCCTGTTGGAGCCCCCAGGACTCCCATTTCAAAGCTGAGACTGTCCACCTAAGTTATCTCCTGCTTTTTTCAAAAATCTCTAACTCACTATGTAATGTTTCACCTCCGCTACTATCCAAACTACATGCCCTAAAATGCCACTTGAAATCCGGGATGAATTGTAGAAGGTTACACGAGCAAGGAACCTTTGCGTTGCTATTAATAAGACTCGGGTTCAGCGATGTCTTTGTTTATAAGGCCCTGGAGTGAATGTTTCCTTCTTTGAAATACCTGGTTCTCAGTCACTTTCTTGCCCTTAGAATTACAGAATTGTCAAAACTGGGAAGGACCTCAGACATTTCTGGATTCACCCAGCCATCTTTCCACTCCTGTTGAACTTCTGAGGGCCCCTCCGCCCTGATGACTGGTTTTTGTGTGGTCCACAGAGAGCAGAGCATGAAGAACTGGTGCAGGGGACCTAGAATCAAGACAAGTTCCTTTTCCCAAACCCTCTCTACAAGAGTGTTATTATTAGGATTAATTATAATACTTGTACCGATGCCTTGCTCCATCAGCCGACACAAATAGGGCCATGTTACTGATGATTACTTTTGAGTAGCTAGTACTGGCAACTTCAGGTGGTTAATCCTCAGGCCAAGTGGTTTACTGGAAAGTGTTGAAATTGGAGTCAGGGGAGACCTGAGTTCAAATCCCACTTCTCGAATTACTAGCTGGTTGGCTACAGGCAAAATCATGCGATCTCAGCGAAAAGTCAGGCTACTGATCACATCTCTCTCAGTCACAGGAGGCTCTTGTAAGGACGCTGTGTGATATCAGGCTGTGAATCTTTTAAAGAAGGCAGCTCTTTGGTCATATTGGGGAGCCGAGGGAGGGCCCAAACTCTAGGGAGAGAATCCCTCACCAACAGGGCACTGCTTTTTCAACCTAAAGTAAAAAACTAAGGACTGTTCCATGTAGTGATTTTAAAGAAATGGATATTTTGGGGCCCCAAAGGCATCTTTATTTAAAGTTTAGAAAGCCCACATGTAGCATCTAAATAGAAAGTCTGTAACCATGGATAACTTTACTGCACCACTGTCAGGTTGCTCACTGTAAGGCATTTGGGAAGTCTGTTTATTTCACCTGGAAATGGGAGATGGGTAGTGGTCTTGATCTTCAGATATCTAAAGGGTTCTTGGGGGAGAGTCAAGTGGAAGTCACAAGGAGGTCTTTATTGGCTCGTTACAGACTTTCCAAACCATTCAAGCTATCTAATCTTAGTACAGTGCTTCATCAGGAGGGAAACAGGCTTGGTGCCTTCAGACCCTGGATATAGAAAAACCAGAAGTAATAAAAAACAGTCGCCTTGTGTTTGATAGAGCCCAAGAACATGGAGTATTTGGGGAAGGCCTGACTCTTTGACATGAACTGGGAAAACTAGAAAGCAGCTTGTCAGAAATGGGGCTTAGAAACCAACATTTTACTTTATATTATACCACAGTAAACTCTATATATATGTGTGTGTGTGTGTGTACATAAATATACACACTTATATGTACACACATTCACATATAAAACTATATATACATGTGTGTATATATGAAGTTGTATCATTTAAAGAAATGAAAGAGCAGAAGGAAACATCTTGTGCAGATAATAGATAGACTATTGCTGCCTGCTCGCTTGTGACACATGTGCGAGAGACAGACAAAGGCCCAAAGGCCAGCACAGTATTTGTACCAGCACCTTTGTGATGGAAAAGCCCTGGGATGGTGCATGGCCACTTCCTAAATGTAATGAAACCTTATTTGTGTGGTGTGAAATGACAGATAGATGTTCAGAGAACCACAAGATTGTTTGAACAGAGGCAGAGTCAGATAAGCCACAATAGGACAGCATAGCCAGTGCCTACAACGGTGCCAGTGTGAATGTCACTGAAAAGAGACTGAACTCTTGAGTTATTAAAAAAGTGATGATCCCAGAGGACAGAAAATGAAACATCCCTTTGTCTGCTTGGTAGACAAGCGGGAGCAGAGATTTGGGGAAGAATGTTGAGACATATTTGTCAGAGTTAGACTCTATCATGATAATAGTTAGCATTTCTATAATATGTTAAGGTTTGCAAAGACACTATCCTGAAAGATAGGTACTTTTATTATCTCCATTTTACAGTTGAGGAAACTGACGGCAGGCAGCGGTGAAGTGACAGGGTCACACAGCTGGTAAGCATCTGAGGCAGGATTTGAGCTCAGTTCTTCCTGCCTCTAAGCCCAGTACTCAGTCCCCTGTACCATTGGGCAATCTCTGTTGCTTTTGCTAAGCTGTTTTTATTTCTTATGGGGAAGGGTTTGATTCAGGCTTAGGGCAGTATCTCAGAATGATTTGACAGTATAAACAAAAGGCCATGGTAAAACATTTTTAAAATAACTTCTAAAAGGTTAAAGATCTCAGAAAAAATTAGCGTTAGCTTAGTGTCCTAGAAGGGGTTCAATCCAATGGAAGGAACACCAGCCTTAGGGGAGGAGACAGACTCCCAGCGTAGCAAGTTAGTCATCTCATTTCCCCCAGCCTCGGTTTCCAGATCTCTAAAAGTGAGGCTAGTGCATCCATTTCCTCTCGGGGTTGTGTTGAGGGAAACTAGATCTCACTGTTAAGTCATATTGAACTTCTAAATCTGCTAAAACCTCGAGATTGTTTTCAGCCGAACTATTCTCCAACCACACCTTCCCATCTTGTACTGGAGAAGTTGATTTTTTGAATCCAGGCATTAGACTTTACATTTGTTCCTGTTAAATTTCGTTTCAGTAGATTGGGCCAGGGTTCTAGGCATCAAGATCTTTAGAATTCTGACTGTCATCTGTCATGCTACCCTTCTCTTCTGGATTCGTGTGATAAATTCCACCAGCTTGCTATCTATACCTTTATCTAAGTGCCTGCTGTTTGCTAGGCACTGTGCTAAGAGCTGGGGATAGAAAAAAAGGGAAAAATCGTTCTCTCTCCCTGAGGAGCTCATAGTCTAATGGGAGAGACGACATAAAACAATCATATACAAATAGGAAAGAGACAGGCTGAAATGGGAATCATCTCAAGACAGTCTCAGATAATAAGATTAAGGAGGACAGGAAAAAGCTTCAGGGAGGTGAGAACTTTGGCTGAAGTGAGGGACACTAGGAGGTGGAGATGGGGGGGGCGTGCCAGGCATGGGAGAGCTAGGGTGATGGAAGGGCAGCAGCCAGGAGGTTGCTGGGTAAAGCCAAAGGAGGATTTTATATTTGCTCAGGTGGTGATAGGGAGCCCCTGGAGTTCGTTGGATGGAAGGGTCATAGTCAGACCCCGGCTCCCGGCTAGAGGAAGATCCATTTGGTGGTTGAGTGGCTGACATCAGTTGTAAGCCGGAGTGACTGAGCATGGTGGTGCCTTTGACAATAATAGGGAAGGTAGGCTGTAAAAGTCAGTGATTCTGGTGCTCTGTAACTTGTTTGCAAATAGTTTAGCACTGACTCGTGTTGAAATCTCAGCTCTCCAGCTTGGTATCCATATGACTAGCCTGCAGGGGACCTCAGTTTTCTGTAAAATGGAAAGACTGGAATAGATGATCTCACGGGTGCCTTGGAGCTCTGATGTTCTTTGTCCCAATTTCTTGTGTGTAAACCTAGTTGAATGACATTGGGGACATCCTCATATAGCCACGTATGGTATCTTTGTCAGACTCTTGACTGACTGAGTACTTCTGATCTCAGATATTCGATGCTGGTGAGATGTTTGGAATCATGCAAGTTGAGGAAGTTGAGGAAGATGAAGATGATGAAGAAATGCAAGAAGAATTGAAAAAGAAGCCAAATCCTGGAAATGAACTCTGTTATAAAGTAATTGTGACCAATGAAAATGGACTTCGAGCAAATGATGCCAATAGGTAGGTTTCCATTTCTGCCTTAGGGCTGGAGAGTCTCAGACAGGCTTGTGCGCCCATTACTTGGGAGTGTTTCCTGCTGATGCCCCTCACCTGTCTTGGGGAGGAATTGAAGTGACACTTCCATTAGTGTAAGCTTCATGTTAAACTTAACGTTTCCCGTGAGATCCTGTCCAGCATTAGCAGCATACAACTTATACTGGGCCTGTGAAGAGGAGGGAGTAATGATGAAAGACTTGGGTGTCAGGCATCGATAGGGAGCTGAATTGATCACATTGACCTGAATCCTGAAGAACTAACATCTGTTTGTTGGCTTGGCTGGGTGGGTGATACGAGAATTGGGGGTAATAGGATTGTAGTTTGGGGAAGACAGGAAAACCAGTCATGGGATGTCTTAGAAAACAGACTCCACTTGGGGGAAGGATGTTTCCATGGCATGGTCATGAGCTGCTCATCTTAGTTACAGTAAAATCATTCAGTTGCTATATTATCTCACTTGTGGACTTTCCTTTTCTGGAGAGATTGAAGAAAAGATCCGAGAAGTGAATTTTGTGAGATTCCCCTTCGTCTTTCTTTATAAAGACGGAGATTTTTTTCTCCCCATAGTTACTGTTCTGTGTCCTCTGACCTCACAGTAAGAAAACCCAGTAGTTCCCCTGCTAACAGTTTGTCCATAGAAAAAGTCTGGAAAAGACAAAGCATATTCAGTGTCTTTTAAGAACACTACTTCTGTGCATGTCACTGGCCTAAGAATTAGAACCCATAGCTGTGAGACCTCTTCCCCCTCTGGCCTTCTGGGCTTGAGTCTTGAGCTGGAGGCAGTTGGGGTTAGGGTGGCTCCCAGGCCCCTCTAGCTCCCAGAATCCCTGATCCCTATAAGCTTCCCTCTGGCCAGACCAAGCACCAGGTTCCCAGCTGTGGTGTCACTCTTCACTCCTCCCTCTCCGTCCCTGTGTCCCCCCAGTTTGTCCTGGCCCTCCACAGCCCCAGCTCTTCATAACAAATTCTTTCCCCCCCTTTAGTCTTCCTACACTCTTTACTCTCTGAACCAGCTACTTCCTATTCCATGCTCTGTCAGAGGGGACAGACAGCTGGCCTCAGAGTTAGGAAGACCTGAGTTCAAATCCTGTCTCAGATCCCGGTCATTTTGCTCCCTCTAAGACTCTTCTGATGCTCCATGTCTAAGATGGGCAGTATGGAAAAGGTGCTGACTAATGACCTAGCCTGCCACAGAGAGGTCCCTGTAGTGCCAGAGTCACAAGTCTGGTCCCATATAGCATACAAGCTTAAAGACCCAAGCCCAGCCTCCTCATTTCTCATATGAGAAGAAATATGGGATCCAAAAGGTTAGGGGACTTGCCCAAGCTCACCCTTTTCAGTACACAGTAGAACTGGGATTGGGGTAGGGGGGTGGCACATTGGGCAGAGAGTCAAATCCAACCTCCAACACTCACTGATGTGTGACCCTGGGCAAGTCACCTAACCCTGTTTGCCTCAGTTTCCTCATCTATAAAATGAGCTGAAACAGGAAATGGCAGACCCCTCCAGTGTCTTTGCCAAGAAAACCTCGGATGTGGCCACCAAGAGTCAGACACAGATAAGAAATGACTGAATGACAGCAGCCAAAGAGCTGGGATTGGAAGCCAGGTCCCTGACCCCCCAGGGCAGTCCCCTCTCCCTTATCTTGATGCCTCGTTCTCTTCTGGCTCAGGAACCATTCATGTAGAACATGGACAGGAGGGGAACAAGGGCAGCCTGGTGGGTGGTTGGGCTGGAGATGGATAAAAGGGCTGAAGAGGGAGACGGCCATCGTCAGAGACTTTGCAGACCTGCCGTGTAAGAGAAGGGTTGACCCCATGGGCAAAACAGGGTGCTCAGTACGGGTGGCAAAGGAGCCTTTTCCAGCTCCACGTCCCAGAGCACAGCCGGCAATATTGGGAGGTCGGGGCTTCCTTCAGACTGTTTATTGTGGAGAAGATTTTTGATCAGATATGGCCAGGCTTGGTCCTTCCTCTTGGGATGTGTGGAGCAAAGGGAGACACCCAGGTTGGAGGCCCGGGAACATGGAGGGGTTTAGAGGCTCATGGATTCCCAGAGCTAGAAGGAACCTTAGGAATGGTCTGACCCTTTTCCCCCCAGGAGGTCACACCATCTCCAGGCAGTCTCTACCCATGGAGAGTGTACATGATAATGATATAATAATGACAACGATAACATGTTAGTAAATGGATACAGAGAGAGTAGTAGCTGGTCAGAGTTAAGTGTGAGATGGCAGGAGTGTTTGTGTGCTCTGTAGATGGAAATGTGTGCAAGGTAAATGACAAGGCAGGCTCCCTGGTGGAGGAGGGAGGGCCTCATGCCTTAGGAGGATTAGGAACAGCGAAGGTAGTGTTTGAATCGGCCCTGGGGTCAGCCCATACGAGAGCACTGAGAAAGAAGCCTAGAACATGGGCTGGAACAGGGATAAAGGAAACATTTTGTGTAAGAACGGTGCACCAGGTGGGAAAGGACTTGGTTCCAAACCGGAGTTTGTACTTCATCGTAGAGGTAAAAAGTGACCTCTGGAGTTTGCTGAGGGAAGGATGACATGGTCACTTTGGTAGCTCTGTGGGTGATGGACTGGAAAGGTCAGGGAGGGAGGGTGAGGCCTGGAGACCAAAGAGGCCACTGAGGGTGTGCAACAGGATATGGGCAGTGGGGTAGAAATAACAAGGTTTGCTGACCAGTTGGATGTGTGGGGTGAGGGCCAGGGCTGTGTGGAGGAAGGACATCAAGGATGATGTGAAGGTGACCCTTCCCCTCCACTGGGCAAGGCGGGGCAATGGACGAATGAACACCTCTGAAGGGGAAGAAGAATCGAATGCAGAGGGCAGCAAGGGCAGGAGAGGAGAGGGAGGCCAGATGGGAGGACCGTGGGGAATGTGGCCTTGTCACCTGCCTGCCCGCTCTGCCCGTCAGAGGGAGGCTGGTGCTGCCCCCAGGACAGCTTCCCTGCCAGAGGCCTCAGTGCTTCTGTGAGTTCCTGCACTGCCCACAGAAGGGCCTGAGAGGCTGCAGCCTCGTGTGCTCACCTTCTCAGCCCTCTTCTCTCCTGGTGCTTTGGAGTCGTCCTTTTGTGGCTTTGTGGCTGTTGGGCTCTGCTTTCCCCCAGGTCACCATGAATGGGGTGACAAGCATCAGCCTCTCAGGCCGATTAGGGGCCTGGATGGGGGTCCTGAACCTTGAAAGGCACCTGTTCTCTGTTGCCCCCTGCCATGTACAGGTGATGCTTGGCTTTTCTCTGCTTTTCCTTTGCCTCTATCCTTTCCATCTCCACCTGTTCTTCCCAGCCCTATGTTTTCCATATTTAATGTCCCTCAGGGCAAAGTGACGGTCAGTTTCATGGCCTTGACGTTGCCACCACCTAGCCAAGAGACACCCAGCAGGGAGCCATGAGTGCATGGGTTCAGACTGACTGCCGCAGGGCCTGATGGTGGGTTCTCTGTTTGTTTTGAAGCATATTTCTTATTGACCATGCCTGGACGTATCGCATAGAACATGCTCGCCAGCAGCTGCTGCAGGTTCCAGGGCTGCTACACCGGATGGCCAACTTGATGGGGATTGAATTTCATGGGGAAGTTCCAGATGAGGGCTCTGTGGAGCTGGTTTTGGAAGAGATGTGGAAGTACAACCAGACTTACCAGCTCTCTCAAGGGGTAAGGTGTGCTTGATTCTGGGTATGGTGGACCCTGAGGCCTGGCTGATTGGAAAGCTGAATGCAGTGTGCCTTGTCCCTGTCTGTAGAGCACATCTACCCAGAGATGGGAGCTAGGCCTCCCCATCACTGTCTCTGACACACTTGGGCCAGGCCATTGTTCATAGCTCCCAGAGGTGTCAGTCGCTTTGGTATCCATAAGCTTGGGTTCATTCAGTCTCCAGACACTGATCAGAGGGTAGAAAAAGAGAAGGAAACTGAAGGGAAGCTGGATCTTGAGGGAAATTGTCCTGCTTCTGTCCTCCATGATCTGGGCTACCATCCGCGCCTACTTCCCCAGCTCAAAGATTACGCCCCACCCCTTAGCTGGTGCTTTTTTTCATCATTTGCCCAGGCCACCCTCCGGTGCTAAGCCTCTTCTCCCTTGTCAGGGCTGCTCCCCAAACAATCCGGATGCCAGGCCTGTACCCAAAGCCTTTTCAACTTAATGTATAGAGCGTTATGCTCCAACTGCATCGCCTTCAAGAACCTAGGACCCACCTTGACCATGGTGAGGTGACAGAGGAAGGCTTTGAGGAAAGGTTTCCCAACAAGGCCAATAACATGAAGGCCCCAGATGGTGCATGGCCCAGCTTCATGCTCAAGTACCAGCCAACACCAGCTGCAGGACCCCTTTGGCTTGACAAGGCAGGGAGTTTTAACCAGCTGGTACAACATTATCCCATATTCAGCTCTGTCAGAAATTGAGGCCTCCTGGCCATCGGTTGCCAGAATTCTCTGTTGCTAGTGGTAGGAACCCTTGGTGCTCTTGGAAGTGTATGGGCTGCTTCCATGGACACAGACCAGATGAGGGAAAGGCAATGAGATGCCCGTGCATCTGAATGTTAGCAATTCTGTGGGGCAACGTTTACTTATCCTTGAGGACTATAAAAGTGAAAAGATCACCTTGGAAAAGGAGGAAAAGATTGCTGCTATGTACGTAGTTTTCATTAGGTAGAGAGTATCTAGGAACAAGGAGAAATGTTTCTCTAATGCTCAAAGAACTTAGGAGAGAGCCAGAATAGGAGCAGTACCCCTCAGACTTGGCCCTAGTGTGCTTTCTCTCCTGTTTCTCTAGGGTGCCTCTGCCCTAGTTGCAGAAATAGCAGCCCCTCTCTCAGCCATCTTGGCTTGACTTCTGGTCTTTGCCACTTGCCTTGGATTCTCCCATCTTCCCATGACATATGCAGAGGTGCACAACTCTGGAATGTGGCCCGATCAGAAAAGGAATAGAAGTTTACTTAGGTTTGGGTGTGAGAACTACCTCTTGACCTTCCCTTCAAGCCCTTCTAATATGGGTGGCAGCAATGGAATGAGCAGATTTTACCACATCTGGGGTGGGGGCTAAAATGTAAGGGAATAGCTCAAATGAGACTGGGTTTGGGTTTGGCTTCCCAGGTCAGGGCTACTGGCTTCGGGTCACCCTTCGTAGTGGGTCCCTGAAATCACCTCTTGTGCATCTAACTAGTGCAAGTTTTGCTTTAAGAAATATGGAGAATAATAAACCACTTGATTGTGATAATGAAAACTACTTTGTTGGGATGGAATACTCTAATGAACTTCCAGGTTAGTGCTGTCTCAATTCCCATGCCCCTCAGCCCCAGCCAGAAAGCTTAGCAAAATCTCATGTGAGAGAGTAGAAACAGCACCAAGCTTGGAGCCCAGACCAAGGCTTGAATGCCACCCCCATCACTTACCAGCTCTGTGACCTTGGCCAAATCATCAACCCCTCTGAGCATCACTTCTCCGGCCTGTAATCTGGAGATCAGATCACTGTTGAATCAGTACCACAGGGTTGTTGTAAGATTCAAATGCAACGGGGAATAGGACTGTGCCAGTGATTTCCTTGACAGAAGCTTTCCTGTGTGGGTCAGCCCTGGAAGTTGTTCAGAGCAATGAGTAATAAAGACTGAATGCCAGAAAGTGTCTATTTTTGACAGTCAAGTATGGGAACATGTCAGCGGTGGCACCTTAACCAGACTGTAGGGCTGGCACTCAGTTCACTTTTGTAAAGCTCTGAATGATATGTTCTATGTTAAATGATAACATTCAGTAATAACGTTCTGTGTGTCAGCTATTACTGTTACAAAAGTCCCCCACTGGATTTTTCTTAGATCATCACCCTGACGGCCTTATCATGATATGGGGAAGGTGACTCAGGTTTTGAAGGCTGTGCCAGCATGCTGCATACCCTGGATGGGCCTTGCCAATAACCCACCCTGGCTGGCTTTCAGGGCAGACCGTGGGTTAGACTAGAATATTGGAAGAGTCTCATGATTTTTTCTGGTCATGGTAACTCTGAAATTCCAGACTTTCTACTAAAGAAGGATAAAGATATGCCACCAATGGAATGATAGATCCTTGAAGTAATGTCAAATCCATACATTTACAAAAGTTAAACCCCCAAAATACAAAAATGAGTACTCATAGCTGTGAGAGTATGCGAAGACATTGCTATTGAGGAGCATGAGTCTTTATAATACAGCTTTTCTATTCTCTCTCCAAAAAGACTGCAGAGGAAAAGGTTCCTGTGTGGTATATCATGGATGAATTTGGATCTAGAATTCAGCACTCGGATGACCCAAGCTTTGCAACAGCGCCCTTATTTTATATGCCTCAGCAAATCGCCTACACAGTTCTTTGGCCCCTGAGAGACCTTGAGACAGGGGGTAAGTCTGCTTTTCCTTATTTGAATCAGTCCACAGATATCAGTGCAGCACCTGCTTGTGTCAGGTGCTGTGGATACACATACAGAAAAGGGAACAGTCCCTCTTCACAGGGATCCGCATTTTCAAACACACACACACACACACACACACACACACACATATACACACATGCAGTTAATAAATACTCATTTGTACAGAAGAGTTAAATACGAGGTCATCTGAGTAGGAGGGCGCCAGCATTGGGGGGATCAGGAAGGCTTCATACAGAGGATGGTACCTAAACTGCTTTGTAAAGGAAACAGGGTCTCTAAGACAGGCAGACATAAGGAGGGCGGGCATTCCAGACACAGGGAATGACCAGTGCTAAGGCCCATAGACAAGAGAGGGGCTGTCACCCGTGACCAGAGGGCAGGCTAGTGCAGCTCTGTCACCATATACAGGATGGGGAGCAGTGAGGCTGGAAAGGTCACTGGGGGCCAGGTGGTAGAAGGCTTTAAAAGTCAGGCAGAGGCGCTTGGGCTTCATCCTGAGGCAGTAGAGAGTCACATTATGTGTTCAGATCTATGCAGAGGATGGCCTGGAGCAGTGAGAGGCTTGCGGGAAGGACACCAGGGAGCAGCTGTCCTGATAGTCTAGGTGAGAAGGGATGAGGCCCTGAAGCAGCTGAGGGCACCATGAGAAAGGTCTGATATGAAGGTAGAAAGAGCTGAGTGGACATGATGCCACGCTGGCAGACCTGGGAAATGGGTGTTTTCAGCAGAAATAAGGGCATTTGGAACGGGCTGCTGGGCATGTAGGGAAAGAAGAGGAGTTTGGTTGAGTTTAACATGCCTAAGGTCCCTGTTGGTACAGGACTGAAGCCTAAGAGAGAAGTTGTAGCTGGCTATCTAGACCTGAGAGTCCCCTGTGCTGAGATTATAGTTAGCTTCTGGGAGCTGATGAGTCACAGACAGCAAGAGGGCAGAGACAGGAGGCGGGGAGCCTCCACAGAGCCAGGAGCAGCTGCGGTTGGACAGGAGTGGTCAGAAGGTCATGATGGACAGTGTCAAACATGGCAGACACATTAGGAAGAATGAAGGCAGAGAAAAGACTCTCAGGTTTGTCAGACAAAGTCTTTGGAGGGAATAAGATTGAGGTGCAAGTGAGAGCAGAAAGTGCAGGCCGCAAGTGTAGAAGGGGAGTTTGGCTGAGAAAAGGCTTGAGGGGATGAGAGAGTCAGTGAAGGTCTTTTAAAGATGGCAGTAGCCGTGGCAAGGAAAAAGGTGACCTCTGTCAGACCAGAGGAGAAGAGGAGAGAATAGGTGATGACGTTAAGGGGTATTGAAATAAGGAGAATGGCCAAAGAAGGAGCTGATGGTGTGAAGGACCCAGGGCTGAATTTGTCGGGAGAAGAGTGATGAGGTGACCAGGAATCCGAGAGCAAAGGACAAAGCAGAAGTGAAGTGACTGACTGTTGGATTGAGCTTGGAGAGGAAAGAAAGTGAAGTCAGGCAGGGAGAATGGCATGGGGAAGTGGAAAGGGGCGAGAGGAACAGAGGTCTCACTGAGTGTAAAAGCCAGGGGGAGGGGTACAGAGCCTAGGGACAAGTGGCATGCTGGGAAATTCTAATCAGAGAAACTTATGGGTGATGGGAAGATCCCGCATGTGACCATCCCTGTGTTCGGCTCCAGTGGGGTAGAGGAGTAGACCCTAGCACTTACGGGAGATTGAGAAAGTGGGAAGTTGGGCTCATGGGGACATCTTCATCAGGAGCTCTCTTAACCTTTTTCGTTTCCTGGCCTCTTTGGGACCAGTCTGCTGAAGCCCGTGGACCCCTTCTCAGAATCCTGTTGTTAAATACGTAGGATTATGAAGGAACCCAATTATATGAAAATAAAGATGTAATTTTTTCTCATACAAGTTCATAGATCTCCAGTTTACCTACAGACTCCTTGGGGTCTTGGCCTCAAGAAAGAGCCTCTTATCTGTATGAATATTAAAGTCCCCTCCTATAAATGAGGGCAGGAGGTGGGGAGGAGAGGATCTTGGTGGGCCAGGTGCTAACCTGAGAAAGAAGCCCAGAAGGAGCTAGGCAGACCACAGCTGCCATATTACTGTCTGGGTAGATTTCAAAAAAGCAAGGTTTCTGAGTAACACAAGTAAAGGGAGAGTCAGGGGGTTATGAGGGGAATCCCAGAATGCTCTGACTCCCCTCCAGGACCAGTGTTGGGTCGAGAGAAGGTACAGGCAGTACCAAAGAGCATAGGCAGAAGTGGCATCACCAGAAAGCAGCTTGATCTCAGCAAGAGCTAAGGAACCAAAGAGGGTGAGAGGAGGAGGACCAGAATGTGAAGCAGGAATTCTAGCAGCACACCAAAAGGGATGGGTGTTGTTGGATTAGCATCTGGACAGCATCAGGACGTCGGAGATGAGGATGAGAACGTGAGGAAAGGGTAGGGCAAGCCGTAGGGCTGATGGTGATTGACGAGAATGGAGCTTGCTCTCCTGCCTTCCTCTCTCCCTGCTGTCGTCCCTTTGCGTGGGCGACAGCTGCCGAGTGCTTAGCCACTCTAGCGGGTAGAGGAGAGATGCCCAGAGCCTCACTACCACCTACTAAACCATGTACCTTGACACAGAGGAGGTGACCCGAGACTTTGCCTATGGAGAAATGGACCAGCTAATCCGGAAATGTGTGTTGTTGCCGTGGGTTCCTGCAGACGTGTTGGACGTCAGCTCCTCTACCCCCGAGCCATCGGAGGAACACTATCAGGTATGATGGTGTGCTGGGCATCGCTGCAGGCCTCCTTGAATACTGTCCTTGCTCTTCAGGCATTAGAAGGCCATCTCTCAGATAGTCATGTCTTTGTGCAGAAGAGGGTGCTTAGCCCAAATGGCAGAACCAGGACCCTCGGAGACAAGGTTGGATTTAGTATTAGGAAAAATGTCTCAGCTCCCTCAGCTGCAGGTGCCCTGTGCCTCCTTGGGCCTCATAAGGGTGTTGTTCTTTGGGGGGTACCCTATCTGGGTACCTCCTTCACATTCCCAGCCCTCTTGCCTTAGACTTGTCGGTATGTACTGAATAGATCCCCCAGACTAGTAAAAAAAAAAAAAAGCACCAGACATGAAGTCAGGAACACCTCAGTTTAGATCCTATCTTGTGACCTTGTTTGCTCATCTGCAAAATGAGATTAATACCAAAACTGTTTGTCTCATGGGGCTCCAGTGTGACTCACATGAAATCATGCATGTAAGGTGCAAATCTCTTCCTGTTGTGGGGGCACCGTTGAGTAGCGCCCCCAATAAACAGCTCCTCTTTCTGCCCCAGAAGGCAGGGTCTCTTTGCCTAGTTAGCATCATGTGACCACAGGAGTTAGAGTTGGAGCCTTAGACCCAGTCTGTGCCAGGAGTGCTTCACCTTCTCCAGTGCTCTGGACACTTCAGGGGTCCGTTGGGAAGCCCAGGGACCCCTGTGGGAATGTTTTAAATGCATGAAATAAACTAGAATTTGAAAGGAATCCATAGGCTATTGAAATACAGTTGTGTAAGTATTTTTTAAAACAAGTTCACAGGCTAACCCCTGGTCTTGCCCAACTCCCTCCTCACAAAGGCAAAAAGGCTGACCTGTGCAGAAAGTTAGGCAGCTTCTGCAGGGTCACCTTGTAGTCAGGACCACAGCAACAGGATTCTAACCCGCATCCACTCAAAACTGAGTGTTCTCCCCACCCCCAGAACCATGCAATGGTAGGGTTTGTCAGAAAAATGGTGACTGTCCAGAGAGAAGAAGAAAGAGAACAGATCTTGCCAAAGGGCTTTCTCCCAGCGACCCCATGACACTTTAACAGCTGTATGAGTGGGACAACAGTGGGCCAGTTCTTATTAGTGAATGGGAGGTGGTGGGAATTGTAGCAGTAACAATAAGAGAGACAGACTTTTGGTCAGCCTTTGGGAGAGTAAAAGAGGACCACCCTTGAGCACTGCAGCCGCCTTGCCCTTTCTGGCAGCCCCAGAATCCATCGGAAAGGCGTGGCAGTGTGATTGGCTGGCGGCCAGGACACATGGGTTCTAGTCTCACCTCTGGTCACTTACTGGGGAATCTTAATGTAGCAAGGCCCCTCCCCTCTGGATCTCAGCTCATTCTGCTGTAGAACAAGGGCATTGGACCACATTGGTGACGCCTACTCTAGGGCAGGACCTCAGAGGTGGGGGAGGTCTGCAAAGCTCTTCTGACCATGAAGCTTTGTCACAACTGTCCTTGGGCACCGTGATGTCCAAATTCAGAGATATGACAACGAACATCGTTTATCTTCCTAAGGACCCCTCACCTTAGATGGCTTCCAGGCTGCCTTTCATGTCTAACATCATGCTGTGGTTCTGGCCTCCACATTCTGTGGTTACCTTATCATGTGTCAAGATCCAGTGAGTCTGTCCCTTTTTTCAAGGGCCACTCTCAGCGGCCAGCTCACACGCTGACCCCTCAGAAAAGAGTCTCCTGAGCTGCCTTCCAAGGGGAGCATTGTCTGGGCCACCTGTACTGCTTCACCCCAGAACTTGGAGCACACAGCGTCCGGCACCAAGTTGTACCAAGAACTGTTGGGAAACGTCTCTGACTTGTGAGCACTGGAGAAGCCTCCAGGCTCTTCCTCACAGAGCTGAACTATATCCCTGCTGAGTATTTATCACTTCAGAGTCCAGGGAGGTTGAGTATCATGTTGTCCAACTAGAAGATGTCTGTGTTGGTAAAGGGGAAACAAAGAGTACATTATTTAACCCCATCTATGTAGTTGAGGAAACAGGCCGAGCAAACAGCAGCGACGTTCCCATGGTCTCAAGCTCATAGAGTCTGAATTTGGACTTGGCCCCAACTTTTTTCCCTCCAGCTTCAGGGCTGGGAGGGAGGGAAAAGGAGGACCTGGTGGCTACCTTTGGAGCTCTGAAAAAATGTCATGGGGAAGAAAAATTAAGCTTCCTTGGAGCAGCTCTGGAAGAAGAACCCAGGCTAATGGAGTGAAGTCATGGGGGGCAGATTTTTAGCTTCACAGAAGCTGCTGACTGAAAGTAGCTCTGGGAGTGTTGCTGCTTCCACCATGACCAGAAGTGAGTCAGAAGATGATGGGGTCAGTGATGGAGAGCTGGGATAAAGGGGGCTGCCTTCCCTCTCCCACCCCCATCTGAAGAGCTCACGTGACTTGTCACACAGACAAGGTAAATAGCTCCTCTTGCCTCAGATGCAGGGCTGTTTGCACAAGAAGAAGCCTTCAGAGGTCTGCTAGTTCTGCTCCTTCATTTTACAGGCACAGGCCCTGGGCTTCAGAGATAAGAAGTGACTTTCCGGGGGTTCCATAGCAGTCACTGTTCTTCTCTGAGCCTCAGATTTCCCATCTTCAGATGGGAATCATACCACTAACCCAACCCTTGAGCTTGCCAGGAGGAAAAGGCTGGGATTCCTGAAGTTCTGGGTTAGCATATGTCTGAGGGTGGTCAGAGGCTGGACTCTTGGCTCCTTCTAGCTACTGAGGATTGGGAGAAAGAACACTGAAGCAAGGGGCTGAACACTGGCATAGCCTGTCTGCATCACTGAAGCTAAGTGGTCTGAAAGGCTTTTTAATTTTGGATTCTTTAACTCAGCATCTCTTCTGGGGCTTTGCGTCTTGCCTCAGTCCGTGGTTTGGTCTCTGCAATAATAATCAAGAATCCGACAGCCCAGGGGAGCTGCTCAGGTGTTTTGTCTTCGTTCTGTGTGCTTTTCTATAAAACTTAGGAACCCTGAGGTTCAGGACTTGTTGGAGCTTGAAGAGATCTGAGAAATTCTTTTGTCCTGTTTCCCTTTCTATAAATCTAATGAATTCCTGTCAATCAAGTGCATTCTTTGTTTGAAAGCTCTCACTTTAGAATTCTGGTAGCAGTGGGGGAGGGGGGGGGGATCACGATGGTGGCAGCAGCAGTGGTGAAAAGCTACCCAGAGTTTCCTGTTTCCAAGATAGGTATCTCCTAAACAGTGTAGGGATTTTTTCCCCAAAGTATGTGTATTTCCCTTCTTGCTATTTTTCATCTGTTTACCCCTCAATCCTTTTTTTTTTTTTTTTCCCAAATGAGTTTTCCATTGGTGCAGTTCCATGGATATCTCACAATACAATAGCACAGGACTCTGGGCAGGGGAGCATATCAGAACGTGAAAAGAAAATTCTGACACCCCAATGATTTTGAGAACTGTGAGAAACTTGACCTGACACACAGAGGTCTTGTGCATTTGTTCTCCTCCTGAGAGCTCATGTGTTCTGTTTCCTCCCAGGCCATTTTAGAGGAAAACAAGGAGAAGCTTCCTATTGGAATAAGTCCACCAGCTTATCCCAAAAGTCACATATTCAGGTATGTAACATCTTCCTCCAATTGCACAGGAAAGTGTGTCTCTCTTTTGTTTTTTCTGACCTTGGAAGAACCTTTTCCTAATCAGTTCATCCCTTTCTCTTCATCTGAGTGTGGCAGCAGTCCTAAGAGTCTCCAGGGAAGTTTGGGCCAGAGGCAGCAAGAGGAGGGTCCAGGTGTTGAGTGGGCTTTAGGGACTGGTCTGTACCCTGAAGTCATGCTGCCCTGGGAGGGCGCCTTCCTCCATGGATACATTGGTTCTGGGGCTTCTGAACCAGCTTAGGCTGCAGACCTTTCTCAGAATGCATAACATAAATACATGGGATGCAAAGGAAGCCAGTTCTGCTGAAATAGTTATCTGAATCTTTTTTAACAGAGTCCTTGGATGCCAGGTGAAAAGTAGTCACCTTCATAGGTGGGGTGAGGGACAGGGTATTCTGCAAGTGTTTCACTGGCACCTTTGCCCTGGAACAGAGATTCCACTTTAGGATGTTTGCACTATTACAGGGCATTAGCAGGGCAGAGGCTGAAATGCTTCCTAGGTGAGTTCACCTAGAATGAAGCCTGCCTCTTTTATGACTCTGATTCACTGAAGTTACACAGTGTCAGGAGATGAGCATCATCACTGGCCCGTTTGATCAGGCTGGAATGGTGAGATCTCAGTCCTGGTTCTCACCACCACCGTCTATGTGTGTGATCCTGGGGCAAGATCCCAGCAACTCAGTCCCTTTTACTGACAGGGAAACTGGCCTAGACGAAGGTCACTGAGATCTGTGAGTCAGTCCAGGGCCTGTGCTCAGAGCTGGGGATACTGAGAATGGCACCAGAGCTCACAGTGTGAGGGGGGTGATGCTGGGTCCCCTCCAGTGGAGGATCTGGGAAGAGAGGTTTGGCTTCCAGATCTATCTTTGCAAAGGTGCCTCCCTTGAGGATCTTACGCAGCATCTCTGAGTGCGAAGGAAGCATTCTGTTGTAGCTCTGAGGGGTGCATCCTGTTGTAGAAGCCAGCCTCCAGACCTGTGAGGTTTCACGCATCTAGGTCACTTGGAATCGGCTTTGCAGGGTGCAAAGTGAGACCTGCCAGGTCTCAGGTGAGGACCCTCCGCAGCCATCTGACCCAGCTGGCCATCGCCCACTGCACGAGTCCTGCTAAACACTCCAGCAAAAGGGGATTTCTCAGGATCCTCATCCAGGAGCCATTAGTGTGCAGTGAAAGGCCCATTTGTAGTTGGCTTGTTTTGTTTTTTAGCATTCAGCATCAAAGTAACAGCTGTGGGGTTAATTAGGCATCACACTTGAGGCCCAGCATGGTTTCCTTTGTGTGCCTAGCTGCGTGTTTGGGGGATGGATTCTCCTAAATTGAAACAAAAGTGGGGAGTAATCGCTCTGATTTTTAGCTATTAACAAGACTGGGGAAGCAGATGGTAGGAAGTCCAGGGGGTTTGGGAACTGGTGAGCTTCTTAGGTTCTGCATGTTGGGACAGGTTGGTTGGGAAGCTCTGGGAAGGCCTACTCCAAGGCCTGGCAAGAGAGCAGGCCAAGCTCTCCAGCTTGGGAAATTGAGCCAACTGTTTGGGACTGAAGGAGTGGTCTTGGTCAGACCTGGAAACGTCTCTATGAGAGGATACGCTCAGTTGGCCCAGGTAGAAAGTCAAAATACGGGGAAAACAAACTGAAGGAGAGAAAATGTGCATTCAAGGCTCCTTGGCATTTTCTTGGCATCACCCCACATGGTGGAAACCAACTTTCTTTGAAGGATGCTGCTGGTGCCCCCATAGTTTCATTGCCATGGATACGTACACAGCTGTAACAATGCTGATCACAGCCTGTGTGGCTATTGTCCAGTTCCCCTGAAGAAATGGCATTCTGTCAGCTGCCCACCCTGGTGCTGTCACCTGCCTGATCCCTGAGAGAGGACTCCTCTCTGAGGCCAAACCTCCTAGGGGTCTGCAGTGAACAGACTCCCTCCTCGTCTCTGACTCTGAAACCCTGCTGTCCTCCCTCATTCCCTCATCGCACCCCTGATGCCCCACTCTAAAGCTGTCCACGCCTTTAATGATAGCAAGAGCTACCATTTATGTAACAGCTCTCGGTTTGCCGAGCATTTTACAGGTTGTATCTTCTTTTATCCTCATGACCTCCCTGTGAGGTCACTGCTATTGCAGTATCTCCATTTTACAAGTAGAGAAACTGAGGCAGGCCAGGTCCTCTCTGGAATGCTTGTTTCATAAGTAGCCAGCTTCTTGCATCTTCAGTCTTTTCCTGCTCCTCCATCTTCTGGTGATGCAGCCTCTCCAGCCTCCCTTGTGCTGGCTGCGCTCCCCCTCATTTCCTCCTCCCAGGTCACTGGTTGAGGTGGGGGTGTGGGAATCCTGCCGCTTCCTAGCTCTCCCTCTGCCACTGTCAATTCTCCCCTGAGATTCACTCAATCCCTGTCTACCACCCTCTCCAGATTCTGGTACCTGCCCTCTCCTGACCTCCTTCATTCAGTACCCGACTCAGAATCTTGCCCCCCCTTTGCCCCTGCATTCATACTGAGGGACTTCTGTGTACATGTTGATGCTCCCTCAGACACCCTACCTACCGAGGTTCTCAAGCTGATCACTCCCCATGACCTCCTCCAGCCAGAGCCTCAGAGGTTCCACTGCCATGTTGGTGAGCTCTGAGATCCCCTCATCTGTCTGGTCACGATCCATTGCCACTTCCCCTCTCCCTCTGCCTGCCAGTCCCAGGCCCTGTTCTCCATCCACACTGTGACCTCCAGGCCATCAGCCCTCTGCTAACACTCTCCTCCCTCATCCATCCTAAGCCCTCAGTGATCCCTCATCTCAGCTCTCCTCCCTTTAACATAGTGATGATCTGGCTCTACCAAGCCTCAGCCTCAGGGACTCCCCCCTCTGCTGCCTTCATGCTATGCATCTTCTGCTGAACAGAGCTGGAGGAAATCACAAGTCCACCATGGGGTATGCCACCTAACCCCACGTGGGCCCTCACTGCTGCACGGCCTCATCTAGTCACTGCCCACTGCAGCTCCTACGGCCTTCGGTGGCACTCTCCTCCCCTAGCAAACCCTCTCCCTTATCTCCAGTAAAACCAGTGGAGGGAAAGTAGGATGTGCTGCAGTGGGACCGAGCTGAGAGCCCCCCACTGGGGCTGGTCTTGCAGCAAGCCAGGTGGTGTTTGTCTGGCAGTGAGGCCAGCACATACTTGTTACATAATTAGCTGGCGAGCGTCGCCGTGCCCCAGATGGCAGCGTGACTGCCTTTGTTTGGATTCTGTCCCTTGGCGCTCACCTGGCGGTGGGATTGTAACTCTGGTCTGAAGGACTCAGCTGCTGTATCAGGAAGAAAGTAACATATTTACATTGTTTTCCATTCGACTCTGATCATCTTCTGTGCTTCTGTTTTGTTGTGATGTAACAATGAGACCTCACAGTTTCTCAAAACTGTTCACAAAGTCCCAGCCCTGACAAGTCCTGACAAGTTGGAAAAGCCTTGAGTTGTGGCCCTGCTGCCGTGCCTGGAGTACCATGTGCTGACATGTACCGCCCAAGCTGGCTGTGGTGGGAGAGGCTGGGCCTGGGTGCTCAGCTGCCAGGTCTCACAGATAGGAGACTCCCTCAGCCAAGATATGATGTATTATCGGGGGAATGGCCATACAGATGTTCTGAAGCATTGAAGAAGGTAAAGGAGGGTAGCCAGCTTGACAGGCCTGACACCAAGTCTGCACTAAGATCAGTTACAAAAATGGGTAAGGGAAGACTTAGGAAGACACGATTGTCCTCTTCAAATACCAGAGGGCTTAGTATATGAGCAAAGGAGTTGACTTGGTCAGAACTGGGTTTGGATCAGGGCAGTTAGAGGGAGGCCAAGCCAGGCTTAATACAGTGAGGCCTTGTAGGTAGGAAGCTTCCCATCACTGGAGACATGCAAATTGAGGCAGAAGCCACCTTTTGGGAATGTCAGAGTATAGCACTGAATTAGGCCCCAGATTGGAGCAGATGATCTCGCCTGCTGCTTTGGCATCATGGTCACCTGGGCCCTGGCTGAGCCACTTCCAGGCAGGTAGGCATCCATTGCTCCTCTGAAAATGATCATCTGGCTCACTGACTCCCAGCCTCTCCCAGCGAGAAGTTAAGCAACCTTATTACAATTAACAGCATCCGAGTTCACACCAGAGTGCTGGTTTCTGAACTACAGTCCATTGCCTTTTCTATTTTAGCCCTGGATCCATAAAGCAAAGAGTACCCAGAGTTGTGGGACCCTGTTTGAAAGGAAAACCAAAGCACAGTGCCAGGCCCCTCAAGGGTTGTTCAAAGAAATGCAAGAGATACTCAGGGGGGCAGAGCCAAGATGGCGGTGTAGGAGTAGCGAGGTACCACAGCTCCCACATAGCCACCTCAAATGCCCATAAAATAGACTCTAAACAAATTTTAGAGCTCCAGAACTCACAAAAATACACCTCCCACTGAAGGCAGCTCGGCAAGAAGGGATCATCTCAGCACTGGGAGCAAAAACCAGCCCAGCCTGAAACTGTGGCGTGGCTCTGCGGGCAGCCAGGACGAGCTGCAGCTGGAGCCTTCAGGAGAATAGATCAGCAGCAGCTGTGGCAGTTTCCAGAATTATCAAGCCATAAGAAACGGGGTCTAAGTAAAAGGTCAGTGGAACACGTCTAAAATTGGGGGAGAAAAGCAATTGGCCAAACTGCCTCCAGGACAAGGAAGCGGCAGAAGCGGAGGCCCTGCACCCGCCTCCACGTGGCTGCTTCTGAGCTCGCAGACTGCAGGGGGGCCAAGCAATCATTAAGAGGCCAAGTGCTCTTGCGTTGAGCGGCCTGGATCCAGATTGTGGTCTTGGGTGGTGGTGCTGGGGTGCGTTTTCAGTGAGCCAAAGCTGTTTGGGGCTGCAGCAGCCTCCGAAAAGTGCCGGCAGCTGGGAAAACCCCAGCAATTTGGGACAGAGCTTTCACCTCTGGAAGCAGAGTTCCACAGAGCTAAAAAATCATTGACTGGCCATCATGAGCAGGCAAAGTAAGAACAGCAACCAAACTCTAGATTCCTTCTTTGGGGACAAGAAGGATCAAAGCATGGGACGAGAGGAAGACAACACAGTCAGAACTCTCGCACCAAAAGCTTCCAAGAAACATGAAGACTGCCTAAAAGCCATACATCATTTTAAGAAGGATTTTGAAAACCAAA
>CM053585.1:377869037-377889076 GCA_028646515.1 Pseudochirops corinnae
TCCTTCTTTCCTTCCTTCCTTCCTTCTTTCCTTCCTTCCTTCCTTCCTTCCTTCCTTCCTTCCTTCCTTCCTTCCTTCCTTCCTTCCTTCCTTCCTTCCTTCCTTCCTTCCTTCCTTCCTTCCTTCCTTCCTTCCTTCCTTCCTTCCTCCCTTCCTTCCTTCCTCAAGCATTTATGAAGTGTGTGCTACATGCCACACCGTGTTGATTACTTTAGATACAAAGACAAAAATAAAACACTGTTTGCCCTTGGGGAGCTTATATTCTATCGGGAAAATTAACATAATAATGTGAACATAAAACATATATATGGGTGCAAAGGAGATTCAAAGTAACTTCTGGAGGTTGGGGGGGGGGGAGGGCACAAGTAGCTCTCAGTGTTTTCCCTATTTGTGAAATGGGGGGCTGGACTCAATGACTTCCGAGGGCCCTCCTAGCTTGGACACTGGGAGTCTCTGGGTTCTCAATGGACCTAAGCAGTTCTTCTCTTCCTGGGATGTTCACCTCAGCTGCTGCCGTTGGTCATCCTTGGGTCGGGAAGGATGGAGCTGGAAAGATCTGCTTTTTAAGCAGAGGCAGCGTGGAAAGTGTGCCAGCTTTGGAGTTAGGGGAGTTTGGTTTAAATCCAGGCTCTGTCAATCACCCAAGTGACCTTGGGCAAGTCTACTGCTGTCTCTGAGCCTCAGTTTCCCTATCTGTTCAACGAAGGGGCTGGATGAAATGGCCTTTTTTAGGGACCACTTTTATGATCCCTGTTTTATAGATGAGGAAGCTGAGGCTGAGTGAGAAGTGAAATGTCTAGGGTCACACAACTCCTAAGTGTGAGTGTCAGGATCTGAACTCAGGCCCTCTTGACTTCAGGTCCATTGTTCTAGCTTCTACTCCAGTTGCCTCAGGCATGTTCTGGGCTCCTGGGTCCAAGAGTAGCCAGGGTCATTCAGCATGATGGCTCTGTTTCCTGTAGGGTGCTTATCTTGAGAATGACATGGAAGTCAGGAGGTATAGACAGTACCACTCACACCCAGCCCTGAGACCCCTGCTCTAATGGAGATCATGCATGTATTAAGTACCTGCAGGGAACCTTCAGCAGCTAGGTGGCACAGTGAGTAGAGTGCTGGGCCTAGAGTCAGGAAGACTTGAGTTCAAATCCATCCTCAGACACGTACTAGCTGTGTGACCCTGGACAAGTCATTTAACCCCATTGCCTAAAACAGCCAAACCAAAAAAACCCATTAAGTTGGGCAGGATGGCCTTTGAGGCTCCTCCTAGCCCTGATATTCTTAGATCTTAGGTCGTCCCAGTCCTGACACTATTTCATGTTCTAATTTATTTGCCAACTCTGAAGTTCCTCGGATCTGTGATTCTAATATATTTAGAGAATGAAATTCCTGGTCTCTGTGGTGGCAAGTGCAGAGCCAGGATGCCTAGGTTTGAGGTCTGAGCCTTATCATCATAATAGCTAGTATTTATGTAACACTTTAAGGTACTTTTAACAATTTAAAGCACTCTGCACATAGTATTCTGTTTGTTTCTTACAGTAAACCCTGTGGGCTAGACACTGTTATTATCCCCAGTTTACAGATGGGGACACAGGCTGAAGCTGGATCAGTGGTGAAGCCTAGGGTCACATAGCTAATGTGTGTCTAAAGCAGGATTGGGACTAAGGTTTTCTTTATGGCTGGTGCAGCGCTCCATCCACTGCCCCACCCAGCTGCCTGTTAGTCCCTGGGAGGTGGTCTGTCTCTATGACTCTAAATTTCTATGTGGGAACAGGAGCTATCTGGAGACTGAAACTGGGTTTTAAGAGAACCATTGCTTTGTCTTGTGGTTTGAGCGCCCTCCAGTGGCCACAGGAGGAAGGAAAATGTTTTGTGTAGCCCTTGGCCGTACATTGGTTTGGGGCCTGAGGGTGTGGGTCTGGATTAGATTCCAGTACTCCTTCTTCTGTGACCCAGCAGCCCTCATTCCAGAGGAGGACAGATGTGATCCACAAGGGGGCCAGGAAGGATGCCAGCGGCTGTGCTAGGACCACTCCCTCCATGGGATGGACCTGGACACAGTCCCTCTTCTGACATTGACTGCCTACATGACCCTGGACAAACCTTAACTTCTCTGGGTTGTGCTCTCCTTATCTGTAAAATGACAGAGCCGGACTGGACCAGGGGTCCTTAATCTGGGGTCCATGGACAACTTCAGGACGTCAGAGCTTGGGTGGGAAAAAATATAGCTGTATTTCCACTCGCCTCTAAGTAATATTCAGCATTTCCTTCAATTATTTAAAAACCTGACTGCGTGAGGGGTCCATCAGCTTCACCGGCCCGCCTGCTGAGGGGTCTCTGGCTTCCAACCTAGGACTCTGGGTCCTGTGATCACCTCCAGAATGGCTGACTGTGACATTTAAGCAAGGAGGCAAAATGCTGGATAAGGTTTTGTAGCAGGAAGACCACTGAGCATGGAGCCAGGAGGCCTGGATTTAGACTTCAATCTTTCCCAGCTATATGACCCTTCAGCTGCAAAGCCTGAGTTTTTGTGGCACTGCCTGTCTCTCTAGGTTCTAGTAAACTTCAAATGTGCTATGGAGATACAATCATTAATATAAAAACAAAACATGGCAATGAAACATGAAAATGAAATGCAATCCAAACAACTGCACAAGGACAAGATAGACAGAAAGGGGGAAAGGGGCTAGACACCAGCCCACATGACAAAGATTTGGAGGCCTTAGTGGCCTCCAAACTCAGTATGAGAGCAGTGTGATGGGGGAGTAAAAAAAAAACCAGCCCAAATTTAACCTCAGGCTGGAGGAAAAGATGCTTAGTCTGGATGGAGACCAAAGACCTAAGTGAAAGTCCTGCCTTAGGTCTTTACTAGCTCTGTGTGACTGAAGGCCCATTGCTTAGCCTCTCAGTGAGCCATTCTTAGAGAATCCAAGACTGTAACTTACCTATGAGTCGCTATCTGAATCAATGGAAGGAATGTCCATTCTCTCACATAGATTAAATTACAGGTCCAGAGCCCTCCTGGAAAATTCCTTCTTCCCAGCCCAGTGACATAAATGCTTTGCAAACTGGAAAGGTCCATGCAGGCCTCTTCCAAGTCAGTCCACATTTGAAGTTGTGCTCAGTTTTAAGAGTGTCAAAGTTTGGAGGGCCTAGCCAGGACCACAAAGGACCTCAAAATCATCTTAAATAAGAATTTGTTGAAGGATCTGGGCATGTTTAGTCTGGAGAAGAGAATACTGAGCAGGGATGTGTGAGCAACCTGCAGCCTTTTCTTTGAAGGGCTGTCCTGTGGGTGAGGCCTTGGCCCCCGAGGGGAGGACCAGGATCATGGTGGGGAAGTTACAGGGAGACAGATTTAGGTGGGATGTCAGGACAAACTTCCTAACAATGAGAGCTGTCCAAAGGGGGACTTGCCTTGGAGAGGGTGAGTCCCTTGCCATTAAGCAGATTTGACATGAATACTGTAACAGGAATGGATGGCTTGGGGTCATATTGGACTTGGCTTCTAAGCTGGATATTCTGGGATTGGTCTTCTACCCTGACTTCCATATGGAGCTCATCTCCTTTCTGATCTGTTTCAGGTATGGCTCCTACCTGGTTTGGAAGGAGCTGGGGGGCTTCACGGAGAAGGCCCTGATGCCCCTGGGACTCTATGCAGGGCAGCTGGCTCTCAACTGGGCCTGGCCACCCATATTCTTTGGTGCTCACCAGATGGGCTGGGTAAGTTTGGACTCTGGGCTCTCTCTGCCTTTTATATGCCTGCCTCAGAGAGTGGGTGGAACAGGAGTTGTGACCTTCCCTTTGGTTACACTAAATGTTGTTTGGTAAGAGCCAAGGAAGAAAGCAGTGATGCTGATGTTAAATATTAATGGTGGTGGGAACGATGACAGAATCGATTCTTTGCTCTCCCCTCTCCTGATGCATCCTCAGCTCCTGCAGACTGGGAGCTGGAAAGGCTTTTAGCCTGTCTGGTGCCAGCCTGGGTGACTCTCTTCTGTGGATCAGCCTAGCTGAGGATGGCGGGCAGGGAGCTTCGTGGCCACAGAAATTCACTAAGACCATCTGCCAGGGGCTGTGATCTCCACTGCAGCACTTGGGATTTGAGCTGTTTGTTTGTGTGTGTGTGTGTGCGCGCACAGGCATGGGCAACCAAGCATGTTCTGAAGCACTAAGTACAAATTCTGTTAGCCCCATTTAACAGCTAAGAAAGTAGAGGCTGAGAGAGGTGACTTGTCTGAGGTCACACAGAGGATCAGTGCGAGGGCTGGAGTTTGGGGCTGGGTATCTCCTGATTTGAGCCCAAGGCTTCCCTGCCCTGGCCTTGCAGCCTCTCTCAGCTAAGGGGACCAGCAGCTTCTGCCTAGAAATTGCTCCACACTGAAGTTTCTGGCCTTGCACCTCGGGCCTGGGAACTGATCTTGCCACCCTCCCTCTCATCCCTTCGCAGGGCCTGGTGGAGATCATCCTGACCAGTGGGGCTGCGGTGGCCACCACTGTGTCCTGGTACCCAGTGAGCCCGACAGCTGCCCGCCTCATGTACCCTTACCTGGCCTGGATGGTGATGGCCACAACCCTGAATTATTGCGTCTGGCGGGATAACAGAGACAAAAAGCGTCGCCCTGATGCTGAATAAAGGAGCTCTGGGTTCTTCTTTGAGATGAGTCTCAGAACCGAGAGGAGGGTGTTACTAAAGCTGACCCGAGGCTCTCAATTGGAAACTTTCTCCTTAAGCGGGTCAGCGAGGCAGTGAAGCAAAGCACATTCCCTCTGTAGGTGGGGGCCGCCCAAAAGGTGGCTGGCACAATTTAAAAATTCCCTACTGATATCTCAAGATAGAAAAGTGGGCTGTGACCAGTTCCAGTTTTTTAATTGACCCCAGCCTCCACCATAAACCAGCTCTCCTGTCTGTGAGCCACAGAGCCAAGCCAAGCTTGGTCCCCCCTTTGGTCATACAGTGGCAGCTTAGGGCCCCAACTTTTATATGCAAATAAAGTTCACACCAACTATGTTGTGATGTAGCCCTTTGATGTGGAGAAGATCCCTGGTCCTTTCAGAAACTCACTGAATCATGTACAGAGTTTGTTCTAGGGGTGGGCAGGTGTGTGTAAAGAAGGCCGGCCTGGGAGTCCCAGAATCTGGAGGGTGAGATGGTTCAAGCAGCACCGCAAAGAAATCCTCACTGAAACACTTTGCTGGCAGATCTCCAAGGAGGAGCCCACTCCCCCATCTCCCCGCAGACAGCATATCCCACTGTGGGGGACGCTTAATAGCTGGGAATGATTTCTTGCCATCCAGCATCAGTCTGCCTCTCCTCAGCTTCTACCCATTGGCCCCGGTTTTGCAGACAGAACGAAGTTAATTCTGCTCCTGCTTTCACACCACAGTACGGTCTTTATTTTGAAAACTGTTTATTCATATTGTTTGACAACCCATCTATTCATGATCATCCTCACTGCATGCTTCAGTTCTTAGATCTAATTATTGTTCTTTGGAGGGGGGAGGGCAGGGTAATTGGGGCTAAGTGACTTGCCCAAAGTCACACGGCTAGTAAGTGTTAAGTGTCTGAGGCCAGATTTGAACTCAGGTCCTCCTGACTCCAGGGCTGGTGCTCTATTCACTGCACCACCTAGCTGCCCCCTTTTATTATTATTTTTTAAATTAAAAAAAAAAAGAGTTCCAAATTCCCTCCCTCCCCCAAGTCCCCCATCCCAGACCTTCTGATAACAGCTAACAGGCCTGCCTCTGCACTATACACATGGCGTTTCTTCAACTGTTGATCTTCATTTGTCACGAGCTCAAGGCCCTCAGTCTTCTTGGCTGCCCTCCTCTGGACACCGCCAGGTTATCAATATCTTTCTGACAAGATATTGGTGGTGCCCAGAATGAGCACAACCCAACAGGGGCAGAGTACAAAGAGACTGTTGCTTTCTAATAAGAAACTGGAAATCATGACTCTCTACCTGTGGCTTAGGATTTCATTAGCTTTTTTTCAGCTGGTGTAAAAGAAATTTTTTGAAAGTATGAGTCATATTGAGTTTGTGGTTTACTAGGAACCTCCCAGTCTTTTCTGTAATCATGTCTTCCCCATCTTGGACCAGTGACATTGATTCTTGGGGCACCCAAGTGTAAGACTTTACACTGAATCCTACTTTCATTGTATTAGTCAGCTCCATGCTTTGGCCCATCTTTGGATCCTAATCTAGGATGTTTGCAAAACCTGTCAATGGCAGACTGGATGATGGTGATGTTTAGGGCTAAGCTTGGGTGCCTAGGGTGCTTCACGGCCAGCCTGACAATCGAGCCAGTTGCTAAAATGGGACTTTTGTCCAAGTTCTTCTTCTGGAGTCCTAGATTTTTGGATGCAGAGATCGTGTTCAAGGACCCATTATTACCAGATAAGGTCACACAGGAAGCTGGTGATTACAACCTCTGGTCCAGGGCTCTGTGGGGCCGCACTGCCCTTCTTGACTGAGTGACCTCTGTGGGGCTCCATTCTCTCCTCTGGAGGATCTGCCAGGGCCAGGCTTCTCAGTCACCAAAGCCCTTTCAATATCCTCTCCTTCCATCCTCATGTAAGTCTCTCGAGGGTGGAAAGGGAAGGCACAATGTCTCTAGTTTGCAGACAAGGGAACTCTGGTACAGAGAGGGGAACCCTCACCCAAGAGGACACAGGTAAGCAGCTGTAAAGGAGTGAAGAAGTGTTTATTAGGCCCTCAATGTAAACCACACACAGTGCTAGGCACTGGAGAGACAGTTAGTGCCCTGGCACTCGGGTGGAATCACCCAGGGTCCTTAGGGTGAGTGGCAGAGCAGGTGGTCAAGTGTATTCCGGGCTCTAAGACCTCTTCCTGCTTTAAAAGGATGAAACAGTTCCTGACCTCAAGGAACTTACAGCTGGCTATGCCAGAATTACAATGCAGAAGGTGACTGTGAGGAGACATTGTATTTGAGATTCAGATATGGGGCAGCCTGAGGAGTAGGTGAGATGTCACTGACAAGAGATGAAGGACCTGCCGGGCTGGGGGGATGGTAGGATGCTCCCAGGGGTCTCAAGGCATAAGAACTGGGGGAATGGAAATGGGAACCCAGAAACCTGACTCAGTTTCCTTACGTGGGAAGACTCCCAACTCCAGGAACCTTTTAGTGAGACAGGAACCATCAAGTACTTCAAGAGGCCTTTAAAAACTAACCCTTGGCCTCTAATTCTCTCTTTAGTGACTGAGAAGCACTTTCCCTACCACTCCATTTATCTAAAGCCCGTTCACAAAGCCCCAGGGCTCTGGAATCCAGCCTCAGCCATCAGAAGGCTTGGTGAGATCACTGGGGCCCCACCCAGCCTCCACAATTTCCAGGTGCTCCAGTCTCTTTCCAGTTGACTTATGTCTGAGACAAACCATTCCTCATCTAGGACAGTCTACCAAGGCTGGTGAGAGATGGCACCCCATCTTGCTCCCTTCCTGTTCTCTGGGCTGGCCCGTTTCTGCCTACCTGGGAAGGAAACACCGTGGTTCCATTGCGCCCTTCCTCTCCCCATCGAACTGTGTCTCCCTGGGGTGGCCTGAGCAGGGAAGGGAACTGTTCTGGCAGCCCTGCACACAAGGCCCCTTGTCTGAGTCACTGAACACCCTGAAATGCCTCCAAACCCCCAAGGATGCTGGTAACTCACCAGAACTCGTTCACTGGCCAACAATGACCAAGCTGCCCCCCAGGCCCATCGTCCCCTCCCCACAGAGCCCTCTGCCCTGTGGGCTCCATGGGGAACAATGTCTCCTCCTGGGTTAGTGACAGCATGGAGGGCCTGGCTCTTCTCCCAGGACTCAAGACATGGTCACTTTTGGGGAGGGATGTTGGAGAGAGGGCGCTCTGTGATTGCTCCTCAGATCTCCAAACCTTCCTTTGTCAGATGCTCTGAGATCTTTGTGGGTGTCTGGGGAGTCAGACTGTCTGGCTTCCTCCTAATTGGTGTCTCTGCCTCTATTTAAGTAGGTGCTTAATAAATGCTTGTCCAGTAGCTCTAGGAGCAGGGCCTAGGTAGCCCTCCTGAACCTAGGCCCCATCTAGAAGACTGCCCATTCAAGGTCACTCTCCACATGGCTGTGAAAGTGATTTTGCTCAAGTACAGATCTGACCACATCACTCCCCTACTCCACAAACTTCACTGGCTCCCAAATGCCCCCAATATCCAACAGAACACATTTAGCTTCTGAAACTTGTCACCACCTGTTGTCCAGCCTCATTGTCCCTTCTCTGCTCTGCATACACGACCCCCCAACCACCACCTGGGTGCTTCCATGCCTGCAACGACACATTCCCTCTTCACTCACCCTCTACAGAACCCTTCTCTTCTTTTCCCCACCCCTCCTACATGAAGCCTTTGCTGTTCTCCCCCACTGATGTCCTGCCCCCTCAAACTCCTCTGCATTGCATTACTGGGCTTTATGCTCTGTGCTAGAAGGGCCATCTTCTAGCTTTGTGGGTGGGAGCGCTTCATCCTTTATCCTGGGCATACCAGGCATGTAGTGACTGACTGATGTGGGGAGGGGCAGGTGGAGCCGTGGGCCGGCCTGCCTGCTGCCTGGCCTGGGACGTGACCCAGGGGACAAGGATCCCAGAGAACGGGGTGGTGTGCTTGGGCTTTGACCTGCATCACGACAACCAAGAGGAACCCAGTGTTGGGGAGGGGCCCTCCAGAAGGATGCCCTGATGGCTGCTGACCAGAACACTTCTCACAAACCGGGAGGTTCTGATGTGTGAAAGGGCTGCCATGATTTAGCCAGCACCCAGGGACTGCAGAGACTGACAAGGCTGGATTAGATAGAAAGCAGGACTTTATTGTGATTACAAGTCACGGCAAAGAACAGCTCTCCGGGTACATTCAGTGATCCTTGCTCGGCAGGAGTATCCTTCAGGCCAAGGTCAGCGACCACAGCCTGGGGGGCACAGGGCAGGAACGCAAGAGAGCAGATCATCACTTGCACCCTCCCCCTGCCCGAGATCTGCTGCCACAAAGCCTCACATTTATCGGAGGCGTCCTGTCCTCATGGCTGCTGAGAGAGGCAGCCAGGGTGAGGACTGTTAGCCCGTTTTGTAGATGCGCAAACTGAGGAAGCCTGAGTGACCAGCTCCCAGCCACAGCTTGCAGATACCAGAGGCTGGCTCAGGCCCGGGCTGAGCAGGAAAAGAGGGCGGCCTCTTTCTGTGACTGACGACATAGCGTGCATTCCAACCTCTCAGACTAAAAACAAAGCATAACTTCTTCAGGGTCCCTTTAAAGGACAGTCTTTAAGCCTTTAAAAAACAGATGACTGAGGTGTTTAGATCTAAGAGAAAACCAATGGCAACCAGACACATTGAGGGCTGTTGAGCCTTGAAACCCTGACAACCTGAATGAGACAGTAAGTGAAGCCAGTGGGATGTGTGCACGGGTGCGTGTGTGTGTGTGTGCATGGGTGCGTGTGTGTGTGCACACGTGTGCATGGTCCCGAATCCCAAAGAGACAATAAAGCTGAGCAGAGCCCGAGCCCCTCTGGCACCTGTGACCAGCCACCTCCACTCCTGTGAGTCAGCTGCCTCATCTGTAAAGTGGGGACACTCACCCTAATGACAACGTCAGAGAACCGTGAAGAAGAGCTTTGTGCCTGTGGCCAGTCACACACAGACCGGGCCAAAAGGCTTCTCTGGCAAACACTCAGTCCTCTTCATTGAAGGGTTCCCTGTGTGACGCAAGGCTGTGGGGAAACACAATTCCAGAAGATTCCACGAGCTCCCGTGGCCCACTTTACACTGGGAAGAGGGGAAATCATGGAATGAAGTACCCTCTGACGTCAGCTGGCAGCGAGAGAGCGCGGCTCTCAGAGAGAATAAACATACACCCGTGTCTGTCTGGGCTAGCAATGAATGGGACCTGCAGGTCCTGCCCCTCAAGCAAAGTCGATGTACAAAGTGACCGAGCATGGTCAGTCGCCCGCACCCATTACAAGCAGATGCTCCCTATCTTCACTGAGCTTTTCAGACCCCAGAGCTCCCCATGGTCGCTGTCTCTAGACCCTGAGGCACATGAGGGAGAAAGCATGGGGGAGGGGAGCATCTGGGCCTAGATGATGCAGGTCACATGACAGTTCTTTGTCTCATCCAGGAATAAGGCGCTGAAGATATCATTGAAGAAGTTGGGGTGGTACTTGCAGGCCCTCTCACAGTCCGGGTTGAAGTTCACCTCGAGGATCTGGGGCTGCATGATTTTCTGGCCTAGGGTCAAATACAAGTGGGTCACACTGGGGGTGTCTGGTGCCCACACCCTGCCTGGAGAACCTGGGCCATCCTGGGCCCTTCTCTGGCTGAGCTCCCTCTGCCCCCCCCATTGCCCCTTACTCTACAGCTCTGTGCCCCTGTCTTCTCTACACAGGCACATACACTGCCCACTGCCCCGGGCTGCTGCACGGAGCTGTCCGCCATCCCTCCCTAAGGCGTCTGCATCCTTCTTGGCTCAGGGACCCAGGGACCCCTTGAGGGGCATGACTTCAGTCTGAGAGCAAGAAACAGCCCTTCCCCACATGGAGGCCACACACACACACACACACACACACACACACACACACACACACACACACACACGCACGCACACACACATACCCCCCCACCCATGTAATCTCCTCTACTGACTCACCCCCCCATATCCCTGCCTCTTAAAGGTGGGCACAACCCTGGGCTGTTCCAGGCTCCTCTCTACATTCTCTCCCCTGGTGTCCCTATAGGAGGAGGGTAAGAGCACAGCTCCTGCTCAAGCTCCAGTGATCCCCATCGCCTCCAGGAGCAAACATAAACTGCCCTCTAAGTCTGGGGAAGCTCTCTGCTTCCTGCTCAGTGCGGCCTCCCAGAATCCCCTGGACACTGTTTCCTCCTCTACGTGGACCTGGCCAGCCAGCCTGCCCTCTGCCCCCACACGCCACTGCCCACTCTCACCTCATCTCTCCCTGGCCAGGCCCCAGGTCTGGTATGCCCTCCCTTCTCACCTCCACACAATCAATTACTTGTTGATGGACTGATTGAACCCAAGTCCTGGACGCAGAACAGGAGTGCATCTGTCCTAAAGAATGGCCTCTGGGCTCAAGAGGATGCCAGCTACTCTGGATCACCGTGAGCCCACCTGAGGGCTAACCTTACGGGCAAAGCACAGACCAGCCCTTTCTGTAATTCATCTTTTGACAAATATTCAAGAAATGGATAAAGAATCATTCAGGGATATCCTGCCCAGCCCAGCCAAAGTCAACAGCATGTTGCAAAAAGGCCTGTGCAAAGCCTCCTGGGACGTCTGGCCATCCCCAGGCCTTGTGCAATGTTTTCAGAGAGCCAATGGGAGATGTCAGCACAGGCGATGTTTTCTGGGCTCAAAAGCCTCTGGGAATGCAGGAGGGCAGAGGGGAAAGAGCTGGGCACACCAGCAGGAGCCTTGGGCATGAGCCTGGCTAGCACACATCTTGGTGGTTCCAGCCTGGGGACATCTCCATTCTCTCTCTCTATCCCTCTGTCAGGGGCTGGGGGGCTGCCTCAAGGAGAGGCCCCTTCCCCCTCCCATGACCTAGGGTCATACAAGTCTCTTAAACTCACTTTCCTTTATAAGAAGACTAGGGCCCTTGTGCCCTTTGCCCTCCAGTCCAACAAACGGACTCCCATCCTTACCAGGGACCGGCTGGGAGGAGGGTCACAGTGAGGGATGTGCGGGACCTCGGGGGACACCACTATGGCGCTGCTCCAGCTGGACCGCCTTCTCCAGGTCCAGGACTGAAGTCCTGGCTCCATGGGTTCTTACCACGAGCAGAGCTCAGAGCCAAGTCTAGAGGTGCTCCATCTCCAGAGTGGGTAGATGATGCCAACACGAGGGACCACAATACGAATCACATGGAGGTCCTTGAGGGGCCTCTGAAAACCCAAGGCTCTGGGAGGCCCAAAGGTCATAGACTAAGAGGGAAAGCCGAGCAATGGTGCAGGGGAAAGGGGGAGAAAGGTGCGGGTTCTCTTACTGTCAGGAGGAGAGTGGTCCCACTTCAGCATGAGGTCGATGGCGTACACGGCTCTTGACGAAGGGTAGTCACAGACCCCCAGGGGTGGGGGCTTGGCTGTAGCGGCCCGAAACAGCTCGGCGAAGGCCTTGAAGATGTTGGCCTGAGAAAGAAAGGAAGAGGATGAGGGGGGTCCCAGGTCTTCCCCACATGAGCGGCTACTGAGGCCGCCCTGTGTCCACGTGCTCAGTGGGGAGCCTGGCTCGGAGCCGCCTGCCTGGGATGGTCGTGAGGGGTCAAGAAGGCTTCTCCCAAGCTGCTGCCTGCTCCTCTATGAGACTGTGGAGCGCCTGAGCCTGGCCTCCCCGCTCCCCTGGCTCAGCAGGGCCCCTGGGAGGCCCAGAGGACAGGATATCTGGGAGAGGGACCTCAGCAGAATGTCCAGGCCACTGACGCTTGGCCTGGAACCCAACATGGCTGGGGCTGGGCTACTTTCTCAGCACCAAGAGAAGGGTCCTCTATGTGAATGCCTGCATGCAAAGCCCTGTGCCAAGGCCTGGACTGGCCCTGCCATCATGAGCTGATGTCCGGGAGAGGCCGGGGCTGAGGCCAGAGGCAAGTCCTCTGCCTCTCACCGAGCCTCAGTCTCCTCATCAACAGAATGGGCATAACAAGGCACAGGACACTCTGTGACCCCAGAGCAGGACCATGAGCCCCAGCCCCCCCATCCATGTTCACCTAGTCAGCAGTCACCCCATGGCTCACCCACCTGCACGCTCTGCCACGGGTATTCCGGGTACTGCTTTTCAAACAGTGGAATGAATTCATTGTAGTGAACCTGAAACAGAACAAGTTTCATGAGAGCAGGGGCTGCACCTCCTGGGGCCTGGGAGGGGTAGGGAGCTCCTGAGACCCCTCTGATTCTACGGTCCTGCCCAGGTGCTGGGTAGCACTCTGTCTGGTCACATATGCTGGGTCTGCCAGTACTCCTGGGTGTCCCCTCCTCGTGGCCCATCAGGTAGTCACCAAGCCCTGCAGTGTCTCTCTTGTAATTAGCCTCAGCAACAGCTGCTACCATGGCTTCCTGCCCACCTATGCCACACTCACACCCACCTTCCTTGCACGCAAGACCTGCCCAAGCCCTGCAGCTGTGGCCTACGACCCACCAAGTCAAAGTGACATTCTCTGCCTGCATTTCTAGGCTCCCTGCGATCTAGCACCAGACTCTCCTATCCTCTCTAGATGCCACATTCACTCCATATCTCCCCACCCCCACATAACCAGGGTGTACTGTGTGCCCTGACCAGCACACGGCTGCCATCCCTCCTCTGGCTGGTGAATTCTCCCCACTCCTCAAAGCCTCCCTGGAATCTCTCAGAAGGCCGCCCTCCAGCCCTGGGCATTACTTGGCCCTTGCAGGGGCACCACCCATCACTCTGTGACAGTGCCCAATAGCCTGTATGCAGATGCTGGCTAAGAGGCTGGTGAAGCAAGCGCCTCCTCCCAACTCTCAGCCTGTTCTGTCTGAGATGGATGGACTGGCAGCTCTTCCAATCTATCCTCCCTATCCCAGGGGCCCTTCCATGCTGCTCACCTGCTTCAGGGGCACGTCAGGGTCGTAGTTCATCACGGTAAAGTGCTTTTCATAGTCGTCCAAATCATTGAGTGCAAAAGCCCTGGGACAGACACGGACAAAGAAGGAGGGAAGGGAGAGGAAGAGCTGAGCCCTGCATGGCTCTCTGGGAAGCTTTGAAAGACAATGAAGCGAGTGGGAGAGCGTGGGGACCATTCCATTCCAGAAGGATCTGGTCCTGTCTGGGAACAGCCCCCAACCTGTCTCTGTGTGACGTGTCCTTTACTACCCCTCGCTAGAACAGATTCACCATCTAAAAAAAAAGTCTTTACTTTTTTTTCTTTTGTATTTTGATAAAACACTGAAGAAGCTGGAGCACTTAAACTTTACCTTGGGAAAAAAAGTCAGAACTGGTTTGTTTGGTGTGGAAACTCTTACTGTGTTCAATATACAATCAGAAACCAACTGTCTTGTATACTTGTTTTCAGTTTCCATTTCAACAAACAAGCACTGTAATTTAAGCTATTAGAATAAAATCTGTAAACTGTGTAAAAAAAAAAGGCCAAGCCCAGCACCCCGGCCCCTCCCCTCCATCCCTGTGATTACCGATTGGAGAATCGCAACCAGAACACATCGTAGGCATAGAGTCTCAGGGGCCTGACAGAGCGCAGCAACACAATGTACCGGATGTCAAACTTGACCATTCCCACATCTTCTCGGTGGAATAAGACAGGGCTCTCTATGTACTTGGAGACCACCTGGGGGAGAGGAGGGACAAAATGGGAATGGACAGCAGACACTCCTGACCATGCAGGCCCCAGACTTACAAGGCCTGGCTGTGACTGCTCAGGGTGCCTTGTTTGGTTCCAAAGAAAACTTTGGCACGTGCACATGGGCACAACTTATTATCATGAGGAAAAAAATCACGCTATTTTAAAAAACCACTACAGAAAAGAAAAAAGTACCCTTCTGCACAGCACGGTAGCAAGAGCACTGGGCTTATTTATAGTGAGGAGACCTCTGATGTTAACTGTGTGATCATGAACAAGGCATGGCCCCCTCTCAAGCCTCAGCCTCCTCGCCTGAAAGGAGCTGATGGGGCCTGCATGGCCTGCCTCACAGGCTTCACGGATTTAGAGCCAGACGCACCTCAGAGGTCATCTGGTCCGACCTCCTCGTTTCACAGAGAAGGACACCGAGACCATGGAGGTTAGGCCACTTGCCTAACAGAGAATCTCTGGGCAGACCACGCTTTGTGCCTCGCTGTGGTCACGATACTTTAATCCTGAAAATCTTCACAGCCCGGCGAGGCTGGCGGATCAGACAGAACTGTCTTAGCTGGACAGGCTCAGGGGATTAAATGAATTCCCAGGGTCACATGCCTTCCAAGTGGCCGAGCTGGGCTTTACCAAGGCTCCTGGACCAGCCCAGGCCACGCTGCCTTCTCTTCTCCCCTGAAAGGCTGGGGCCATGAGCAGGCTTGGGAAGAGTAGAGAACCTCCAGCTTTTGGGTAATACAGAGTTAATGGCACAAGTCCTCTAGCGTGTATACCAGTGAGCTGGAAAAGTGCCTCCAGGGAGGGAAGGCTGGAGGTGATTGCTATGTGTGCAGTGACTCTAAAGGCCACCTTAACGTTGTGAAATATACAGAAAAAGTTTAGGTGTGCAGTGACTCTAAAGGCCACCTTAATGTTCTGAAATATGTAAAAACTGCAACTTTCCCTTCAGTTTTAACGTTTAAACACGTGTGCTCAGGGTGCTTGGGCGGGAACAGACATCTGGCCAGTCCCAGCTTGGACTCACCTTTGGGGCACTCTCCCGGAGTCGAATGATATTATGGAGGCTGTTGGTGACGTGAGTGTCTAGGCTTCGAGCCAAGTTCCACGGCTTGCATATCCAATGATTGTCTTCTCCCCTGTGACAATAGGCAATCTTGGTGAGATAGCTTGGCATCTGCCCCAAATGACCCCGACATGACCCCAGGCTTCATTTTAATGAAGCTTGACTTATGGGAAGAGCCAGGGATTCCCAGCGGGTCCTCAATGGATGGAGATTTTGATAACCTCCTGATGGGTTCAAATGTGGTAAGAGAAAATTCCCAAGAATGACCAGCATCTGATCTGGTCTAATTCTTTGGAAGGGATGGGGCAAATTCACTCTGCATCTGTGCAGGTGGGCTGAATGTTATTCACTCCTAAAAGCTTCCTATGAGCCTAACCACCCTAGAGAGGGGCTGGGAGAAGGCAGGTTTGGCTCAAAGTAGGTGTGGCCATGGGCTGGCACCTGCCCTCTGCTCACTGGCCTGTCCTGGGAGCCAATGAGAAGAACCTCAGAACTTCAGAATGAGGATTCCCAGTCCCACCTCAAGCTCAAGCAGAAATCCCTTCTGACATTCGTGACAAGTATCACTGCAGCTTCGGTTGTAGTGGGGCAACTCACCCTCCGGTGCACTGGCCAAAGTCAGGACTGAAAGGGCCCTGAAAGCACCCCAGGGCCAGGTCCCTCCTTGGTGTGAAGCTATGAGGTGGAGTCCAGGGGATCCAGGGGGTGAGCAGCAGAGTGAGAGGCAAATCCGGGCTGGCCCACTTGACATTTCATCTCCTTTGCACTACACCATGAGCTTTTGCTACTTGGCCCTGGAAAGCTCTCTTTATCACTGGTTTTCCTTACATTCTACCAAATATGGCTCCCTGTGGTTCTGCTCTCAGGGGCTGAGTACAAGCTGTCCAGTCCCTCTTCCACCCAGCAGCCTGAGAGACCTGTGCAGATGGCCAGTGTTCTCCCCAAGGCTGAATGTTCTTGGTTCCCTCAAACATGTCTAAGGACATTGTCCTGCTCCACTACACAGCTCCCGACGTGGCCAGCAGCACAGTCTGCTTCGTGCTCCTGCTGTGGGCCTGGCCCAGGGCTCCCTGACCACAGCCGGACAGGCTTCAGCTTCACTGACCAGAGGCTTCCCTCACTGGCTCTGAACACTGGCCTAAAAGCATGTGCAAACCCTGGGACAGGTGTCTCCTTTACAGCTTTCCCAAAGAGGAGAAAGACCTCTAAAGCAGAGTAGCCCAGATCTTGGTTCCCAAAGCAGCCTTCCTTCTTCCAGACATCTCCCACTGTTATAAAGACTTTTCTAAAATAGCTACCCTTGGATTGATGTTACGCCCTCGGGGCCAAGCAGAGCCAGTTAGCAGACAATAAACAGCCTTTCCAGTATGTGCAGGCGGTGATTGTGGGCCCCTGAGTCTTGCTGAGGTTAAAGCACCCGACTTTAACTGCTGGCTGCTTAACATGTGGCGGCCTCCTCTGGACAAACCTGTCACAGGCTGATCAGGACAGTCCCTTTTCTAGACTGGTGTGTCAGGCCAATTCCCAGACTCACAGTGAGTCTGCAATTCTCCACCAGGCTCTCTTCACATGACGCTTAAGCACCCCTCCTCCACCCGCCCCACGAAGGAAGACACACGTGGTTTGCTCGGCCCCAAAGGGTGGATATTCCAGGGAAGCAGGGGTAGCAGAAGCATGAGCACTCCCAGAAGATCTGCATTTGGAGTCTTCTCTCTTGGAAACGTCTTCTGCAGGGGGAAATCTTGCCTGACTAGTCCCATTCAACTGCTCCAGCTTCCTTTCAGCCTTGGTTTTACACCAAAGGTTTCTGTACACACACACAAAGAGCTCTTGGGGTCTTTTTAAAGGGGGGAGAAGGGGATAAGCCTCTATCAGGCCTCCACTCTGTGCTGAGTGTTGGACAGATAATTCCCTGGCCCTCAAAGTAACCCCAGGAAGGAGGTGCCGTCATGATCCCCACTTTACAGCTGAAGAAGCTGAGGTGGACGGAAGTGAAGCAACTGCCCAGGTTAACACAGCTAGAAGTGCCCGAGGCTGGATCTGAACTCAGGACTACCTGTCTGCAGGCCCAGCGCTCTATCCGGACGAGAAGCAATGTGAACAGTGGACGGAAAGACTGGCTGCCTACTAGCTTTTTGAGCTCCTCTCCTTCCCACCTGTAGAATGGGGGTAACAGGGTCATCCCACACAGATGTTGTGAGAAAACTGCTTCAAAAGCCTCCATGTTCTAGGGAACGGACGACCAAGTGAATGGAAGGAAGGAGAAGACTTCACTAGGTGTGCTGTCCCCAGAGCAGGGGGGTCTCTTCGTTCATCTCTCTGGGGCTGAGCACCTTCCCCGATAACACAGGCAGTGAGAAGACAACAGACTCTGGACGAGCTCCGAGAGCAGAATGCCAAGGATGGGGAGCAAGGTCTCCATTAGCCCCTCGCCTTTCTAAAGGGCCTGGGGGCTCACCAAGTGCGTCCCCCACAAAGGCCCGTGAAGCAGGATCACCCAGCGGCTCACATGCCTGGAGAAGGCTTCCCATGCATTGTTGGTAGGCGGGAGTCTCCTCACTTTACACATGAGGAAACAGGGTTGGGGAGATAAATGTAACTTGCCCAGAGGCACAGGGCTTCTAGGGAGTGGAGCCTCGCTTTGTAGCCAGGCCTTCCAGCTTGAATCCAGGGGTTGGTCCAGCCTGCTGCCACTTGTAGGATGTGGGGGCCTGGACGGCACAATGAGCAAGCCTGCTTAAGGGCAGGAAGCCCTCAATCATGTTACTAACTAATGAATTACCTCCTTTCTCGTTGCTGGAAGTAGCTGATGAACTGGGGCAGCTCTGTCCGGAGGTTGAAGGTCCGGGGCAGCCACCGAGGCCCTTCAGGGCCCCCTGCTCGTCTGGAGATGGAGGCAAGGCAGTCCTTCACTGTCAGGAGGTTCTCACAAGGGAACTGATTGAGCATCACATGGGGCCTTTCTTCACTGAATTTCCTACAATTACATTAAAGACTCACATTGACAAAAGTTATCTCCACATCTATCCTGTCATTCAGTTTTTACAATACTTCTTCCAACTAAAATCCTACAGGACGACAGACTGGGGAAGGGCTTAGTGAAGTCAAAGAGCGGGGACCTGTGACAACCAGCTTCATGCTGTCTGCAATAAAGCGAAACCTTGGAGAAAGACAGAAGCACTTTGACAAGTCTGAGACTCAACTTCTACTGTGCAGCAAGGCAAGACACACATGAGGAGTTCAGCGAAACACAACAGATTTGCATGGATGGATGCAGAATGGAGAAGTGGAGCCAGGGAAATTCCCCTCAACTACAACAATACACAAGAAAACAATCCTTGGAGGGAGCCCAGTCCATCCAGAGAAGAGACATTTCCTTCTCCTAGGAAAGAGCTGGAGCGCCACAGCAGTGCGATGAGGTTGACCACAGATGTTCATTTGGTCTTGGCCAGGAGGGGGACCCAGGGTGGCAGGACAGAGGGTGGAAAACACTGGTACAAAGCATCAGTAAGAGCCCGGGGAGGAAGAAGTGGAGCTGCCCTTACCTGTAGTCTTTGAAATGCGAGAAGTTGTACAAGATGTCTGCCTCGGCCTCGGTGGTGGTGAACTGAAACCGGGGATGCCTGAGGTTGTTGAGTACCTGCTGGAGATCTGTGTAAACCCTAGAAGGGAACGAAAAGCCAAACACGTGGGGTTCCCCTCCCCCTTCCCACCCAAAGCAGCCCAGTGCCTCTTCCAGGTCCTGACCCCAAGCCTCCGAGCTGGATCAGAGCCAGAGATCTGGATTCAAATACTGCCTCAGACCCTCAGCAGCACTGTGGCCTGGAGCAAGTCACTCCCTTGCTTCCTCCTCTGTAATTAATGAGAGGTTTCTACTCTAGCTTCCAAAGCCTGGATTTATGGTCTACAGCCTCCTTCAGTCAACCTCTGCCCTGCACAATCCCACCATGACCGTGTTCTCCATGCGACCTGATCACCTCTCTTCTTCCTAGAATTGAGCACCTGCAGCTGAACACGATGTTCCAGATGGGGCCTGACCAGGGCAGAAGACAGCAGGACTCTGGTCTTCCCTGGTCCCAAACTATGCATGTTTCTCAGTGCCTGAGGCTCCCTCCCTTCTCTTGACTGGAGCAGAGATGGGGAACCCACAGCTTCGAGGACACGTTTGCCCCTATAGGTCCTCAAGTATGGGCTTTTGACTGAACCCAAACTTCCCAGAACAAATCCCCTTAATAATAAAAGGGTTTGTGGGGGGGGGCGGAGCCAAGATGGCGGCGTAGCAGCAGCAACATATCGCAGCTCTCACATGGCCACCCCAAAATACCCATAAAATAGGACTCTAACCCAGTCTTAGAACTCCAAAACGCACACAAGGATACTTCCCACTAAAGTCAGCTCGGCTACGAGGAACCATATCAGCACTGTGAACCGAAACCAGCCTGGCTTGCCGCGGCTGTGCCCTGGGGGCGGCCGGGCAGGAGGTGCAGAGAAAGCTCTCAGGTGAGCGGATTAGCGACAGCTGCGCGTGGGGATTGCGAAAGGGGGAGATAAGCAGTCCCGCCGAAAGGTCTCCAGAGTGGAAAAGAGAAAGGCAGAGGTTTTGCACCCGCCTCCGTGTTGTAGCTTCC
>CM053585.1:377897472-377915655 GCA_028646515.1 Pseudochirops corinnae
ACTGCTCAGTCTGTTAGCTAATGCAAGAATCATTCTACTCTTTGGGGGAGGGGCGTGGCAGTCTAGACCTACCTGTGATTCCATCTGTTTGGGGACCTCCAAGTGAGAACTTCATCTACCAATGCAGATGCGCCTGCTTTGCGATTTATGACTAGCATCGTGGGGTGGCTAGGTAGCGCCATGAATAGAGCGCCGGCCCTGGAGTCAGGAGGACCTGAGTTCAAATCCTTTCTCAGACACTTCATACACACACACACACACACACACACACACACACACACACACACACAAAACTAGGTGTGTGACCTTGGGCAAGTCACTTAATCCCAATTGCCCTACCTCCCCCCCCCTCCAAAAAGCTAAAAAAAAAAAAAATACTAGCATCATCTGCTCTGAGAGGTTAACCGCAGTCCCACAGCCAAGACCTATAAAGAGGCAGGACCCAAACACAGGTCTTCCTGCCTGTGTCCTCTTTCTACATTTACAACTAAGTAAATGCTGAGTATCTGAGATGCCAAGTGCCAGTACTAGGAATATGGTGACATTCTTCCGGTAGCAGAGGGAGTTCTAGGGGGAAGAGCCTGGAATGGAGATTCAGAAGAGCTGTCCAAGGGTACGTGGGTCAGTGGCAGCTCTGCTGCTTCCTGCCTAGGTGAAAGCCACTTCTTTCCCCATCTGTTGTTCTTGTTCATCCTTCGTTTTTGACATCACCGGCGAAGTCTTGTCTCGCGTGTGAATCTGGGTGAAGCGAGGCGGAGTGGCACAAAGCCAGCAGCCTGTTTCCCTTTCGGAGTCCCCCAAGTCCAGTGCCGGACAGAAGTCTACTGGCTGGAGATGGCCGGGGGCAATGTCTGAGCAAGTTCTCGGGCTCCTCAGCCCCCTCTCCAGGCACCTGCCTTCGAGGCTGCTGGAGCAAACTGTTCTCATCCTCCGTACTCAATAGGGCAGGTTTTCACAGCCTGGGGCACACATCCCCCAAACTCCCCCGCCGTCTGAGGCCTGTCGGGGGCTCTCAGTCTGGTTTAGCCGGTCTGCCGAGAGGTTTTACCCAGGTGCCCAGGCAAGAGACTGAACCTTTTTGAGCCTCGGTGGCCTAACCTGTCAAATGACCTTTATTATTACCTATTTTGTGTTATATTAACGTTCCCACTAATGTAGGGAGAGGTGCGCTTTGGAAACCGTGTGGGGCCGGAGAAATGGTGGTTGTCGCCTTTATTATTATATTATTAAAATTCATTATACTTATTGTTACAGTTAAGAAGAGAGCAGAGGGGCAGAGGGCGCTGCAGGAAGGCGAAATTTTTCTTCCGCAATCCAATTTCCGCGAACGGAGCCCGGAGCGAGCTGCGCGCGCACCCACGCGGCCTTCCGCACGGGGCGCGTCAGGCCGTTGCTAAGGTGGCTGCGGCGTCAGTCATGGCGTCAGTTCTGGCGGCGCGGCTCCGGCTAGGTGCTGGGGCCGCGGGCGCGCTGCGGGTGCGCTTCTGGTCCTCGCGAAACCGGGACCCCGCGGGGCCGCCGCCGCCGCCCGAGGCGGTGGACGTGGAGGCGCTGCTGAAGGACGCCACGGTGGACGAGGGCCCGAAGCCGGGGCCTCGACCTCGGCCCGGCCCTGAGAGTACCTCGGTGCTTCTCTTCCCGGGCCAGGGCAGCCAGGCCGTGGGCATGGGGCGCGCACTGCTCCGCTACCCGGGCGCGCGCGCGCTCTACGAAGCCGCTGGGCGCGTGCTGGGCTACGACCTGCTGGAACTGAGCTTGCGCGGGCCGCGCGAGGAGCTGGAGCGCACGGCGCACTGTCAGCCAGCGCTCTACGTGGTCTCGCTCGCCGCCCTGGAGGCGCTTCGACAGTGGCGGCCCGAGGTAAGTCCCGCCCCCTCCCATGCCTCAGCCCGCTGCGCGTGAGCGCCCTCGCCATCCGGGCCACCGTATCCACTTCGCCCCCCTCCCTTCCCCGTCCCAGCCGTGAATCCTCTGTCTACTCCTCCGTAAAAAGGGACTACTCCTACTGGGCAGCTTTTGTGCGCTTTGCAGACCTGTAAGACATTACGAATGTCAGAGGGAGGAAGCATCTGGAACTGCAAAGTCGCCCGAAGTAGACATTCCAAAGTTCCTCTGATTTCCATTTCCCGCCCTCGGACTGGAGATTTCCTCAGAGCGGGAGGGGTAGGGGACCGGCACGGTCTTCCCTCTTAGATGCTGGGCAGCTGCATCCCTAGGGTCAGCCCGGCCGGCTCCGGCCTCCCGCGGCTCATCCGGGCAAAGGCGCCCTTCTACCGAGGAGGAAACTGAGGCAGTGGGCGAGATCACTCGCTGGGCGGCGTTCCCCCCTACCCCCAGGCCCTCGCTGCCTGGCTCAGGAGGTCCGAGTGCCCCCACCCACCCCCCGGGAGTCCCCCTGTCAGTTACCCCTCATGCCCTCTGCGGACCCCAGGAGAGTCTCCTCATAAATTACCCCCCCACACCCCCCCCCCCCACACACACACACACTCACGCCCCTGCACTCCCAGGCTTCCCAGGTCCGCAGGCCCCCTCTGGGCTCACCCTCACTGGTGCCCCTCGGCACCAGTCCCTGGTAGTAAGTGACGGCCCGTGCCAGGCTGTGCGCCAGTTGCCGGCGCTGGAAGTAGAGGCACAAAGACATAGTCCCTGCCTTTGGCAAGCTTACATTCTAAGGGGAAGAGAAAGCACATAGTAGGAGCTGTGAAGGGGCTGGGGGTGATTTGGGGGGTTCCTGAGGATCAGGAGCAGAGCCCTTCCTCAACACGGAGGTTCTGAGACGCCTCAGCAACAGGAGAAGGGGGCCGGAGTGAGGAGGCTGCCAGCGGAGGGACAGAGAGCCAAACCGGGCTGTTGGAAATGCTCCATTCTCTGTTGGAGGAGTTGGCTTCCCTGGGGAGCTCCCTGTCACTGAGAAGGGCCCAGGGCCATCCTGGAAACCTGTCCTGAGGAGAGTGCAGGCGGACGTTGTCAGACTCGGCCTCCAGCTCCAGCTTGCCCTGGTCGTTCAGAGCCCACTTTCTCAGCCTGACCTTGTGTTATGCATCTCTTGCCACAGGTTCTTGAGAATTGTGTTGCTGCAGCGGGATTCAGTGTGGGAGAGTTTGCAGCCCTTGTGTTTGCTGGTGCCTTGGAATTTGAAGAAGGTACTAAGGATGTTGGTTGGCTCTTGCCAACAGGGATGTGGCAGGGACGGCCTTTGTGCCATTGTCCTAGTGGTGCCAGCTTACATGGCAGACCTGCCTTGGGAGTCAGAGGGTAGAGTTGGGCCATAAGAAGGGGGAATGGTTAGAGCACGGACCCAGAAGAGCCGGCTTCAGGTCCTTGTTCTGACCAGTGCTGTGACCTGGAGCACATTCCTTCACTTGGCCCAGCCTTTGTAGTGAGAGGCAGTGTGGTGTAGTGTATCAAGGGCTGACCTTGGAGCCAGGGCGGTCTGAGCTGTGACCTGCCCCAATGCCCGCTGGTGTGACACCCTGGCTGAGCCAGTCAATGCCCCTTCAAGACTGGTGAAGTCATGTGTCTTAACTTGTAGGATACAAAGCCCGGAGGACACCCTTTGTTCTCTTCCCTTCTGCCTGATGCTCTCTTCCTGCCTCAGCAAGCGTGTGAGTTCAGTGGGGCTGAAGTGTGTGTGTATGGGGGGGTGTTGCTCTCAGCCCATCAGCTGTTCTGTATCTTCCTCCACCCCTCCCCAGGTGCCTTGGCTTCCTGCCACACTGGGACATTGAGCTCCTGAAGCCCCTCGGCCATTCATTAGAGGGGTTTGGCATCCCCCCAGACCACCTCCAGCTCTCTTCTCCTAAGAAATCCTTCCCTCTTGTCCCGGTATCAGTCTCACCCCTCGATTGGCACTGCCGAGCTCCTTTGCTCTGTTGTCATCCATGTCGCTTCCCCTTTCAGCCGAGACTCCCCGACTATAGTGGGAGCTTCCCAAACACAGGGCTGGCCTTGCTTTCTTGTGTGTCCCCAGCACTTAGCAGAGGCCCAGCACATGGAATGCCCTTGAGGAACGCTTTTCAGTTGTTATCCATTTCCCTTCACCACTCGTTCCTCTTCTGGACTTTCTTATAACTTTCAAGGACACCACCGTTCTTCTCACATGCACATCACCGTCACCCCTGCTCCCACTCTCTCAGCCATTGTGTCCTCAGTTGTAGCTTCTGTCTCCCAGCATATTTCACCTCCACCGGCCTTTCTCTCTAGTCACGTAGCCCCAACACAGCTCAGGTCATGACTTCCTCATGGCTCTCCTGGCCAACTGCTGCCAGTCATCTCTCTGCCTCCAGTCTCTCCACATGGCCACCAAAATGATTCTCCTAAAGCCTTGGTCTGATCACACCACCTCCCTTCATCACATTCCAGTGGCACCCCATTAACTCTAGGATCAGATCAAAAATCCTTTATCTGACATTGAAATCTCCTCACAACCTGGGCTCTTCCTGTCTTTCCAGGCTTCTTCCATGTTCCATGAACTCTACCATCCAGCTGTCCCAGGCTGCCTGCTGTTCTCACTTATGTCACAAAGCACCAGCCTCTAGGCCTTTGCCCTGGCTGTCCCTCTCATCCTGGCATGCCCTCCCTCCTCACCTCCCTTCCTTAAGCTTAGTTAAGCATGAGGCCCTTCCTGATGCTGGAGGCTAAAGCCTCAGGCTCTAGGACCTTCCTACCCCTAACTGCCGGAAGTCTTAGTGAATGTATTCTCTCTGCACTTATGTACATGTCTGTATGCCATTGTCTTTCCCAATAGAATGTAAGCTCTCTGGGGGCAGGGATTGTTTCTCTGAATCCTCAGCTGTACTCTAGGTGCTTATTAAATGCTTGCTATTTGCTTGGCCCCACCCCTTCCTGTCTCTTGTTCCAGCAGCTATCCTCCCCGCCCCCCCTCTTTGTCTCTTTTTCTCTTCTGCCCACTCCCCACCCCCACCTTCTCACCTCCTTCCATAGGTGCTGAGACCATTCCAGCAGTTGTGCAATGAGGGAAGTGGCTGCTGTGTAGATGCTGAGGGGTCTGCCAGGCTCTCACCTCCCCACCCTCATCCTATGAGGGTTGCCATTCCATTTGTCCATGGGAAGAAACTGAGGTGGCTATTGTGTATCTGAGCCAGATTTGGAAGCCCCGTGTCCTCCTGCCATGCCTCAGTCCTGAACTTCTGTCCCTTGGACTCTCTGGTGCTGCTCGCTCCTCCCTGTCTCTGAGTAAGGTGGAAGGTGGAGGACCAGCCATGTGGGCTGGAGGAGAGGCAGTGCCCAGGCTGGGCCCCGTGATCTCTGCAGGCCGATACTGGCTCTGAGAAGCCGTCCTTCCACAGGCCATTGTTTGTTGGAAAACAAAGGGCTACTTCTGTGAAGTTGAAAATCTTCTTACTGCGTTTTGGCTGGTCTCCCTGCCTCAGTTTCTCCCTTCTGCAGCCTGGCCTCCACTCAGCTACCAAGTGATCTTAATAAAGCCTAGGTTCAGCCACATCATGCCCCACCTAACCCACTCCACTGGCACCTAGTTACCTTTCTGCCTTTCCAGCCACCACTCAGCTCTCCAGTCTAGTTGCACCGGCTAGGGCTCCCTGTGGTACTCCTTTGTACTGCCTGGCCTAGGCCCGCTCCCCACTTCCTCCTCATCTCTGCCTCCTGGGGTCCATTGTGGCAAGCCATGACAGGCCTTCTCCCCCAACATTACCTCCCATTTCCACTGTCTGTATCTCACACTTCCTTGACTATTTACCTCATGTCTCCAGCACTAGAATACGAGCCCTGTGGGGGCAGGGACTGTTTTTTCTTTGTCTTTTGGACCTCCAGCCCTTAGCATAGAGCATGGCTCAGTGTGAGAGCATCATAAATGCATGTCGAGTGACTGGTTTGCCTTTGCTCCCTGTTAGGGCTGCACGCTGTCAGAGTCCGTGCCGAGGCCATGCAGGAAGCGTCTGCGGCTGTTCCTAGCGGGATGCTCTCAGTCCTCGGGAGCCCTCAGACCCAGTATAAAGTGGCATGCCTGGATGCTCGAGAGCATTGCCAGGCCCTGGGCATCAAGGAGCCCGTCTGTGAGGTGGCCAACTATCTGTTTCCTGACTGCCGAGTGATTTCTGGGCACCTCCAGGTGAGTGTCCTCACACCTTGAAACATCACAGGCCTCTGGGGAATTTAGAGACACGGACATGGTGGAAATGAGATTTCATGTCTTCATTGAAGACACCATATGCTGCTTCACACCAGAGCTCCAGGGAATCTCCCAACCCTGAGAGAGAGGGGTTGACTCCAGTGTCTCAAGGAGCCTGGGTGGGGGCGCCCTCCACCAGGGCATCCTGCAGCCCCCCTGAGAGCAGCCATGAGAGTCATCCCCAGTGGCCAGCTCTGTGGCCTTCCCAGCATAGGAGGGGCTCATGGTCATCTGACAGGGCCTTGGAAAACCTAGAGGTTGGTGTGGTGTCCGAGGAGGCCTTAGTGGAAGCAGTAGGTGGTGCAGGCGTCATTTTTCAGGTTTTACGTAGCTCCTGTGTAGATGCTTGAGGGGTCTGCCAGGCTCCTGCCTCCCCCCTCATCCTGTGAGGATTGCCATTCCATTTGTCCATGTGAAGAAGCTGAGGCTTGGAAAGAAGGGACCGTACCTCAGGTCACACTGATGTGTATTTGAGGCAGATTTGGAAGCCCAGCATCCTCCTGCCACACCTCAGTCCTGAAGTGCTTTGTGCTGAGGCCAAGAGCAGTGACACTCCCAGGGCCAACAGCCAGCAGGCAGGTCCAGGCAGGGCTTGACCAGGCTCCAGCTCCTGGGCCTTGACCCTTTCCACATCCTCCCTGATAGCCTGAAGGATACCTGGTGGACAAGAGGCAGCATGCCAGAGTGAGAGGGATGCCATCCCCAGGGTCAGAAGGTGTCTGAGTCCAGCTCTGCCCCTGACGCACCCTGTGACCTCAGGCTGGTGCCTTCACCTGAGGCTCAAGCCTGGGCTTCCTTCTTTGTTGGGCTGAAATGGACCATCCCTCCAAGCCTCTCCAGCTTTGAGCTTAAGCGTTGGGCTCTGACAAGCTTCACATCTAACCAGTGCTTGAGTTAAGTCCAGATGCAGTGACCCCCACCTCCCAGGTTTTCTCCATTCCCTTGTGAAGAGCAAGGGGCCTGGAAACCTTGGGCATCCTCCCCCAGGGAAGGCAGTGTGAGCATCTTTAGGCACAGCATTGGGGAGATGCCATATTGAGGGAGCCGTGCACGTGCCATTGGCCTCTGTTTTCAAGGTGGGATGGTCCCTGCTGTGCCGCTAGCCAGTCACGTGGCATCAGACACGCCACTGCTACCCTTCGGGCCTCATTTCCCCATTTCTAAAATAAGGAGCTTGGATTTGAAGAGGCATGGATTTGACCTTGATTGTCCCAGCTTGGCCATTGTCTGACCAAAGCTCCCAGAGAGGCATCCCGTGGGAAGATGCCCCTCCCCTCCCCTGGGATCCCAGCCTCCAAAGACCATGAGCTCCTCTAGGCCTTCCTCTGCAGGTGGGAGATCTGAGGTTCACAGAGATTATACAACTTGCTTGAGGCTGCAGGTGTCCCCAGCCCTAGGATACAGGATTCCTTCCCCTCCATCACATTGCTGACCCTAATGAGTATCCAGTATCCCTGGGTCCCAGGGGTCTGAGGAGGGAGAGGTGAGAGCTGTGCTAGCCTTTCTTTTTTCTTTTTTAAATGGATTGCTTTTTTAAAAATCACAGTCTTTTCAAGATGCACCCCACTGCCCCCCACCCCGTCCCCCTCCTGTGTAACAAGGATCTGTGGTGAAGCACAATTGGGAGACCACGGGGTGAGCCTCTGCTGAGAAGAGGCATGTGACCACAACCCCCAGGGCCCGAGGCTCCCAGAGCGAGGGCAGGGAGGTGTCTCAGGCTCCAAGTCCAGCCTCCATCCTTGCCAGAGAAGGTTGTCTCCTCAACCAAGATGCGGCATTCCTGTCAGTCTGAAGCCAGCTGCTCATGTTTCTGGCTCTGCCGTCTTTGCTTCACATCACCTTACACAGGTGCCCCCTTAAACCTGGAATTCCTCATGTTCCTCATTTTTTCCCCATTGCCTTCAGATGCCACAATTGGCTTAGTCAGCCATCCCTTGACTGATGGGCACCCAGTTCATCTCCAGTGCCCTAGTACCCCCAAAAGGTGCTGTTGTGAAGATTTTGTTGTACATTTTATTTTATTCCATTTACAGCTCCACCAACAATGCATGAGTGCTTCCTGTCTCCTGTGGCCCCTCCAGTCAGGTGCAGGCCATGGCCCTTTTTTTGGTTAATTGCTCTCTCCTTTCTTATTAGAAGGCTAGGGCCAAAGTTGTTTTTGAAGAGGAGCCTGCTTTTTTCCCTTGGAGGCTCAGTGTAAATCACACATTTACTTCCTCAGAGCTGTGCTCCCTGTGGTCTGACCTGACTGGTCCAGATCTTTCTGCATTTGCACAGGTCATCCTCCATGCCTTGAATGCACTCCCCACCTTGATCTGCTGGGATTCTTCTCTTTCTTCAGTGCTCAGTTCAGATGTCACCTCCCCCTGGAAGCCTCCTATGATCCCTAGAGCTTGAACTCATTTCCCCCTTCTCACATTTTCACAGAGAGTTCTGTGGCCATTCTTCCATGATCCCATGTTCATTTAGAGAGATGCCTTGTCTGTCCTCCCTGTTTGAGTGTAAGCTCCTCCATGGCAGGGGCTGCCCTTTGATTTCCTCATCAGCATTCAGTGGAATGAGCTTAGAAAGAAGGGGTCATCATTGTGCCACCACAAGGAGGTGATAGGTTCAGATGGCAGGAGGGGGCCTAGTGATAGAGCTGAACAGTCATCATAAGCCAGGCTGCTCATTGACTGAGTGATGGATGGAGGCCATTTAGGCCTGGGGTTTGCCCCAATCTCTTTCCACCATCCTACCTGAGGACCCCAGGGGTCTTGTCCTGGCCCTGCCACTGAGGAGCACATCATTTCCCTTTTCTGGGTCTCAGTTATGTCTAGGATCAGTCATCGCTGCCCTTCCCTTCCTGCTCCTAAGGCCCAAATGAAGTTTTCAGGGTGAGCTCTAAGGTCAGACTGAAAATGGCCTGCTGCCTGCCCCTGATGGTTGTGGCCCCTCGTACTTTCTCTTGTTTGTTCTGTCCCAGGCCCTGCAGTTCCTACAGAAGAATGCCTCTCGGTACCACTTCAGAAGGACCAGGATGCTGCCGGTCAGTGGAGGGTTCCACACACGTCTCATGGAGCCCGCTTTGGAGCCGCTGGCTCAAGTCTTAAAGAAAATGGACATAAAGAAACCTTTAATCTCTGTCTATTCCAATGTGGATGGCAATAGGTACTTGCATGCCAAACACATCCAGCAGCTGCTGGTGAAGCAGGTCGTGTTCCCCGTAAAGTGGGAGCAGATCATGCATGCCATATACGAGCGGAGGAAGGGGACAGAGTTCCCGCAGACATTTGAAGTGGGGCCTGGGAAGCAGCTGGGGACCATCCTAAAGAACTGTAACCTCAAGGCTTGGAAGGCCTACAGTCATGTGGAAGTGATGGGGGAAGAGGAGGAGGAGAACCCAGACGTGTAGCCAAGGCCGCTCTAGCTCTTTTGGGATTGGTGGGAAGAGCAGATCCAGGGCTAGGCCACTGGTGCTTTGGTGGTGCTGGGGTTACCCCAGCCACTGGTCAGAGGGAGGCTTCCACTCCCCTCCTCGGGGCGGCTCTCTGGATGGGCTTGGGCTGGCCAGCCCCAAAGAGAGGGAAAAATAGAAACTGCATTTTGAGCACCATCAGATCCCGGTTGTCTTGTTTCAAGTGTCGTTTGAAAATATTTCACGTCTGGAGGAGAGAGGTAATGGGAATTTTGAGCCCAGCCTTAGTGATAACCCAGAAGGTTATCTCCCAGGGCAGATGAGAGTCCATGCAGCCTCCCCAGAGATACCTGGCCCTATGCCAAAATCCCCTTTGCCTGGGGTGGGGGGAGGGGTCAGGAAATTCATTTCCTAAGGAGGCATTTGGCCTCCCTTGTTTGTTTTCTTTTGTCAGAATCATGACCTTATGGGGCCATGAGCATTCCTATCCAGAAGCTATGACCTTTACCTCCTCTTAAACCTGAGAAACTGCCCTCATAGGGTAGCTAGGTGGCACAGTAAATAGAGCACCAGCCCTGGAGTCAGGAGGACCTGAGTTCAAATGTGACCTCAGACACTTAACATAAAACTAGCCATGTGACCTTGGGCAAGTCAACCCCAATTGCCCTACCTTCCTCCCTCCAAAAAGAAAAAGAAACTGCCCTCAGAAGCTCGAGAGTCAGTGGGGATGACCCAAGACCCAGGAAGATGAACATGCAGTATGGCAAGCCAAGCTGGTCCCCAGAGGACAGACAGGCTTGTTGTCAGCCTTGAGCTCAGACCCTTCCTGGCTGGGCCCCACTAGTAGAGCCTTCTGGAGCCAGGGTCACTGTGTCACAGTAAGGGATGGGAGGAGCCTTGAGTGGAGCAGGTACTGCCACTGCTCTGAGAAGGTCTTCAAGTTTCACCCATCTGCCTGCCTCACTCTTGGCTTCTGTGATTGAGTAATGGGGTGTGTTTGACTTGTCACACACAGGGGGGCTAAGGCCTGCTCTGCTCTTGGCCCCAGAGGGGGAAATGGCTGGGAAGAAGTGGTCCGGCCATAGCTGGACCCTGGGTGTGTGGTCATGGGCTGTGGTGCCTGGGGGAGGTATTGGGACTCAGGCTCTGGCCTTGCTGACTCCAGGTTCAGAGGTGTTCCCACCAACCCACGCTCCATCTCCCGTAATAGTTCTCCACTACTCTGGGGATATGGACCCATGGACACAGCCCATGGACCCCTTCTCAGAATCTCATTTCTAAATGCACAAAATGACACATAAGATTACAAAGGAAACCAATTATACTGCAAGATAGTTATCAAAAAAAATTTTTTTTAAGTTTATGGTCCCCGGGTTAAGAACCTCTGATCTCTAAAAATCCTTTATCTCTGGGGTGGAGATCCGTCATTACCCAGGTCCCATCCTGCCTTTGCCACTGCTTTGTGGAGCTTTGGAGTTGTTCTCCCTCGGACTCTGTTGCCTCGTCTGTAAAATGGGTGATTTGCACTAATAGTTCTTAAGGGGCCCTTCTGACTCACATTGCTGGGACATACCTGAGACCACTCCTGGACTGGGAGTCTGGAACTTGGGCTCGATCCCTGGCCCTGCTGCTTACTGTGGCTGAGCCTGGGCCTTCCCTTGTCTGTAAGATGAGGGTTGGAGAACTCTGTTCCAACTCTGCTCCCACACCCCTTCCAGTTCTGACCCACCTTCATGTATGCGTACGTGTGTGTGTTTACATGCATGTGTGTGTTTACGTACACGTGTGTGTCATAAAATGTGCCAGATCCTCTGGCTCAGCTGGTCCCTGGCCCAGAAACGCCTCACACGGACACTAGAAACCAAGACAGCATTTGTTTGCTTGTTTATTCACTTATTCATCCCCTCAAAAAAATCTTTACCAGAAGATTTTTTTACAAAATTTTTGGAGCGGGCGTCCCAGTGAAAAAGGATGGCCAGCATTCCTTCTCTGACCCACTGGTGCCAACAAAGCCCATACTTGAGACGCCCTTTCCTGGGAATGGAAGCACCTTTTACTGGGATGGTTCCTAAGAAAAGCAAAGCCAGAGTTTCTGATTCCCTGGACTGAACATTTCTAAACCAGCCAACCAGGAAGTTATCCAGCAACAACCGAATATTATTTAAATCACTTCTCTTTTAAAAATATGGACAACAAACCCATGTGAAACCTCAACAGCGTCCCAGCACTGTCTCAAGGTTTACATAGAATAAAGGGTTTCATCAAGAACCATTATTAAAAAATTTAAAAAACCAAAACACTAAGCTAACCAAGGCAGATTTCCACCTCCAGGGTGGCAGACTAGAGGGTGGGCCAGAGTCCAGCAGTGGCCACCTTCTCTCTTCATTCCTTGCGTCAGTATAGCAAGCCATGATTGACCACCAGGCCAAAGAGGATCAGAAGCAGGGCCACGGGGATCACCTTCCAGCACACAGTGCTGGCTGGTAGCACAGGAATCTGCAACAAAGAAGGGACCCTGGCCTGAGTGGCAGCCTCACCGCTGCCCTTGTCGCACGGAGTCAGAAGGCAAAACCGTCTTGTCCATCCAACCCATGCCTCCACAATAATCCCCTCTACAGCATGCCCAGCCTCAGCCTACACAGCTCCAGGGATGGAAACCTATCCAGAATGTAAGCCCCTCGAGGGTGGGGACCATGCTTTTGCTTTCTGTGTATCCCCAGCGCTCAACACCGGGCTTCTGTTTCTTCATCTGAAAAACGTCATACAAATATCTCATTTGATCCTTGCAACCCCAAGAGATTGGTGCCCTTATCCCCATCTTAGTTGAGGAAAGTGGGGCAGGAAGAGGTGATTAGCTAGTCAGTTACTGCAGTTGGATTTGAACTCAGATCTTCCTGACTCCAGGCCCAGCACCACCTAGCTGCCTCGATTCTTTTGGAGAATTAGACACAGAAATCAGAGGAGGCCTCAGCTCATTGGAACAGGAAGTGAAAGGCCTTGGACCAGGTTCCAGGAGTAGAGGCTCTGATCCCTCTGATGCTCTCTTGCTACATCTCATCAGGGGAGTCCCTGGCTTCTCAGTTCCTCAGTTTCCCCACGTGTCATATGATGGGGTTGGACTTGATTGGGAAAGTTCCCTCCAGCTCTAAATGCTATGATGGGACTCAGGACAGAATCCCCAGCTCTCCTGCAGGCAGACATAAGCCCAGCAATGACTCTTCAGTCTTCTCTGGGGAAAAGAGCCCCATTGGGCTTTATTTTCTTATTCTGTCCTCCCAGTGACCCTGTGAGGCAGGGACTCTGAGGCTCACTCTCCCCCCTTCACGAATGGAGGAACTGAGGTCCCCGCAGAGGGGAAGTGACTTGCCTGAGGCCACACAGCTGTGTAAGAATATGTGAGAGCTGGGATTCAAACCCGGGTCTTTGGATTTTCCCTGTAATGCAGCCGCCCCTCCTGCAGATCTCCCCTTAGACACTTCAAAGGACCTTCTCCCCCCTCACTCAGATGCCCTCATTGCCAGCACCCCCACCCATGCAGAGGCAGCTGCTGCCAGACTCACCCAGGTGCCACAGGCCACGAGTCTCCTCATCCAGCTGCTGCCCACGGGCTCAGTGAGACACTTCACAAAACTTCTAAAAATACTCAGGGCACCTGTCTGGACGAAACTGAAAGTTGGGCTGTAACCCAAGCAGGATAGAGAGAATCGGTCAGAGGCTGCCCATGGAAGGGCCCCTTCATTTCCACATTTCATCTACAGTGTTCTCATCTACACCGTCCTGGGAAGAGCAAGTGGCCTTGTGGGCAGTCACAGGACACAAGGGGAGGGGAAAGGAGCTCCCTCACTAGAAATAAGTTATCTCAATGTAGGAACACAGTACAATATAGGAGAAATGCAGCTATCACAGTATGTTTTAATTGCGTTGGTTTTAATTAGGAGCATGGATTTAGAGCTGAGAAGTAGCCTTAGGAGTATTGTAATTTAACTGCCACATGGCCCCTTACATAGAGCCCTGGATTTGGAGTCAAGAAGATCCAGGTTCAGATCCTGCCACAGACACTGTGATTCAGCCTTAGTCTCTTCATCTGTGAATTGGGGATAATATTAGCACCTTCCTCAGGAGTCTTGTAAGAACCAAATGAAGTCATGTGCAGAGCACTCACACAAAGTGTGAAAATGCCATGTAAACGCTAACTATATCACTGTGCTACTAAGGGCGAGAGCCCAGAAGAAGTCAACTCTCCCACAGTAACTGAGGTAGGAACAGGTGGAACTGGAGTGTGAGCCAATGTCTTCTGACTCTAGACCCCATGTTCTGTCTCCTGTTCCCCTCTGGGATTATTATGCCCATTGCACAGATGAAGATACTGAGGGTACATACTCAAAACCAATATATTATGATAATACAGAGTTTTCCCAAGCTATTAAAGCTAAAAACTGCATTCAGATTTGGGGGACACCCTGTTGGTCCTAATACTCTATTAGAGAGGAAGCATGACTCCCAAGAAGGAGTCAGGAAGATCTTGATTTGAATCCTGCCTCTGACACTAGCTGGATGGCCACAAGTAGGTGACACTGAGGGCAGAGCTGGCTATTGATCAGTGAGTGTCAGGACTCTTGTCTCTCCCTCTGCACCCCCAGATGCAATCACAGCTCCTGCAGGAATTAATTCACATCAGCAGCATTAGATTAATGATTTGTGGGTTAAAGGCAGGCCTGGTCTTCCATAGCTGGGTCTTCCCTGACCTGATGGCCTCCCCTAGGAAGTTATCTGCATAGAACTGATATCTGTGTCCTGGACAGTGGCACTGATTCCCCTCCCCCCCAACTCTTAGGGCTCTTGACGGTTTAAAACAGTTTATAAAGCACTTTTATCTCATGCCATGCCATTAGTATAGACGACTTAACTGAGACCCTGAGTGATGGAGTCACCAGCCCAGGGTCATATGGGAAGCCTCATGCTTTTTCCCTGATATGGTTTGGCCCGTAATAAGTCCCAGGAGGGGCTCAGCAAATAGGCCAGCTTGGCCTGAACTGGGGAAAGGATGAAGAACGGAGGCTTGACTCTCAAGGCCCCATTCAGTGTAGAGGCTCCGTGAAATCTCTCCCTCATCTAAAATTTTATAATTCAACCAGCATCATAGCAGCTTGGATTTGGAAAGCACCTAAGCTTCCAGGATAAACCTTCACTTACATACATCCAGTGATGGGGAGCTCATTACTACATTCCACAATGGGATTTTTTTCCTGTGTATGTTCTTCTTTATACTGAGCCCAAATCTTCCTCCCTATTCACCTGCCTCCCATCAGTTCTAAAGAGTTTTGTCCTGTGGGGCTAATTGAACCAAGTCTCCTCCTGTGTGGTGATCCTTCAGATTTCAGTGAGACTTCAGTGATGTGCCCCCTGAAGCTCCAGGATAAATATCCACCGTCATCTCATGCATCTGACTACAGTGTTACAGGAATGACACCGTGCCAAGGCTCTGAGCTCTGTGGAGGCCAGCCAGGGTCCCAGGGATCCAGAAGCCACAGACTGAACCCCTCCTCCCCAGCAAGCCTTGATCCTGGAGGAAGAGAGAGTGTACAACCCATCTCCATGCCCAGAAAAACAAATGAGAGCATATGTCCCACTGATTTGGGGGTGATCCTCTACAAGACAAAGGCCTGTTTCTTTGGGCTAATCTTTGCCTCAGCCCCCCCCCTACCAGTAGGAGCACCCCGACTCTGCCCTTGCCCCTCACCTGCCAGGAGTGTCCCCTGCTTCAGGAAGCCTTACTTGATCACCCGAGGGACCTCTCCTGGCACTTTAGCTGCACTGGACACATAAAGGGTATTCCCATCATCTGTGCTGGGATTGAATATTCAACAGAGCCTCAGTTTCCTCATCTGTAAATAGAGACAATCATGCTCCCATCCTCACAGGCATTTGTGAGGCCCCATTGACATTATTTGTGTCTTAAGGAACTTAGAAGTCTATGTGTCTGCTATTATTATCCAGAACACATGGGCCCATCTTTCTTCTCCCTGTCCACATCTCATTTATGGATGAGGGCCCTCTCAGCTGAGGAGAGAAGGAAGGGGAAGGAACAAGCAGTATGTAGGCGCTTCTGACGGGCCAGGGAGGCACTGTGCTGAGTTCTTTACAAATAGCTCGAAGGGAGAAGGTTAGAGACATGGGAAGGAGGGTGTGCTTAGCGAGCATAGACAGTCACTCTGGGTTACCTCCACACAGATGCCAGGGCCGGGGCAGCATGGGGTGCTGTGTCCTGGGCCTTCCCGCAGTATATCCTGTTAAATTCATCCCCGATGACTGCCAGCTGATGGCCAACCTGAATAGCCGCACTGTCAGGGCACAGATGTGTCGGGAGGAGGGAAAACCAGACTTAGCATTGAAATCAGATTTGGTCTGGGCACACAAGTATAGTCAACTGTCAGTCAGTAGCCCTGGCATGGTGGGGGTAGCCGGGCCGGGGAGGCCCTTCCAAACACCCTTGACTTTACTTTGGCTGAAGCATCATGGGTAAATGGCCCAGCAGCCTCACTGGGTGCCACTTAGCTCAGGATTAGAAGCAATTTGTATTGCATAGCATTTCAAGACCAAAACCCTCATCTATTCTGGGGCCTGTGAGTTTAGCAAGTTTAGGGTTTTTAAGCATTTTGGTAACTTCCTTTAAAATCAGTCTCCTTTGTAATCCTATGCCTTTTGTTTTATGTGTTTAACATATCCTGAGAAAAGGGAGTCCAGAGTCTTCCCCAGACTGTGCTGGGGCCATGATACAAAAAAATTTAAGAAGCCTATCTAGTTACTCCAAGATTGTGACTCACCCAAGGTCACACAGCTCAGTGAAAAGGCCTTCCACCAGGTTTGGAGGCAGGAGACTCCTGCTCTGCCACTCACCAGCTGTGTAACCCTGGGCAAGTCCCTGGGTTTCCTCTTCTGTAAAATGAGGCAATTGGACCTGATGATCTCAAAGTCCTGTCCCTGCAAGTCCCCTGACCCGGGGAGCACCCTGTCCACTATGTGTAACAGAGACATGCAGTAGGAAGAGATGGTCTTATCTCCCTGGGAGCAAGTGGAAAAGAAGCCTGGCCTAGGGCAGTAAGAGGCAAAGCTAGTCTTGGTCACTGAGGGCTGACTGTAGACAAACTGAGGCCCCGCCACCATTGCCTTTTTTTCTTCTTCGGCCTCATGCTGCATGACCTAAGCAACTGGACCAGCTTCTCTCTCCCCTGCTTTGAATAAAAATCTTTATGATTTTCTGAACCATCTTCACATTCCATTCAAATGACTAAACTTGGAATTCCCGGGCCAGTCACCCCTTACCCATACCTGAGTCACTGTCAACCCTTTCTGCAGCATAGCAAAACCCCAAGGCCCAGACCTTCCTGAGCCTGCCTGGCCTACTTCATGTCCTCTGGGCCTCCACCCTAGGCCACCAGCCTGGTGGGGGCCAGAACTTCCCCATGCATTCTGCCTCTCCGTGCCACCCTCTTCCTGCAGAGCCAGTGTGGTAACTCTGTGAAAGAGCTTCCTTGGCTACGAAGGAAGAACAATTTCCCCTCCCCGTACCCTATGCAGTCATTGGGAGGGTGAAGGCCTATGGTGACCACAGCCACTCAGGCCTCCTCCTTCTGGGGATTCTGGAATTCCCCAGGCAGTCAGGGCTGGTTTCCTGAAGTCTCCACACCCAGACTGAATCCCTGGGGATAAGCCACCTGAGCTTAGCTTCCTCATTGTAACATGAGAGGGCTGGACCTGATGACCTCAACTTATATAGACAATTTAAAGACAATGGACAGACCTGAGGTTCATCAGGATCCTGACCAGCCATGGACAATTCCCAGAGGACGGCAGTGAAGCCAACTACCCACTGCCTGAACATATATTTTTGGGCATGGCCAAGGGGGAATTTTTTGTTTTGCTTGACTATGCCTGTTTGTCATGGGCTTTATTTTTATTCTCAGTGAGGGAGGGGAGAGAGAAAAATTTTGGTAATTGAAAAAAATTACTTAAAAATGTTACTATGCTCTTGTCTACCAGACCCAGTTCAAGTTCTCTGATCATCATAGAATTTAGAGCTAGAGACCATCAAGTCACAAGACCCTCACTGAGCCAACTGAGACTGAGACTCAGCCAGACTGAGCCAACACCCTCATTTCACAAAAGAGGAGATGCTAAATTTTCAGTGACAAATTTCACATGGTTCAGAGAACCCGATAAGTGAGAGAACCCTGGACTAGAGTTCTGCAAGGAAAGCCACGCCAGGTGGGAAGGATGTGGATGGATGGGGAGCTCACTGACCAACTTAGATTTCCAAAAAACATTAGCAGAGATGGAAGCAAGGCTAAGTATTAGAGGGTTAAAATACAGTGTAAAAGAATAAAAAGTAGAGCTTCGTTCTGTAAGAAAAGCATCAGGATCTGCTAAAGCCCAGAAGGGAAGGGAAAGGAAAGGAGTCATTTAAGCATTTTTAAAATGCACAGAAGGGAAGATCAGAAGCAATCGTAGACAAGCAACACAGTTCTAAAGGTCTTATGTTCAATTTCTTATTATAAGCCTAAAAGAAAAACAAGTTATACGTAATAGAGATCTGCCATTTCATGTACAATCCTTTTTTTCTTCTTGATATATATAT
>CM053585.1:377916155-377960155 GCA_028646515.1 Pseudochirops corinnae
ACACACATACATATATACACATATACATATATACACATATATATACACACATACATACATATATATACACATATACACACATACATATATACACATATACACACACACACACACACACACACACACACACACACACACACACACATATATATATAACAAACTCTAGGCCTGTGCATTTGCCCTTCAGTCCTATCAAACTTCTGCTGTGTGTCCCCCCCTGAGATGGTCAGTGGTTATCTGGCCACCTAACCGTGTTTCCCTTTTTTGGATAAAGTTACCGGATCACTAGGTAGATTGGGACCATACTGTAGCTTCATGTTGCTCACCTTGATTTTGGTAAAGCACATAACAGAATCGCTCAGGCTATTTTTGTGAACCAGTTGGAGAGACATGGGCTGGATAAGAGCCCATTTAGGTAGATTGGATAAATGGCCAGAACCAGGCAGTCACTAATGGTTCAGGGTCTGCTTAGAACCTCCCTAGTGGAGGGATCTGCTCTGACCTTGCCCTTTTTAAAACATTTAAGACATTTTCTTCAAAGAATTGCAGCAAGGCAAGTTATTGGCTTTTCTTGTCAATTATGCAGATGTTATAAAGCTAGGAAGGAGAATTAACATGTTGGATGACAGGATCCAAAGAGATCTTGACAGGCTAGGATGTTGGGTGACATTTAAAATTTTTATTCAGAGATAAATGTAAACTCTTATCCTTGGGTTCAAAAAATCAGCTTCACAAATAGAAGACAGGTAAAGGTATGGGCAGGAAGCAGCATGTCTACAAGATCAGCAGGAGTATGACATGGCTGCCACAAAAGCTTCTGCAGTCGTGGATAGTATTATCTGTCAGTCAGTCAACAAGTATTTAATAGACACCTAATGTGCCAGGTGCTGTCCTAGGCACCCTGGAGGACACAAGTACAAAGAATGAGCTCACATTCTATTATTATGAGAGGTGGTTGTTTATTGTTGTTCAATAGTGTCTGACTCTCTGTGATCCCACTGGGAGTTTTCTTGGCAGAGATATTGGACTGGTTTGCCACTTCCTTCTCCAGCTCATTTTACAGATGAGGAAACTGAAGCACACAGGATTAAGTGACTTGCCTAGGGTCACACAGCTAGTAAGTGTCTGAGGCCAGATTGAACTCCAGAAGGTGTTTTCTTGACTCTAGGCCTGGCACTCTATCCACTGTGCCACCTAGCTGCTCCTATGAAAGGGTAGCATTCAGAATTACTGAGGAGTTAAGAGTCTTCTTGCTCTCTGCCCTTGTCAGACCCTTTCTGGAGTACCATATTTTGGGAAGGACACTGATAATCTAGATAACATCCAAAGAAGGCCATCTAAGATGGTGCAAAACCTCAAGATCTTACCACAGGAGTTTTAGTTGAAGGAACTGGGAATGGATGGATGGATTGATGGATGGATGGATGAGTAAGAGGGTGGGTGGATGACTGGCTGGATGGAAGGTTCAGGGAGGACATGGTAACTGTCTTCAAATATCTGAAGGGCTGTCATCAGCCTAAGGGGGTAGATATGTTTTGCTTGGCTCCAGGGGACAGAATTAAGGAGTGATTAGAAAGAAGTGAATAAAGGGAGATGTTGGCTCTTGACTAGTGATCTTCAAGCAGAGGCTGGGTGGCCATTTGCCAAGGACAGGGTAGAGAGGATTCCTGATCAAGCAGCCTGGATGGCCTGGGAAGGCCGTCTCCTTTCTAGCTCTCAAGATGCTGTGATTCCATGACTTTGTGAGTCTGTGAAGTTCAGGGTTTTCCCACTGCCTTGCCAGTCCATGCTTCCACCCGAGAGTTAATAACATGCTGTAGGGAACCTTCAAAAGTGTGGATAGAACAAAGATCCTTAGGGAATGTAAGAGAGCTGCCGTTGGCTTTGGTTTCCTACACTTTATCTCTGTATTTTTTATTGAAATGAAAAATCTATAGTTTGTGCTTTCATTTGAGATTCTGTTTCTAACTATGTATTTTTTCTTGATGGGCAGTATTTGTCGAGCTTGTGATTGAGAGATTCCAAGATAGAATGTGAACTCCTAGAGAGCAGGGATTTGCTGGCTTTTTGTTCTTTGGCCACTATCCAACAGAGAGTAGGTGATTGATCATACTTGTTGACTGACTGATAAAGGTGTCTCTGGCTCCTCCAAGGCCATCCTAACAAAGCCCAAACGGTAGCTGGGGAGACGTTGAGGAGGAGCCAGGGATGGACTATAATTTGCCTGTTGTCCGAGGACCAGCCTAAATAAGCATGGAAGGTGTCATCCCAGGGGCTGACAGCACATTTTTTCAGCCTCTGAAGCTCAGTAAAAGCTGTCAGGTGAGGCAGGGGGTGGGGAACTCACACCAGTGAAATCACACAAGTACTAAGTGCTTTACCAAAATGATAATAGTGAAAGAAATAAAATGTTTAAAGGAAAAGAAGGGAAATGCAGCCGGTGAGATATAAGAGCGGGACTGTGCAGGGGGAGTACCTGGCATTGAATTCTGCTTGTTCCGTGGCACCAGGAAGCCTTGAAGCCAGCAGTCCGTAATGAGGATCTGCCTCAGGGGCCGTGGCCGCCATCACTCCCTGGCCATAGCTGGGAGCAGCCCAACGTTGGGAGAGGGCTCTCGCCTGAGACATTTCTTGTCTATGGGAGAAAAGCACATGGCATGTATTCCCAGCACTCACTGCTCAGGCTCACCACATGCTGCCAAAACTCAGAACTCCTTGGTGTTGCCATTCAATTCAACCCAATCCAGATGTTCTCCACAAACATTCAAGTGCTCCCTGGGTTTGAAGCCCTGTTCTCTGTGCTTTTAGTGCCTGCCCTCATGGAGCTTACAGTCTACTGAGAAGGTATGGTTGTGGAGATACCAGATATGTGAAAAGAAAGATTGTAGAAAAAAGAGTTGATGGGCAAAGGAGGTCCAGACAAAAGGCTCCAGGAAAACTGATGGTCTAGGTCAAAAAGAGGGATTGTTTGCAGCTGCAGGAATCTGGGAAAGTTTAGGGGAGACTGGGCAATGAAGGAGAGAAAGACTTCACCAAGGAGAGAAGAGGAGGGCACGGGGAGAATCTGTGGGAAGACCCAGAAACTGCGGAAGACTTGCTGAGATCTGGGCCTGAGGGCTGGCAGGTTCCACTGAGTTCAGAAAGACTCTCAGTATGGTCCCAGCACCAGAAGGAGCTTGCCTTCCTGGGCCAGCCCAGCCAAGTTCGGGCAGACTCATGACTGCCAGCTCTTAGAAAGGTGCTTCCCCCAAGACTATGGGGCCTAAGTCTCCCCTGCCCACAGTCTGTGAGAGCTAGGACGGCAGGGACTGAGTCCGAAACATAATCCCCAAGCCAGACGGCGACGACCGGCCACAAGCCAGGAGACACTTGCTGATGACAGATGCCTTACCTCGTGAGAGTGCCTGACCGTGGAGATGCATTTCTTTTCTTATGTCTCTCTCTCTTTTAAATAGTTTACTGTTTGCCAGCAGAAAGGAAGGAAGTCTGGTCTGGCGTCAGGCAGTCATTTGGCCACTGCCCCACCCATTGCTTTGGGCCTGAGTCCTGCTGACGCTGGTGCCCTGGACCCATGTGGACCTGCCTACCCTGGTCACTTCTCACACATCATCCCACATCTCTCCGTATTCCTCACGCCCATCGTTTTTATGGCCCAGTGCTAACTCATGGCCTTGTGCCGTGATTTTGTTCTGCCATTCCCCAGTCATCAGGCACACATCTTATTTCCTGCTTTTTTGTTGTTAGTGGACAGACCCCTGGACTTAGAATTAAGACCTGAGTGCTGGGTGGTCCTGGGCAGATCAGTCTGAGCCTCAGTGTCTTCATCTGTGGAGTGAGGGGGTTGGACTCAGCGGCCCCTAAAGACCTTCTAACTCCAGATCCTGTGTATGACCCTGGGCAAGTCACTTAACCTTTGCTTCCTCATTTGTAAAATGCTGAGCTCAGCCGCCTCGAAAGCCCCTTCCCCCTCTGTGACATGAGTCTCACAGATTCCTGAGAGATGGTCCGTGTCTGATCTCATGTGTGCATCGACAACACCCGTGGGTTCTTTCTGCCTGACTCTGACCTCCCTAGGGCATAAAGCCAGTTTGGGGTTCCTGGGTAACTTTTCTCCCATAATTCCACAACAGTTTCCAAAATAGTTGGACAGATCTTCCCACAGCCCCTCCAATAGCACTTCTGCCCACCTTTGCCATTTCGTTTCCTTCAGAATAACATTGGATGAGAGAGTCAGAACCCACAGTGGCCTAGACAGGCAAGAACACTGGACCGAATCTGACAGGATTAAATTTAATATGAAACTTTAGCCTTTGAATTAAAAAAAATCAGCTTCCCAAGGGCAAGATGGGGACGCCTGGTTAAATAACAGCCTCCCCAAAAAAAGAACTGGGGGTTTGAGTGGACTGCAGGCAAGTCAGGGGGAGGGGGGGGCTGTAGTAGCCAGGAAAGTTCCTGGGGCCTTGGGTTGCACTGAGCCAGGAAGAGCATCCTGGAAGGAGGAGGGGCCCCGTGCCCTGGTCGGACCATTCTAGGAGCCGAGTTCTCAGTTCTGGGCATGTGAAGAAGAGCTAATATGTGAGGAGACAGGCCCAGGAGGATGAAGGAGGGCCTGAAAGACTGTTGGGTAGAAGGGGGATCGAGCTGTTCTGAACTGGGAGATGTCTGAAAAAACCTCCCAGGTCGAGGGGCCTGGGCTGCCCCAGTGTTCTCCTAATTAACAGTTGCTCAACTGGGGAGTTAGTGAGGTCAAGGAAGAGAGACTTGAATTTATAGATGAGGAGACTAAGGGCCATTTCCCAAGTGCTCCTTGCAGAGACTGGAGCCCAGCTCCCCTGCCCCCTTCCCCCAGAGTGCTTCCCATAAGGTGACCTCTGGGATCTCAGCTTCCTCCCTGGACCAGAGAGTTTCCTGGGGCCTCCCCAGTTCTAATCCTATGACCCTAATCTACACCTGAAGATTACACTACTTGTGCCAGCCTAGGGGCTGCTGAGGAACCCCAGAAGCCCTGGGCTCAAGTCTCTAGCCTGAGCTATCCTGGCTGTGTGACCTGGGGCAAATCTTGGGGTCCCCAGGGCAGCTCTCTCAGACATCAGTTACATATGAGTTGCTGCTCTGCATTGGTGAAGGGAGTTTCTCATCTGGGAGTTCCCTGTACCAGTGACATCGCAGGCCCCACCCCTCCACTGCTAGCACCAGATCTTCTCACATTAAGAGAAAGTATAGCCATGGATGCTGCTGTCACCTTCACCAGCTCAGAGCTCAGAAGCACCAGGGACACATGAGTGTGTGGGGCACAGGGAGCAAACCCACTGGGAGCCTCTTCTCAAGGGAAGGGAGTTTCCAGTCTCTTAAAAACAGGAGGGGCCTTCACAGGTCCCCAGAAGCTACCCAGGAGCCAGACCTGCATCTGGCCCCTGGAACAATGAATGCCATGGAAAGACAATGAACATAATGAGACCCTAGGCCGGCTGAACCAGACGTGTCAACAAACTCCCCTTGGCGCCCGCTACCAGGACAAAGGCCTGAAGGCTGACAGATGCTACCTCACACCTGTTTGGATAATACCTTCCTCCCACAAGCTAAAAAAGAAACCATCATATATGAGCTCATGAGGATCTGAGTCTACCAGCACTGCCCCCCCCACCCCACCCCCACATCAGCTCCCCCTTTCTCTTCTGGCCCAGACCAGCCTGTCTGAAAACCAGGGCCAGGGGTGTGTGAACAAAAGGGGCATTGATAACCATACTTAGTGAGGCAGGCTCTCCAAGGCCCAGACTCGGGAGACACTGGCTGGAGGGGTAGCCAGTCTGCATGGCCACCACCCTGCCCAGGAAGGGGCCCCTCCCTGGAGTGTAGACGAATTTGGAGCTTGCCTGGGAGAAACTTAAGAAGGCCCCAACCACCAACCCTCTGCACCTGTTCTAGTCCATCTGGTCCCCGAGAGCATCCACGTTTGCCAACAAGGGCTCACCAGCCTTCTTGTGACCTGCTTCCTCAGGGCCAGTCTGACAGGGTCTGAAATTGCTGGATCAGGAGTGAACCCTGGGGCCTGGAAGCTGTCCAGACAGCCTCCCTACATCAGCCTAAACAACCAGAACCCCCATCCCTCTTAGCCTGTAAAGTTTGCCGCGGCACAGAGAAGGAAAGGGGCTTATGTGTAGTCAGACTAGTTGGTGATGTGGAAGGGGGCACGAGAACTCACCCCTGTTAGGACTACAAATTTGTCTGACTATTCTGGAAAACAACTAGAACTAAGTGGGAAAAGTTACCAAACATTCATCCTTTGGTCCAGGGCTCACCCCACGGAAGTCAAAGACTGTTGAGACAGAGAGGTCCCAGACAGCCAACACGTTCACACTTTGGAGGGACTCGGAGGCCGCTGAGTCCAGGCCTTCCCCCACCACGGCTTAGAACGAAGATTCTGACCTAAGGTTCCTTCCACTATCCTTTGCCACTTTTAATATACAAATATATAAATATACATACATATGAATATGTGTATGTCACAGACCCATGCAGTAGGCCATTCAAGTATTACTGTACCCATTTGGTAGATGAGGAAACTGAAGCCGCCAGAAGAGCAGCTGGTCTGCATCTCATGCACACTCGGGGGTCCTGGCCACAACACCTTAGCTCTATCTACTGTACCCCACTGCATTTGTGAGAGGACAGATTACAGAAGACATTTCTGTTGTGGGAAGCAGGCTCATTGTGCCTGTTAGGAGAGAATGTGCCGTAGGAATGTCCTGTTCACTATCCAGCACTGCAGTAGAGCGATGCAGGCATGCCCTGAGAGGGAGGCCAGACCAGCCCCAACAGCTGCTGCCACTGCTGTGTTCTGGCACCTACTTCTGGACTGAGCAGATGACAGTCAGAATCTGGTGACCGATTCTGAGATGAGCTGGGCCATCCCCCTCATTTTACACTGAGGCTCAGAGACAGGCAGCCACTAGACTGAACTCACACGGCCAGGAGGGGACTAAGTTTCTGCCTCAGAGTTCAGTGGCCTAGCGGGTAAGACAGGGCTGCCACGGTCACTCGGAGACCTGTGATCCTCTGAGAACTAGGACTGAAATGAGAGGCCTCCAAACTAGGGACTGGAGCCTCTCAACTCTGCTCTAAACCCCTCTGGGGCCCCCTCTCTCACTGGCGACTTTCACAGTTAACCTCCATCATCCTTCGTTCTTCTCTCTGGGCTCTGCTTTGGACTCTCCAAACATCATGGTCCCACCTCCACTCCCACTGCTGCCCTATGTCCCTTCTACATACTGTCTGCACCACCCAGAATGTAAGGTCCTCAAGGGCACGACCATTTGTGTCCCCAGTACTGAGCATGGTGCCTGATCCATGGCAAGCCCTCAGTAAGAGCTTATTGACTGAACGGAACGCTTACTGATCTGTGATTTCATCTGACCCCGGGAACTCCCACGTGAGGAAAACTCCTATCAGATCAAGCAGGCATTTATCAAGTGCCTATTGTGTGCCGAGCACTGCCGTTTGCCCTGGAGATAGAGAAAAAGCAAAACCACCTTCCCAAGTCTGAAGAGAGAGACTGCACGCAAAGAAGAGTGTCCGTACAGGGAGCTCTGGAGCGGCTGGAGATCTTCTCTGGGTCAGGCTGTGTTCCTGCTCCCCGATGCCAGGCAGCACCCTCTTAGAGCAGAGCCTTTTGTGTCAGGGCCCCCTTTGGTGCAACTTAGTGGCCTCATTGGATGCCTCAGAATCGTGCTTTTAAATAAAGGCATAAAATCAAATATATTGATTACAAGGGAAACCAAGTATAAGGAAATGCAATTCTCAATATATTTTTAAAAAACACAAGCTCACTGAATCCAGGTTGACACTTCCACCCCAACGTGACTTGCTCAGGACCACATGGCTAGTGTGTGCTCCAGGTGAGCCCAGCTCTCCACCCACTGGGCCCTGGCCTCTCTGACATCACAGCAGGCATGCGGAGAAAGCTCACGTACCTTGCTAGCTTCAGGCCCCCACTTTGGACTCTGACTGTTAAAATCACAGACTCACATATTCTGAGAGACAGGAAGGACTTTAGTGTCATCTCACCTAGTCCCTGATTCATTCAGACTACACACAATTCTCAGAATCTTGGTGAGTTAGTCCTGTTTTGGGGTTAATAATGCCAATTATCAGCATTGGCAAATCCAACTCGGATGTCTGGTCTCAGCATGGGGGCGGCCCTGCTTCACCATCAGAGGGCAAGCAGAGCCAGGCCCTGCCATGCCAGGAAGATATCACATAGGGACCATAGCAGTACGTGGGCATCAAGCGCTCATGCAAGCGCCAGCCATGCTAAACACGGGAAGTGTCCGAAGCTCATGCTCACAGAGGATGAGCCCCTTCCTTTCCATGATCCAGTTGTTTTCTCCCAACAATAATGATAACCACACATATTTATGTGAAGCACAGATGAAAAAGCCGTGCCCCTGGCTTGCCAGAGGTCCCTGGCTCTTTGTACTCCAGCCCACTGTCTCCCCTAATAGCTAGAAAAAGGTAACTGGGGCAGAGGTGGGGGATGCTGGAGGCCCAGGTAGCCCCAAGCAGCCAGTGACAGCTGACAGCCTGGAAGGGTGGGTGGGAGGAGACCTGAAAACAAAAAAGAAGCCTGACTCCAAACCTCAAAAGCACAGCTGGGGGGAGGGGTGGAGGAGGGGAAGGGAGTGGATCCAGGAGCAGAGAAGTCTTCCTCCCACCAGCCGCCAGGGCATTACTCTTGCATTAGGCCCCAGAATTAGGATGGTAGAGCCGCTGGTGGGGACCTGACAGAGATCTCAGAGGGCAAACGACCCCTTCACTTTACGAGCCAGGGAGCACCCCCACAAGCTGGCACCCCCTCCCTTCCCATGGTTACTTCATAGCATCCCCCTTGGCACATCGGGCCTTCCCTAGCCCTGGCATCCCATCTCCCAGCTCTGCCTTACAGCTGCCCCTTCCTTAAGGGCTCAGGCATCACCCCTCCTTCCCTAATTCCCCCAGTTGTGAATGGTCTCTCCCTTCTCCGTTATCTTGGATTTACTTACCAGAGCCCGCACTGTGATGCTAATGAACTTGAATGAAGAGGGGAAACTTTGGCAACGACTCTCCCTGCACCCTGTATTGTCTGCACCTCAAATCTTTTGGGGGACAGTGCTCCTGGGATATGTGGAATGCAAGCAGACATGAACCCCGCAAAATAAAGAAACACCTTGACCATAGGGATAGGGTGGCAGGGAAATGATTGGTTTGATAACTGACATATGGATCTAACAAAATTGACCTAAGGAAAAGAAAATCCTTGGGAAAAAATCCTGAAAATATAAGGGACACATTCCTAGAAAGAAGAGTATGCTGGATTCTGTCTCCCAAACCCAGAGGGGCAGGTGGGAGTGGAGAGGAAGCTTCTGGGACTTCCTGATTCCTAGCAGAGTGAGAGGAAGAGAGGGAAGAGGCTGCCCATCACTGCTGTGCCTTCCAGAAGAGGACGAGACATCCAGGCCGGGCTCCTTGGTGACCAGAAGGGAAGAGTGAGAGACAGAAGATTCTGGAGGGCAAAAGAGGGCAGATCCCAGAGGCTGCTGTTCTTCTAGGTCAGTGGAAGGGGGGGGGAAGAGTCATCTGCGCAATGCCAGGAGACCAGGCACCGATACTTACCAAAATCATAAAAAAAAGAACAAAACCCAGGAGAAGAGAATAGCTCAAGACAGCCTCTCTGGCCCTTCATATCCACTTCTGGGCATTTCTGTCGTTCCGCCATTTCAGTCATATCTGACTCTTCGTGATCCCATTTAGAGTTCTCTTGGCAAAGATACTGGAGTGTTTGCCAGTTCCTTCTTCAGCTCATTTTATAGATGAGGAAACTGAGGCAAGCAGGGTGAAGTGACTTGCCCAGGGTCACATAGCTAGTAAGTGTCTGAGGCCTGATTTGGACTCAGGAAGATGAATCTTCCTGATTCTAGGCCTGGTGCTCTGTCCACCTAGCTGTCCCCTTCTGGTCATAGGAGGTCCCAGAATCTAGTATCAGATGGCAGGCACTTATCATATGCCTCCTAAGTGCCCAGGACTGTGTTAAGTACAGGAGATACAAAGAAAGCCAAGAGCAGTGTCCCTGCCCTCAAAAGGCTTCCATCCTCAGAACAGCATGGACAGTTCTTGTAGGCTCTGCACTGCCTGGAGTGAGATCACTCCTTGGCCATGGAGTGCTAAGTAACTGAACATCCAGCAATTGTCCTAGAAGGCAGGGGATGGGCACAGTGTCAGGAGCTTCCAGTGAGTGGTTCTCTTATAAGAGAGGGTCCATTTGAAGTGGGGGATGATGGGGTGTATCCAGAAAGGATTGTAATGTAGAAACAAAAGGCTTGGAGGGTCCTGGAGTGGGAAGGGGCACCCAAGGCCATCTTGTTCAACTCTTTCATCTGATAAATGAGGAAGCAGGCCCTGAGAGGATATGTTGTATCGAAGCACCTTCGGGGCCCAGACCCATGCCAGGTGCTCTGACTTCAGGTCAACAAAACTCCAAGGATCTGACCTCCCAATCTGACCTCCCACTCCGCAGTCCCAAGGCCCTTTGACTCAGGTGGGGACGTTTCCCACTGAGCTGTGCCTCAGCTAAACATAGCCCCTGACCTTGTGCTTGGGGAGGGTTCGATTAATCCCTAAGGGCAGGTCCCCCACATCCACCCCGGGCAGCCCCAGGTCAGACTCTCTGCACCTCCCAACCTGACTCATACCCAGAAATCTGTAGACCGCCCAAAGGGCTGGGAGTCTGCCATCTGTCCAGAAAGCAAATTCAAATTTACAAGGGAAAACAGGGGGCTGAACCAGGTGGATTTGCATCTTCCACCCCCACCCCCCCAGGGGAGGCAGCAGACACCCCAGACAGTCTGAGTCTGCCTTTGGCAGTAGACAAGGAGCTGCCTGGACCTGCCAGAGGAAGGAGGAGGATCCCAGCCAGTGGCTGTTTCTCCAGAATTCTCACTCAGATCTTGGCTCCCCTGAAATCTTCCCATATGCCCATTCACTTCTCTGGACCGTTTCTTCTGCAAAATGAGGATTTTGGACAGGATGGTTTTTAGGGCCCCTTCCTGGGGGTGCCAGGTGGCACAGCTGATAGAGCGCTGACCATGGTGAGGCCTGAGTTCAAAGCCTGCTTCAGATACTTGCTAGCTGGGTGAGCTTGGACAAGCCACACAGCCTCAGTTTTCTCATCTGAATAATGGGAGGGACAAAAGCACATACTTCATAGGGTTATGGTAGAGAACAAATGTACAAAAGTGCTTCTTTGCAAACCTTTAAGTGCCACATAATTGCTAATTATTATTAGATCCATGATCCTCTGAACGTGTGCTGGCCAGAGGCCCTTTCCAGCTCCAGGTGTGGCAGGACAAACCAGGCCCTGAGAAGATCCCTGGAGCTGCTGCCCAGGGCCAGAGGTGGCCCCTCCTGAAATGACTGCCCCCTGCCCCCCGAGGCAGGCACTGCTGGCTCTCCTGGCGTGTTTATCACCTTGATGACTGCTGTCTCCTTGGCTGTGAAGCCAGGCAGAGGGCAGAGGAAGAACTCAGATTGGTTTTTCCAGGAAAAAACAATAAAGACTGTCTGTCCCTGTGCTTCCTGTCCACCGAGGAGAACAACAGCCAGATAGCAGGGTCCAGTCCAGTCGGGTCTGAGATGGCCCCAGACTCACCATCTTCCCTCCCACTTCCATGACCACCCCACATCAGGCAATCCGGGGGCCTGGGAGCCGTGAGAGCCAACGCGCCCCAGAGCCAGCCCTGTGTTCTTTGCATCCCTTGTGCCTCCCACAGCGTCCGGCACATTGCAGGTCCTTCCTACATGCCTGTGGATCGATTGATTCTAGCACTCAAAGGGAGACAAGGGTCATGAAGATACCCATTTTATCGATGAGAACGCAGGCTCAGAGCAGGGATGTTACTGGCTGAAGGTCAGCTCTGGAGACAGAAGGAAAACAGGCCCTGAGACAGGAAGCTCCCATTCCACTCAGGAGATACAGTGTGTTCGCTGTCTGAATCTGGCCTGGGACAGTGGCCAGAGACATGGGGCCCTGCTCACAGCCCTTCCCCTCAGTGAGACTCAGTTTCCTCAGATGAAACCTAAGGTTTGCACTGCCTGCCTCACAGAGCTGACATCAGAGTCTTGGAAGGTGAACAAGATGCAGGGGCATATGGGTGTCCCCGGTGCATGGGCATATGGGCACACAGACAGACAGACACACACACACACATACACACACACAGAATTCTTCAAATCTGTCAAAATGTCAAAAATGTCAAAAGACATCTTATTGACATCTTTTGTTTCTATGGCACTCTCATTCCTAAATATATTCCAGTTCCCTTTCCCTCAAAGTGTTCGTTTCTTGGTACCAAACAATAAAAGAGAAAAAGAAGCCATTTTCATGTGTAAATTTTAATATGTTCAAGCTTCATTGGTTTTGCTCTTGCCCAAAGTTAAGTTCCTAAGAAATTACTTTTTGTTTTTAAAGCAATAGTTAGAAGCCGTAGACTGAAAAAGGCAAAAGAGACCTTTGACATCCAACACAACCTCCTCCTTTGACAAAGGAGGAGACTCTGAAGCCCAGAGAAAGAAAAGGACCTGACCAAAGTCACCCAGCAAGTTGGTGGCAGGGCCAGCAATAACAGGCCCATCCTTTCCTCCCAGCAGCCGAGGGAGGAGCTAAGATTCAGCAGCTTGGCCAGCCCTGCAGCTCGCTAGACAATGGCAGAGCCAGGATTCAAAACCAAGCTTCGGGACCAAGATCTAGTGCTGTCTCCGCCATGCTAGGCTCTCTTCAACTAAAACCGAGCTCTCCTGAGTCAAATGGGTGGGTGATCACCTCCAAAAGGAAAGTGAGGAAGGAGCCGAGCCCAGAGAGACTTCTCAGTTTCCAGGAGGACAGAAAGGTTCCTTGGCCTTTCACATCAGCAGGACTGGTGTTTTGGAGTGGGAGGGATGGCTTGATGTTGCCTGAAGCTACCACTTCCCACTCCCACCCCCAGCCAGGAAATCTCTCAAAAGGACAATCATCAGGAGAGATCCAGAGGGAAACTCTAGACCAGTGGTTCTCAACCTTCCTAATGCCGTGCCACCCTTTAATACTTGTATGTGGGCGTATCTGCACGTGGGCGGACTCACCTGGAGACTGATAGTGAAATATGTGTTTTCCGATGGCCTTTGGTGACCCCTGTGAAAGGGTCGTTTGACCCCCAAAGGGGTTGTGACCCATAGGTTGAGAACCACTGCTCCTAGACAGAGCCTTCAATTCTCAGGATTTTCACTGAAAATTGTGAAAAATGTGTCAGACACCAGTGAGTGCCTAGATCTTGTCATTTCCCATAAACATTCCCTCTCCACAATCCCAGCCTCTGACACCCTTGTAGCTGCAAGGTTTCTTTTTTCTTCCCTGTGCCTCCGTTCTCTCAAAGCTGTTAGTCTCTGATTTCCCTGCTGCTGTCCTAGGCCAGCACCAGCTCAACTTGACACTGTCCTCAGCCCTAGTATGCCTTGGACTCTTGTTCTACAGAAGAATCACTGGCCAAACCCCAGCCCTGGGTCCTTGCCACCATCTATTACTTTCTCTCCTGCTCACATGCCAGAGCGGGTCCCCTCAAATTTATGTTACATAATCTCAACTGGACCCTCATTGTGTCAAGACAATCCTTTCACAGCTTCCTAGTGTACTCACTGTTCCCCTCACCATGGCGGCTACTCCACGCCTTTCCTCTTCTTTTCTCAAGCTTCCCTGGCCAATGCTCCCCCACAACCTCTCAGCCAAGAACTTCACCTGGTAAAAATGGCAGCCGTTCACTGAGAGTGCCTTCCTCTTTCCTCCTCCTCGTCTCACATCATCCCAAAGTCTTCATCCACTCTCACCCCCCCACTCTCTCTAATCTTCAGTCTCTCCCTACCTGCTGGCTCCTTGCCTGATACCTCCAAACATGCCCACTTGGGCCATCTCATCTCTACCAGCTATTCCCTCTCTCCTCCTCTTCTTAGCTAAACTTGACTTGAAAGTGGTCTAGACTTGGTGCCTTCATTTCCTTTCCTCTCACTCAATTTTAGACTCTTTTCAGTCTGACTTCAGGCCTCATTGATCATCAGAAACTGCTCTCTCCAGAGTCACTGCTGATCTCTCATATGCCTAGTCCAGTGGCCTTTCCCCCACCCTCACCCTGGCCTCTCTGCAGACTCTGATTCTATCAAGTACTCTCTCCTCTTGGATTTTCCCCATACTCAGTGAGTTTCAGTGGCTTCCTTCTGGATCAAGAAAATCTTTTGAGTGCATAAAGCCCTTCTTAGCCTGGCCCCTTCCCATCCTCCTAGTCTTTATTCCCCATTAGGTACTTTATGGTCTTGCAAAGACTTCTTGCTGTTGCTCTCATACAATTCCCTCCTTCCCACCTCCTTGCCTTTGCCCTGGCTGTCTCCCATGCCTGGAATGCCTTCTCTCCTCACCTTTGCCTCCTGTCTTCCTTTAAGATTTAGCTCAAATCCCACCTTCTGCAGGAGGCCTTTCCTGCAGAGCCTTCTCTCTGAGATGCTCTTCCATTTGTAGGCCTCTGGTACAGACAAGAGTGTTTGTACACTGTCTCCCTCATTAGACTGTGATCTCCTTTCTGTGTTCCCCCCAGTGCTTAGCATACAGTTCTAGGTGCATAATAAGGGTTTAATAAATGTTGTGGACTGACTTCGCTGACTTGCAAAGGGCGGGGACTGACATTCTTTGAAACTCTCTGCAGTGTCCACATCTGGACCAAAACCCCAGTTCTACGCCCACTCACCCACTCCCCACACCCCCAAGAGCCACCCACACCCTTCCCTGAGGGGAAAAACAAATGACCCACCAGGAGATCTATTTTTACCTTTCCTCTACAACTGTATAGTAGCCACTGAGTAAAGGCCCCAGGCCCCATGCAAATGGAACAGCTGCCCTGACAGGAGCCCCCAGCCCACTCCAGGCAGCCTCCCCTAAGTGTGTAACAGAAAGTCTCCTACAGGCTGTCTACTCACTGGAGACAGAAATTAGAAAGAGAAAAGGCCAGGCTTCTGCCTCCCAGCCCATCACCCCCCACTCCCAAGCTGTGAACCTAGGCGTCAAGAGTGGGGCTGTGGTTTAGGCCTGGCTCTGCCAGAAACCAGCTCTGTGACCTTGAGGTCCTTCCTGGCTCTGATATTCTATGCTCTAAGGCCCCTCTCACTTCTAACATTCAATGTTGGAAGGCCGATCGATCCCAGCTCGGACATTCCCATTCTTGGGACTCTGATGCTCCTAGACTTCTTCAGGTGCATACAGGGCACCCACACCTTTTCCCACCCAGTCAGCTCTTCATAGGCATTTTGGGCCCAGCTGGAGCGAAGCTGTCTGACTCAGATCAGAGGAGCACAATGAGCACCAAGCCTAGCTGACCAGTGCTTATCCAGCCAGGGTGGGTGGGGCTGCAGCCAGCCTGGACCAGTTTTCATGATTGTGAGCATCTACATCTTAGAAACCAGCCCGTGCTACAGATCAGGGCTTGATTTCCTGGTCTGGTGATGGTTTAGACTTAAGAAATTGAAGAAAGGCAGCTAGGTGGCACAGTGAATAGAGCATTGGCCCTGGAGTCAGAAAGACCTGAGTTCAAATGTAGCCTCAGACACTTAATGTTTACTAGCCATGTGACCTTTGGCAAGTCACTTAACCCTAATTGCCTGGCCTAGGCCCCTGCCAAAAAAAATTTAAAAAGAAATTGAAGGAAATGTTAATGATGTCTATTAAACCTAAAAGCGGGTTGTGCATATTTTGCCAGCACCCCCTGCCCCCAGGTCCACATCGTCCCCAAGGCAGTCCCTTCTACTTTGAGACTGACTTGACTGTCATTGGTTTTCTTGACGTCACACTTGGATCTGCCTCCCTGTCAGTGGCACCCCCTGCTCTGGCCAAGTAGAATGAAGTTTATCCCATTTTTTTGACAGCTTTTCTCATACTTGGAAATAGCGTTCAAGGTCCCCCTGAGTCTTTTCTTCTCCAGGATAAATACCCCCAGTACTTTTAGACTTCTGACCCCTCCTTGTGTGGCATCTCTCAGAGGATGTGACAAAAGCAACAGAAGGAACATGAGATTCTGGGCCAGGAGGAGGCATGGGGATGGTAGCATTACCAGATCTTGGAGCTGGAGGGGTCCTTGGAGGACAAAGAGCCCACCCAACCCTGAACAGAAATCCCCCCCTTTCACAGCAACCCACTCTTTTTAGTTCTGCAGGGGAAGGAGACTCACTTCTCGCTGAAGCAGCCCATTCCACTTTGGATAACTGAGATTGCCCAGAAATTATTTCCTGCCACTGCCAAAATCTGCCCCTCCCAGCTCTAAGGCTAGGAAGAACCAATCTGACCCGTCCTGCAGGTGGCCGCATTCTGAACCCCTGAAGACGGCCATCCGACTCCCTCTGTAACTGAGGGGACCAGTAGAGATCTGACTCGTAGTCAACCTTCTCTCTATACTTTGAGTGGCATAGTGGAGAGGGGAGGCCTGAGTTCAAGTCCTTGTGATAACTCTTTCTAGTTGGGGGAATTCACTCTTTGAGTCACCTCAAAAACCGTCCATTTACTATGTGCCAGGCACTGGAAATAGGACAAAAACCCAACCAGTCCCTGACCTCGAGCAGCTTCAAGTCTACCTTTCTTCCTCTGCAAACTAGGAATTATTCTGGCCTGCTCTGCTGCCTAATCCCAGGGCCCTTGGGAGAATGAATGTTGGAGCTGGCCTCAGAGTTAGGCAGCCCTGGGTCTGAGTCTCGTCTCTGACACATCCTGTCTGGAGGAAGTGGAAAAGAAAATGGAGGCCAGTGGCAGTTCCTAAGAGATGGCCCCAAGAGCCCCCCACCCCTGGGAGATTCCTGCCCTGCTCCCTTCTCTCTTTGTAAGGCCCTCCCTCTTAGGACTCCAGGTGCTGACTGACTGAGCCTAAGAAATTCAGGAAAACCAATCTGAGGCACTCAGGCTCCCAAGTACCCATCTTTTTAAGGAGTTAGAGTCAGCAGGGGCTGATCAAGTCGATTCCCTTTCATCTTCCATTAGAAAAAACTGGAGCCCAGAGAGAAGAACTTGCCCAAGATCATAAAGGGAGAAAGCAGATGAGTCGGCATTTGAACCCGGATCTCTCCTGGCTCCAGACCCAGTGTCTAGCCCACATCCCCATACCTCCTCAACAGGGAATGTCAGGCCTAAAAGAGACCTTAGACTCTGTCATTTTACAGTTAGGGAAACTGAGGCCCAGGGAAGAGAAAGGGGCTTGGCCACCACCAAACAAAGTGATACCAGAGCTGGGGTCTAAAGCCAGAGGCTCTGAGCCTAAATCTGGGGCACAGTCACTAAGACCTGGCCTGGACAGGCAGCGGCAGTCATCCTGTCGGGCAGAGGCATCAGAGAGCCATGGACCTCGGGGTGAGCCCCCAAATGTACTTCATGGCAGGACTTCTAGCAAGTCCCTTCACTTCTCAGCACCTTGGTCTCCTTATCTGTGAAACTGGGATCATAACCCTGGCAGCATTCCCACACTAGTGTGGGGGGGAAGATTTGTAAAGTGAAAGGGCTGCTTAACTTGGAGCCCCTGGGCTGGATGGGAGCTGTTATCACAGGGGCACAGAGAGGGAGCCACCCAGCTCAAGGTCACACAGCAAGTCAGCAGGAGAACAAGAACCAAGACTCAGGTCTCCCAAATCCTGGCAGCCTATGCTCCCAAGCGCTACCTACCCTCAGCTACCCCCTTGACTTTTGGCCACTCTCTGTATGGTCAAAGCAGGTGACTTCCTCTGGCCTTATCTGCTGCAGCAGGCACACCTATTAATTAATTAATTTCCAGAGGAAAAAGGAAGTTCATGAGACAGGAAATGAAAAGAGTTCACACTTCAATTGAGAAAGCAGAATCATGGTGGAGAATCTTCCCAATTTGACCAGCCTCTTTCAGCCAATCAGATTTGGCTACCCAGGATGAGTCCCACCCAGTCCCAGTTGCTCTGATGGTGACCAGTCCAGCCTGAGTCAGGCCAAAAGAAGAAAGAAAGGAAACCTGTAATCTGGTCCTGACTTCTACCAATAAACTCCCTGAGAAGACCTTGGGCAAATCCCTTTCCCTTTCTTGCCTTTCTAGTCTTCTGTAAAAAAAGAGGTTGGGTTAGAGGAGCTCTGAGGCCCCTCCCAACCCTGACATCCCCTGTTCTCAGGCCTCTCCAACCTCAGATACTTTCTGTGTCTGACCTGGGCAAGTGACCCTGGACAAGTCACTTCACCTTGTTTGCCTCAGTTTCCTCATCTGTAAAATGAGCTGGAGAAGGAAATGGCAAACACTCCAGCATTTCTAACAAGAAAACCCCCAATGGGGCCATGGAGAGTCAGATAAGACTTAAAACAACTGAACAGCACTATGGTATAAAAACAGGAGGCTTCAATGAACCCTTAAAGCAGATAAGATGGGTGGACAAATCAACCCCATGAGTGCTTTTGACTTGATAATCACTAGGGTAACTCCCCCCTGAGGCCTGTGATGGTACAGACCAAAGTCAAGGGACAGGAACCCCGGGGAAAGCTGCCAGCTCCAGCTGGAGCCCAGGGCTTTGCCCATCCACGGGTACCTGGGGTAGATACTTTACAGAAAAAGTCACAGGGGCCACTTACTTTTCTGGAAAGAAAAGTCATTTCCGAGGAAAGAAGCTCTGGGCAGAGGGTGACACAGAGTGAATAACCTGGCTTACTCTTTTGAAAACTATCACTGTTAAGTCTTTAAAAGCTATGTGATTTATGGGGGGGGGGGGGTGAGGTCCAGAGAGGAGGGGATGATGAATTAAAGGCAGCCAGGACTTGAATCTAGGTCTCCACCTGCTACCACAAATATGTCTACACCCAGTCTAGAGGAAAGGATGCCATCTGGAGGCAGCTGGGCTCCTGCCTTCAACACTTTCAGGCCGTGTGACCCTGTGCTGGTCCCATCACCCCATGAACCTCAGCTGTCCTCAGTAAAACAGGGCCCCCAAGGCACAACTCACAGGGTGACTGTGAGCATCAAAGGAGGGGCCAACTGTAGGAATGATGGCTCTAAGTCATTGCCCCCAGTGAGCAGCAGGGACTCTTGTCACCTTCTCAAAGCACTTCCTGTCAGAAATCTAATTAAGTTTCAACCAGTCACTAGTATTTATCGTTCAACTCCAAATCCCAGAAAAACAGGTTTGCTGGCCTCAGCTGCCCCCTCCCTGTGTTTTGGGTTGTCACACTGACTCCAGGGATGTGATCTGCCCCATCAGCCTCAGGCCTCCGTCTTTCTTCTCCCAGATGCCTCCCCTTCCTCAGATCAGAGTGATAATGCCTAGAATGGGGAGCGTGGGTCCCCCCAGAACCTTCTGACAGCCCTCAGAAGGGAGCATCCCTGTTTGACAGGTGAAGAGGTGAAAACTATATAAGGGTATTTAGCTGAATCTGTTTAATATGGTTGTACATGTATGGCCTATATCAGACTGCAGGTCGTCTTAGGAAGGGGAGGAGGGGGAGAAAATTAAAAACTCAAAATCTTATAAAAGTGAATGCTGAAAACTAGAAATGAAGAAGGAAAGAGAGAGAGAGAGAGAGAGGGAGAGAGAGAGAGAGAGAGAGAGAGGAAGGAAGGCAGGAAGGCAGGCATTTGGTAAACATTCCTCAAGCACTTGTTCTCTTCCCAATAGCCGTGGAGTTAGAGGCTGAAAGTCTGATTATCCCCGTTTTATAGATGAGGAAACAGATGCCCAAGGTCACACTACAGGCTTATTCAAGTCTATCCACTCCCCCTGAGGATGCTCCAAAGAGCTTTCTTTCTCTTCCTCTGAAGCACCCCCTAACATTCTGATTCTCAGGATGTGTTCTTGTCCTCTACCACCAAACTGTAAATTCTTTGATAAGTAGTAGACAGAGCATGGAGGGTCCTCTATAAGAGGGGATCATCAAGCTGGAGGATCTCAAAAATCCCTTTGAGCTCTGAGGTGTCATATCTGAAGGTTCCTTCCAGTTATAAAATCCTATTATGGTTAGTCCCAGCTCTGATGTCTGTCCCATAATCTGGTCCAGCCTTGACATCTCCTGTTCTCAGGCCCCTCCCAGCCCCAAAGTCTCTGTTCTAAGACCCCTCCTCCTAAGCCTGCCATTTTCTGTTCTAAGGGCCCTCCCAGTCCTGACATCCACTTTTCTGAGGTCCCTCTGAGTTTTGGCATTCTCTTTTCTGAGCACTTCTCTCTTCCTCACCATCTCTAACAATTTGTGTTCTAAGGGCTCTCCCAGCTCTAGGTTCCAGGAATCTAGTCTAAGCCCTTGGCTTTTATCTCCCCAGTTTGTAGCGCAGTGCCTGGGGGCAAGTCGCTTAACCCCTCTCAAAGCCCCACTTCCCCACCCAGTGAAATCTGGCCTGGGACTGGGGTATCCCTGTGAGAAAAGCCGAGTACAAACTGCAGATCCAGGGGGTGAAGGCAACCTCGCCTTGCTCCTCAGAATCCCATAGCCTTTCCTAGCCTTGGCCTTTGCCAACCACTCAGCAGGGAGGGCCTCAGTTTCTACTGCTGAACACAGGATGACAAATTCGTCTGAGGACAATGCAGGCTTGGCCGGCCTGTCGGAAGGCCACCAATGTCCTAAGGCTTTCAATTTCGCTTCCTGGTTGTAGATCCAAACAAAAGGTGGGGCAGTTCAGACTTCCTCGAAATCCCTCCCCGTAGTAGTATTAGGTAGAGGGGAAGCCAGAAACAGTCTGAAGATTGATTGGCTCTCCATTGGTGGCAAGCCTGGCAAGCCCCTGCCCTTTCCCTGTCTGAGAAGCCTCGCCCCATGCCTTATCCAAGAGCCCATAGACAGCCTGCTGCCCCAAGCCAGGGGGCAGGAGCAGGCCATTTTCCCGGGAAGAAGGGCGGCCCAAGTGTGCGGCTCTGGGCTTTTCAGCCCAGCAGGTCTGCAAGCTCTCCACCAAGTGCCCGAAGGCTCTCAGGCTGCTCCGTCAGGGCCACCCACCCCAGCCGGGCTCTGGCCTCGAAGACCAACTCCCCCCACCTCCTCACAATGCTCAGGAAGAGCCTGAGAGCCGGGTTCCAGCCCAGCCTGGCTCCCTTTCTAGGAAACTGTCAGGGCCTCAGTTTCCTCATCTGCAAAAGTCGAGTAGTCCCTCTGATCTAACCTCCCTCCCACGGAGGGCATAGGGAAAGTGCTTTTAGGCCGAGATGTAGGGGAGCTCCAGTCCCCTCATCTCTCAGTCCCGCCCGCCCCCTTCCCGAAGGGAGTCTGGCCAAAGGAAGCAGTTTCTGCCTCTCTAGGCTAGAATGTGATTCCGTGGGTTGACTACCAAGGGTCGAGTCTAGGTCTGAAGTTCTGGGAGACCTTGGATTCAGGAGTCCTCATTTGCTAGGTAGGTTATAGTGAGGTTGTGGTCCTGGGGTTTCATTATACTCTTCTGCAAAATGGATTTTGGGGCTCTAGTAGTACTCGCTGCAGAACCTGGGCGATTACAGATCGCAGCCAACGGCTGCCCCAGCCCCAGCCCCCACCGCACCAGCTGCCCCAGCGTAGGTGCAGCTGGGGGAGGGCAGCGCACGGAGGGGAGAGCTGGTGCCGAGGGACCCCACCCCCCGCACCCCAGGCCCAGGAAGCTCCAGAACTCCACAGATGCTCCAGGTGGGGGTGGGTAAGGGGCGAGAGTCGGATCTCCCGGCCAGGTGATTAACCCCTCCCCCTCCAGGCTGGGAAAGCGAACGTGACTTTGAGTGTTCAGGTCCAAGAGAAAGCCCCCTCCAGCAACACCCTAGCTCGGGGAGAGCTTCTGGCGCTTCACTGAGGCGCCCTCCCCCAATTCCCCGCCAGCCTGGGCTTCGTCGGCAAGTGTAGGAGCGTCCCTGGGCCGGGAGATCTCAGGGAGCTTTCGGACAGCGGGCCCGGGATGGGAATGGGAGGAGAGTCAGGGGAAAGAGGGGGCGAGAAGAGGAGGGGAGCAGAGTTAGGGGCAACCAAATGAGAGCACTGCGGGGCGGCGGTATTTAACAGATGGGGGAAATGAAGAAACCGGGACGGAAGGGGACTCGCCAAACTCATTGTACTAGAGAGAGCACAGCTATCGCTCTGGGCTTCGGAGACTCTCCGCCGGCGCCTTCCCCCCTCCCGCCCCCACATTTAAAGTCCCAACTCCAGCCCTCCCGCAGGGGTTCCTCAGTCACTAAAATCAGACAGATCTCCCCTCCCCCAGCCCCGACCTCAATGCCCAGGTGCCTGGACCCCAAAATATCTCCCACCCCCCCTCCGCGTCTGCCTTACCTGCCGGAGCCTCCGCCTAAGAGTGGAGTGCAAAGCGACCGCTGCCCTGGGGAGAGGAGAACAGAGGAGGGAGGGTCACGTCTGCGGGCCCCCAGCTCCCGGTCACAGGGGGCTGGGGGCCAAGGGCCAGAGAGAGGAAGAGAGAGGGAGCCACTCACCGCAGGGTCACTCGTAAATGGGGTTTATTGTCTGCTGCTGCTTGGGGGACTCTGAGGGCCCGGAGGCAGGACTTGGGGACAGGGGCCCCGCCCCCACCACGCCCCTGACCCGCCTCTGCCTCTTCCCGCGCGGGCCTGCCCAGGAGCCCAGGGAGGCACCGTACAAAGTCAAGCCTGGAAGGAACTTGAGAATGAAATCAGAGAATGGAAAGACAGGATAGGTCCTTGGAAACTCGAATTTGGAATGGCAGAGCTGAAGGGGCCCTTAGGAGAGGGAGCCGTCAGGGCTTGAAGGGATCTTCTGGACACTTGGAATTTCACAGCTAGAAGTCAAGTCTTCTCATTTCACAGACGAACAAGCTGAGACCCCATGAGGGTCGTGACTTGCCCAAGGTCACACATACCTACTCACTCCAGGGGACAGTTTATGGTTCAAGTTTAGGGCCCTGATGTGAGTTTCCGTAACCATGCAGGTTTAGTATGGGAGGAGGGGCCGGAATATCCACCTCTCCCAGTTGTTTTGTGATCAATCAACCCTCTAAAAAATGAAGCACCTTATTGCTTGCCTTCCCAGTGGGGAGGTGGGGGGAGGGAGGAGGGAGAGAATTTGGAACTCAAAATTTAAAAAAAAAGAACGTTTAAATAATAAATGTTGGGGGAAACTGAGTGCCTACTATAGGTCTGTCACTAGGCTGAAAAGAAGCGAAGACAAAAAGAAAGCCTTTCCAGAAAGGCACTTATAATCCTTCAGAAGGAAACACTTGTCTGATTCTCTCTTTACCCATTGTAGTTGAACTTGTCATTCTAAACTCCTTAGATTGTAAACTTCAGGAAACCCCCATCTGTCCCAATCCAGCTCATTATCTTTCCTTTCCCCTGATGCTGTCGGGATTCTGTTCATGGCCCTCTGCTGCTCTCCTTGTCTCCCAGGTATACCTTGTGCCCCTCTGCCCTTTGTCTGGCTGGACCCTTGTCTCCCTCTCATCCTAAGGGCTCTCCACTCCTGAGGATTCTATCTCCATGACCTGCACCCTGTTCCACAGCCACAATTCTATATTTTACCATCCTAAATTGACGTTATTACCATCAGGACCAGAGAATTTCAAGATAGAAGCATCCCATGAGATTATTCTAGTCCAGTCCCTCATTTTACAAGTGAGGAAACTGAGGCCCAGAAAGGTGGCACTTCCCCAGACCACAAGGGTAGCAAATAGCAGAGCTAGGCTGGGGTTCTCTTACCCTACCTCGGGCTCACCTTCCAAGCACCATACTTGGTATACGGTTCTCCTCATAGCATTGACTGGCTCAGAACTTCCCAACGGCTCCCGATTGCTTCCAGAATCAAGTCCAAAACCTATAGCCTGGAATGCAAATCATCAGTCCATAAACATCTATGAAGTACCTACTGTGTGCCAGCTTCCTCTTACTGCTCTCCTTGTGGGCTTCCCTTCATCTAGACTGGATACATCTCCACCCTCCCACTGCTTCCCCATCTTCCTGCCTCTACGTTTGCTCACACAGTTCCCTTTGCCTAGAAGTTCTGTCCCTTCGCTCCTTATCCACTGCTTAGCATCCCCTTCCTCCTCCTGAGGTCACCTCCTTCTTGAAGCCTTCCATCACTGCCCCAGTTAGCAAAGACATCTCTTCTTTAGACCTGGCAGGGCTCTTTGTACCTCTCTTAAACCCTGTCCATGTGCTTATGAGTTTCTGGAGTAGTTTTCTACATAGATGGTGTATTAATGCACAAAGGACTATGATCCCTCCTGACCTGGGGGGACCAGGAGGCTGGGACTTCATCAAAACTTTTGCTCTTGGGGCATCTAGGTGCCACAATGAATAGAGCACCAGCCCTGGAGTCAGGAGGACCTGAGTTCAAATGCAGTCTCAGATACTTAATAACTGTGTGACCTTGGACAAGTCACTTACCAATTGCCTTGCCTTCCCCCCCAAAAAACCCCAAACCTTTTGTTCTTTCCCAGGGCTCTCCACACTGTGTGTGTGTGTGGGGTGGGGAGTGTTACACCAAGGAGGTACCTAATTAAAGTTTCTTAGGCGATTGAATGATGGCAGAAAGGCCAGGGTTCAAATCCTGCCTCCCAGACTTACTAGCTCTGTAACCCTGGGCAGTCACAACCAATTTTGTAAACCTCAAAGGGCTTTATAAATGCTAGAAAGGATTAAAAAGAACAGCACTCGTAGTCTTTGTGGCCCTTGTTCCATTACTGAACATCACTGATTGCTGTGGGCATGTCACACCCTGGGACTGTGTGTTGGGCAGGAGCTGAGGGCTGGAGAAGGAATGCTGCATTTGTCAATGGGAGTTTGAGGCCTTAATTGTTCATTACTAACTACCCTGCATGTACTTTGAGGCAAGGTGATGTTGTGGAAGCCATGTTGGGAGCTCAAGTCCTGGGTTCAAATCCTGGTGCTGCTTCTTACTGCCTGACCTTAGGAATGGGCTCTGGTCCTCACCTGCACAACTCAAGTGTTTGATCACAAATGTCCTCTAACCTTGGACAATTCCAGGAAAGGCTGAATGGGTCTTTCCTCTTCCAGGACTAGAAGATGGCTGTGGGCAAGGGCACCAAGTCACCAGGGGGTGTGGCTAAAAGAGCCCTGGTTCTAGAGTCAGAGGACCTGGGTTCAGATTCTTCCTTTGTCATTTACTCCTCCAGTTACCTTCAGCAAGCCCCTACACAGCCTTGGTCTCATTTTCCTCATCTGTAAAAGACGGGTTAGTCTAGTACTCTGAGGTGCCTGATTCAAACTCTAGATCAAGGATGCTTTGGACACCCCGCTTCCCCCACATCAGCTCACCCTGCACAAGGATGGCCACACCTGGGTAGGAGGGGCTGTCATCAAACTACAGCTAGGACCCCAACGTCTCCTGGAATACAGAATCATCCTTCCCTGGGTAGCCTAGACCTTGCCTCCAGGAAGCTTTCCCCAGGGACTCTCCTGTCAGAAGAGAAGTAGCTAGCAAAGGCAGACAAGAAGGAATCATATTTCAGGGAAACATTTTCCCCTGGAGACGATGAGCCTGGCATTTCTGATGGCGCTAAAGTGGCAGGAAAAGTAGGGGAGAGACCTTCACCTGGCTCCTGTTCTCCTTTTCAGAGAACGGTCCCTCCTAAGCCTGGGGAGCCCTAGCATTCCTTCCTCCTAAAATGTACCTCAGAGAGAGAGAAGAAATAAGATCCTATGACCTCTCTACCTCAGTTTTTCATCTGAAAAATGGGAAGATGATGCTTGTGCAATCAACCTCCCAGCGATACTGGGAGGATTAAATGACGTCACGTGGGTTAGTGCTGAGGGCTTTGTAACCATGAACTCCAGTGTCTCAAGGACCATCTTCTATTTGGAAACTCCCTGGCTGGGATTACTCTAGCTCAATTCTGACCTTCTCTCCCTGAGGGTTTTAGAGTTTCCTGGGGCTCAAAGACTGAAGGATCTGTTCATGGTCACAGAGCATCTGAGGCAGGACCTGAGCCCTGGGTGTACTAACTCCAGGTCCAACCTCTCTGAAAAACACTCAATCCCTAGAAATGCTGGTGATGACTTACTGTCCAGTGGGGGCTATTTACTCTAACATTTACACAGCATTTTAAGGCTTCCAAAGCACTTACAAATACTATCTCACTTGATCTCCAAGACAACCCCAGGAGGTAAGTGCTATTATTGCCTCCATTTTACTGATGGGGAAACTGAGGTAAGTCAACAAGCATTTATTAAGTGTCTACTATGGGGGATACAATGAACATCAAAAAAAGTTCCTTCCTACTCTCAAGGACCTTGGAGTTAAGTGACTTGTCTGGGGTCACACAACCTGTGACTCAGAATTTGATGAACTATAACACATTTTTAACCTCAGGCTGCCTTGGGTTAGCACTAAAAGCTTTTCACAACCTGGCCCAGCCCCTCTTTCCAGTTTCCTTTTATGTCCCTCCTCTTCCTACACTCTTCAGTCCAACCAATGTGTGAGTAAGGATGTGGACTATAGAGCCCACTCTGAGCTCATAATGAATGAGAGTGATCCTGGAAATGGAGAGGATGGGTTCTGGTTGAGGCAGAGGCAGGTGACCCTTGCCTATGTACTGCTCCAGAGAGTCTGTGTGATCCTGAGTCTGAGTCATCATTCCAGCGTTAGCTGCTAGTGATGGCAGAGCCAAGCAGGTGTGTATACTGAATGACCCAGATGAGCTCCCTGTAGTATTCACATCTGGTGAGAAGCCAAAAGACCCAGGATTGGGTGCAAGTGTCTATAAAAGTGGGTGACTGGCCCCCAACAACCCAGACCCATCTGCCCTCTTTCTCCGCTGACCAGGCCACCACCCTTGCTTAGTCCCTCACCATCCATCCCTAGACTCTTGCTGTTGCCTCTCGATTGGTCTCCTAGCCACCATCCTTTCCACTTTCCATGCCATCCCCCAGTCAGCTATCACAGCCATCTTTGTAAGACCCAGGTCTGATTATATCATTTCAAAGCTTCACAGAAGCTCCCTATTGTCTATAGGACAAAATACAAACTTCTCAGCCAGGCTCTCCAAAATCTGACTACAACTTTCCTTTCTTGCTTATTTCATATATTTTATGTTCCAGCCAAATTGGCTGTCCCTGCTATCTCCTGCCTAGCCTAACTCGAGGCACAGATTGGATTTAAAGGAAGCAGAAGACTCAGATTTCAGAAACAGACTTAATGCCTAAGAGACTTACTTGATGAAAAAAAGGCTTTTTGGGATGGCTGACTGTTATGGGTCTGACTCACCAAAGAACAGACATGCTCCCTGGGGCTAGAAGCTGAGAGATCTTTCCCCCATGGATTAAGGCCACATAGCAGCTGAAATTCAGGAGAGAACCAGAAGACCACAGTACAGCAAAGGGAAGATTCAGTCAGAAGATGACATAAGCATGTATCAACAGAGAAAGCAGCTGACAGCTAGTTCTATGACATCACATAACCAAGAGATCGCATCAGCACCTCCAAAACAAGCAGCAGCTTTACAGGCAAGGAAGGTGATCCAGCAGGGCCACTCCTCTAGAATCACGAGTTTCCCTAGGTACCCAAGTGACCTGGGCACAGTCCTTCCCTGCACCTTGCCCATCTCCACACATCTTTCCCATAAGCAGTTCCTCTCGACACAGGTCCCTGGGCTGCCCACTTCTTCTCTTTCACACTGGCTGTGCAATAAGCTGTGTGTTTATGGAGAAGATCCCCTTCATCATTTATTTTGCTATGCAGTCTCATTATGTGACTTTCACTGAAATAGCATGTCCTCTGGTTGGTCTAGTAAATGAAAAACATCTGTAGGGGCTTGTGAGTATCTGGCTTCTCAGTACTGCCCCCAAACCTAGTTGTTCATTGGTCTCCTAGCCTCCAAATTCTGCCCCCTCCGAGCCTGGGTTAGCCCACACCTGAGAGGAGCCCTGGACTCCACAAGTCAGAGGTGACTGGGGATTTGTCACATTCTCAGAAGATGAAAACAAGGCCCTGGCCAGTGTCAGCGCAAATGGCTCTCTCCAGGCCACCTTGCTAAAAAGTGGCCCAGAGCCCAGTTCTCTTTCCATTCCGCCTAGAGCCCCAGTAAATATGACAAATCTAAATATAAGCCTGGCAGCAGAAAATCATTTCAGTCACCTGACAGAAGCTCCTCCTAATGGCTCAGTTTTGCCATTCCTTCGTGTGGGCCTTTCAGGTAATGCGCCTAGTGTTTACTTAGGGTTTTTAGCTACTGTTTTCTATCTGTCTCATAGGACTGGGGGCAGGAGGGGGTTCTGGCAATTGTTTGCCTTCCATATCACAGAGATTATATGGTAATAAAAAAAGAGAGGGGGGGGGGAGCAAAGTCCTTTGTAATAAGAATGACCCAACCCCACTGAGCAGCTTGGGTGAGAAGAGCCACACCCTGGATTCAGAGACAGAGGACCTGGTTCCGGTCCAAACTCAGCTACATCAAGCACTGTCCTGGAAACTAGGGATTAAGGGACAAAAGCAAGGCCTTCCCCTCCTCCTGCCCTCAAGGAGTTTCCATTCTACTGGGAAAATAGCTGGGGACACATACACAGGATGCAGGTAATAGAGGGGAAAGAGCCCAACGAGATGCCCAAGGAAAATCTGAGGAAGGAGCAAAGCCTTTTGGCTGGAGGCATCTGGGGAGGCTGCCTGGAGGAGGTGTCCCCTGATCTGAGCCCTAAAGGCAGAGCAGACTGCTCAGAGGCAATGAAAATGTAGTCCAAGGCCAGGTTATGGAGAGGGTGCAATGCCAGGTTGAAGACTTTGTGTTTTATCTCAAAGGCCATAAGAACCACTGAAGGCTTTTGAGGGGGCCTTTTAAAGATGAGTGTTCAGTCTTTTAAGGCATGTCTGACTTCTCGTGACCCCATTTGGGGTTTTCTTGACAGAGATTCTGGAGTGGTTTGGCATTTCTTTCTCCAGCTTATTTTACAGATGAGGAAACTGAGGCAAACAGCGTGAAGTGACTTGCCTAGGGTCACACAGCTAGTATCTGAGATGGGATTTGAACTCAGAAAGATGAGTCTTCCTGACTAGGAATTCATTAGATGAGGATGCATGGGGAGGGCATTCAGGTAACTGCCTAAACAAAAGCATGGGGGTGGGAAAACTCAGTGCCCGCTGGAGACAGCATGTTCTGTACTAGTACTGCTGGAGCGTGGGAGGGTGCAAAGGGCACTATGGTGCACTGAGGCAGGGTCAGGTGGCGCCAGGCTAGAAATGACCCAGGGCTAGAGGAGACTCCCTTCTGATCAGCCCTGCACCAATGCCTGGCAACAGCTGGGTGGAAGCAGGTGAACAGAGGGCTTCATTTTCCCCCTTTCCCCACCTCTGGGAGACAATCTAACACAAACTGGTCAGGGTTTCAGGTTGTGTAGGTGTGTGTCTGTTGGGTTAGTCTCTATCTTTTCCAAGGGGAGCAGTTTGTGTTCCAATCCCAAGTGACAGGCAACGTTTTCAGGTCACCGAGACTCCATCCTCCAAACCTGAGATGGGCAGAGTTGGGGGGCTGCTCTTTAATGCATTTAGGAGGAACCTTGGTTTGGGATTCATATGGGGGTAGTGTTTGGAGCTAAAAACATGGTGGTGTGGGCTTGGGACCAATCCCTTAACCTCTGTGTACTTCGTCTTCTAGCTCTAACATGAACATTCCTTAGAATGTCTTCTCGCCTCTCTCTGTGCCTCAATCTCTCATCTGTCCTAGCAGAGGTGATTAGGAAAATTCCTTAGGATGTCCTCGGCGTCCTGGGACTCAGCTACTGCAGAGTCAGGCTTGAAGCTACCCCCAAAGGGCTCCAGCTCTGTGGTTCAGTAGGCCCCCCCCCCCACCTCCCCAGGTCTAGGGTCTTCCCAGATACTCGGTACAAGAGTTGTTATGATGAGTCAGTAATTAGAAGAAGGCAAAGAACCTGGAAGATACAGTGAAGGAACTGGAGATGTTTAACCTGGAGAAGACTGTGGGCGGAGCAGCTGTTCTAGCCCCTCCAGGCCTTTAAAGGCGTTGTCTTGGGGGAGAGGGACTGGATCTGTTCTGTTTGGTAGGGGAGATGCAGATGTGTAACCTCTTTCAATGAGAGCTACCCCAAAGTGGAATGGGGAGGTGGGGGCCCTAATGCCTGGAAGGCCCCACACAGGGGAGCAGTCACCACTGGCCAGGTATGAATGTGGACATCATCATCATCAGTATGCATTTATTAAGTACCCACTGTGTGCCAGGCTATGCTAAGGAGATAAAGAAAGGTAAAATCCTGGTTTTGGACATTTGAGAGTTCCTGCCTGTAACGTAGAAATAAGTTTTGTATGACTTCACATGTATAATGGTATCATATTGCATTCTCAAGGAGTGTGGGGAGGGCAGGGCAGGGCAGGGCAGGTGAGAGAATTTGAGACTCAAGTGTTTTACAAAATTAGTATTAAATTTTTTTACATGCAACTGGGGAATACTGAATGAAATGAAGAAAAGTATATTTAATAATAGCCTAGATTCCACTCCTGTGGCACTTTTCAGTAGGCAGGGGCCCTCCCTTGATACCAGGGGCTCTGCCTCAGTCTCCTTTGGGCTCCAGGCCACTGGGCTAGGGCTGCCCACACCTCTCTCTCTCAGTAAATATTTGCCCATTGATCGAGAACCTACTTGGTGAACAGAGAGGGGAGGAAGAGAGGGTCCGTGACTGACGGCTGCACTGTTGACAAAGGACAGCTCCTTTAAACTGCCAGGGTTGGCTGATCCTTGTCTCCCTTTAGTCCGACAGAATCACACACAGGGGAGGCAGCTGCCCTCCTGGTGCCATGCTCAGCACCAGCATTCACAACCCCAACAAAAAAGGGGTCTGCCCATCTCAGGTTTGGAGGATGGAGTCTCGGTGACCTGAAAACATTGCCCATCACTTGGGATTGGAATACAAACTGCTCCCCTTGGAAGAGATAGAGACCAACGCAACAGACACACACCTACACAACCTGAAACCCTGCCTAGTTTGTGTTTTTTGTTTGTCCTTCAGTTGTATCTGACTCTTTGTGACCCCATTTGGGGTTTTCTTGGCAAAGATGCTGCACTGGTTTCTCATTTTACACATGAGGAAACAGAGGTAAGCAGGGTTAAGTGACTCACCCAAGGTCACACAACTAGCAAGTATTTGAGGCTAGATTTGAACTCAGGTCCTCCTGACACCAGACCTGGCTCTCTATCCACCATACTCCCTAGTAGTTGCCCTTTGGTTTCAGAACCAGAACTCGAAATCAGGTCTTTAGGCCATCACATTCTGGGCTTGATGCTGGGCCCATCCCAGAGGAGCCAAGACCTCAGGTCAATCGCCACATGGATGTGTAGCCAGTTTCAAAATTACCTAGTAGTCCTTGCCACCATTCCTAAGCTTTTTAATAGCTTTAAATAAAATCAAATATATTCAGGTGCATTAACAAAAATTAAGACATTGTGACAATGTCTAAAACACACCCTGTGAGTAACAGCTGGAGTTCAAGGTGCTCAGTGAAAAGTTAAAGGGCTTAACAGCCCTCGGATACAGCCCCAAGACCACATCCAGCTGGGAAATGCTCCAGATACATGGGGCTGAAGCTGGGGGATGATGATTTTCTGGAGACCAGGGTCACATCAGAGGCCAACCTCAGGTCCCCTCCCCTGTTCACTGTGTAATAAAACCAAATTACAGGTTTATTTCAAAAGTACAGAATTTTGAAAGTAACTCAAACTATATTCCTCATTTCAAGTTACTTTACAAAAGTAGAAAATACAGATTGTCCAGTCTTAGTGCTGTGTTTTTTGTCTCTCTGTTTCTGTCTCTTTTGATCTGTCTTTACCTGTTCCTGTCTCATAAATTCAATAAGAAAGAAAGAAGAAAAGGCAGAAAGAGAAAGACAGAGAGAAAGAGAGAGAGAGAGAGAGAGAGAGAGAGAGAGAGAGAGAGAGAGAGAGAGAGAGAGAGAGAGAAAGAAAAAGAAAATAAAGGCCATCTGCTGGACACTGAGGGGAGCTGCAAGTGGACAGGCTGGGGAGGAGCCCAGATCAGACCAGGACTGTGGAAATGGAACTGGGAACTGAGAAGGCAGGATGTTGAAAGAGGAAGTTATCAGGAGGAGCCAGGATGATTTCCACAAGATCCCTCCCCTCCCCTCCTCTCCTCTCCTCTCCTCTCTCCCTCTTCTTTCTCTTCTCTCTCTCTGTCTGTCTCTGTCTGTCTGTCTCTGTCTCTCTCTCCCCTCCACTCCCTCCTCCCTTCTCCTCTCCTCCTCTCCTTGCCTTTCCTCTTCTCTCCCTTCCCTTCTCTCCTCCTCTGCCCCTCTCCCACCAGACACCTGGAGATCCCAGACCATGGGGTGACATGGTGTGATGCCTTCTGGGACCTCTTGGACATCCTGATAAACAGACAAGCTGCTGCTGTCTCTGCTCTCCCTTCTATCCACACTCTCAGGTTTCCAAAGTACTTGTCTCTGAGCGCCACAGGAGAGGGATTGAAAGGACTGTTATGCCCATTTACAGAGAAGGAAACTGAGGCTTGAGGAGATAGCATGGCTTAGGATCACCTTGCATCTCATCTAGTCTGGTCCCTCATTGCACAGATGAAGGAACCCGGGCTCAGAGATGGGAAGGCTCACCCAGTCCCACAGCCAGTCTGGGGGCCAGGGGCGAGTCTTAGGTGTGGACCCTCCCTCCCCATACAGGTGACTGAGGCCCCTGCCTGCTTGGAGCCTCAGGGACTTCCTCAGACCTTATGACCAAAATGATTTTCTCGCTGTGATTTAGACACAGCCTGGGACAGAGGGTCCCTTGGGTCATGGTCACCATCTTTTGTTGGGCTTTTCCTAGAAACCACCCAGCTCTGGCAGTGTCTGGAGAGCTTGCCATTCAGTGGCCTGGCTGCCTAGAGCCCACAGTCAGCTCTGCAACCCAAAAAGGCCCCAGAGGAGGAAGGGAGTGGCAGCAAACAGCTTTACATGTGTCCCAGCAGATTAGGGCTCAAAGTCTTAGCATGAAATGAAACTGTACATTCTGCAGCTGTGTGGAATGTCCCCTAGAGCCAAAAAAGTGAAGAATCAGGATGGAAAGCAGGCCCTAAAGCCTCTCATGCAGCCCAGAAGTACAGCTCAGGGCAGATAAGAGGCAGAGGCATCAGCTGGAGGCCAGAGGGCCCAGAATGTGCCAGAGCATCCTGGGGAGGCCAGAAGCGGCCAGCATCCACAGGCCCCCTGTTATCATTGCACAGACAGATAGATATGGGGAAGCCCATAAGACCTGCCCAAGGCCTGCTAGGAGGGAGCCTGGACTCCTCTCGCTCTGTTCCAAATGGGAAACCTGAGCTGGTCTTGAGGTCCTAAGGCTGAGAGCCCAATCTGAAACAGCCACTCTGCATGAGTGAAAAAGCTTGGAAGTGACAATTATGAAAAAGAAATCCATTTTCTATTGAAATAACCCCAGCGAGCGTTTTGTAGAGTCTTTAAGGTTTGCAAAGCCTTTTTGGTTGCCTTCCTCGGTGTGATGGGTTATTGTAAAAGAGGAACATGAGGAGGATGAGGAGAAACCTAAGCCCAGCCTGTGGGATCTCTTGTTAGCCCTGCTTCTTCCTTATATCCCTCCACTGGGCAGGCCCAAGCACCCTCTCCCTCAGAGGCAGAAGGAGAGGATTTGATGGATCTGGCAGGTCCTAGCAATGACCCACATACTCCCTTAAGGAGAGAATTGAAGCAGTTAATTAAAGATCAGGAAAACTTTCCCCTGTTGGGAACAACTAAGTCCTTCCCCTGGCAGGGAGCTTCTCTGGCACAAGGGGGAATAGGGTATGTTGATGCCCCTCTCAGTAGCTCAGAAATTAGGATTTTAAATAAAAATATGAAGAAACTCATAGAGGACCCTTCAGGGGTTGCTGAGCAATTTAATCAATTTTGGGCCAAATCTATATACTTGGAGTGAAATGGTGGCTATATTGGACATATTATCCACAAGAGCAGAACATGGACAGGGTTAGGAGGGCAACCATGAAAGAAAGCCTGGGATGATGGTCATCCACTGGCCCTAGGGGGGCTGATGGGGAAGAAAAATTCCCCCTATATGACCCCAATTGGGACCACAACAATGCAGCCAATAGAGGAAATATGAGAGAATTAAGGGAGATTATAATACAAAGAATTAGGAATGCCATACTGTCAGGGTTCCCTAACTTAACTGCAGGGGCAGCCGGTTACTTACCTCACTTGAGAAGGCGCTGGTGCATTTTCAAGAACAGAAGAGTCACGGGTCAGAGGTGCAAGCAGAGAAAGTTTATTGAGTCTTCTCCATGGGGAAGCCTTACAGCCAGATCTTAAGGCAGGCCTCCAACTACCCCCAAGGCTTAGGCCTTATATATATGCCAGATGCACATACCACATGTGACAGAGCCCAGCTGAACAAAATTGTGAGGGGGAGGTGCAATCACAAGGACATGAAGCCCTCAGGGAGTGGGGACGCCAGTCTGGAATGCCTGGTAACCACATGCACAAGAACCTTAAGCAATACTCTGAATTCCATGTGACCCAGCTTGTTCCAAGGTCTCAATACTCCCTGTGCCTCAACACAACTGCTTGTAGCCTGCATGTATTTCCCAACCCTCACAAAGGTCCTTTTTTCTTTTGTGCATTGTGCTCATGCTGGAGTGTGATCTGGGCTTTGAGCAGACTCAAGGAGTTTTGTAACATATTAACAGTACATCTAATATCCATGGGAATACAGAACAGCAAAGCAAGAAAGCAAAAGGCAAGCATTCCTAGACCAGCAATCAATTTCCAACCCCAGGTCCACCATGACACATTCTTAAATCTGTTTATCAAATCAGCCACAATATCCTGTGGGGACAAGTCCTCATGGTTGGCAAATGGTGGAGCCTCCTCTGCAACCACAGACAAGGTGAGTCACATTCCTGTGGAGAACAGGACGAGCCATGCACTCTCTCCAGCTGACTACACAAATCCATGGTGGATTTTTCACATATGTCCACCATGTGAAGGTGGCAGAAGAGACAGCATGATTAGTGTGAAACACAGCCATTGCATGGTCTTAGCTTGGCTTCTCCTCCTCCTCAGTCGTCTCTTGGGTCTCCTTCTCTTCCTCGCTTCCTTTTGTTGCTGCTGTGGGATGACCTGGACCCCTTGGACAGGATACCAGCATGGCCCATGTTCTGTGGAGATATAAACATACCCTTCTCCCCATATGGTTATTTCATAAGGGCCCATCCACACTTCTCCTTTCTGGACCATAGCTTGTTCCCCTGCACCAGCCTTAACTGGGGGCAGGACACGTAGCTGTCCTCTCTGACACAAAAGATGTTTCATAGCCAGTGTCATTTCCGAATTTTTTGTGAAAATCAGGTAAGTGAATGTGTATAGTGCCAGATCTATAGGTTTCTGTCTGACAGGACCCCTTTTTTGTTTAGCAAGAATAGCCTTCAGTGTGCTATTAGTACATTCACTATAGCTTGGCCTATAGGATTATAGGGATTATAAGGGAGGCCTGCGATATGGGTTATGCCCCATTCCTGACAAAAGTGCTGAAACTCCTGAGTGAGTTTTAAAATAAACAAGTTCCCCTCTCAGACTGAATGACCTTGCCTCTAGAGATAGTTTCCATGGGCTTTTGGCAATTTTATAACATAGGAATAACTGAGAAGGACTTTAAGGAGGGGCTAGTGGTGATGTCCTTGCTTTGTCAAAATCCCATACATGCAAAGAAGAATGGAATATTCTGATATTATTAATATTAATAATATTAATATTAATTAATATTAATAGACAGAATTAATCCAAATAAAGTTTTCACTTAATTTCCTCCTTTGGATTAATTCCTCTCCTCTCAGTTGCAGAGTTTTATTGTGCATTTAGAGGTTTGAATGGAGAGGTTCATTTGCTTATCTAAACAAGGTGTGGGCTTCAGGGTGCCTCAGGGTTTTTGCCAGTGGGCTCCTTGAACTTAAATTCCCTATTGTTTCTGCAGCACTCTCTCTCTTAATCTTCTAATTTTACCTTGTACTTCAGTGCTATGTTCATTCCCAAAACTTCCTAGAGTGAAATGCTCTCAACCCCCCCACTTAAAGGGAGTGGAACTTCTGAAAAAATTCTCAGAGGCACACCAAGTTCCACTTTCCCAAAACTGGGGAACCCGAAGCTCTCACCTTTCAAATGTTTCTTTACCAGATTTTAGCAAAATTCCAATTTGCCTAAATGCCAATTAGTATAATAAATTCTGACTTATCTTAGCACTAGGTTATGAATGGTATTAATTTACTTTTTCACATTTCCCCCAAAATGACCAGAATAAGTTCAAATTGATACACAAGATTTTTTCTCTAATAGGTGAGGCAGGAAATAGTTAATTACTTATTTGTTTACCTTTTCAATCTAAGGAAAAAATTCCCATATTTTTTCTTATTACCCTTTCCTCACTCCACTTGGTCAGAGTGGAATGAAGGGAAGGAAATTTTTAAACCTTTGACAATCTCAGAACTTCTGTTCACACTTTTCTGACAAAATGACAAATGACTTTCACACACTCACTCACATAAAGACATAAAGACAAAACAGACACAGGCAACAAAATGGATCCAAAAGCTTCACATAGAATTTATAGGAGATCTCCTGAAAAAATTTTAAAGTTGCTGGCTCTCCAGATAGTAACGGAAGCCAGGTGAAACTTACTTGATACTACTGGAAACAGCTGTATCACCCCAAAGTTCGAGCCACCTCTGGCACTCTTGGTTCTGATGCTAAATATATCATTAATGTACTCCACAAAAAAACAATAGAAATTAGGAAATACTGGAGTCCCTCCTTCTCCCACTTTAACTGAAATTTTGAAATATATGCTGAGGTGACTCCCCACATCCCAGCCACTTGGGTCTCAGTTGGCAGAAACTCCCATTCAGGAGGCCACATCTCCATTGGTAACTGGTACCTTAGCCCATAGCTACTTGCATAATCTATTGTGGGACTGCAAGGGGCCCCTCCAGGGGTTTCCTGAGCCTGCATTCCTGTTTTCCTTTTAGCTTTTCTGCATTGTGAAGCAAAGTGACCTGGCTTGCCACAATGGAAGCACTCACCTACCCTTTGAGTTCCACCCTTCCTTTTAGTTCCTGCTCTACACTGTGCACACAGGTGCCCCTTCTTCCCACAATTAAAGCAAGCCCAATCCTCAAACACCCACAAGCCTTTATGCAAAGTGGCAGCAAGCAACTCAGTCTGATACACCTGTGAACCCACTCTCTGACATTTGTATAACTCTTGTAGGGGCCTAGGAAGCGTCTGAGCCGCCTTCTTACATTCCTCTATGTAGGCAGCATTCCAGACCACATTTTGCCCAGGGGTCAAACATGCTTGGGCAAGAGCATACCAGTCACAGGGGCACGTGATGTTGGAGTCAGCTGTGTTGTCTAAACAACTCATTGTATAAGGAGCATTGGGGCCGTAACAGGAGCAAGTGTCTTTTAACTCTTTTACCAATTTCCATAAGAGAGCAGTGCAAGCATGCCTAACCCATGTAGGGTCAATTGGGTCATTAGCTATCTCCCTTTTTTCCCCTTTCTTGGCCAGTTCTGGGATATTTAAAGTTTCCTCGGCCATTCCACTTTTGGTTTCACTTTCCCCGCTCACTCCCTGAGCCTGATTACGCCCCTCTTCCTCAGAGTCAGAGTCCGTATCTTCCTCAAATTTCCTTACACATTTGTCAAGACCGTGGAAGGCGAATTTCAAAACACTCCACAAGATGAAATCTTTGTCAGACAATAAACCTGGAGAATCCCTATCATAACTAGTCATTTGCACCCTCACTATTCCCCACTTATCCCTGTCCAAGCCAGTGTCATGCAGCCATGGAGAGACCTGTAAGATATTTTGAACAAATTTATGTGCCCTTTTGGGTGAGATGTTTGAGCCTTCCTTTTTAACAAGCATCTCAACCTGTTTAGCATACACCTCTAAATCCTGAGCCTCCATTATTATATCCCCCATCCTGGGCTTCTGGGCTAAGTCCTGCAGCAACTATTCCCAGGCTCTTCTGTCCTCTCTGAGAGTCATCTCTGCCAACTTTCCTATCTTCCCTACTCCTTTCCCAGTCCCTGTTCAGGTGCCATTCTGTCAGGGCTCCCTAACTTAACTGCAGGGTAGCTAGTTACTTACCTCATTCGAATAGGGGCTAGCGCATTTTCAAGAACAGAAGAGTCACGGCTCAGAGGAGCAAGCAGAGAAAGTTTATTGAGTCTTCTCCATGGGGAAGCCTTACAGCCAGATCTTAAGGCAGGTTCTTCCCCCCCCCCCCCCCAAGGCTTAGGCCTTATATATATCCCAGATGCACATACCACATGTGACAGAGCCCAGCTGAACAAAATTGTGAGAGGGGAGGTGCAATCACAAGGGCATAAAGGCCCCAGGGTGTGGAGATGCCAATCTGGAATGCCTGGTGACCACATGCATGAGAACCTTGAGCAATGCTCTGAACTCCACATGACCCAGCTTGTTCCAGGGTCTTGACACTCCCTGTGCCTCAACACAACTGCTTGCAGCCTGCACATATTTCCCAACCCTCACACCATACTAAGGAGCCAGAATCTGAATAGAGTACAAGAAATATATCAGGAGAAAGAAGAAGTGCCTTTGGCCTTCTTAGATAAACTTAAAGAAAATATGAGGAAGTTCTCGGGACTCAATCTGGAGGACCCCACTGCTCAAAGCTTACTTAGAGTGTCCTTTGTGACTAATTCATGGCCAGACATCAAGAAGAAACTGCAAAAGACAGAAGGGTAGTGGAATAAGCCATGGAAGAACTCCTGGGAAGAGCTCAGAAAGTGTATGTTTCTAGGGGGAAGAGAGTAAGAAGGACCAAGAGAAGCACTCTCAGATAGCGTTACAGGCACTAAAACAGCAGGAAGGACAAGTGAGAGTGATGTTTCAGACAGTGCAAACTGTGGTTAAGACAGTAACGAAAAAGCCCCAAGGTTGCCAAGGTAAGGGTAGGTAGGGGTCGGGGACAGCCATCTGGGTCCTACATGGAGAGAGGGAATGGTAATAAAGGATTGGGCCACGACCTCTGAACCCACTCTCTTGCTTGGAATGTGGCCAGGAAGGTCACATGAAGCATAACTGCCACCATAGGAAAAGGGAGCAAAAGATTCTTTTCCCTTATGGAAATTGAAGACTTAGGGGTGTCAGGGGTCCACAGAGCAGACCCACCTCAAGTCCTTGATAAATCTAAGGGTAGGACCATGGAAAAAGAAATTGTTTTTCTAATTGACACAGCAGCTACTAGATCTTCAATAACAAAGATGCCAAAAGGAACTAAATTGGGGAAAGAAACCTTGCTCATCTCAGAGGCTAAAGGGGAGAAATTTCTTGGGTTGATGAATGAGGTTCTGGAATTTGAATATGAGGAAATTGAGGGTCTTGGGAAATTCCTGCTAGCTCCCGAGGCAGGAGTTAATTTATTAAGCCGAGACCTCATTACTAAATTGTCTATCATCTGATACCACAGGGGGCTAGGATCACACCCAAAAGGATGTTGATACTGAGGGAAGAGGAGGAAAATCAAATTAACCCTAAAATTTGGGCTCAACCTTGAAACTGAGGGCAGGTCACCATAACCCCTATAAGAATTAAGCTTAAAGACCCTAACCAAATAGTCTAGGTCAGGTAGTATCCTATTTCCTTAGAGTGAAAATGGGGATTGAAACCAGTAATTCAAGGATTGATAGAAGATGGGCTATTGGAGTCTTGCTCCCCTTAACCACACTCCAATTTTACCCGTAAAGAAAGGGCTGGGTCATACAGGACTTGAGAGAAATAAACAAAATTGTCCTCCCTTCTCATCCCATGGTACCAGATTTCCTGGGGAAAATACCTTATGATGGTAAATGGTTTATTGTAATGGATCTTAAGGACGCCTTTTGGGCTTGCCCTCTAGATGCAGAAAGTAGGGATTTGTTTGCTTTCAAATGGGAAAATCCTGATACTGGAAGGAAGCAACAGCTTAGATGGTGTGTCCTTCCTCGAGGATACACTGAGTCACCAAACATGATTGGCCAGGTTCTAGAGAACATTTTGGAGGACATTAATCCCTCCTCTGGTATCACTGTTCTCCAATATGTAGACGATTTATTAATTGCAGGAGAAAAAAAGAAGCAAAGTCGGTAAGATATCTATCAAACTAAATTATTTAGGGGAGAAAGGCCTTCAGGTCTCTAGGAATAAGTTACAATATGCAGAAAAAGAAGTGAAGTATTTGGGACATTTAATCAGTGAAGGCAGTAAGAAATTAGATCCAGAAAGGCTCTTGGGAATTTTGAATGCCCCATTCCCCTGGACAAAGAGAGAGCTCAGAAGATTTCTGGGCCTGGTAGGATATTGTAGGAACTGGATCGACTCCTGTGCAGTGGTGTCTGTTAGAGGAAGGGCCCAACCCTCTCCACTGGGACTCTGATAGTAATGAGAATTTTCAGAAGCTAAAACAAGCATTAATATCACCCCTGGTACTGGCTTTGCCTTCACTTGAGAAACCTTTCCATTTGTTTGTTAACATTGATAAGGGGGTGGCCCTTGGAGCCTTAGCCCAGATAAGAAGAGGGCAAAGAAGTCCAATTGCATTCCTCTCTACATTGCGAGACCCAGTGGCAAGGGGATGGCCTACCTGTGTCCGGGCTGTAGGGGTCCCTGCCCTAATGGGAGAAGAAAGTAGAAAACTGACTTTTGGGGGAAGTCTCATAGTCAGTGCCCCTCATCAGGTTAGGTCAATTCTGAATCAAAGAGCAGGCAGATGGCTCACCCATTCTAGAATTCTCAAATATGAAGTCATTTTATTAGAAAGAGATGACTTAGTTCTGACCCATGATGACAAGCAGACTCCAGCCTCCTTTTTATCTGCTCTCCCCAACCAAGAACCTGAGAAGGCTGAGCATTGTTGTATGGAGCTTATAGATTATCAAACCAAGAATCCCCAGATTGAACTCCCCAAGCTCTGAACTTGTTCATTGATGGCTCCTCTAAAATAGCGGAAGGGAAGAGACAGAATGGTTATGCTATTGTAGATGGGGATAAGACTGCCCTAGTGGAGGCAGGGAGCTTACCTAAGTCATGATCAGCTCAAACTTGTGAACTCTACACTTCAAATCAAGCATTAAAGTAGTTAGACAGGAAAAGAGGAAGTGTCTATACTGACTTCAAATATGCTTAGGGAGTAATGCATATATTTGGAAGGATCTGGGAAGAAAGGGGCATGATTAACAGCAGAGGGAAGGAATTAGTTCATGCAATCCTGCTTTCCCAGGTCCTAGATAGCCTCCAGTTGCCTAAGGATATGTTGGTTGTTCACGTAAATGGGCATCAGCATAGACAATCCTTTGAGGCTAGGGGAAACTGCTTGGCAGAGGAGGAAGGCAGGAGGGTGAGTGAAGGAGAATATGGAAGAAGGGAGACCAGTTATTATTAGTCCTGATACCTGCTTTCCCTCCGAATCTTGATATTCCTCACTTATCTGAGATTGAGAAACAGGCAGCCCCAGTTAGGCTCAACACAGAATGATGAAGGAAGGTGGCTCCTGCCTGATGGGCAGGAAGTGATCCACAAAGCCAGTATGAGACAAATTCTGCAGCATTTGTATCAGGGGAGTCATTGGGATGTCCAAAACCTGTGTGATGCAGTCCAGCCACTGGCAGGATCACTAGAAATTACACTGCATGCCTCACCCAGACAAACACTCTAGGGAATCAGTTGATTGGGGAGTTTGATAACTGGAGCCTCTTGTGGAATGTCAGCAGGGCGCTGCTGCCTCTGACCACTCCCTGAGTGGACGTCTAGTGGCTGTGTGGAGGGTCCTTTGGTCCATTTTCCTTCTCCACTGGAAAGGAACCTGTGCCTTGGTTCAAATGGCTATCCCTTTTACTATAGCTTCTTTGAGGGCCCCTGCTGTAGGAGAGAGTAAGGGGGCTCAGAGGAAGAGGGAAGTTAGCCTCCAGGGCCCCCATGAGTCGTTCGATTAAAACCATTTATCTGGATAGTACAGAAATCAGGTGACATCAGGGTTTGAATCATTCTTTTCTGGTGGGTGACAATTAACAAAAATGTAGACTGGATTAATTATATCTATTATAATCAACAGAGATTCATTAATTGTACCCCAGATGCGGTGAAAGGGATTGCCGGCCAGCTGGATGCAACCAGTAGATGGCCTGGGAGAGTTGCGTCACCCTAGATATGATAGTGGCTGAGAAGGGAGGGGTCTGTAAAATTACAGGAGACAGTTGCTGCACACACACACCAAATAACACTGCTCCAGATGGTACCCTCACCAGGGCCTTACAGGGATTAACAGCACTGTTGGAGGAATTGGCCCAAAACTCAGGCATTAATAACCCGGTTACTGGGTGGTTGGAGTCCTGGTTTGGGAAACGGAAAGGTATGGCCGAGTCCGTACTCATCTCCTTTATAATAGCTGCCAGAGTGCTTACTGCAGTAGGATGCTGTATGATCCCCTGTGTCCGAGGATTGGTCCAAAGATGAATAGAAACTGAAATGAATAGGGTGTTGAACAGAACAACACCCATGCATGCAAACCCCCAGCTCGGAGGTCCAGGGGAAGTGAGAATATTAGTGGACAGGACCCAGGAAATAGACCCAGAACTCCCAGACGATGTCTGTCAGGAATGGTGTGAGGGGTCTTCAAAGGTGGAAAAATAAGAGGAGGGATTTGAGTGGGACCAGCGTGAAGCCCCCTCAGGGAATAGCTGGGCTGTTCTCCTGCACGCTTACATAGCGTGTGATTGTTACAAACCATTCCCGGACCCCTCAGCATATCCTCTTCAAATCCATTCAAACTATACACGTGGTTCTTTTGGAGACACAGAATGTCGTATAAACACCAGGGGACCCGAGTCCCCTACCTCCTTACTTCTTTGTTGCTGAGAAAAAGTGAGAATTTCCGCATATAGATCGTACCTCCAACATGCCCAGCCAATGGACTGAGGGGGAGGAGGGTTAGGGAGGGGCTGCAGTTAGGGTCTATAAATTCTGCTTTGCTGAAAACGGTCTCGCGCTTCTCCGAGATCACCTTCTTAGATGGGTGGAAAGTGCCCTTTCTCTAGAAAGAATAAAAGACTCTTCCTTTTTACTGCTAGAACCAAGACTCTATTAATTCTTTGAATAAGAATTCTCGCCGTCTCACACACAAAAGTCTGAAGCTTAGGAAGTATTTAATCAGGTTTATTTTTAAAAGGGAAGAATACCACTTGCTTACTATATAAAAAAGAGAATGTGAGAGGGAGAAAGACCTGGTATAAATCTCCTTATTTGTCAATCTGCCAGGTAGTCGATCTGAGCAGGGTCAGTAACGTCAGAGAAAACTGAATCCCATGGCTAATTGCAACACTCCTTGATGAGAGGGAGGAGTTATTTGAAATTTGTTTGTAGTCTAGCACTCTTTTGGTGAATTATGGAATTACGTCTGGAGTGGTCTGTACTGAGGTTACAATTTTAACAAGCTTAGCCTTACCAGAACTCAGGCTTGGATGTTTAATTTTGTTAGAGAGGTTCACATACCTAAAGGGATGGCTATCTACTAGTCTGGAGGTTTAAAGCAATTGTCCAGTATTCTTTTAAGGAGTTTTTGAGTAAACATCAATGAACATTATGTTCACTGTCTATGTGAAATTGCAGATGATAATTATTTTTTTGGTTTTTGCTTTTTGGAGGAGGAAGGCACGGCAATTGGGATTAAGTGACTTGCCCAAGGTCACACGGCTAGTAGGTGTTAAGTGTCTGGGGCTGGATTTGAACTCAGGTCCTTCTGACTCCAGGGCTGGTGCTGATGATAATTATTTGATTGATTGCTTTTACACCAGGATGAGTTTAGAGTCTAGTAGGAGATAAAGAAAAAGATAGTGAGTAAATTTATAAAGACTTAATAAGCTTATTGTTGCAATGAAAGAATTAATTTTTTTTTTATTTGCTCATTTACTTTTAATTTACAAGATTCAGTTCCACAATCACTTGAGTTTCAGATTTTCTCCCCTCC
>CM053585.1:377960655-377979704 GCA_028646515.1 Pseudochirops corinnae
AACCATGAGTAAGAATAAGCATAAGAAGCTAAGTAAGAACAGCTCCCAAACCCTAGACTCCTTCTTTCGGGAAAAGAAAGATCATGGGAGAGAGAGGGAGGAGGAGAGCGCAGCCAGAATGCCCCCACCAGAGGCCTCCAATAAACATGAAGAATGCCTTAAAGCTAGGGATGAGCTGAAGAAGGACTTTCAAAACCAAATAAGGGAAGTGGAAGAAAAATTTGGAAGAGAAATAAGAATGTTGCAGGAAAATCATGAAAAGAGGGTCAGCAGTATGACTGAAGAAATCAACACCCTAAAAAAATAGATTAACTCTGAACTCATCCTGGTGTAAAAGCAATCAATCAAATAATTATCATCTGCAATTTCATGTAGACGGTGAACATGATGTTCACTGGTGTTTACTCAAATACTCTTTAAAAGAATACTGGCCAATTTCTGCAAACCGCTAGACTAGTAGGTAGCCATCCCTTTAGGTATGTGAACCTCTGTAACAAAATAACATGTCTTTTTTTTTTCTTTTTGGAGGGGAGAGGGCAGGGAAATTAAGGTTAAGTGACTTGCCAAAGGTCACATGGCTAGTAAACGTTAAGTGTCTGAGACTAGATTTGAACTTAGGTCCTCCTGACTCCAGAGCCAGTGCTCTATTCACTGCACCACCTAGCCACCCCAAAATAAAATATTTAAGGCTGGGTTTTGGTAAGACTAAACTGGTTAAAAATATAAGTTCAGGGGGGCAGCTATGTGGCACATTCTCTCACATTCTCTTTTTCATAAAGTGAGCAAGTGGTATTCTTCCTTTTTAAAAATAAACCTGATTAAATACTTCCTAGGCTTGAGACTTTTCATAGTAATCTTTAGTCACTTAACCAATACTTTCACAATTTTGATAAGTGATAACTGAATAGTTTCAGATAAAACTTCATCTTTACTGTATGCACACCTGGAAGTTTCCAGTTTCTTAAATTACAGTAATTCAGAGTATTATCTATAACATATGTTTTCAAACTTCTTTTTGGCTTTTCACGTTTTTTTTTCAAAGTTCTAACATCCAGATTAAAGAGAAGCTGCTTTCCTAACAGCATATTTGATATAAAAGTTTACCAACATGAAACAAAACCCATTTCCAGGCAGGTGATCTCAGTTCAGTTAAACACATTTCCACTTTAACTTACACATATAGCTTGAATACAGCCAAATAAATTTCACTGGAACTTAGTTCCTTTACATAAACTGATTTGTGACATGAGCTGATTTATAAACTTTCCCATTCTTACTTTGAGTATGAAGCTAGTTCTTCCACCTCTGAATCTCAAAGCTCTGTTGTTAAGCATTAAAGGACTTTATACCATATTACCAGTACAGCTAAAAAAAAAAACTTATAGCCATGTCAGATAGCAAGGATCAAACATCTTATCAGAAAAAACCCAAAACATTTTTAAAACCATTTTTGTAATCTTAATAAAAAATCCTCAAGAAAAATTGAAGCTTTTAGACAACTCTTTCACAACTAAGCTTATAATAGAACAGTATCTAAATTACAGGAGAAGTCATTTTTCTAATTATTTTGGTGTTTCCAAGTTTCACAATATTGACGATTTAATTTTACATTAACAATACTAGGAAATACATAGAAAGTTTTACCAATTTAAATTCACAACTATTATTATGAGATGAAGTCAAAGTACACTGGGCTAAATATTATAAGGAATTGCTTTTAAGATCTCTTACTCTAAGATTCTAGTTGGAAGACTGATATTTTGTAGCAGACTGGCAGACTGGCAAAACCATCATTACTATCTTCTGTAATTCTCAAGAGTTTTTGAACTTATCTATTTAGAACATTGACTTTTGCTTTTATCCATTGTGAAATATGTGAAATGTTGTTCCTCAAATTCATAGTGTATGTGTGTGTATGTGTGTGTGTTTCTGGTTAAGTTTGTTTTGCTATATCACATAACTATATGTTTTCCTTTTGATTTTCTAAAAATTTCAACCTTAAAAAAACCATATTTTCATCTTTTAACAACTCAATTTATAACCCAAGAGAATCAAAGGTCACCTTTCTAATACTATTTCTCATACAATAAATTATAACATTTTTATTAATTACTAGTTCCATATAGCTGAAATCAATAGGCTTAAGGCAACACACTAAACAAATTTCCTGACGTATATATTTTCTCAACACTTTGTCTTCAGGCTAAGTAGTAAAATCAAGTTATAATTGTCCCACTTAAAATGACACCAGAAATTGCTCAATCAGGCCTAGATATATATATATTCCCATACAGAATATTTAAGTAATAATAATTTCAATCATTTAGCATTAGTCATTATTAAGGACCTACTATGAGTCAGGAGGTGCAGTTAGGTATCCCAGTTAAGAGAGCACAAGGCCTGGGGTCAGGAAGACTCATCTTCTTAAGTTCAAATCTGGCCTTGGGTACTTACTAGCCGTGTGACCCCAGGCAAGTCACTTAAACTTGTTGGCCTCAGTTTCCTCATCTGTCACTTGAACTGAAGAAGAAGAACATCAAAGAGCAAAACAGCCAGAACCAGGTGCTTTTCCTTGCTTGGATTGCTGAGGGTGAGCTGCAATCTCAGGACTGGGCCTTGTTCACTTCCTGTTACTTCTTGCCCCTACTTCCTCCCCTTCTCTTCTTAAAACTATAAAAGCTTTATCCTGGGCCTCTTTGGGTGTGAAATCCACTGCACATGCCCCAGCCTGGCAGGTTTGCAGCCCTGTTAACTTGTTTAAAGATACTTGATTCTTCAGCTCATGGCTTTGACTTATTTCAGGACGTGACATTATGTACAAAGTCATCATATAGACATTAGCTCACTAGAATTTAAATTTATTAATTTCTATGGAGACTGACATTATTAGTTGTCACCATCTTATCGGATTCTCCATGGCACATTCAGTAGCTCATTGAAACTTCAGAGGTCTATGAAGCATCATTATTAATTATGATTTTATTAATTACTCCCATTTTATACATTTTGGAGGCTCAGACAGGTTCCATGACTTCCTCTGAGTCCTGTAGTAGGAGAGAATTCAGATAAGATCTGAAGTCAGGTTTTTCTGCCTAGAGGGAGACAGAGTATAGATTTGACTGGGCATTCATTCAGACCTCTAAAAGTATCTGAATACTTGTCAGCTGTCTCGGTATTCTTTCCATTTCAGGCAGCGAACAGAACTGTGGATTTGGAGTCTCATCTCCTGTGTTCAAATCCCTGCTCTACCATTCATACTGCCTTCTATGACCACAGGCAAATCACAGCCTTCACGGACTTCAGTTTTCCTCTCTAAAATGAAGAGGCTTGATTTGATGATCATGAAGGTCCCTTTCATTCCAGATCTTAAGAACTCCATGCCCCCTGAGATTCTTTCATTGATCCCTGAAGTTAGTCAAGTAATCATTCAACATTTCTAAAGCACTTACTATATACCAGGGCCTCTACAAGGCCCTGGAAATACAAAAAGAGGTAAAAGACAGTTCCTGTCCTGGTAGGAGTTTACATTTAAAGGCTTCTGGAACTTGCAATGTTCCCTCCCTACTTATGTCTGGTTCCCTGGGAGTCCTGTGTTGTCTTTGCCATCCACAGAGGAGGCAGATTGGAAGCACTTCTAGGACACTGGTGACCCTGAGAATGATGGACCTGCCAGAATGAGAGCAGGAGCCAAAACCAGAGTAAGAGGTATCATTGTTACCTTCCTCATGGTTGTCATCATGGTTGTCATTGTGGCCAGTCAGGGGCACAGCTGAAGTGGCCATGTGTTGGGGTGTGAGGCCCTGCAAGTGGAAGAGGCTGGCCTGGGAAGTTCTAGGGACCTTGACTGTGGTGCTGTTGGTCTGTGTTCTCCTTCGCCTCCAGGAACTGTGGCCAAGGGCCATCCACCACTTTGGCAGAGCCTGGGGCCACCTCTCCCACGGCCCCAGAGCTCCATCCCTGGCTCTCAGCTGTCCTACTACTGCAGCAGGAGCTCAGGTGAGACTATGGAGGCCCCAGGGCCCTGCCCTCCCCCTTTCCTGCTCTAGCAGCTTAAGCTCCTGCAGCATGCCCAGGGCCTGGTGCTAAAGAAAAACTTTTAAAAAATGATAGGCATCTCTCTCTTCCTCCTTAAAGCAAAAATAAACCTTTAAACATTGGATTCATTAAAACTAAGTTGGTGTAAGATGTCCTTAAGCAACACAAAGCCCAAAGTATTATAACAAACTACATTGCTAGTGATTACAGAATTCCTAGATGTCACAAAGGTCCTTCATCAAAAATGTGTTTGTAATGGAGAGATTGTTTTTCACAAGCCAAGAAGAACACACCCAATAATTAGCTTTATCACAATAGCAAAGTTTACCAAGTCTTTCAAAATCTCCTAAGCATCTTTTCTTTCCTTTGTTCTTAAATAGATCACTAGAAATTAATTACATTCTGGAATTTCACACAGATAGCTAATGTGTCAGTCTCTAAACCTCAATTAGCAAATATAAGTATTTCCTTATGTGTAACAGGCTGGAAAATCATAACACTATTTTTTTTTTCAAGGGTTCTAATTTGCTCAATAGGAATTTTACAACACACAAACTTTTGCACAGTTTTTGTAAGAACTTTAGATGAAACTTGCTCTTATATATGGAAGAAACTTAAGAGATTTATCCTAGATCATTCATTCTCTCCTAGGTTTTTTTTTGGTTCAATTCTTCATCCAACATCTAGGTCATAAGATTAATTGCATTTTCAATAACTTAGCTGATATGAATGTTTATCAAATTGCACAATTTGGAAAAGTAACAATGACCTAATTATTGCATAATTAAAATTTGAAACAACTTGCTATTAATTTAGGTGAATGCATTTCTAAATCACCTTGCAATGAGAATCATTCAACTCATCTAATGATATGTGGAAACTGTAACTTCAAAACCACCGTATATATTTTCCTAATAGCTGAGATTTCAAATGGAAAAAATCTGCTCTCATAGTAAGTATCTACATTATTATTATTCTTACTTATTTATCACCTAATAAAATAGTTTTATACTATCCAATTTTATCATATTCTTTTAAAAGCCCAATTCATATACAACAAAATCCAGATTAAAAGTTGCTTTAACATCATTTCTACCTCACAGTGGCCTCTCAAATTTTACAATCTAAAAAAACTTTAGAAATATGATATAATTGAGAAATACAGTAATCAAACAAATGACAAAATTCTTATGATATCAATTGCATTCCTATGTTATCACATATAGAAGTTATTGATTTTATTACTTTTGGTATTTCAAAACCACTTTAAAGTTACCAGGTATGGGACAATTACAGTAAAGTAGAGAGATAATAATAATGTTTTGTTTTCCATATGTCTGTCATTGTGTTAAGCATATTATAATCATTACATTCTTTTGATCCCATAAAACAGTCATTATTATTTTCCCTGTAGAAGTCAGGAAATGGGGCAAAGGGAGAAAAAATAGCTTTTTGCCACTGGAACAGAGAAGTGTGGAGTTTCCTGAGAATAGAGGCTGGCTTCCCAGTGGTGACCATTCTTGGTGGCACAGCTTAGGGAATGGTTGTCACGGGCCAGATCCATGTGCCTTTCTTTTCCTCCACAGCTGCGAATTTACTGAGCCTGGGGTAATTTGCAGCTGCTGGGACAAGGTAGGTAGAATGTGCAGGACCTGGGTGCAATTTCCAAGCTTTGCCCAGAAGAATGGACTACAAGGTGCCCAGGGGCACAGGGCTGCCAGGGCCACTGGCATTCTGTAATTGCTGCCTCTCCCCTCTGGGGAAGTGTGATTTAAGTTTTCCCTACAATTCTCCGGCATTCTCTTCTCTCATTTTGGTCTGGGGAGAGAGTGGGGGATGCTGAGCCATCAGGATTGGGAGGAGTGGTTTTAACACTAGTGATTTCCTGGAGTTACCCCCAATCTCAGGACTTTTCCCTGGCAATCCCAAAATGATCAATTTCCAAAACTTTTTTTTGGAGGGGGAAGGCAGGGCAATTGGGGTTAAGTGACTTGCCCAAGGTCACATGGCTAGTTTTGTGTTAAATGTCTGAGGCCACATTTGAACTCAGGTCCTCCTGACTCTAGGGCCAGTGCTCTATTCACCGGGCCACCTAGCCACCCTCATTTTCCAGACGTCTTAATGATTCATCTCAAAACCTCCAGCCTGCTAAAACGTTTTTAGCTATATTTAACTTTTCACTGTAGCTCCAGATTGGCCAGACCAGGGAGCACAAGGAAAATGATATTCCAAGTTGGTTGCTTTGCTTCTCTAGCTGCAGCCCTTAGAAGTCTCTGGTTGCCTGCATTTTAAATCTTTCCGGGTAACAGACTCATTCACAGCCCACATGATACAGATACAGAGACATATACTGACAGGCAAATTGACAGGAAAAAATATGAACAGAGCTCACAATTAATGAGAAGCAGAGAGGAAATTGGAAGCTTCTTAAAAATCCCTGTCAGGCTATTCTAGATGTTTTGCTGGCCTTTCAGCTGAATTCGATTTTAAGATGGAGTTACTTTGACCAATCAAAAGAGCCCTATCACGGCCACGATAATTTGGGACTATCTTTACTTGACTGACCTGCGCTGGCATCACTTGTGCTCATCAGACAGGTATGTATAAGAGTCGGTGGTTTCGATAGCCAGATTTTTACCTTAGCCAGATTTCTAATTTTATTTTCTGATTGACCCATAGCTTATTTTTCCTAGATCAGTCTTCAAAGGGGACGTAATTAATCCAAAGTGATTTAATGCTACTTGGTCCTCCCCTCAAACTAGCTAACGCAGAAGATTGCAGGAAAACAAACATGCATGAACAAGCAATATACAGGATCAATAGGGAATAATCAGGAGAGGGAAGGTACTGGAAGTAAGAGGGATTAGACAAGACATCCTGTCAAAGGTGGGCTTTTAGTTGGGGCTTAAAGAAAGACAGGGAGGTCATTGGTGAAGTGGAGGAGGAAAAGTGTTCTGGGAATGGGGGATAATCAGAAAAATGGCCAGAGCTAAGAGATAGAGTGTCTTGTTCTTAGAACAGCCATCAGGTCAGTGTCACTGGATCAAAGAATATATGTTGGGGAATAAGGTGTAAGAAGACTGGCAAAGAAGGAGGGGGCCAGGTCCTGAAGGCTCTGAATGCCAAAGAGCATTTTGTATTTAATCCTGGAAGCAATAAGGAGCTTCTGAAGATTGGAGTTGTGGGGCTCAAGAGGTCAGGGCTCTAATTCCAGGTGGACGGTCTAATGGAGAAATAAGAGGAAGCCTCTCTTATTGCAATTCTGTTTTCTTTGCCAAGAAGAATTCTCCTTGAACTGAAGTAGCTGGTTAGGAAGAGGATGCCTGAATTAAGTAAGTTACCTGATTGACTGCAATGACCTCAGGGCACCAGGCACAGCTGAACTCTCAAGGTACTAGGAAAAATAAGGCAGATGTCAATGGGAGGCCACAAACAGGGATGTGGGGAAAATCATGGAGCACAGCAGAGGACTAAAGGAGGACAAATGCCCTGATCTTGAAAAAAGGGAAGAGAAGAAGTCTACAGCCGGAGAAAAAAGAGCTTGTCTTCTGTTACTGAGAAATTATGGGTGATACCATTAAAGTGGTGGTTGGGCCCAACCCTCTGCTCTCGATGGAATGTATTATTTCATTTTCACCTAAATTTGGGGTTTTTGAGTGGTTAACTATATGGTCTGGCTCAAATTTATGTTAGCCTATGGTGTGAGGTTGAGGACTCAAGTTTATTTTCAGCCATATTCAGTTCTTAAAGAGGGTTTTCTGTTTGCTTTGGAACTTAGTATTTTAAATAGTTTGTTAGAAAACAATTCTACCTCTTCCTGATTGATGTTCCTAGATTGTGCCTTCTGTTGACTCAGTATTTATTCTTTTGACATATTACCTTTTCTTCAAAGGCAAGAAATGGATAGTCTTCAGCATCCAAAGGAAGAACATGGGACCAGAGTACGTGAATCAATGTCTTTGTGAGCTCAGATGGAGGGCCACTTGATGGACCACTCCGTGACCTACCCTCCTGTTGTTTCTAGGGAACTTGAGAACTGCAGTAGTGACAGAAAGTAACAAAAGTGGCCCAGCCACCACCAGCCTGCCCACACCCAGCGAGTGTTGGAACAATGACCTTTTCTCGTCTCTAAATGTGGGAAGGATTGTTGTTTTATCATCCTTCTTTATTTGACTGTGTATTTGCTTTTTTCCTACAAATTACTCTTTTGAGTTCTCCTTTGATCTATAAGAGTACAAGAGGGTGATGGCAAAAGACTGGAGGAAGTAAGCTCTTCATTCCTGGTCCCTGTGACATGATCCTACTTCCTACAAAAGTAACTCAGTCTCAGATGGGGTCTGGTCTCTGATGCTTCTGGACAGGAACGGCACGTCAGGACAGAATTCTGAGGAATCCTGCTGGTAACCCTGTCGAGATTTCAGAATTGGTGCCATCAATGGAGACATCTGGCCTGGGGAATTCTTGCTCCATATCTCACTCTCTTCCTCAGCTCTGTGGGAAGCTTTATTTTCCTGCAGAGAAAAAAACACTTATTTTGTACCATTTACTTTATTTTTCAAATACATAAATCTTAGAGTTAGATGGACTAAATAGTGAAAAAAAGAGTAAGGAGTAAAAACATTCATATAATTGTTACAAATACTCTTAAATAATTTAACATTATTTGAATGGTCTTTTTTGTTCTTCTCTCCCATTGCCACGTTTATGTCTGCTGTTAGAAAATCTTGTATAGACAGTATTTAGGGAAGCTGATGAGCAAGGGTTTTAGAAAAATAGTTATTTTCTTTACTATACCTTTCAAAATAAAAAATGCCTATATGAAAGGGTTTGGTTTTTTTCCATTACCTTTATTTCTTGGCTGTTTACAAAGCTCACAGAGTGATGCTTTCAGTGGGAGCAGACTCCCTCACCCTGGCTGAAGCACCAAACTTCCTAAATGGGGCATGGGGGACCTGTCCCCAGCAGATCCAGAAAGACCTCTGGAGTCCCCCCACCAAAGCAGAAGAAAGGAGAGATGGGAAAAGATTGATGATGGCTAGAGTAAGGTGCTGTAGTTTGGCTAGCCTCTGGCTTAGGTTTCTGGACCCATCGGCCCCTGGCATGCCCATCAGAGATGGAGTGACAAGGATCTCCCCTCCCACCTTTGACTGACAGCCTGAGGTTTAGACCTGAAACTAACATCCCATGAGAGTCAAGCTAGCCAAGTCAAGCCAATGAAGCCATCAACAGAAACACACTCCCTGCAGACTGGGCTTCACAAGCATGTTAGATAGACTTACAAAACAAAGGTTCCCTCTGTGTGGGATGAAAACCCCTATCCAAAAATTTAATAAAAAACTCAGAAGCTTCTCTAGGTAGGAACAGAAGGGATTTATACAATTCTTGCAAGAAAGGAAGCATCACCTTCACCAGGACAAATCAGTGGAGGGAGGCTGGCTACAGAAAGCAAAGCGAGGTTCTATAGCCTAACATGAGCAACCCTTCCCAATGACCTTGCCCTCAATGGGTGAGAGTTTGTAAAACAAAACTTAGGCCTAGCTGCAGCCAGAGCCCAGCTTGAATTCAGAGCACTGTCTCCATTTAGGGTATAGTCTGAGAAGTTTTCACTTCTCTCACACAGGTCTGGGTCTCCCATTGCATCCTGGGCCATCTCCAGTCATCCTGGTGAACATCTGGCCACTAGACCAAGCTGGCTCTGGAGGATAAAATGAGGCTGATGACCTTGCACAGCCCTCCCTCCCTCAAATCCAAGTTCACTGCAAGTTCACTCCATGTCCCTGATGTCATGGTCCTCTTTGAGAACAAAGGACATACACAGCAAACTTACCCCTCCCCTGCTTTCACCCACTACCAAATAAGGTATCAAAATGCTTTCATTGGTTTTCATTGGCCCTCTAAAAGGAAATATTATCCACAAATTTATAAATTTTCTTAATATTTCAGTTTCTCATTCACATTCACATTTTCCGAAGAAAGTTTACAAGGAATTCATGCATACACATTTATTAAGATTTGCTCATCAGGTTGGGCTCTTTCTGCTGGAATAATTAGAGGAAAATGTGACACCATGTACCATGTATGATTATCTTATGCAGCATGTTAATTTAACTAGGTTTAAGTGTGCATAGGAATTCCTAATTCTGTGCAAAAAACTATTTTTAGGAAAGGATTTAATCTTTATTTTGGTGGGATTCATTATAATATTTCAGTAAAAATTTGCCACTTTTATTGAGGTATATGTTTTCCTCCACTCATAAAAAATATGTTAAATACTCTCTGGAAATTTGTTGATTTTGGCAACAGTTTTGCTGTCATTCTTTCAGTTTTCAAATTGCTTTTAAGTCTCATTTTTTTTCTGTTCCATTTAAATGACTGATACAAAACAATCTTGTTCTTATTCCTTTTGTCTGAAACTCCTCTGACACCCTTGCAAGCATATATAAAAACAGACAAAAACAAGACAGTAAGAACTTACAAGTATCTACTGAATTAGTTACTAGGAATATCCCTGAACGTATCCAAGATGATGGAACTAGGAGCGTTGGTTTGAAATGGCCCAGAATCCTGTTGAGGATAGAACCATCCAGAAGGGGAATGAGTTCCACTGAGAAACAACCAGTCCCTTGGCCCAGAGGTATTCTAGTAGAAGTAGGGTGACTCCCTGTTCTGGCTCTTGTGGAAAAGAGTTTAGACTTGATAGTCATGTCTCCTCTTGCCCTATCCATCCTTCACGTAACTGCCAAATGTTTCTAAATAATGGCTCTGCTTATGTCCCTACCCTGACCAAAGAGCTCCCTCCAGCAATGCCCCCTGTTGCCTCCAAGACAAAGCATGAACTCTTATTTGTTCTGTATGGTACTTCGCACTCTACTTCCTGCTTATCCTCAGGCTTAATATGACCACATTGTTCTTCATCACACTCTGACATTCCAACCAAGCTGCCTTACTTGCCATTCCCCTTCTGATATTCCAAGACAACTGCAGAGATATTTGTTAAATACCTACCACTTACAAAATACTGTGCTGAGCACAGGAGATAAAGAGAAAGGGAAAAAACTCATGCCTCCCTCAAGGAGCTCACAGTCTAATGACAGAGACAACACACCAAAGTCAATTTGCAAACAACAGACATACAGGAAAAATTGGAGATCATCAAGAGAGAGAAGGCACTCAAAGGAACAAGCACTGAGAAACCTCAAAGATGCATGGAAGATGGGATTTTGGCTGCGGCCTGGAGAATGTTGGGGAAGCCAAGAAGGAGGAAATTCCTGATAGAGGAGTACAAAGGTACAATGAAAACAGAACTAAGAGGTAGAGTGTGAGGAACAGCAAGGAGGCCTGCTTCGATGGTGCCAGGGAAAAAAGTTTGAGTCTGTGAAGGGAGCAAACAGCCGAATCATGAAGAGCCTTGCACACCACACCAAAGATTTTATATTTGCTTCTGGAGCCACTGGACATTAGTGAGTTGGGGAGAGGATTTTGCAGTAATCCAAATGTGAGTCGATGAGGGCCTGCACCAGGCTGGGGGCACTGTCAAAAAAAGAGAGAAAGGGGACTATGAGAGAAATGTTACACAGGAAAAACCAACAGGTAACAGATTAGACAAGGGGATTGAGAGAGAATGAGGAGTCTTGGTTGTGAACCTCAGTAACTGGGAGGATGGCAGTACTTTCCAAAGTAAAAAGGAAGCTAGGAAGAAGACAGAGTTTGGGGGAGGGGAGAAGAAGACAAGTTCAGTTTTGGATATGTTGATTTGGGGATCTCTGTCTTCCCTTCACTTCTTATGACTTGGAACCCCTAATTTCCATCAAGGCTCCTCTCAGGTCCTACTTTCTTTCAAGCTATTCCTGATTCCCTCAGCTGTCAGTGCCCTCCCCCAAATCATTATATATTAATGCTGCGTATGTATTCTACACTTATCAGTGAACATGTAAGTGTCAATTCCTTGAGGGCAAGAACTACCTTACTTTTGCATCTGTGTCCCCAGCTTCTACCACATAGGTGCTTAATAGATGCTCATTAATTGATTGGCCAAAGGTTTTTGGTATTTTTGTTTTATTGGTTTTTTGGTGATAGAACATGATTTCTCCTTCACTTTGAATAGCTAGATGAGAGTCCAAGCTAAGATGAAAATATTGTAGTCTTTTATTGCAAAATTTGACATACAAGAATCAAGAGAAATATAAGGTACATAACAAAGATGGATTCTAAGGGATTCATAAGGATAGACTGTTGACTTTCTATATAAACAAAACATAAATTGTATGTCTAAGATTCTTGTCAATAATTGTGAGTTCATAAGAAAGACTGGGGTAAATCTGAGTATGATATGAATTTAAAATGTAAAACCATTTAGTGCAGCTTAAGAGTAATTATTTTATACAAATGAGATGCAAGAGGAAGAACTGACACAGAGGAATTAGATGGGGGAGGAGGGTTGCTAGTTCTTTTCACCTGCTTTCATTGGGAATGTGTTTAAGAGGGAATAATACATCTATATGTAAAAGAGTATAAAAGTCTTCTAAATTCTTAGGAAATAAAAAGGTAGTGGCATAGGGAGGAGGGAGAGAACAAGGGAGGGAACTTGAGAGGGGAGGGTGAGAGAGTAGGTAAAATAGAGGTATAGAAGGGTGGAATGGGTGGATAGAAAAGGGATCCTTGGAGGGTGGTAGGCAATTCAGAGGAAGGCAAGGTAGTGGGTAGAAGTAAAGTAGAGGAGGCAGGAAGGATAGGAAACAAGAGATATGTGCATAGATAGAAAAGATCAGGAGTAGAACAGGTTTGGGAAAGTACATGTTTATATATGTATGTTTGTATGTGTATGTTTATGTGCATGTATATATCTATAGCAACAGAGAAATATATCTAAACTTTATTGAAGTCTTCTGAGGGGGGGATGTGGGAAGGAATGTATATATTTATAGCTATAGAGAAACATATCTAAACTTTATTGTGGCCTCCTGGGGTGTATTGGGGGGAGGGAAAAAAGAAGAAAGTAAAAAAGTGACCAGCAGAAAACAAAACTCACAAGGAAGCAAAGAAAAGATGGACAATTCTTAACACAAGTATCATTTATTGCATATGCTTTCTTAAAATGAAAATTTATTGTTACGTATTTTGAATCCTCTTATGTTCTACTATGCATATGATATGCTTTTTTTTTCTTTCTTACTCTGTATTTAAGTTCCAATATTTAATTTTATCATGTGTTTTGTTTCTTTCTCTATTTTGCATTTGTGTTCTGGCATTTGAGACTAAAATAAAATACTGAAGAAAACAACCAGAAATGGGATTGAATGACCACTTGGTGGCAGAGTTCTATCAAAAATGTATGCTTCAGGTGAAGGATTTATTTGCCATGACTTTTCTGGTCTATGAAGCAGAGATTTGGTAGGATGGGACTCATGACATTGTGTGGGTAAGGAAGAGTCTATTTTCTTCAAAAGGAACAAAAGACTGAAGTCAAATCCACAAGCTCTTATTATTCAGCAGGTATCTGTAATGGCAAGCAAGATGAGATATTTTGTTTTCTTTTTGAAGTTTAGCTTCCCAGTCTCGGGCTAAATTATAAACATCTGAAGGATTAATCCCTGGTAATCAGCTGTAGCACTTTAGGTGTGGAGGCACTGTTTTTCTGCCTTTCATTATTAGATGACAAGGCACTGAGGCTGGAAGGCCTTTATGCCTTTGGGTTTCAAGCCTGTCAGGTGCTGAGTTTTGGTGCTAGCACATGGGCTCAGTCAATCAGATGCTGAGTAAAACCATACATAAGTTGGATATCACCTTGGGGCTCACTCACTGGAAGAATACTTTGCCTGAGAACTCTCGAGAAGAATAGGAAGAGACTTTGGCTAGCTTTTGTTAAAGGACCCCCTGGCTATGAATATGAACCGAGTTAAGAAGAATGACTATGGAGAGAGAATGAAGAAGAAAATGATTGGGTCCATGAACCCACTGGCGCAGCCTTATTCATGGTTGCTAACTGTTTTCTGATGTTCAGTTTGGGGGTGATCATTTTGGCTAGAGGTACACTTTCTTTATTCTGAGCTGGGGCCTGGCCAATTTCCTATTCTCCCTGCAGATGTGACAAACTTGGATACAATTTTCAGGAGGATCTGTGGGGGCAGTTCTTACTCCCCTATTCAATCTAATATTAAGCCCCTTTTCTTGGTACCTTTTGTAGAATTTATTAGTTGGAATGCCATCTATTCTTCCAAAATTGAACCCTGCTCATAATAGGGCAGTAAAAAATTCTTTCCTTATTAACCTATTCTGACACTGAATCTAGGGGCTATTTATTTTTCTCTCTTGAGGACATTTATCTTTCACCATTCCCCTAACTCACTTAACTGTGAAATCTTATCCAGCACCTCTGAAAGAGGGTGCCCTATTTCACCAATAAGTAAAGTCAGAATTTGGTGCTTGTAAGCAGGAGGAGCAGTTTTCACTATTGCATTTCTATGAAAAATTGTTAATGGTGTACTATGACAATCATTGGCATCTCCAGTCATTATTGTGGTTTCCATTACTTCTTCCTTTAACTTTCTCATAGAGGGTCTGAGTGAATACCAAAGTCTATCTCCACAGGGCCACATAGAATCGGTAGGATGCTGCCTTTTGCATCTGTCCCTTAGCTAGAACTAACAGATTAATTGCATTATTACCTCCTTGCACATGGTAATCCCTAAAAACTTGCTGGACGAAAAGATTCTGACTAATACCTATACATTTCAAGCAATCTATGTTAATTATCAATGCTCCTGTAGCCCCTTCATCACTGATTCTTACCATCTGAGACTCTAATGATTCTCCCATCCTTTGGGTGAATCGACTTAATGTATCAATGACCTCCTGCTGAGTAAAATCCTCAATTACTTCCCTAAATATGAACCCTCCTGGGTTCTCCTGCTTTCTTCTTAGTATCCATTGTACATCTGTTCTTGTCAAAGCCTCCTCATCTAACTTTGTTTCATTTTCCTCCCATGCATTCTCCCAGCAATGGCTGGGGCCCCAAGTAGACCCAGCCTGCACAAGGGCTGCATGGACACTCTTTTTGTTAGTTTTTTTTCTTCCTCCTAGCTAAATGAACAATAGTTTGTTCTTCTATCACCTGACATCACCCCGCCTACCCCCACACCTGTCCCCCCAGCTTGCTCTTCTAAAAGAGAGCCCAAATGCTGTGGCATAGAAAGATTCCTATGCAAACCAGCCAACTCCCTTTCCATCTGAGCTTTCTCTTCCAGAGTCTTGTCTCTGCTTTACACAAAAGGTGATAACTTGTTAGCTTGGCCCAGCCTCTCCTACATATCCCTGCTAAATATTTCCCAGGTTCCATTGGTATTCCTTGCAAACATCTTTCCAAATCTCTAGGTTCTCCCTCAATTCCCAATTTTCCAAAGCCCTGTGCTTTTAGCCCATTCTCTTGCTAGGGAGGAATAAGGTAAATCCACCCATCCTGGAATATCCATTTCTCTCTCCAAAGCCCTTCTGCCTCCAAATAGAGGTCTGATATTTCATGATCCCATCCTCATTGCCAAATGTAGCACCAATGCCATAGTCATAGCACTCACAGCAGCTATGAATGTAATTCTGAATTGTAAAACATAACAGAACTGCCACATGGAAGACAGAACAAAAACATTTATTCAAATACCAGAAAGTCTAATCCCAACACCAGAAGGCCAAAGCCACCACAGCAACAAAGAAATCTATAAACACAATAGCAATGCTGGTGGCAGCACCAGCCTCAAGCACTTCCCCTGCTAGGGCTTTTCCATAAATGAAACTCACAGTTCACTACCTGCTTCCTCTGTCTCCCTCAGTTCTAAATGCCCTGACCAACTTCCTCTCAGCTCTGCTCCACTCCTTCCTGCTCTGCGTGTTTGGAGACCTCCTAACACCACAGACTCATGTGACTCAGGTTTCTATGTGACTCAAGCAATTCACATGGGTCTAGTAATGGATGGGGAAGATCATCCTATTAACTAAAAAATACATTAATAATACATGTGGCCACCCTGATAATAAGTTGTTATGTTTTTATGAATTATTATGCTTTAGTTTCTTGAATAAGGTTTAGCTCTGAATAAAGACAATGTTCATTATACCTTGAGACTAGACACTTAAAATTATTCACAGTAGCAGCCCTCAGGTGTACTGTGCTGATTGGCATTACACCATCATGTGCCAAACGTTCTAGGTCCTTGGTTGTGGCCTTTTGTCTGAGTCCAAGTTTCACGCAACAACTCCTGTCATTGAGGGGATTTGTTCTGTGGAGTTTGGATTCAGTCAAAGGACTACACTTGAGGACCTAGTGGGCCACATGTAGCCTGAAGGCCTCCGGATCCCCTCCTCTCCCTTATGCTAAGCCCTGGGAATACAAATGGAAGCCAAAAGTCAGGCTCTCAAGAATCTTAAGAATCTAATTTGGGATTACAACACATAAAAGCTTGGGTAGAGAAGGCAGCTATTTCAGGGTGAGAAGTTTCCAGGGGAAGAGGGCTCTTCAAGGCTAAGGAGACAGCTGAGGCATGGTAACAAAGTTCAGAGAGTAGGAGGGAGGAGAATGAGAGGGTGGAAGCAGCGGGGATGAGGCTAAATAATGGGAGGGACCTTAGGAGTCATCTATTTTATCCCTTTTTTATACATGAGGGAACTGAGGTCCACAGAAGTGAATAATGACTTGACCAGGGTCACAAAGACAGAGACAGAAGCAAGATCAGAAGGGAGATCCTCAGTGAGAGATAGAAGCAATCATCATGAGATTATACTACTAGCTTCCTGTGACTGGTAGATTTCATCCAAATCAATATTAAATTTTAAAGCAAGGGTTCTTAACCTTGTTTGTGTGTCCTGGACCACTTTGGCAGTCTTTGAACTCCTTCTCAGAAGCACATTTTTAAATGCAAAAAATACAATACAAAGGGTTACAAAGCAAGCCAATTATGCTGAAATACAGTTATATGGGTGTTGTGTGTGGTTGAGTGTGAGTCTGTGTGTGTGCATATTTGTGTGTGTGTGGTTGAGTTTGAGTCTGTGTGTGTATGTGTGTATGAGTGTGAACGTGTGTGAGTCAGTGTGTGTATCTGTGAATGTGTGTATAGTAATATGTGTGTATTGTGTGTCTCTCTGTGTCTCTGAGTGTGTCTGTCTTTGAGTCTATGTGTGTGTGTATGTGTCTGTGTCTGTGAGTCTGTGTCTGTGTGAGTCTGTCTGTGTGTGTGTGAGCCTGGGGTGTGTGTGTGTCAGACTGTGTGTGTGTGTCTGTGTTTGTGAGAGAGAGAATCAGTATGTGTGTGTAATTATGTTCGGAGACCTCTGATTAAGATAAAATGCTATAAAGAAAGAAGAAATAATCCAAGTCTCACCATCCAAGAGCAAACAAATGTATAATGGCAGAAATAGTTAATATACATCCATTAAAAGTCATAACATAATAAAAAACAGAGATTGATTCGGGGACCACAAACTATAAATGCAGGCCCAAACATCAACAACAACTGATAATAATTTGAAATCATTTTGAACCTGAATAAGAGCCAGAGTCTGAACTAATCAACCAGAAGTGCCTCGGTATAACAGATCTGAGTAAACTTAGAGAATACCTCTTCTGGTGTCAATAAGGTCAGATGGGGCTGACTTAATAGCATTTTTTTTCCTGTGCTTATGACCATTAAGGATGAGACCCTGTAGTGCCAATGCAATATTTATAGTGCCCATGATTATGATAAAGACCGTGACTATAAGTATCACATGACATTTGATCACAAAATATACTAAACTCTCCAGATAGAGGACAGAACTGAAGCATTTATGTAGACACCGGAAAACTGAATCCCAAAACCAGTAAGCTGATTCCATCATAGTACCAAAAGTATTCAGAAGCCATAAGAACCCTGAGAGCCACAGCATCCTTCAGCCTTCCCACAAACCAATACAAGATTAATATTCACTCACAAACCTCTCTATCTCCTTGCCTGAGTGTCCTCTCTCCTCCACCCCTCTGGCTAGCTCTGACCGCCAGCTTCCTGTGGGCTCTGCTTCCTTTCAGCAAACTCCTCCCACCACAGGCTCCATGTGACTACATTCAGCTTATTAGGGGGCAGAGTTCACTTTCAAAGTAGGGGAGGTCTTCAAACTCCCCCCCCCCCCGGGTCTATTAAGGGGCAGAGAAGATCTTCAAATTCCCATTCTCCTCACATTCAGCCCCAAGATCTTCCGTGTCTTTCATAGCAAAAGTACTTTAACAATAAATGAGAGTTTAGGGATAACTGGTGGAAAAATTGGTGTCAACAGAACTTTGCAACAATATAACAGGAGTAATAGAAAAACTTTGCACATGAAACAATAGCTTAGGGTGGGGGCTCGGGTACAAGCACCCCATCCTTCTTCCCTTGAATGAATGGGGATCAACATCTTGGGGTAAGGGGCAAAGGTCTCTTTTCCAAAGCTACTTCAAGCTGAAATTGGACTTAGAGACGTCCCTGCCCCAAGAGGTCTCATTTGAGAGTTCAGTTCTTTAGCTGTCATCTGGAGCTTGGTCAGTGCCAAGTCCAGAAGGTCCCAATCGAAAGGTCAGTTCTTTAGCTGGCATATGAAGCTCAGCCAATGCCAGGTCCAGAGGTGGCACATCACAGTCATGGACAGGGAATGACATCTGGCTTAAGCAATCAGGCATCTGCAGGTGGAGGGTATCAAGCCTGCAGAAAACAAATCTCACAAACAAGTTTAACAGACAAAAGGTCAAAAAGAAACAAATATAGGATCAGCTGTACTTCTGGAATCCATGGACTTACTATCATAACCTCATTTATAGGAGAATACAAGACACTGTCCTCCTTGCTCTATTCCAATGACTTGATACACTGCCATTTGAGTTAGTCAATTTTTTAAGGTGTTATTTTCTTCAGTCAGGTTGTTGACTCTCTTTTCATGATTTTCTTGCATTATTCTCATTTCTCTTCCCAATTTTTCCTCTACTTCTCTTACTTGATTTTCAAAATCCTTCTTGAACT
>CM053585.1:377980204-378014813 GCA_028646515.1 Pseudochirops corinnae
GATTTTCTTGCAACATTCTTATTTTTCTTCCCAATTTATCTTCCACTTCTGTTATTTGGTTTTCAAAATCCTTCTTCAGCTCATCTCTAGCTTTAAGGCAATCTTCATGTTTATTGGAAGCCCCTGGTGGGGGTGCTCTGGCTGTACTCTCCTCCTCCCTCTCTCTGCCATGATCCTTCTTTTCCCCAAAGAAGGAATCAAGGGTTTGGTTGCTGTTCTTACTTTGTTTCTTATGCTTATTCTTACTCATGGTTTGTCAGTCTGTGATTTTTTTTTTTAATCTCTGTGGGGCTCTGCTTCCAGAAGGGAAAGCTCTGTCCCAAATTGCTGGGGTCCTCCTGGCTGCCGCAGCCCTCAGGAAAGTGCTGGGTCCCTTTCCTACTTACTTCCAGCTCACTGGATAATGAAGACTCATAGGACCGAGACCCAAGACCGGGATCTGGATCCAGGCCGCTCAACATGAGAGCACTTGGCCTCTGAACAATCGCTTAGAGCCCCTGCTGTCTGCAAGCCACGGGCGGGAAGCTGCAACGTGGAGGCAGGTGCAAAACCTCTGCCTTTCGCTTTCCAGCCCTGGAGGCCTTTTGGCCAGACCTCTTTTCTCCCCCGATTTTGCAAGTTCCACTGACCTAGTTCTGAGCTGCAGCTGCTGCTAATCCACTCACCAGAGGCTCTGCAGCTCCTCCCGTCCAGCTGCCCCCGGGGCTCAGCCAGGGCTTCAGGCCAGGCTGGTTTCGGTTCGCAGTGCTGATATGGTTCCTCATAGCTGAGCTGACTTTAGTGGAAAGTATATTTGTGTGCATTTTGGAGTTCTAGGATTAGTTTAGAGTCATATTTTATGGGTATTTTGGGGTGGCTATGCAATATGTTGCTGCTCCTACGCCGCCATCTTGGCTCCGCCCCCAGTGGATTCTTTCAATGACTATTTTACCTTCTGGTTTTAGGGCCTCAGAGTAGTTCTCCTTCATGATTTCTTGGAAGATACTGTCCAACCTATTTTTTTTCTCCAAATTTTATTTTACACTGAGATGCCAGAACACAAATAGAGAATAGAGAAAAGAAACAAAAACATATCATAAACTTAAATATTGGAACTTAAATACAAAGTTAGAAAGAAATAAAACCATGTCATGTGCATAGCAGGAACATAAGAGAGTTTTCAAAATATGTAAAAATAAATTTTCATTTCAAGAAAGCCTATATGATAAATAATACTCATTGTGCTGAGAATTGTCTATCTTTACTTCCTTGTAATTTTTCTTTTGTTCTCTGATGTGCATTTTTTACTTTGTTCTTTTTTCCCTCCCTTCAACCCCCGCAAGAAGGCCACAACAAAGTTTAGGCTATAAGGCTATAATAAAGTTTAGATATGTTTCTCCATAATTATAGATATATACATACACATATACATATATAAATAAATACATATATAGACATATACATTACCAAACCTATTCTTGACTTTGTTTATATATATATGTATATATATATATATATATGTATATGCATATCTCTTGTTTCCTATCCCTTCTTCCTCCTCAACTTTACTTTTACCCACTATCTTGACTTCCTATGATTTGCCTACCCCTCTCCAAGGATCCCTCCCCTATCCTCCTATTCCCATAAATCGAAACAACCTTCTACACCCCTATTTACCTATTCTCTCACCCTCCCCTCTAAAGATCTCTCCCTTGTCCTCTCCCCCCTCCCTGTTCCCCTACCATTTTATTTCTTCAGAATTTAGAAGGTTTTTATACTCTTTTAAATATATATATATATATATATATATATATATATATATATATATACACACACACATATATATATGTATTGTTCCCTCTTACACCCATTCCTGATGAAAGTAGGTTACCAGAACTACTAGCCCTCCTCCCCCTTTTAATTCCTATGTATCAATTCTTCCTCCTGTACCTCATTTGTATAAAATAATTACTCTTTTCAGTTGTTCCTAAATAGTTTTGCTTTTTAAATTCATATCATGCCCAGGTTTTCCTTAGTCTTTCTTTTGAACTACCCAATTATTAATAATAATCTTAGACATAAATTTTATATTTTGCATATATAAAAAGTAAGCTGTCTATCCTTATGGATTCCCTATAATCAGTCTTTGTTGTGCACCTTATATTTATACTGGTTCTTGTATGTTGAATCATCAGTTAAGCTCAGGTTTTTAAAAAACAGTCTTCAAAATCTCAGGGTCTATTAAATGTCCATTTTTTTCATTCAAGCTAATAGCTAACTTTGCAGTGTATGATATTTTTGGCCAGATCCCCAGTTCTTTAGCTCTTTGATATGTTGTGTTCCAAGACCTGTGGTCCTTTAATATTTCTGCTTCTAGGTCTTGTGCAATACTAATTGAAGCACCATCATATTTAACTTCTTTTAATCTTGAGGCTTTTAATATTTTTTCCTTCAGTTGGGGATTTCAGAATTTGACTATGATATTTCTATGAGTTTTCTTCATAGGATCTCTTTTAAGTGGTGATTGATGGATTTTTTCTATTTCTACTTTCTCCCCTTGTTCTAATGCTTAAGGACAATTTTCTTTAATTATTTCTTGTGTCATTTTATCAAGATTCTTTTTCTGATCATGACTTTCAATTAGTCCAATTATTTTTATATTTACTCTTCTTGATTTATTCTCCAAATCTATTGTTCTTCTTATAAGAGGTTTCACTTTCTCTTATATTTTTTCATTATTCATATTTTACTTAATCATTTCTTGATCTCTTATAACTTCACTGGCTTCACTTTACTCAATTCTAATTTTCACAAAGTCATTTTCTTCCTTAAGATTCTGGATCTCCTTTTCTAGTTGGCTGAATTTCCTTTCATGCCTTTCTTGTTTTTCTTGGATTATTTTTATTTTCTTTTTTAGTTTTTCCTCCACCTCTGTCATTTGATTTGTAAAGTCTATTTTACAGTCTTCTATATATTATTTTTGGGCAGATGATCATTTGATGTTACTCTTTGGGGATTTCTTTACTTCAATATCCTCCTTTAAAGATTAAAACCCAATCATCTCTATTCCCATAACAGGTTTCTATAATTGGATACTTTCTCCTTTTCCTGTGCATTTTTTTTTTCATGATGATAGCTTAGTTATTTGTAGTCACCTCTAGCCCTGGGGTATGGGAAATGGTGCCTCTTGCCCCATATCTTCAGTTCTTTCCTCTAGCTTGAAACCAAAACTAAACCGCTAGCCTCCTGTAAGTGCCCACAGCCAGAGGTTTTCTGCCCCACTGCTTCTGTACTCAAAAAGCAAAACCATTTTATTCTCACCCCCTCTGCTCTTAGCAGCAGAGTGGGATCTGGCATTACTGATCAGCAGAGGTTTCCTCAGTCTTCCTGGGCTCAGATGCCCAACTCCCCTCACTATCACAGGGGTAAAAGTTCCTATGACTGGGCTTGAAGTAGCCTCTCAAATCAACTAACCCAAGGACTTCCTGCCTATTGTTTAAGAGGTTTGTCACTTGCTGCTTGCTGTTAAAACAGAACCCAGCCTGGAGGAGTTTAGTCTTCACAGGGCCCAAACTTTGTCTTGGGATTTTCTTCTGATTTTCTCAAATTGTCCCAGGAGGACTCCATTTATGCCCCTGTTCTTATTTATCTCCACCCACACTTTGCCTTAAGGTACTATTTTAATTCTTTTGTGGGGGAAGATCTTGAGAGCTTGGAATTTTCTGATCTACTTTGTCATCTTCCCAGAATTCTCCCTCATTTATTTTTCTTTTTAAAAATTTGTCTATTTTTAATTTTTAACATTCATTGCCACAAGATTTTGAGTTACAAAATTTCTCCCCATCTTTCCCCTACCTCCACCACAAAATAGCAAGCCTACTGAATACCCCTTCCCTCAGTCTGCATCCTTTTATATCCTCCTAACTTTCTAGTAGGGCAAGATGGATTTCTATACCCCAATGCCTGTATATCTTATTTCCTAGTTGCATGTAAAAAACAATTTTTTTAACATGTTTTAAAAATTTTGATTTCTAGATTCATTTCCTTCTTCCCTCCTCACCCACCCCCACTGGAAAGATAAGCAATTCTATATAAGTTGTACATGTGTACTTACGTAAAATATTTCCATAGTGGATATATTTTGAAAGACTAACTATATTTCTTTCTACCCTATCCTGTCTATTTTCTATTTTTTCTATCTATTTTCTACTTTGACCCTGTCCCTTTTTGAAAGTGTGTGCTTCTATCTACCCTCTCCTCCAATCTGCCCTCCCTTCTATCATTCTCCTCTTATCCCCTTTCCCCCTACTTTCCTGTAGGGTAAGATACCCAATTGAGTGTGTATGTTATTCCCTCCTTACGTCAAATTCAATGAGAATAAGATTGACCCATTCCCTTTCACCTTCCTGTTCTTCCCCTCCATTGTATCAGTTTTCTCTTGCCTCTTTTATATGAGATAATTTACCCTATTCTATCTCTCCCTATCTCCTCTCATCATATTCCTCTCTCATCTCTTAATTTTATTTTTTAGATATCATCCCTTCATATTCAGCTGATCCTGTGCTCTCTGTCTATGTATACATATATATATGCCCTCTATGTATAAATATATACATACACATATACACACAGTCACATATGCATTTATACACCCATACACCCTCCTATATATACATATATATATGTATACACACATATATGTACATATATATTCCCTTCAACTATCTTCATACTGAAAAAAGTCCCATGAGTTACAATTATAGTTTTTCCATATAGGAATGTGAATAGTGCAACTTTAGTAAGTTCCTTATGATTTCTTTTTCCTGTTTACCTTTTCATGCTTCTCTTGCTTCTTGTATTTGAAAGTCAAATTATCTGTTCAGCTGTATTTTTCATCAAGAATGCTTAAAAATTCCTCTATTTCCTTGAATGACCATATTTTCTCCTGAAGCATTATACTCAGTTTTGCTGGGCAGGTGGTTCTTGGTTTTAATCCTAGCTCCTTTCACCTCCAGAATATCCTATTCAAGCCCTGTGATCACTTAATGGAGAAACTGCTAGATTGTGTGTTATCCTGATTGTGTTTCCATAATACTCAAATTGTTTCTTCCTGACAGCTTGTAATATTTTCTCCTTGACCTGGAGCTCTGGAATCTGGTTATGGTATTCCTAGGAGTTTTCTTTTGGGGATCTTTTTCAAGAGGCAATCAGTGAATTCCTTCTATTTCTATTTTTTTCCTCTGGTTCTAGAATATCAGGACAATTTTCCTTGACAATTTCTTTTTTTGATCATGACTTTCAGGTAGTCCAATAATTTTTAAATTATCTCTCCTGGATCTATTTTCCAGGTCAGTGGTTTTTCCAGTAAGATATTTCTCACTGCCTTCTATTTTTTCATTTGTTTGGATTTCTTTAATACTATCTTGATTTCTTATAAAGGCATTAACTTCCATTTGCTCCAATCTAATTTTGAAGGAATTATTCTCTTCAGTGAGTTTTTGAAATTCCTTTTCTATCTGGGCAGTTGGCCTTTTAAAGCATTCTTCTCCTTCATTGGCTTTTTAGGTCTCTTTTGCTATTTGAGTTAGTCTACTTTTTAAGGTGTGATTTTCTTCAATATTTTTGTGGTTCTCTTTTAGCAGGCTCTTGACTCATGTTTCATGATTTTCTTGTGTCATTCTCATTTCTCTTCCCAATTTTTCTTCCACTTCTCTTACCTGATTTTCAAAATCCTTCTTGAGCTTCTCCATGGCCTGTAACCAATTCATATTTTTCTTGGAAGCTTTTGATGCAGGAGTTTTGACTTTGTTGACTTCTTCTGCTTCATGTTTTGATCCTTTGTGTCCCCAAAAGAGGATTCTATGGTCTGATTGCTCTTCCTCTGCTTGCTCTTGCCAGCCAATTTACTTGACTTTTGAGCTCTTTGCCATGGTAGAACTCTGCTTCTAGAGTGCAGAGAGCTGTGTCCCAAATTGCTGGGGCTTTTGCAAATGTTGTCAGAGGTCTAAGAAGGGCACCCTCTGTACAGCCACCAGAAGCTCTGGCACACTAGTATTTTTCATCCCAGGACCACTGCCCAAGACAGCGACCCAGATCCAAGCAGGTAAAAGCAAGAGTGATTACCCTCTGAATGATTGTTTGGTCCCCCTACGATCTGCAGGCCAGGAGCTTTGGAGGCAGCCATGTGGCAGAAGCTGCAGCCGCTGCTGTGCCTTTACCACCTCTTGCCCCAGGGGCAGGGGCTGGACCATGCTCTTCTTTTACCCAGTTCCAACAGAGTTCCCCACTGACCTGTTACTTTCTTTTTGGTGTTTATGGGTTGAAAAGTCTGGAAACTGCCATAGCTGCTGGTGATTCACTCTCCTGAAGTCTGCGTTAGCCTGTCTGTGCCGCTGGTTGGGGCTTCCCCAGGTCTGGGGGCTCACACAGGACTGTGCTCAGCTCCTAGCTTGGTGTGACAGCCCTTCCTGTCAGCCTGCCAGGCTTCCTTCAGTGGTAGATTTGTTTCTCTTTGTCACTTTATGGGTTCTGTAGCTCTAAAATTTGTTTAGGGTCATATTTTACAGGCATTGGAGGTGATTGGTGTGGGAGCTCATGCAGTTTCCTGCTTCTACCCTGTCATCTTGGCTCCACCCCCTCATTTATTTTTCATCATGGCTCTCTGGTAGACCAATAATTCTTACATTATCTCTCCTGGATCTATTTTCCAGGTATGTTGTTTATCCAAAGAGATATTTTATATTTCTTATAAATTTTTTCATTCTTCTGATTTTGTTTGACTGATTCTTGATGCCTCATAGAGTCATTAGCTTCTACTTGTCCAATTCTAATTTTTAATGTATTGTTTTCTTCAGTTAGCTTTTGCATCTCCTTTTACATTTGGCCAAGTAGAATTATTTTCTCCAGTTATGTTTTGTACCTTCTTATCCATTTGGCCAATTTTATTTTTCAAGGAGTTGTTCTCTTTAGTGATTTTTTTCCCCCATTTTTTCAATTATACTTTCAAAATAATTGGTCAATTCTTCATCTACTTCTCTAGTTTGGCAATTAAACTCCTTCTTGAGCTCTTCCCAGAATGCTTTTTGGGCTTGAGAGCAGTTCATATTCCTTTTTGAGATATGTAGACAATATGTGTGTGTATATGTGTGTACATATATACATACAGAGTACACAGGATGAGTTGAATATGAAGGGATGATATCTAAAAAATAAAACTAAGAGGTGAGAGAGGAATATATTGGAAGAAGGAGAAAGGGAAAGATAGAATAGGGTAAATTATTTCACATAAAAGAGGCAAAGAAAGCTGTTACAATGGATGGGAAGAGCAGGAATTGGATCTGGCTTAAAGAGGAAACAACATGCACACTCAATTGGGTATCTCACCCTACAGGAAAGTAGGGGGGAAGGGGTTAAGAGGGGCACAATAGAATGGAGGGCAAATTGGGGGAGAAGGTAGTTAGTAGCAAACATTTTTGAAAAGGGACCGGGTCAAAGGAGAAAATAGAATAAAAGGGGGGCAGCATAGGATAAAGGGAAATATAGTTATTCTTTCACAACGTGACTACTATGAAAATGTTTTACATAACTACACATGTATAACCTATATTGAATTGCTTGTCTTCCCAGTGTGGGTGGATGAGGAGGGAGGAAAGGTGAGAATTTGGTTACTCAAGGTTTTAAAAACAAATGTTAACAATTGTTTTTACTTGCAACCAGGAAATAAGACATACAGGCAAAGGGGTATAGAAATTCATCTTGCCCTACAAGAAAGTAATGGGGGGAGGCATGGAGGGAATATAAGAGAGGGTAGATTGGCGGAAGGAATATTCACTATGATTGCCATCTTGGGGTGGGGGGTAGGGGAGAGATGGGGAGAAAATTTGTAACTCAAAATCTTATGGAAATGAATGCTGAAAACTAAAAAATAAAATAATTTTTTAAAAAAAGAAATTCCTTCTCTATGTTCATGCTCTTCCTGAAAGGTTTCTGAACGTTGGTTGCTCCAAGAATTCTGATTCCTCTTAACCTGAAGAAGAGTGCTTTCCATGGAGGCATAACACTCTCTCAGAGATACTGGTCTTTTTAATTACCATGTCACCACAAATTAGACCCATTAGAAGATACCCATTTCAGGGGGCAGCTAGGTGGCACAGTGAATAGAGCACCAGCCCTGGAGTCAGGAGGACCTGAGTTTAAATCCAGCCTCAGACACTTCACACTTACTAGCCGTGTGACCTTCAGCAAATCACTTAACCCCAATTGCCCTCCAAAAACCAAAAAGAAAAGAAGAAAAAGAAGAAGATACCCATTTCCCACTATAAAATAATTATATCTTCTCTACCTATGGGTTTATCCTTGAGTCGGACTCCCTATCATGACTGATTCAAAAATTCCCAGGATAGTCAATGTTGCAGGGAATATGGAAAGACAGGCACACTAACACATTTCTGGTGGAGCTGTGAATTGATCCAACCATTCTGAAAAGCAAATGAGAATTATACTGAGAAAATAATTAAAACATCCATACCTTTTGTTTCAGAGAACCCATTGCTAAGCATATACACTAAGAAGGTCAACATTGGAAAAAAAATTCCTTACACGTGAAAACATTTATATCAGTGCTTTTTGTAGTATGTAACAACTGGAAACGAGGTAGATGTTCCTCCATTAGTGAATGCCTAAACCATTTTTGGCACATGAAATGTAATGAAATATTACTGTGATGTAAGAGACAATGGGCACAGCTAAGTGACACAATGAATATAATGCTGGCCATAGAGTCAGGAAGACCTGAGTTCAAATCAAGTCTCAGATACTTACTAGCTGTGTGACCCTGAGCAAGTCACTTAACCTTGTTTACCTCATTTTCTTCCACTATGAAATGAGTGGTACACATCTGTAACACTTGACACAGAAGAGAAATAATTTGGTAGATCACTTACACTAAGGAGTTCTGAGGGCAACAGAACTAAAACCAATTAGTTGTCTGTGCTGTCTTGCACCAATATGGTGAGCTCCTGGGATTTGGGGGTGGGGCACCAGGCTGCCTAAGGAAGGATGAAGCAGCCCAGGTCACAAATGGAGCAGCTTCAAGCTTCTGGGCTAACCAACAAATACATCCAATCTGTAGGTGGCCACTGCACTTTCAGCCAGGCAAGACAGGAAGATCTAGTCTCACAGCACCAGGACAACAGTGAGTGTGAGGAGTGCTCTCAGAGAAGTCTGGAAGAATCACATGACCTGATGTGAAGTGAACCAGATGCCAAGAAAACAACACACACAGCATTTATTACACTGTAATAAAATAACAAAACAACAAAACGGACTGATTAAAAGAGCAAGCCTGGTCTCCCAGAAGGAAGAGAGAATGCACACACCAATTGGCAGAGGCTGAAGACTATGGACCTGGAATGCCTAATACAACGTCAGACTTAGTAAAACACATTGCTTAGTTTGGCTGACCTTTTGTTTTCTTTTTTAATGAGCTGTTATAAAGAATGGATTCTCTGCGTATAGAATAGAGAAATATACTAGGAAATGTAGGTAACTTTAAAAAACTAATAACTTTTAAAACAAGAAGTTAAATGGAATGATATAAATATGCATAAACATAATTTTTTTCTTTAAACTCATGACACAATTTCTGTAACAATAATTCAACAAAAAGTGCTAACAAATAAAACATAGATCAAAACCTTGAAAGTAAACTTACTTCTAGCAATGGATGCCAATGAGTTATTGGTTTTCTGTGATAGGCTAGCATTTCATTCCAATGATCTCTTCCAAGACCTTCAGCATCCAGTCCTGTCCTACATACTCCTATGACCTCATTGTGTCCTACCCTATGAATAATTAAGATTATGTTTTCAATCTTATTCTAAAAGATAAGTACATTTCCATACATCAGAAAATATGCAAATCAGTGGAACAAAAATTTTGCTTTAGTAAGTCTAGTTTATTATAATTAATTTAATTTAATTCAAATTTAATTAACACCAAATCTGCAAACTTAAGAGATTCCAAAATGTAATATACATTATCAGCTCTGTAATGCCAGAGAATCATTTATGTGTAATATAGTATATATGCATCCTTTCACTTATGCCTGTATTATGTATACTTTAAAAAAAGTATGAGTAATACCAATAAACAACATAGGAATCCTCACAATTATTTACCTAGAGAAGGCACCAATGAATCTAATGATATAAAAATAATCTGATTTCTTGCCATAGAAACAGTGTTATAATGCAAATTAGTTTCCTGACTAAGAATTGATTGGCAAACTTCTTTGGAGAAATGACCACACGTACCAACTTTAACCAACTTGTGTTTGTATGTATACATGTATGTATATCTAGATTTATCCCTTCCACATGGTGGGGTTAGGGATGTGGCGCCCCCACAATCTGGAAAATCCAGATTGGATTTTTGGCCCTCCCTTTGTGCCAGAGAAGGAGTCTGAATTTTTTCTTTTCCTTTTATGGGGTGTTTACAGTACCTCACTGTAAAATTAGGTTTAAGCATTTGGTCATAGGCTCTGTGTCATCTGCTGGCCTTTGCATGTTGTCTGTGACTTCCACAAAACTCCCCCCAAATTCCCATTTAATTTGCCATGCTGATTCACAATATATGGAAACCATGATAGGGGAAGTCACAATGTGAAAGGGATACATAGTGCATACACACACATACCTATTTAATACATAACATAGGTGTATGCATGTGTACATTTATGTATACTGTATAGAATAAAGTTTTTTATAGAATAAATCAGTCAAATAAAATCATAGAGGATCTTACCCATCTTATGCAATTTTATTTAATATGTTAAAGCATCACAGTAAATCCATGCATTTGTATGTGGGAGGGGGGATTGGGAGAAAAGGAAGGCAGTCTAAACAGGGGAAACACCATGAACAAAGGTCCAGAGGTACCAGACCTCTCTGGGGACAGTGAATAGGACAGATTTTCTGAACTGGAGGAGAGTTTGTGTAGGAAGATAGTGAATTATATATTATGTTAGATTATAAAAGCCCAAGCTCAAATGCCTGGTCAAAAAGTGCATGCTTAATTTGGTAAGTAGGGACTAAATTTCTGAACATGTGTGATATGCAAAATGGCATTAAGGTCAGTTTTGCAGTCTGAAGAATGAATTAAATATAGCCTTATCTCTAGGACTTACTTTTTGTTTCTTACCATCATAGAGAATTTATGGCAAATACCTCATTTTACATATGGAAAAAATTAGCTCCAGTGAAAGTAACTTGTCCCAACATATAGCTACTAGCGATCTTCTAGCATAGGGCTTTTCCCTCTAGCCAACACTAGAATTACTGCCATTAGTTTTTTAAAAAATCTTCAAATGTGTGCATATACGTCTAATATATCACTTTATCTATTGACAATTGAAAACACTGTGACAATAGAAAATGAACCTAAAAATCTGGATATGTATAGGCTAAAATCTAATAACGCAGTTCTGAAAAGACTGCTTACACAGGAAGAGATGCTTACCTATCATAATCCATGACAGCAATCATGAGGCTGACCTGGTCCACATTCTCAGGAGGAATGTCAAAAATGATAGCCTCATTATAAACTGGATTTAAAGTATTTTTTTTGGTACTTGTTTTTCTTTTTTTCAATCTTCGACCCTCACACATCAATGACACTTTTACATATGGATCTGAAAGTTAAAAAAAAATTATAAAGCTGTAAGTATAAAGAATTCCAGTCAAATCCCTATAATAGAAGAATGTTCTTCATGGAATATTTAGATTTTCTATTCTTATTACTTATAAAAGACGTGGCAGAGCAAATAAAGAGTCAGCCTGAATCAGGAAGACCTGGGCTCGATTTTGGTCTCTAACACATAAGAGTTGCTTACCATGGATAGTGTTACGAGCTGAATTGTTAGAGGGAATTTCATACTGAGTCCTCCACAGTGAAGAAGGTCCAAGTCAGACCAGAAAAAAAATTGTGTGGCAGAACTAACATTAAAGTTTCAATTACAGAAATCATAGCAAGTTGAGATAATTTATTTTATTATATTTTTTAACATAAATAACTGATTGGAAATGAATTATCTTAGTTTGATCTGGTTAGTTTTGATAAAGGGAAAAAATTGTTTTTATCTTGTAGCTGCTTTATTTTTTGTCTTTAGAAAATTTTTATTTCTGCAGGAACAGATTTTGATCCAATAGGATGTTAAACAATATGGGTAATTATGTAAGATTATTATTCTTTAATTTGTTGAATTGTTTCATTTGTCCATTTTCAAAGAGGACCGATTATTTCATTCTAATTACAATAATGTAACCTCAACTATAGCTACATTTGGTACCAGTGTCTCTGGAGGACCAACTCCTGAATATAAGGAGAGGAGGAGAGATGGCGAGAATTGGGGGAGGAAGGGAGGGAAAGAAAAAAGCTGAAGGAAATTGGCTTTTTCCTGACTTGAATTATTTAGATTTATACAGTGATATGAGTTAGAATGAAATGTTTTTTATCACAATAAATGAGAAAATAGCGTATATCCTTATTTCCATTTATAGATAAAGAAAATGAAGGTGAGAGGTAGTCATTTGCTTGTATTCCACCAGCTAGAGTCAAAACTAAGATTTAGACCTTGACTCACTAAGCCCCAGTTCAACACTGGGTATAATCAGGGGAAGTATCTTTGATTGGCTCTGGATAAAGCATGACCCATGCACTATGGCTGGAGCTGAGCTCCTTCCAGTGCTACATGTACCATCTTTGAAGTTAGGCTACTTCTGGTCACATATTTATCCTGTCCCTTTCTAGTGTGCCATGATTAATAGGTCTGTAACAGAAGAACTGAATCTCTCCTACAAAGCAACAATCCTTTGGCTCCATGACAGCAGCAGGGGGAAGGGGCTTCATCAAACAAGTTTGGCTACAGAGTCACTAAGATCTGCATGGTCAGTAGACACTAAAGTGATTGACCCTACCCCTTGATTCTTTTTTTTTTTTAAACAAGAAGTTTATTTAAACAACAAGATGTTTGACTTGAAGGGAAAACTATCTAGGATCAATTTCTTTATAGTAATTTATCCCTACTGAGAGACAGAGATTGCCCTACATGTAACAGCTATGTACAAAAAAGTTATAAAATCGTCCTTGGTTTTACAATGATAAAAGAAAAACATTGAAATTATCCGATCAAACAAGGTATGCAAGATTTTTTTGTGGTTTTGTTGTTGTTGTTGTTGTTGTTGTTAAACAGTGAGAGCAAAACAACTTACTGGAATATAAAGATAAAAGTTGAATGAGCATGCCACTAATGGAAAAAAGGGATATTTTCACAGAACCAGTTTGTTTTTTCCCCTCCCCATCTCCATTTGATGTTGATCCAAACATACCATAGGCCATTTAGTTAAAAAAAACCACACTTTATGCCTGTGCACATACACCAGTTACTTTATGTACAATAAAGGAATGGGGAAGGGAATCAAAGAAGAGAGAAAACTATACTGCAGTAGTCAGGATGTGGATAAACCAAATCTTGGTTTTCTAATTGTGAATGTATTGTTTTTCTTGGGAGCACAGTTTTGGAGTAGAGTTGTAGATTCTCATTTTAGTAAGCGCCTGCTGTCTGCTGCCGGAATACATCAATTGTATCTTCATCCTCCATGTCCAACTGTGCAGGTGTGTCTGTTTCATTGATTGGCTGCCCATCAAATCGGAATCTGATCTACCTCATTGACAAACCCTGTCGTTCACAATAGGCTTTCATTAGTTTACTGAGTGGTGTGTGCCTCTTAATCTTAAATTGTACCACCGAACCATCTTGCCCTGCCACCTTCAAATCAATGTGGTCGTTGTTTTCAGTCTTGACTCCTTCCTTCGGCTTTCCGTCGGCCGTGGCGAGTCCGGTCTACCCCCTGATTCTTAATCTTTCACTCTGAAAGGTATGGGACTTAACACGGGGGAGGAAGGATATTTTCTTTCTCTCCCTAACTCTTATAGTTATAGTTCCTATAAACCTGGTTGTCTAGGTAAGCCTAATACCGATCCTCTTCTGCTTGAACGTTTTGGGAGTGGAACTCATGAACTCTGATATCCTTTAATGAGTACCAAATTACACTGTGGTCTTTGCCCCCTGTAGATACTACAATAATTCTTTGAAAAGAAAATGACCACCAGTGAGAAAGGGAATACAACTCCTGGGCTACACTGCCAGAAGACATGGATCAAATGAGATAACCTATGGAAAACACTTCGCAAATTTTAAAGTATTATACTAATTCTAAGTATTTTAGTTCCTCCTTCATTTCCAAAGAAAACCAATGACGACTTATACATGAATCGCATTTAAGTGAGGCAATTACATAGTTGTCAACTCGTTGTCTTCCAGTCATTAAAGTCCAGGGACAAGACAAAAGTCACGATGACAAGAGATGGTCTGGGATGCAGGGGACAGCCCTAACATCTCCAATGGAGGACCAAGCTCTGAGTGCTCCACAGCGCCTGCTTCAGCTGCCTTCATGACCACCGGGGATGTCCGCGCCCCCAAACTTACTGATGGCTTTGAGGCGTGTTGCTTACCCTCAACCTGGCTTAGCTGTCTGCCAAGATGGTCTAATTGGGGAATGGCCAATGCAAATTCTATAGCTTCTTGGGGTCACAGATAAAGAGTTGGGTGACAGGTATACACCAGAGAGGCCTAGTCCTCTGTGGACACCCCATATACCATGCCAACTATTAAACGCTATCTTTAATGTAAGAGAGACATATCTCATAAAGTGTTTTATATTTTATTGTTTTAGACATCCACTTCCAAGAAGAGTATAATGATAGTTATAAGTTACCGTATCACATTTAAATCTTTGTCAATAGGTCCTTATGAGCCTTTTGTGTTTTACACGTTTCTTTTGTGTGGAAGAAATACATAGTTGTTCTATACCTGATCAACAATTCACACTGAGTAATAGCATAAGGAGTAGAATAAATAATTTACAGATCCCCAAAAGCAATGTTCAGTGTTTCCTCTAGTGTTTCAACTACCATGATTTCCTCTCCAAAGAAACTGTGGGATGCATGGTAGTTATGGTTTTATATCTGGATAATCTGGGAGAAATTATTAAAATTATTTTTCTAAAATTATTAAAATTATAATCTCCTTTTCTATCTCATAAATATTTAAATTGAGTCTCCAAAGTAAAAGGCTTCTATTTCCACACTGCTCTTTATTAATTTAAATAAATTTCTATGTTTAGCACATTCTCCAACTTCATATGCATGTATGTGTATATATGCATGCATATATGTATACACATATGTATGTATTGTGTGAGTGTATATAGAAACATATCTTGTTGTAAAGAAGAAAAAGTCAGACTAGGAGTCAGACCTGGGTATGTCTCACATACACTGGTTTCACCCTTGTGAAGTCACTCAAACTCACAGTGCCCTAGGCAACTCTCTGGCATGATAAATCGTACAGCAAGTGTTGATTTTCATCGCAATAGGAGTTTCCTCACTGGGAGAGTACCTTGCAGTGATGAAATTATAGGTCCTACCCAACTGGTTGGGGTGTGTGTGTGTGTGTGTGTGTGTTTCTGACTTCATCAATGTAGATAACTCCTGGTATGATGCAGATGACTAGCTTATCTATAGATCTTAGAGATTTCATTGCTGTGGCCCTGCAAGATTAAGTAATTTGTGCATGTTCACATAGTGTGTCAGAGGCAGAACTAGAACTTAGATGCCAGCTGCCCTCACCCTTCCATCCCATACACTATGCCGTGATTATATCACTTAAATTAATAGGTCATAGAAAAACAAATAACCATAGCTATCATGGTTAAAACACAAATATAAAGGGCATATGATGTTCGAATCTCCACTAACCAGAGCTATACCATCTGGTTCTACTGAGTAATCAATGGCTATGGCTTCTTCAGTTTGCTGGCCTGGAAATACAACAAGGTGACAGAGGAAAACAGTAGATTTGGTAATATGGTCATGTTTCTATAATTTAGATAAAAGAAATAAATTCATCCTAAGTATGCTGTCAAGAGGTTCTCACTTAAATAGGCAGCAGTGGGGATCAAGAAGAAGATTCATCCTCGAGCAATTAAATGGCTCTTTTAGTTTAAAACAGTTCTTTCTAAGACTTCACTGAATAACAACTAAGATGATGAGAAAAATATGAACGAAGTTCCAAAGACAAAACAAAAATAGTAGCTCTGGAAAGACAGAAACATAGACCTACAGTACACTATATATACATACATATATATACATATACATATATACATGGCTTCCATTTTAAACAAAATTTAAAATTCATAATTTAATTTTTTGTTTCTTTCCCTGCTTTTATTCTGCTTTAGAAAAAGATAGCTAGATGAGTAGACCAACATTACGTTGCATTTTGAAGCAGGAATCTTGATCTAATGATTGAATGTGTACATACCTGATGAGCCTGTGATATCCATTGCCTTGAGATTTCTGCACTTGATGACGGTTAATGTCAACCGCCCAGCCGTAGGCAAGTAACAAAGGGAAAACATGATTTCACCAAGATCTATGCTTTCCTAGAAAGGAAAATACTGTCATGATTTTTTTTTTCAAATATGTCAATTTTTGGAACATCAAATACTGGGAAAATTAAATTCATTGGATGAAAATTTCTTTTTATGTCCACATCATTTAAAATTGCTTTAACTAGCACTACTACAAGTTTATTCAAAAGATGTTCTGTTCAGGGTCAATGAAAGTAATCAACCAGAAGTAGAAGCAATGAAAAGTAATTTAGTTACAAAGTAATCTTCACATTCTCATCTCAAAAAGACTAGATTTTCTTAATATCTAAAGGTGTAACTGTTAACAAGAGACCTCAATAAAAACACATTAATATCTACACTACAATTTAAACCAAATTTACTAACTAAAGGAAAACAAAACCAGAATTCACCAACAGCTTTTTGTTTGTTATATAATTTTATGTTTATACAACACAAATAATTATAAAATTTAATATAATTATTATAGGTACTTATATAATATAAAATCATTTATTATGTCTAATATGTTTAACATATACTTCTATAACATATAATTGCACTACAATTTTATAATTTTATTTTTAATTTAATGATCTATACATTTCTGAAATTATGAACAACTGCTGTTAACAAAATGAATCAAATAAATACAGGAGAAAAAAGGAAGAAGTCTTACCTTCAAAGTGTTAGCTTTAAATGAAGCAGAATCAGACTAGTAAATAGAGTGCAAAGAAGAAAAATGCTTTTGTCTTGTTATTTTCCAAGAAGTCTTGAAGATTTGTCATCTTTGGACCTATTTCTTTCTATTCTTTTTAAAAATGTGGTTTGAAACCACTGTCTATACAATCCTTTTATAGCTTATTTCTCTCTGCATCACCTCAGACAGATCTTTATATATTTTCTTGTATGATATGTGATTATCATTTAATGGAAAATTTTACTCATCTCTTTTCTATTACACATGAATATCAGGCATTTCCATTTTATCTTAAATATATATAATCCATAAATATGTTTGACAGATAATCCCTTTTGTGATATTTTGTGATAAAGTTCTAACGATGGAATGGCCTGGGTTGAAAAGTATAATCAGATTTGCAATTCTTATTGCAAATTGTTATATTATTCCAAATATTTACACCATTCTGCAGTTCCAAAAAAGTGTCTAATTCTTGAGACTTCTATTACTATTGAATTTTATATTTTGTAAAAATATTTTTGTCATGCTAATGGGATATGCTAAGATTGTTTCGATTTTCATTTATTTATCATGAGAATATTTGAGCATATTTTTCATGTAGTTATTAACAGTTTTTATTCTCTCCTTTGTAAATTTCTACTCATTTAAAAAAAAATTCAGATGTTTACCCAGGACAAAGGAAGTTTGAAGGTGTTATGTCCCTATGTTTATAAAGTCAGACTGTGACTTTCAAATTCAAATTCCCATAGAAAATTATTTTTCTGGAAGTAAAATTAATTTTTGTATGCATTTAGAGTCTTTTTCTCCCTCTGTTCCCCTACTCCCAAATGGTCAAAAAGAAGAAAAGATAAAATTCATGCTTAAACATGTGTGCCTTTTCCTGCATTTTAAGTTTATCATCTCTACAGTGAAGGTGAGGGTCGGGTTTCATCTGCAGCCATTTGTACTTGGTTTATTATGGTACTGGTCAGAGATTTTTCAAAGTTATTTTTCTCTATAGTATTGTTCTTGTATAAATTGATCTCCTGGTTTTCCTTACTTTGTTCTTCACTGTTTCATAGAGGTCTTCCCAGTTTTATTTCAATGTGTTTATTTTATAACTTTTTATGGTATAATATTCTGTCACATTCATTTGCCCACAGTCCCCATTTGTAGACTAAGTTTCCAATTTTGGGCTATCACAGTAAGTGTTGCTATAAATATTTTGGCACATATAGGCCCTCTTCCTCATTCTGATATTTGGGGGAAGGTTATAAGTCTTGTAGTGGTATACTAGGTCTAAGAGTATGCACAGTTTGTTGCCTTTTAGAACATAGTTATTAATTACTTCAAGAGTAGCTGGACCAACTCAAAGTGATACATTAATGTGCCAATTTTTCCATTTGTTATTTTCCTCTGTTCTCATCTTGACCAGACTGATGGGTATGAAATAGAAACAGGAAGTTGCTTGAATTTGCACTTTGTTAAATATTAGAGATTTTTATATGGTTTCTGATAGCTTATATATATATTCCTTTGAAAACACTGTCTTTGGCCAATTATCTCTATTGGGGAATGGCTCTTTGTTTTATATATTTAAATTACACACACTTAGTTTTATACATTTGAATTGCATATCTAGGAAATGAGACGTTTATCAGTAAAACTTGCTGCAAAGATTTTTTCCAGTTAACTATTTCCCTTTTCATTTTAACTGCATTAGATTAATTTATGGAAAAAGTTATATCATATCAAATCAAAGTTGTATATTTTATCTTGTTTTATGTTCTCTGCCATCTTTTTATTCAAGAACTTTTCCCCCTATCAACAGGACAATAGATAAATAAACAGATAGGAAGAGAGAAAGAGAGAGAGAGAGAGATTTAAATATGCTTTAAGCACTTAATATGCCAAGCAATAAGTGAAGGAAATAAAAATACAAACAAAAAGCAAGTCAATAATTGCCCTCACAAGAACCTTACATTCTAACAGGGAAAACACATGAAAGAAAACCTTCTCTATTTTTTATATTTATTTTCTATTATTGCTTTCTATCTGTTTCCCACATGGGAGCAAGATGGAGAAATGGTCTGGAAAGTCCCATACAGTGAGTCATTTTTCCAGCCCAAGACATCTTAGAAAGACAGAAAGACAAGTATGTGGACACTAAGATGGAGACTGGTCAAGAGGGCAGTACAGACTGGACAGGTTTTTATGCCCTTAAATACATCATCAGTTTTTTTTGTGTATGTGTCATGTACCAGTGAGAAATTCCTTTCTATTCCCATTCAATTTTCTTCTATCTTATGGAGCTTTTGTGTTCTATTCAGTGAGTTTTAATTTTCAGGAAGTCTGCTGCTTGTGTAAGATTTACCATTTCTTTAATTCACCTTTAAATACTTGAGAAATTTAATTTCATTCTTTAATCTCTTGATTCATTTCCACTTGAAGTCCCTGTGAAAAATCTGATTTTTCTTTTGAGTCTTTGCTTGCAGGTGTTATGGAATTATTCTGTCCTTCAAGGTTATTGTTGCTTTTTGTTTTGGCATATCTGTATCTGTCGCAATATATCTTACGTTTAGTCATCTTTCTACCTCAAGTGACTCAGCTGGGGATATGAGCCAATACCAGGCTGAGTCCCCTTGCTAGAATTTTAGGTTCCTTTTTTAGTCTTAAGTTATATCACAGGGGCTCTTGAACTGACCTTCACCTTGTAGGAGAAGGGCTATCTATCTTTCAAAGTGCTATTTTTAAATTTATTTTTTCATATTTTATTTTTAAAGACCATCTAGGTTAGTCCCTTTCTTTTCTTTCTTTCTTTTTAATATTTTTATTTAAAGGTTTGAGTTCCAAATTCTATCCTGCCCTTCCCCCTCTCTGAGATGGTAAGCAATCAGATATAGGTTATATATATTCAGTTATATATATAACTTTTCCATATTAGTCATTTTGTACAAGAAGACTCAAATAAAAGAAAAAATGAAAGAATATAAAAATATTCTATAATTCAAACAATATGAATTCTTCCTCTGGAGGTGAACAGTATGCTTCATTATTAGTCCTTTGGTATTGTCTTAGTTAAGTCATTCACAATTCTTCATCCAATAGTATTGCTGTTACTGTGTACAATGTTCTCCTGGTTCTATTCTCTTCAACAATGCATCACTTCATATTAAGTATTTCTAGGTTTTTCTGAAATCATCCTGCTTGTTATTTCTTATAGCGCAATAATATTCTATTGCAATCTTATACTACAACTTGTTTAACCATTGATGGGCATCCCTTTGATTTCCAACTCTTAGCCACTACAAAAAGAACTGCTACAAATATTTTTGTAAAAATAGGTCTTCCCCCTTTTTTTGGATGTCTTTTGTATACACACCTAGCACTGGTATTGCTGGAGGTTTTTGTTTTTGTCTTTGCAAAGCAATCGGATTTAAGCTATTTGCCCAGGGTCACATAGCTAGTAACTGTCAAGTGTCTGAGACTGGATTTGAACTCAGATCTTCCTGACTTCAGGGCCCATGCTCTATCCACTGTACCACTTAGCTACCTCCTTTTTTTGGAGAGGCAATCAGGGTTAAGTGACTTGCCCAGGATTAAACTTTTTATTTTCAAAGTGAATATACAGGTAAGTTTTTGAATATTCAGACTTCATTAAGATATATGCAATAAGGTCATTTTACTGGGTTTAACCGTACCTCATTTATGATTGCTTTCTGGGGCTTAGTAACAGGGTCCATTTCACACTTAGCACGAATTAAGTACTTTATTGAATAAATACAACACCAAATAAAATGCATTCAAATGCTTTCTTTTAAAAAAGCCTTTCCTATTCAGTCTACTGACTAACACAATAAAGGCAGATAAGCTAGTTTAACAGAATTGGTTGATTTTATACATCATTTATATCCTTTAGTCCACAAGTAAATTATTAAATGATAGAGTACATCTAATACAGTCATTTCTACAGAACTAGGATATAAAATTCTAATAAAGATTTTACAGATCTCATATCTTTATTTAAATTCCCCTTAGTGCTTTTTAAATTTTTATTTTTTAATAGTATTTTACTTCCCCACTCAATTACACTGCAAGAAAAATTTTAGCATTAATTTTTAAAAGATTTGAGTTCCAAATTTTTTTCCTTCACTCCTCTCTTCTGAAAATGGTAGGCAGTTTGATATAGTTTATATACACGCTATCTTGTAAAACACAATTTCGTAGTAGTCATAGTTGTGGAAGAAGAAACAGATCAAAAGCGTGAGAAATACTGATAGTTTGGTTTCTACAGATTCTATAGGAACTATGAATGTTTTGGAAACAGATCTGGCACAGGATGTATTGAAGGGCCTAGGTCCTGGGAAAAAAGGGCAGAACATACTATCCAGTCATATAAAGGAATCTACAAAGAAGGAGGGAGACCAGACCAAGGTGGTTCACACCAGTTGGGATTCAAACTGACACACATATTTCTCCCCTCTTAATGGGAGTTAAGTCCCATTGTCTGACCAGGGGAGCGTGTGTGTGTGTGTGTGTGTGTGTGTGTGTGTCTTGTCCTGTGAGGGAATGCACACACGCGCTTCTCCAGAGAATCATCAACAAAGGATCTCTTCTTTCACTCCACAAACTGCAATTTTATTTACTACCCAATTAACATTAACCCAGAGCCTGGGAGGAGGGAGCAAGCCTCCCTGAGTTAAGCTCCAGGCTAGTTGAGCTTGGGACTAGAATTTTTTTTAATAACAAAAGGGAAAAAAATCATGAGAAAGAATAAAGTAAGTGAAAAAGATAGGCTTGGATCTGCATTCAGTGTCCACCAGTTCTTTATCTGGATGTAGATAGCATTTTCCTTTGTGAGTTTTGTGTACTTGTCTTGGATCCTTCTGCTGCTGAGAAGATCACACAATGTTGCTCATACTATGTACAATGTTTTCCTGGTTCTGCTCAATTCACTTTGCATCAGTTTGTATTCCATTACATTCATATACCACAGCTTGTTCAGTCATTCCCTACTTGATGGGCCTCCCCTCAATTTCTAATATTTCACTACCATGAAAAGGGCTGCTATAAATATTTTTTCACATGTAGGTCTTTTTCCCTTTCTTATGATCTCTTTGGGATACAGGCCTAGTAGTGGTAAGGGTATGCAGTTTGGTTGCCCTTTGGGCATAGTTCCAAATTGCTCTCCAGAATGGTTGGATCAGGTCAAAACTCCACCAGCAGTGCATTAGTGTCCTAAGTTTTCCACATCTTCTCAAAAATTTATCATTTTCTTTTTTAGTCATATTTGCCAATCTGGTGTACATGAAGTCATATCTCAGAGTTGTTTTGATTTGTATTTCTCTAATCAAAAGTATTTAGAGGGGCAGCTAGGTGGGGCAGCAAATAGAGCCCAGGCCCTGGAGTCAGGAGGACCTAAGTTCAAATTCGGCCTCAGACACTTAACACTTACTAGCCGTGTGACCTTGGGCAAGTCACTAAACCCCAATTGCCCTGCCCTCCCCCTTCCAAAAAGTGAAGAAAAAGAAACAGTAATAATCCTTTTTAAAAAAAAAGTGATTTAGAGCACTTCTTCATATGCCTATTTGAGCATATGCCTTCATATGCTCCTGGGGGCAACTGGTACCTGGAGGAGTGGGTTTGGACACATGGAGAAGATTTTGAGTCAAATGGAGAAGAAAGGTGACCAGAGGGAGGGCATAGGTCAGTGTGTGGCTGTACATTCAAGGATGTGGGGTGTGTTATTGGGGGAAGGGAAGAGTTCTTGGGGCAGTATACTCTCTATCAATGGCAGGAATTGAAATTTTCTGGGTGTGGCTCAAAGGAAAATATGGTATGGCCAGGTTGAGCTCTACAGGAGAATGACAAAACCTGCTTAGAGGGTAAAGCAGAAGAGTTTTGATTCAATAAGAAGTGCGGAGAATAGAGAGGGACTAGATAGGTATAGGATCCTTGAGCAAGAGATGAGTGAACAGAAAGAGAAATCTTCTCAGGAAATGGATGCAAAAAATTTAAAATTAAAAAAAACCTAATGAAAAGAACTAATTGAAGGGGAGAAGAGGAAAGAAGAACTTACTAGACTGAGAAGAAAAAAGAGGGGAAGAATTAAATAAAAAAATAAACACAGGAAAGAAAAAGGAGCTATTAAGCAAAACACCAAAGGGAAAGGAGTAACAAGTGGGAGTTGGGAGAGCTCAGAGGAGAGGAGACAAGAGCCACTGGTAACAGAGCCATCGTAAAAAAGAATAATTTAAAGTAACTAAAGAGATATAGTACTATATTTAGAGAAAAAGAGGGGACAAATAACTAAAAATAATGTTAGAGACAGATGGAGGAAAACATAAACATAACTCATAACTTTAAATGTGAATGATAAAATAACCCAACAAAATGAAAAAGAGCAACGAATTGGATAAGAAAACAAAACCTTACAATCTGTTGCTTATAAGAAATATACTTCCAGACTCTGGAAGACTAGGGAACAAGGTAGGAGCTGAGGTGGTAAGGGCAGGCCAGCTAGTTAAGGTTCGATGGCAGGATGAAATGAGGGACTCAGAGGGTACTTAACCGTTAATAAAAGGTAAATATGCTTCTGAAGAAATTGCTGAGGAAACTAGAACTAAAAGACTTACAGCATCTTCTACAGAATATTTATTTCTCAGCACCACATGGAACTTTTATAAAAACTGACCATGCATTAGGCCACAGAAACACTGAAAACAAATGTAAAAAGATAGAAATAGTAACTATATCCCTCACACCATAATGCAATTAAAAATAGTCATTTGTTCAGGGGACACAAAGTTTCCTAAGTGGAAATTTAACAATATTATTCTAAATAATATGCAGGTAAAAGAACAAATCATAGAAACAATTAGTAATTATGCAAAAGAAAATTATAACATTGAAACAACATGTCATGATTCCTTGATTTGGGTTAAATCAGTCCTCAGGGGAAACATATTTCATACAAATACACATTAGTAAAATAGAATGAGAGGTTTAATGAACTGAATGTACTTTTTTAAAAATTAGAAAGACATCAAATAAGCAAACCTTTTTACAAAGTACAAAAAGGAAATGTTTAAAAATAGGAGGAGAAATAGATAAACAGGAACCAAAAAAATTCCATAGAAATGATAATAAGACTAAAAGCTGGGTTTTAAAATAGATTAATAAAATTGATAAATATTAGGTAATTTACTTTAAAACAAGAAGACAGAAAAAAAAATCAGCAAAATACCAAAGGAGCAAAGTGAAATCACAACAAAACCAGGAGAAATAAAAAGAATGGTGAGAATATATTATGCAATTATATGATAACAAAATCAAGAACACAAAAGAAATACAGGAATAATTTCAAAAATATAAAATATCCAAACTGCCAGAAGACCAGACAGAGATGTTAAATAACCCAATAACAGAAAAAGAAATAGAAATAGTTTTAAAAGAACTTAACAAAGAAAAAAATTCCTGGTCCTGATGTTTTTTGTTGTTTTTTTTTTTTGTTAATGAAGCTAAATTATAAAATGACAAGGTCCACTAAAAAGAGAAAGGAAGAAGAAAAAGAGGAGTGTGTGATGAGCCTTTGTTAAGTCTAGGAACAATTTGTTGAAAGTTATTCCTGTGGATTCTCAAGAAGAAGAGAAGTTATAGGAGGGTAGGAACACAGGCAAGAAGGACAGATAACTTCAAGTGAAGAAGGGTTGACCCTATTTATTCTCAAAAAATGAAGAAAGCACCCTACCAAAATCCTTTTATGGCAAATATAGCCAGTGAAGGATAAAACACAGAATAAAAACTATGGACCAAAATCATTAATGAATATTCATTTAGACATGTAAACAAAATCCTTTCTAAAAGGCTGCAGCAATTTATCCAAAAAATCATTATTATGGATGAATGTTGGATTTTTGCCAAAGGTGGAAGGATGATTCAACATTAGGAAAACAATCAAGACAACTAATCAAATTAAAACATTCCAAACCACATGATTATTGCATATACACAGAGGGATCTCTTTTAATATCATAAAAACATCTAAAACAAAAATAATCAACATATATAATTAGGATACATTAGAATCTTTTCCAAAAAATGTGAGAGTAAAGCAAGGATTCCTATTCTCCCAATTATTTGATATAATTCCAGAAATGGTAGCAACAGCAAAAAGACAGAGTAAGAAATTGAAGGCATAAAGATAAGTAAAGAAGAAATAAAGCTATCCATATTTGGTGAGGATATAATGGTACACTTGGAAAACCCTAGAGAATCAGCAAATATACTAATTCAGGCAATTAATAGCATTATCAAAGTTGTAGGTTGCAAAATAAGCCCTCAAAAATCAACTACATTTCTGTGTAACAATACTAAAAGCCAAGAAATGAAAACAGAAAGAGAAAGCACAGTCTAAATAATTATAAAATGCATAAAATATCTGGGGACAAATCAACTAAAGGACAAGACATGTATTGATTCAATTATAAGGTGGTCCTTAAAGAAATAAATAACTTTAATATTCTAGAGCTTATGCTATGTTAGTCAGATTACCAAGGGATACTTCATAGAACTTTCTAATAAAATAACAAAATTCATTTGGAGAAACAAAAGATCTAGAATGTCAAGGGAAATAAGGAAAAGGAGTAGGGACAAAGTGGAAATAGCACTTCCAAACCTCAAGGTATATTATAAAGAAGTAGTGATTAAAACCATCTAGTATTGGTTTTTTTTTTCCTTTGGAGGGCATTTGGGGTTAAGTGACTTGCCCAAGGTCACACGGCTAGTTTTTTGGGTGTTAAGTGTCTGAGGCCGGATTTGAACTCAGGTCCTCCTGACTCCAGGGCCAGTGCTCTATTCACTGCACCACCTAGCCACCCCAGGTTTGTTTGTTTGTTTTTTTTTAAGAGGAATAGATGAATGGAATAAACTAACCAAAGAAATATAAGAAAAATAGATCTTCCTTAGTAAAGACTAAATGGTAAAATGAAATGGTAAACATAAAGAAAAATGGTAAACAGAGATAAAAACAGAGAGTAACAGTAGAATTTTATAAAAGAAATCTTATTTTTTCATGTTTTTCCCTTTTTTTTACTTAGAAAATGTCACAAGGCATTCTTCTCATCAATTATACACAGAAGGAGCAGGAACTTGGCTAGAAATTTTAGATAATGATAGTTTTGCAATGTGCTTTACAAATATCATCTCATTTGATTCCCAAAACCCTATGAGGTAGGGGCTGTTATTACCCCTACCTTATAGATGAGGAAATGAGGCTGACAAATGATTAAGTGATTTGTCCAGGATCACACAGCTATTAAGTGTCTTCAGGAAATGTCTCTCCGACTCCAAGGACAGCGCTCTGTCCATTGTACCATCTCGCTGCCTCTAGTGCTAATCCTAATGGAAAAGGAAGCAGGCAGGCCAGTCCCAGGCATTAAAAAAGAAAGGAACTGAAAAGCGTTCCTTATTCTCTGAATCTCTGTCCTTTCCTCACATTCTCATCGGCCCCCATGTTTCCTTGCTGCCACTCCACATCACTCCTTCGTCCTTCCCATTGGTCATATGAGTCACTTTGACATGGAAGAATACTTGCTCCTACTTGCTGGTAAATTAGGAAGATGAATGGAGAAAGGTTCCTAATTCCACTTGCTTTCCTCCTCCTTTTCTTTCATCATCCTGAAATCTGACTTCTGCCCTCATCACTGAGCTGACAATGCTCTCTCCAAAATTACTTACGATCTTTAAAAAATAAAATATTCAGTCAATTATTAGGTGCCTACTTAACCCAAGCCCTGCACTAAGCCCTAAGGATAGAAAGAAAGGTTAAAAATAGGCCCTAGTATGAGAGCAGAGTCATGATGGGGGAGGAAAAGCAGGAATTTACTTGAGTTCCCCTCTCCCCCAATTACCTCCAACACCTGTAAAAAATGACTCTAAAAAAATTTTAGAGCTACAGAACCCACAAAAATGACGGAATGAAACAAGTCTCCCACTGGGAAGCTGAAAAGAAGGGTCTATTGCACCAGGCTAGGAGCATAGTGCACTGTGGGCCACACTGGCACAGATCAGCCGGAGCAGACCTCAGGCGACTGAATCAAGGGCAGCTGTGGTGGTTTCCAGACTTCTTGACCCATAAACACCAAAGAGAAAGTAAAAGGTCAGTGGGGAAATTCTGTTGGATCTGGGTGAGAGAAAAGCACAGGCAGTGGAGGTGGTAGTAGTGACTGCAGCAGCAGCAACAATGGTGGCAGCACCAGCTGTTTCCAGGTTTCCATGCCCACATGGGGTGGGGCGACCAAGTGGCTGATCAGAGGGCAATCACAAGAATCTCTTTGCTGGCACTGAGGCAGGATAATCTTTCTTTGCTCTGTTTGGATCTGGATCACAGCCTTGGATGGTGGTGCTGGGAAAAGGAGGAGCACTGGCATGGCAGAGCTTATGGCAGCTGTGGAGAAGGCATCCTCCTCATAGTTCTGAGGCAGGTGCCTAGAAGGAGCTCTGACAACAGCTGTGCAAAACCCCAAAAATTTGGGAACCAGCACTCTCCACTCTGGAAGTAGAGTTCTAACATGACATAGAGCTCAGAAGTCAAGTAATTGGCTGAGAAGATGAGCAAATAGAGGAAGAGAAATCAGATGATAGAATCCTTCTTTGGTGACAAAGAAGATCAAAATAGAACCAGAAGAAGACAACAAAGTCAAAACTCCTGCATCAAAAGCCTCCAAGAAAAATATGTACTGCTTGCAGGCTATGGAGGAGCTCAAGAAGGATTTTGAAAGTCAAGTAAGAGAAGTAGAGGAAAAATTGGGAAGAGAAATGAGAATGATGCAATAAAATCATGAAAAACAAGTCAATAGTTTGCTAAAGTGGACCCAAAAAAGTACTGAAAAAAAATAACACCTTAAAAAATAGACAAATTCAAATGGTAAAAGAGGCTCAAAAAGCCAATGAGGAGAAGAATGCCTCAAAAAGCCAAATGGCAAGAATGGAAAAGGAAATTGAAAAGCTCACTGAAGGAAAAAATTCCTTCAAAATAAGAATGGAGCCAAAGGAAGCTAATGACTTTATGAGAAATCAAGATATTATGAAACAGATTTTAAAAAGAATGAAAAAAGAGAAGACAATGTAAAATATCTCATTGGAAAAACCATTACCCTGGAAAATAGATTCAGGAAAGATAATTTTTAAAATACTGGACAAAATGAAAGCCATGATCAAAAAAAGAGCCTAGACATCATCTTTCAAGAAATTGTCAAGGAAAACTGCCCTGATAGTCTAGAAGCAGAGGGTAAAATAGAAATTGAAAGAATCCACCAATTATCTCTTGAAAAAGATCCCCAAAAGAAAACTAGGAATATTATAGCCAAATTCCATAGTTCCCAGATTAAGGAGAAAATATTACAAGCGGTCAGGAAGAAACAATTTGAGTATTGTGGAAATGGATAATACAAAATCTAGCATCTTCTACAGTAAGGATTGAAGGGCTTGGAATATGATATTCCAGAGGTCAAAGAAGGTAGGATTAAAATCAAGAATCACCTACCCAGAAAAATTGAGTATAATACTTCAGGGTAAAATATGGACATTCAATGAAATAGAGGACTTTCAAGCATTCTTGATGAAAAGACCGGAACTGAACAGAAAATTTGACTTTCAAATACACGAAGCAAGAAAAGCATAAAAAGGTAAACAGGAAAGAGAAATCATAAGGAACTCATTAAAGCTGAACTGTTTACATTCCTACATGGAAAGATGATATTTGTAACTTATGAGACTTTTCTCAGAATTAGGATAGTTGAAGGAAATGTGTGTGTGTTTGAGTGTGTATGTATGTATGTGTATCTATATATATATATATATATATGTATGCACATATACATATATATAGGTGTATGTATGTGTATATATGTATACATAGACAGAGAGCACAGGATGAGTTGAATATGAAGGGATGATATCTAAAAGATAAAATTAAGAGATGAGAGATGAATATATTGGGAGAAGGAGAAAGGGAGAGATTAGAATAGTGTACATTATCTCATATAACAGAGGCAAGAGAAAGCTATTACAATGGAGGAGAAGGGCAGGAAGGTGAAATGAGTCAACCTTACTTCCACTGGACTTGGTTTAAGGAGGGAATAACATACACACTCAACTAATTATCTCACCCTAAAAGAAAGTATGAGGGAAGGGGATAAGAGTGGGGGATGATTGAAGGGAGAGCAGGTTAGGGGAGAGAGTTGTTTGAAGCAAACACTTTTGAAAAGGGACAGGGTTGGGGTGGCTAGGTGGGGCAGTGAATAGAGCACCGGCCCTGGAGTCAGGAGGACTTGAGTTCAAATCTAACCTCAGACACTTAACACAAAACCTAGCCATGTGACCTTGGGCAAGTGACTTAACCCCAATTGCCTTCCAAAAAAAAAGGCAAAAAGAAAAAAGAAAAAAGAAAAGGGACAGAGTCAAAGGAGAAAATAGAATAAATGAGGGGCCAAGAATAGTTAGTCTTTCACAGCATGACTACTATGGAAATGTTTTGCATATTTACACATGTTTAACCTATACTGAATTGCTTGTTTTCCCAATGGAGGTGGGTGAGGAGGAAAGAAGGGATAGAATCTGGAGCTCAGTTTTAAAAACAAATGTTAAAAAAATTTTTTTACATGCAACTGGGAAATAAGATATACCAGCAATGGGGTATAGAAATCTATCTTGACCTGCAAGAAAGTAAGTGCATAGGGGGTGATATAAGAGAGGGTAGACTGAGAGAAGGGGTATTCAATATGCTTGCCATCTTAGGGTGGGGGATAGGGGAGATATGGGGAGAAAATCTGTAACTCAAAATCTTGTGGAAATGAATGTTAAAAACTAAAATAGATAAATGAATTCTGTGGGGGAAAAAGAATAAAAAATAGCTCTTAGTATGAAGGAGATCACAGATTGTTGGAGGCAACATGCAATCAATTATATGCAAACAAGATATGTAGTCAATTAGTAATTCTTTATTAAGCACCCACCACATACCAGGCACAGCATGGAAGGCTAGGGTTCTGTTCTCAAGGAGATCACAGTCGAATAGAAGAAACTACATGCAAATAACTCTCCATAATCAAGATATATGGAGGAAAAATTAGAAATAATCAATGGAGAGAAGATATTAGAATTAAGAGAGATTGGGAAAGGCTGCCTGTAGAAGATGGTATTTTATCTGGGACCTGAAGGAAGCAAAGGAAGTCAGGTGGCAGAGATGAGGAGGGAGAGTAGACCATGAATGAGAGACAGTGAGAGAAAATGCTCGGAGTTTGGAAATGGAATGTCTTGTTCATGGAGGCCAGTGTGACTGGATCACACAGTACAAAGAAGAGAATAATAATAATTATTATTATAATTCTGACTGGAAGAGTCTGTGAATGCTTCAAAATATTTCATAGTTTATAGCGTTTGAGATGAAAAATAAACCTCATCCTTAATTTAATAAAAAAAAACAAACACAGAGATCTCTTAGGATAAGAACAGGAGTTTATTCTCTTCCCCCGGAGAAGAAGATGGTCTTCCCCATGACTCATCATGGAGGAGAGGCGTGTTACAAAAGACAGTACAAGAATTTATACCCTAATGCAGGCAAGCCCTCTTCCCAACTGTCTCCTCTCTCATTGGTTGAGAGTCTGGGCACCAAAATTTTCTCCAAATGGTAAGTCACAGGGAAGCCCACCACTATCTCTCAGTGTCTGAGAAATAGGTTTACAAAGAACAAGGTTGCTGATTGACAGCAAAGGAAAGGGTAGGGGGGTTGGTCCCAAAGCAAGGGAGGAGGCATGAGCCTGGACTGTCCCTGACTCCCACTGGCCAGGAGGAGGGGCCCATAGTGGTGGGAAAAACAGACAAAGAAATGAAAGTGGGGGTTGAAAGATTCCAGAAGAGGCTTGCGCCGCCGTATTGACAGCAGCAATGGAGGAGGAAGAGGGAAGTTAACAATCCCAAATTGCCTGAGAAGTTTTCACTCTCCCCAAATGATAGCATTGAAAAAAAGTATATTAATCACTGAAATATATTAAGTTATTTCTACAAGGTTATGGATATACAATAGACTTGAGAATGTTGTTGTACATGGAAGCAATATGTGATGAAGAAGAAACAGATTCAATCCTTAACATTTAAATGGAACCATTTGTAGATATCTAAAAAGATATACTTTAAAAAAAATTTTAAGATGCACAATTTTTTCTAAGACTATATGAATTATAATGTAAAAAAAGTAAAATTGAATAAGCCCCAATATATGTATAAATAAGAAATGTGATATTTTGCATAATTGCCCTCCCTATCTAGATTTCACATTATGAAAATTTAAAAATGAAATTTCAACAACTGACAATATTGTGATAAGGTACTGAAACATTTCAACACAACTCATAAAATGCCTAAGTATTAATTGCAATTCATCTATATTGTTTATACAAAATAATAAATATTAAATGTATGTATAATAAAGGACACACTTGCAAGCAATTTTGGATTAAAAAACTCTTTGGTTGTCTTTGCTCCTGATTATTTCTGACCCTGCAGAAGAACAATATTTTAAAACTCATCAACATTGATGAACATGGATTTTTTTAATATATGATTATATTCTATTTTTATAGTGTCTTATTTATTTTTATTTATATTTTGCTTTTTGGAGGGGGGAAGGCATGGCAGTTGGGGTTAAGTGACTTGCCCAAGGTCACAAGGCTAGTGAAGTGTTAAGTGTCTGAGGTCAGATTTGAATTCAGGTCCTCCTGACTCCAGGGCCGGTGCTCTATTCTCTATTCACTGTGCCGCCAAGCCGCTCCTTAGTGTTTTATTTTTTCCAAATATATGTAAGGATGAATTTTAACATTCATTTTTTTAAAAATTTGAGTTCTTAATTCAACCATTCTGAAGATCAATTTGGAACTATGCCCAAAAGGCTATAAAAGCATGCATACCTTTTGACCTAGCAATACCACTATCAGGTCTGCATCCCAAAAGAAATAAAAAACAAAAAGAAAAAAGACCTATATGTACAAAAATATTTATAGCAGCTCATTTCTGGGGGCAAAAAATTAGAAACTGCCATCAACTGGAAAATGACTGAATAAGTCGTGGTATGTGATTACAATGACATACTACTGTAATATGGGAAATGATGAGCAGGATTTTCTCAGAAAAACCTGGAAAATAAAAATATACAGTGTGTCCAAAAAAAAGTTTTGAGTTCTAAATTTGCTCCCTCCTTCCATCCGTGGCCTCCTTCCTCTCTAAGATGGCAAGCAATTTGATGTAGGTCATATATGTAAAACATATTTCCATATTAGTCATGTTGTGAAAGAAGAAATAGACCAAACAAAAAAAAAATAATAAAGTGAAAATAGTCTGCTTCGATCTGCATTCAGACTCCATCAGTTCTTTCTCTGGATGGGAATAGTATTTTTAATCATGAGTCCCTTGAAACTGTCTTGGATCCATGTATAACCTATATCAGATCACTTGCTTTCTCAAGGAGGGCGCAGGGAGGAATGAGACTGAAAGAAGGAGAGAATTTAGAACTTAAAAAATTTTTTTAAATGAATGTTAAAAATAATTTTATATATAATTCAAGAAAATTTAATTTTTTTTCAAAAAAGAAATTGTCTTGGATCATTGTATTGTTGAGAAGAGCTAAAGGAGAGAATGGTTAAGAAGGTCAGAAAATCCCAAACTCTCTAGATTTTGCCCCACAAAAGAGTAAAAATAGCACCTTAGGGTGAACAAAGTCTGGGTGGAGATAAATAAGAATAGGGGCATAACCAGGGTCCTCCTGGGACAATTTGAGAAGATCAGAAGAAAAATCTCAGGACCCTGTTTGGTTCCTGTGAAGAGTAAACATCTCCAGGCTACATTCCATTTTTAACAACAAGCAGCAGGTCCTGAGGGTTAGTTGGTTTAAGAGGCTGCCTTAGCCCCAGGCACTGGAACTTTAACACCTGGATAGTGAGAGGAGCTGGGCATTTGAGCCCAGAAAGACTAAGGGAAACTTTGCTGATAAGGAAGACCAGAGCCAGCAGTGCTGAAAAGAGCAAGAGTGGGAGCAAGAAGGAACCAGCACACACCTGGTGAGGGCAGAAGCAGTGGGCAGAAAGTCCCTGGCTGTGGGCACTTACAGGAGGTTGGAGGTTTGACTTTGATTCCAGGTTAGATGGAAGAACTGAAGACCTGGGGCACAGGCAGAGGAGAAATAATCCAACCATAGAAAGCTATTATGGGAATAGAGATGATCAGGGTTCATCTTCAGAGAGGGATATTGAAGTAAAGAAACCCCCAAAGAGTAACATAAAATGGACACCTGCCCAAAAAGAATTAATAAAAGATCTTTAAAAATCAAATGACAGAGAGAGAGGAAAAACTAAAAAAAAAAAAAATTAAATAAAAAAAAAGAATAATCCAAGAAAAACAAGAAGCATATGAAAGGAAAGCCAATCAATTAGAAAAGGATGTCTCGAATCTTAAGGAAGAAAATGACACCTTGAAAATTTGAACTGTGAAGTGAAGCCATTGAAATTATGAGAGGTCAAGAAATGATTAAATGAAATGTGAATAATGAAAAAATAGAAGGGAAAGTGAAGTCTCTTCTAAGAAAAACAACAGGTTTGGAGAGCAGATCCAGAAGAGAAAAACCTAAAAATGACTAGACTAACTGAAAGTTATGATTTTAAAAAGAATCTTGATACAAGAATACAAGAAATAATTAAAGAAAATTGTCCTGAAGCATTAGAACAAGGGAGGAAAGTAGAAATAGAAAAAAATCCATCCATGACCACTTAAAAGAGATGCCATGAAGAAAGTTCATAGGAATATCATAGTCAAATTCTGAAATCTCGAGGGGGCGGAGCCAAGATGGCAGCGTAGCAGCAGCAATATATCGCAGCTCTCACATAGCCACCCCAAAATACCCATGGAATAGGACTCTGGACCAACCTAGAATTTCAAAAACGCACACAGATACTTCCCACTAAAGTCAGTTCGGCTTCGAGGAAACATATCAGCACTGCAAACCGAAACCAGCCTGGCCTGAAGCCGGGGCTGCGCCCTGGGGGCGGCCGGGCGGGAGGTGCAGAGAAAGCTCTCAAAAGCTCTCAGGTGAGCAGAGGATTAGCACCAGCTGCGAGTGGGGATTGTGAAAGAGGGAGATAAGCTTCAGGCTGAAAGGTCTCCAGAGCAGAAAAGCGAAAGGCGGAGGTTTTGCACCCGCCTCCATGTTGTAGCTTCCCGCCCTCGGCCTGCAAAAAGCAGGGGGACTGGGCGATTGTTTTCAGACCAGTGCTCTCACGTTGAGCGGCCTGAATCCGGATTGTCGTCTTGGGCCTCGGTCTTGGAGTCTTCATTATCCAGTCAGCCGGAAGTCTACGGCAGCTGGGAG
>CM053585.1:378015313-378044885 GCA_028646515.1 Pseudochirops corinnae
TCTATCTATCTATCTATGCAATTATTATTATTATTATTGACTATCTCCAACTGGAACTTGAGATACACAGGCACTGTGGTTGGGAGATCCATCTTGCCCTACCGAAAAGTGACATAGGAGAGAATAGAGTGGGGGAGGGGGGACACACTGGGATGGCTGTTTTTCGGGTGGTGGGTGGGGGAAAGAAGGGGAGAAAATATGTAACTCAAAATCTTGTGGAAATGAATGATGTAAACTATAATAAAATTTAAAAAAAGAAAAAAAAAAGATATACAGGCACTGGGGTAGGGAGACCCATCTTGCCCTACTGGTAAGTCAGAGGGGCGAGGGGGGAGGACATAGGAGAGAGCAGATTGGGGGAGGGGCTATACAGTGGGATCGCTGTTTTGGGGTGGTAGGTAGGGGAAAGATGGGGAGAAAATTAGTAATTCAAAATCTCATGGAAATGAGTGATGTAAACATGAAAATAAATAAATTAATTTAAAATTTAAAAAAAGAAAAAAGAAAAAATTTAAAAAATAAAAAAGTTAAAAATTGTTGTTTACCTGTAACTAGTGAAAAATTAAATACTAAATAAATACTCAAAAACTTTAAAGTAAAAAAAAAAGAATCTCATGAGCTGAGCCACGGTTAATTCCAGGTCTTGTTTTTGGCTACAAAGTATATCATCAGTCAGATTTCTATGTTCGCCATCTGATAATACTCACTTGTAGAGTCACCTTTTGTGTGGGATTGTTGAAAAAGTGTCAGTTGTGACGAATGCATTACCATGACAAAACTCGATTAGATTGCTCTTATTTCATTTTGTACTCGCCTGTTATTCCGAATATCTTTTTTTTCCCCTCTTTTTTTTGGAGGAGGCAATTGGAGTTAAATGACTTGCTCAAGATCACACATCTAGTAAGTGTCAAGTGTCTGAGGTCAAATTTGAACTCAGGTTCTCCTAACTCCAGGGCTGGTGCTCTATTCACTGTGCCACCTACCTACCCCCTATTTGATTTCTTTCTTTAGCATTCTAATCCCCTAGGATCAATGTAACATCTTTTTTCGCAGTTACTGCTAAATGTTGTAGGTCTTCACAGAATGGATCAATTTTGGCCTCTTTAGCATCAGTGGTTGGAGGACAAATTTGTATAACTCTGATGTTGAACAGTTTGCCTTGGATATAAACAGATATCATTTGGTCATTTTTTTGGATTCTACCCTAGTACTGCTTTTCTAACCCTTTAATAGACTATGAGGTTTTTCCCATTACTAACACTGGAGATACTGATGTTTAGCCTTTGTGTCTCCTCTTTGATCACATCCAGCTTACCTGGGTTCATAGATTTTATTCATATTCCAGGTTCCTATGCAATATCAATATTAGAGCATCAGACTTTCCTTTCATCACTAGACATATCTGCAGCTAAGCTTTCTTTTGGCTTTGCCCCAGCTGTTTTAATGAGGTAAAGCAGACTTGGGCTCCTTCCCGATGGAGGGAGTCACCAAAGAAGTGAGGAGGGTCTTAGGACATAAGTTTTTGGTTTTTGTTTTTCTGGGTAGAAAAGTGGTAAGTGAGAAGATGGAGGATTCTGGAGAGTCCCAGTGATCTAGAACAATTTTTCACATGATTCTTAATAGTTTGCCATTCTTTTGATAACTGTTTGATCCTTTCATCACTTGTCATCATATTCTTCCTTGTCCTCCTCCTCATCACTACAAACATTTATACAGTGCTTTCAAGTCTGCAATGTACTTCAGATATATTTCCTCAATTTATCTGCATAACAGTCCTCTAAGGTAGGGTCTAGTGTTATTCCCATTTTACAGATGAGGAAATTGAGACTAAAATTTTTGTAGTTAAAGTGACCTGCATAGGGTTTCACAGCTAGTTATAATTTGATTCAGGATTCAAACACCAGTTTTCTTGACTTCAAGTCCAATACTTTATTCACTATATAACCTAGCTTAATCATATATTTGTGAAAATTATCTCTATATATCTTGCATATTAGATCCATATCAAGGATATTTGGTGCAAAGATATTTTCTCAATTTACTGTTTCTCATCTGATCTTAGTTCTGTTGATTCTCTTACTGCAAAAGCTCTTCAATTTCATATAATAAAAGTTAGCTTTTTTATTTCTTGTAATTACCTCTATTCCCTGTTTTGCTTAGGATTTTTCTCCTTAGCTATGGATGCTAAAGGTACCAAATCTAGTTGTTTTCGATACATTTTTAAAAGTATTTTTTAAAACTCAGGTCACATTTATTTTAAACTCATATTTATATGTAGGATAAGATACTGGTCTAAACCTAATTTCTGCCAAACTTTTTTCTAGTTTTCCCCACAGTCCTTTGTATAAATTTTCCCCAAGGATTTATTGTCTCTATGATTATTTGTGCTTACATTACTTTGATGACTATTTATTTCTCATTGGTTCACTCTCCCCAACCCCATTCTCATTTACTTACAATATCTCAAACCCTTAAATTTGCTTAAATCATTTATTTCTCTTCTTTTTTATTTATTTATAACTGAAGGCACCTTAGAAACCACCTAAACTAACCTCTTCATTTTATAGATGAGAAAGTTGAAGAACAGAATGATTAAATGGCTAGCTCAAGACCACATAGTATCTGAGGTGGTATTGGAACTCAAATCTTCCTGACACCAAGCCCAGGACCTTGTTTACTCTTCATCTATCCTACCCCTCCCCACACACACTTTTACCCTTTTACCTTCCCCATACAGTTAAGTGACTAATTCAAATCCTTCTCTCACCTCTTCCACTCTAATCTCTTATTTTTTGTAACTTTCTTTTACTGTACTTATTTTTTTCTTCTCTTCTATTCTCTAATTTCTTGTAACTTACAAAGAGTAATCCTATCTTAATCAAATCACCTTTCTTTCATATTTCGGGGTCTTTTTCTGGGTCTCTGAACTTCTTTCTTGTGGGAAGAGGTATTGAAATGGTTAAATTTGACCATTATCTATACTGGAGTTTGAAGTGCCCTTTGTTCTTCCTAATGGCAAATTATAGGGGTTTTTGGCCAATATTTCATTGCCTATATCATATATAATAATTGCTTCTTCCCTTCTTCATCCCTTTCCCTTGTATTCAGAAGTTCTAGACATTTTCTTATATTATTTTCACCTTATTTTAAGTTTGTAATGTTCTTCTGAGAGAACGATGATTCTTCCAATTAGTTTCTGTGGCCCTTTATGACATATAATTTTTATTGCATCATGGTCTAAAAAGGATGCATTTAGTATTTCTGCCTTTCTGCACTGGATTATGAGGTTTGTATACCCTAGTACATGGTCCATTTTTGTGTATATGCCATGTACCTTTTTATCTCCATTCAATTTTCTCTAGAGGTATATCATATCTGCCTTCTCTAAAATTCTATTCATCTCCTTAACTTCTTTCTTGTTTATTTTGAGGTAGATTTATCAAGTTCAGAAAGGGGGAGATTGAGGTCCCCCACCAGTATAGCTTTGCTACCTATTTCCTCCTCTAATTCCCTTAACTTCTCCTCTAGGAATCTGGATGCTACACCGCTTGGTGCATATATGTTAAGTAATAATATTGCTTCATTCTCCATGATGCCTTTTAGCAGGATATGGTTTCCTTCCTTATCTCTTTTAATTAGATCTATTTTTTGCTTTCACTTTATCTGAGATAAGGATTTCTACTCCTTTTTTTTACTTCAGCTGAAGCATAATATTTTTTACTCCAGCCTTTTACCTCTACCCTGTGCGTATCCCCCTATTCCAGATACGTTTCTTGTAGACGCATATTATAGGATTGTGGTTTTTAATCCATTCTACCATCCACCTCCATTTTACTGGAGAGTCCATCCGACTGACATTCACAGTTATGATTACTATCTGTGTCTTTCCCTCTATCCTATGCCATCCCGTTTATGCTTTTATTTCTCCCTTCTCCCTTCCCCTCCTTAAGAGTTTTCCTTTTGACCACCCCCTCCCTCAGTATTCTCTCCCTATCAACCCCCCTCCTTTTCCCTACCCTTCCCCCTTACTACTTCTTCCCTCACTTCTAACCATGGCCCCGCCTTGAGTAATCTTCAGGATTGGAGACTGGTTTCTTATCCTTTTTTCCTCAGGCTGGAAGCAGCTGGCTGCCATTTGTACATTTTCAGGTTACCCAATTTATTCAGCTCTCCTGTTCTTCATGTGAGTGGATAGAGTCAGTCTCTGCTCAGTAGGGGTTCCTATGGTAAGGCTGGCTGGCACAATCCTAAAACTTATCTTCTGCTTACATCAGGGAATGAAGGAAATGGGAAAGAAGACCCTAAGTATTAAAGGCTTTTTTTTTTAATGTTAATTCATAAGATTCCTACCTTACCCTGGTCTTTAGTTTTCTTATCTCAAGGATTTAGATCTGAGCATTCTGCATTTGGCACCTATTGACTTTATCTGGAGGTTACATTGTTGAAGTGATTACCAGAGATCCATCAGATCTGCCACTCTGCTGTTCATAAGAAATAGAAATAGGAAATAATCACTACTTTTTAAAATTTTTTAGACATGTCTAGAACTTAACTATTTAAAGGAAAAGTACTCCTTTATTTCCATATCAAATGAAAAACTATTTCCTAGTGTATTCTAAAAAGTATAAAAGTGTATATTTATAAGTTTTTTGTTTAAATCCTCAATTTCAATGGGTATACATTTAAGGTTCTAGATTAAATTTTTGAAATGAAAACTGGGTATATTTCTGTAATTTTACCTTGATATTCTATCTCAGAGATTCCGGGCCAACATAATATAACATATTAGAAATGAAGTTAGTTTTCTTGTGGAATTAATTTCTCTTTTAATAGCATTTTTGGATTTTGCATATGTATAAAAATGGTGAGTGTATAAAAATGGTGATATATTCCCATTTTACAGATGAGGAAATTGAGGCTAGAACAGGCTTAAAGGATTTTTAAAAAAATTATCATAGAAAGGAAAGGATACCACAAAAAACTAGTGCTATAAAATGCTTATATAGATGAGGGAAATAAGTTGCGTCAATGATCTAACTAAATCCATAGATGAACTAAAATAGGAGGGGAAAAAAGGAGATATGATGGTATATGATCAAGGTATTAAAGAGTAGAAAGGAAGAACAGTAGATAAAATTGATGAACTTTACATAATATACTATCATTTTGAGGTATTTTTTAATGTACATCTGGTGACTGGTATATATCACCATTTTTATACATATGCAAAATCCAAAAATGCTATTAAAAGAGAAATTAATTCCACAAGAAAACTAATTTCATTTCTAATATGCAGTTGTGGTATAGAAGAAAAAACAGTGGATTCAGAATCAAATCAACACTAGATTGTAGTCATCTATGTAACTTTGGGCAAGCTTCCCTGGGCCTCAGTCTCCAAATCTGTAAAATGAGGGAACTGGACCGAATGGCCACTAAGATCCCCACAGCCTCTAAATGCTATGATATGGGTTTGATTATTGGTTCTTCATTCTCTATAAAATGGGTTAGGGTCAGGGGTGGGACCAGACATGATGGTATTTACGGTCCCTTCTTGTCCTATAGTTCCTTCCTAGGTCTATAATTCTATGACTCTATAACCAAACAACCTAAACAACTCATGAATTTAATTGGATGTGGTTAAAACTGCTATTATACTGTGTAACATAATCTTTGTTTTGTCTAACAGTTCATCAAACCCATTCAATAAATATGATTTTTGGTGTTCATCTCATTTATAAAGTAGTAGCACTTATCAAAAGTTTGAGCATATATAGGATCATATTTGTCACTGTATAGTTGTTATAAATAAAAACTAGGGAAAAAAAACATGTCCTATTCATAACTTGTTTTTCCCCAGAATTTTGCCACCTCATACTGTCTATAAAAATTCATATTTTTATAGTGATGAGTTTATAAGATATTTCTTCAAAACAACCCTGTGAATTAGGTAGAAGTACTGGTGTACCCAGTTAACTGATAGGAGATCTATGTTGACTCAAATTCACACAGATATTGGGCAAAAGAATCAATATTCTAGGCTGGGGGTGGGGGGGTTCCACTATACCCCATTACCTCTATAATTCAGAGTATTTTTAGATGTGATATAAGAATCCTTTTCAATAAAACCAGTAATTGCTTTTGAATATGTCTGTATATAATAGTGCAGCTGTACATCCTTTCCTACTGGGAATCAAAGTGTAGTAAAAGTGTTATTCTAGGGAAGCCAGTGCCCTAATTACACAGTACTTACAATACCTTCTAAGTCACAATTTAGTGTGTCAGTTAACTGAAGCTTTAATTATTACAGTACTTTACCATTCCCATGACAACACATCTTGCTCATTGGTAATGACAATAGTATGATTATTACTCTTGCTTAAATGAAATATAAGCCAATCAAAATGCAAGGAGTTTAACCATTACAATTCTCCCCTATTGTTAGATTCTGATAAAGCACAAGCCAAACACTCTCCCCATTGTGGAAGGGAGAAAACCTTCACCTCTGTTACCATCTTGCCATCTTTGAGATAGCTAGGTTTCATGAAAATTGCTTGGCCATGATTAGGAACCATGTTACTACATGCTAGATGCAAACTTTATATTTACAGTCAGGCTTCAAGGAGCAGAGGAGAAGAAAGCTTTCAAGAAGCTCTTTACAACCTCAGCTGAAACAACATCTCCCTACTGAACGCTACATTTGGGAAGAATATAGTCATGATACTTATAAACAGAAAGCCGGGATAAGGGTACCTCCCTAAAGAAATATATCTGCAATTTTTCATAGAATGTAAAGCTTCAGAGGTAAAATAGGTAACATACAGCTGAAAGGGATCACCTAGAGATCCTCTAGTCCAATCCCTTATTTTCAGGTTAGGAAACTGAGGTGCACAGAGGCTAGGCTCAATAAATGTCACACAGAGAGTAGCAGAACTGCATCTAATCCTGGGTCTCGTAAATTCTTTTCCCACTTTTCAAATCCAAAATAAATATAAATAATTTTATATTTTATCTTCTGTTTTCCTCAGCATTCACACCTCATTATACTAAAGATGCCACACATCTTGTTTGAGCAATGGAAACAAAGAAAAGTTCAAATACATTCCAAGACATTATCACCGACACCATTTTTAAGGACTTTCACTCCAGTCCTCCAGCAGGTCTGTTAACTCATCCGTGAAGACTGCCCAGGGGAGTTACTGTTTTCCATGATAAGCTTTCTACAAGCTTATCTGTTACCTGTACTTCCACACCACTCAGTCCTCGGTTTCCGACAATCTGACTTCTGGTCCTGCCATTCTACTGAAACTGCTGTTGTCAAAGCCACAAATTTTCCAAATCTAATTTGTCTCATTCTTCTTCATTTTTCACCTGGTGCAACACCTGGTGGTCTTGAACAACCTTTTCAGTTCTCTTTGGATTTCTTCTACCACCGATGTATGGCTGTTCCCCAAGGTTCTGTTCTTAACTTGTTTCTCTGTTATATTTGAATCAAAATGAACATCATATGTTTGATAACACTGAAACATGACTCATTCAGCTTCACATTTATCTCATTCTCTTGATCATAATTCACAAGCTTTTCAAGATATTTATTTTTATTTTGTAAAGTCAGTGATAAGAGGGATAATGAGTTATTTATAAAAATTTGTAACTTTGAAATAAACATCTAATTTGGGGTGATTATGAACTTATTTTTTTTTCTCTTTTCTCTCTACACTTTCTTCCTTTTGCAATTTTATTGATTCCCATGGTTTCAAACTCTATGCAGGTGACCTCAATCACATCCAGTAAATCACAATGAGAAAGCCTGACAACCTAGAGCAAAATACATAGACCTCTCCTCCCACCCCACCCCCAATCTAGAGCTCAAAGAGGCCTACCAGCTAACCCAAAGAGCAACTGAATTCTGTCTACAAGTTGGGGCTTCAAACTGCTATGATGGACCACTTTGAGGGGAAATGGCAGCATCCAACTACTATTCACTAGGTGCCCTAGTCTTCCCTGCTTGCCCAGTCTTCTTTCCTTCTCCCCCTACAAACTCCAGAGTTGTGGAATTTGTCACCACTGGATCACCTAGATTGGCCCTTGCCCCAAGATGGCCTGACCATCAAGGCCCAAGACCACAGCTTTCCCTTAACTCAGAAAGTAGAATGTCTAAGTAAATGGCTGAGCCCAGGGCCAAGGTAAAGTATGTAAATCAGTCCTCCATAATTATAGAGGTCCTTAACACCATTCTTGTCACATTGCTACCTGGACCGACCCATGACCAGATCCCTGGATCCCCTGCAAGAGGAGAAAACAAAATCTAAAGCCTAAAAGCACAACTACCAATGCTTCCTGAGATGGCTATAGCAATTTCCTGGCACTGTCTTCTGCTAGAAAACTCCCACCTCTTCTTCCAGGATTCAGATCCAGGGGCTAGGGAGTAAAAAAACTTCTACTTCCATTTCCTTACCTACATCCACCTCATTTCTTGGTTATATCCCTGGTCTGACTTCCCCTTCTATCGTGCTTTCTGAAATCCCTATTCTATGTCGGCTTTTTTTCCTCTTCCATTATGTCTCATTCTCTCTCACTCCTTCCATTTTGACATCATGGAAACCTGTTTTCCCCTCTCCCCTCAGAAGACACTACATCTTTTGCCACCAAGTGAACTAGATGGAACTTTGCTCATGTCATCCAACAAAGAGAAGTGCATATGCTTTTCAACACCCCTGTTAACTTTAGGTCTCATTCCTGCTACCATCACTCACTAATCTTTGATCCTTTGGAGTTCGTAGAATGACAGGATCATAAATCTGGAGCTAGAAGACAACTCAGAGAGAACAAGATAGAAGAACAGAAGGGGAAAAAGGGGAAAAAAACCTAACTTTCCCCAAAACTATTTTTTGTAAATAGCATTTTATTTTTTCCAATTACATGTAAAGATCATTTGCAACATTCACTTTAATAAGATTTTGAGTTCCAAATTTTTCTCCCTCTCTCTCTTCTCCCTTCTCCACCCCAAGAGGGCAAAGCAATGTGATAACAGGTTGTGCATGTGCAATCACGCTCAAGAAGGAAATGACAAACCACTCCAGTATCTTTGCCAAGGAAACCCTATATAGCAGTGGTTCTCAACCTTTCTAATTGCCACTACCCTTTAATACTTGTATGTGGGTGTATCTGCATGTGGGTGGACCCGCCTGGAGACAGAGGATCAGTGTCTTGGTTCCTAAGACCATTGGAAATATGTGTTTTCTGATAGTCTTAGGCGACCCCTGTGAAAGGATCATTCGACCCCCAAAGGGGTCGCGACTCACAGATTGAGAACCACTGCTATACAGGGTCATGAAGAGTCAGACACATCTGAAAGAAATAGAAGTTGATCAGTGGAACAGAGCACGTAAAAAACATATAGAAGCAAATGAACACAGTAGCCTAGTCTTTGATAAATCCTACAACTATGTCTACTGGGGTAAGAACTCAATATTTGACCAAAAAATGCTGGAAAGCTCCAAAATCATCTAGCAGAAACTAAGTATAGACCAATATCTGATACCATAGAGGAAGATAAACTTCAAATGATTTAGACATAAAGGATGACACCATTAACAAATTAGAGGAATAAGGAAGAAATTACCTTTCTGATCCAAGAGATGTTGTAGGTGCAATTCTAAAGCCAGAATCTTCTTAGTGTGGGTTCAGTTTTGGGACAAAGTGAAGGAAATTGATTTTGTTCAAATATAGTAAAGATACAGTGGCATTTAACTTCTCCATCAATTCCATCTGGAAATAAGCCATCACAGTATGGCAAATCATGTAGTCTTAAGCAACCACTGACTCTGATAGGCCCAGACTATATGTAGCTAGTATCTTTTATGTCCCCAGGACAGGAAGCTATGTCAGAGAAGCTAGAGCCAACCAGGTTAAATGGGAGGAAGTCAGAGATACTGAGTGCAAGGAAATAATTCACGACCAAAAAAGGAATGGAGAAGATTAGAAACAATATATGGACAATTTTGAGCATACAAAAATAAAAGTGCCCCAAATGATAAATGGTCAAAGAATATGAAGGCAGTTTTCAGAGGAAGAAATTAAAGCTATCTATAGTTACATGAAAAAATGCTCTAAATCACTATTGATTAGAGAGATACAAATCAAAACAACTCTGAGGTACCATGCCACACCTATCAGATTGACTAACGTGGAGAAACAGAAAAAAATTATACATTTTGGAGAGGATGTGGGAAAATTGGAACATTAATGCATTGTTGGTAGAACTGTGAGCTGATCCAGCCATTCTGGAGGGCAATTTGGAACTATGCCCAAAGGGCTATAAAAATGTGCATACTCTTTGACCCAACAATACCACTTCTAGGACTATATCCCAAAAAGATCATAAAAATGGGAAAAGGACCCACATATACAAAAATATGTATAGCAGTTCTTTTTATGATGATCAAGAACTGGAATTCAAGGGGATGCCCATCAATTGGGGAATGGCTAAACAAGTTGTGGCAAATGAATGCAATGGAATACTATTGTGCTATAAGAAATGATGAACAGGCTGACTTCAGAGAAACCTTGAAAGACATATATGAACTGATGCTGAGTGAGGGGAGCAGAACCAGGAGAACATCGTGCACAGGAACAGCCTCAGTGTGTGAGGACTGATTTTAACAGACTTAGCCCTTCTCAGCAATGAAAGGACCTAAAATAAGTCCAAAGAACACATGATGGAAAATGCCAGTAACATCCAGAGAAAGAACTATGGAGTCAAAATGCAGAATGAAGCTGACGATTTTCTTTTCTTGTTTTCTTCTTTTTTCTTTCTCATGGTTTTCCCATTCGTTATAATTCTTCTATGCAACATAACTAATGCGAAAACGTGTCTAATAGGAATATATGTGTAGAGCCCATGTCAGATTGCAAGCCATCTTGGGGAGGAATTGGGGAGGGAGGGGGAGAAAATTTAAAACTTATGAAAGGGATTGTAGAAAACTAAAAGTAAAGAATACAAAAATAAAAGTGTTATACAAACTAAACTAATGCAACTAAGGGAAGGGAAACATTTAATTAGGAAAAAAAATAGCATATTTCTCTGGTAAACATTTCATTTTCTAGAAACTGATTAAAATTTATGAGACTAAGAGTTATTGCCCAATTGATAAACAAAGTAAATTTTCTAAGAAAGAAATCTAATATATTAATAATCCTTTGGGAAAAAAGTTCCAAATCACTAATAATTAGGAAAATGCAAATAAAGGCAACCATAGATGGTAAAAACTGGCTAAAAAAAAGGGAAAATAAAGCATTGTAAAGCGACTATAGGAAAACAGATGCCTCAATACACTGTTGGTGTAGCTGTAAATTAGTCCAGCCATTCTGGAAAATAATTTGGAAGTATGTTAAAAAAGTAATTGAACAGTGCATATTCTTTAGACCAGTCAATAGCACTACCAGGCCTATACAAAGACATCAAAGAAAACAGAAAAGGACCATATGTTCAAAAATAGGTACAGCAATTCTTTCTTTGTAGAAGCAAAGAAGTAAGGAGGTACTACTCATCCATAGAGAAAGGGTTAAACAAGTTATGTAATGGAATGTTGTTGTGCTTGCAATAGATCATGAAAAAAATTGTTTTAGTGAAAACAGTAAAGATGCATACAAACAGATGTAGAGTGAACAAAACAAAGATAATAATTAACACAACAATAACGCAGCCAAAACAACTTTTAAAGACTTAATGACTCTTTTCAACACAATGAACAAACATGATTCTGAAAGAGCAATGACAAAGTATGTTATCCACCTCTTCAGTGGAGAGGTGATGAGCTCAATTTGGGAATTTGTTTAGATCCAGAGATTCCCAAACTTATTTGGCTTACCAGCCCCTTTAAAAAAATTACTGAGCATTCCCCTAGAAATCTTTCTTTTAAATCTTTAATGATTTTTTTGTGGAAATTTTAATCATTTCAAAAAATATGATATATTTTTTAAATGTTGCAAAATAAATTTAGTAATTTATTGTAAATTTATGGGATTTTTCTGCATTGAAATTTTGATGATGTAATATTGCATCACGTAACCATATTATCATATTGTAAACAAGACATTATATGCACATATTCCTGACAATGCATGCTGGATTTCTGAACTCTGCATAACTTCTTCTCTTCCCCTCTTTCCTTACGATTTCACCACTACCCCCTTATTCTTATTCAATGCCCCCCAATTGCACCTGAAGTTACTATCACCACCCTGGATGATTCTGGCATCCCTCATGGGGCAGTACTGCCCACTTTGGGAAACTATGATTCTAGATTATTCATATTTATTACAAATGTTTAGTTTTTCCTTTTTTCTTTTCCAATGGCAAAGGGTGAGGATAAGAGGAAAAACAATAGACTTTTGTTTATTGAGAAAATTAAAATTTGGCATACCCTTTGACCCAGTAATACCACTTCTGGGGTAGTATCCCAAAAAGATCATAGAAGTGGGAGGAAGACCCATATGTACAAAAATACTTATTGCAGCTCTCTTTGTGGTGACAAAAAACTTGATGTTAAGGGGATGCCCACCAATTGGGGAATGGCTAAACAAGTTGTAGTATATGACTGTAATGGAATACTCTTGTGCTATAAGAAATGGGGAAGAGATGGGCTTCATATTTACCTGGAGAGGCTTATACAAACTGATGCTAAATGAGAAGAGCAGAACCAGGAAAAAATTTGTTACACAATCACAGACACATCATACGTGTGCCGACCAACCTTGATAAACTGGACTATTCTCAGCAACGCACAGTTATAAGACAACTCTACAAGTCTCAGGATGGAAGGAGATATCTACATTCAGAGGAAGATCTAGAAAGACCAGAGTTTAAATGGAGACTGAAGCAATCTACATGCTATTGTTCTTTTTCATGTTTGTTTTTCTTTCTTTTTTCCCATTGTTCACTCCATTGGTTACAACCCTTCTGTACAACCAGACCAATGTCCAATGTGAAAGTATTTGCAGATCCTGTACTTGATTGCATGCCGCCATGGTGGGGGGGGGGAGAGGGAGGGGAGAAAATTTGAAACTCAAGGGATTCTGGAACTGAATCTTATAAACCAAAAGTAAATAAACAAATCAATTTTAAAAATGAAAATCTGGATTGGGAGGGGGGAGAGTCTTAGAGGGGTGGATAAACAGGAAGTGGTAGGGTAGGGTAAAGAAGATAAGGTAACAGAGATGTGGTAAAAAAAAAAAAAGACTGATAAAGAAAATGAGTAAAAATAAAATGGAGAGAAATTTACAAATAGTAATTATAAGTTTGAATGTGAATGGCATGGTTATAGTATTTCTCTTTGCGGTGATAAAGAACTAGAAAATGCAGGGATCCTCATCAATTGCGAATTTGCTGAACAAGTTGTGGTGTGTGGTTGTGACAGAACACTATAGTGCTATAAAGAAATGATATCATGCTCAATGATCTTAGAAAGGCATAGAAAGACTTGTATGAAATGGTAAAAAGTGAAGAGAGTAGAACCAAGAGAATGTTGTTTACAGTAACAGTAATATTGTTTTAAAAACAACTTTGAGCAACTAAGTAATTTTGACTATTATAAATACACAAATTAAAAATAAAGGACAGGAAGAAAGAAGCTATCTACATCCAGAGAAATACACACAGACACACACACACACCTATTTGTGTCTAATGGTAGCCATCTTTAGGGTGGGGCTGAGGATGGAGGGAAGAAAAAAAGGATAAAAGCAAAAAATTTACACAATAACTTTTTAGTGTATTTGTAGGGAATAGCAAGTTGTACATAAAAGATTTCCAGTTTCATGTGTAATAATCTTTTTTATTACACTGTTATAGAAATGTTTGTTTTATTCCCTAAACTAAAAATAACATAAATTAAACTTTAAAAAAAAAAAGAAAAGAACTTAGAGATAGCCTAGTCCAACCCCTTTATTTTATAAATGAGAAAAATCAGGCTCAGAGAGGATACATAATGACTTCATTTAAATAGCCCTCCTTCTGGGCTTGCTCCCCCAACTTTCACTGGTTCTGTTTGATTGGATTCCCAGAAGGATGCCTGATAACTCAGGTTCTAAGTGCTACTCACAGGTGGTAACTCCTAATACTGTAGTTTTTGAAGGGAAGAGTAAGGCAAAAGCATTCCTTAAGAGCCTACCATGTGCCGGGTATTGTATTACACACTTCACAAACATTACATTATTTGATCATGACCCCCCACTGTTGCGCCTTCCATTTACTGAGTAGCCTCAATTAGCTCTTAGAAAAGACATTAACCAAAAAATTTCCCTTAAGCCCTAGAGCACACTCTCCCATAAATATACACAGACTGTGTGAGAAGTAGAAGAGAAAGCACAAAATTAAAGTCAAATGACAGTAAAGCACAAGTGTAACTATAGAACTGGAGGGCCCTGATGTTGTGCTCTCTCTAGTACTCATGAAGTTTTGCTGTGGGAAATGGGCATAAAGCCAAGCACAAGCAGCTTTCCAGAAGAATGCTACTGTGAAAAGCTTTTAAGATTCTGATTGCACAGTATAGTGAACACTCTATTTATTCAATAACAAATCAGAGCAAAACATTCACAGTAAATCAAGGTACAGCATTCACAATGTTACAGCTTATCACAGATAATCAAAATATAGCATTCACAGCAACTTATCACAGAAAATGGTCACATAGTTTTCACTACAGTGGTCACAGAGTTTTAAGCAAAGTATAATCATTTAGTCAATCAATCACTCAGTAACTCAATCATTCAATCAACTCAACTATTCACTCAATCTTAAGGAGGCTTACCTCCTTAAGTAAGGGTCACAAAATACAATAGTCAAAGTTCCCCACTCATGGGGCACACTAAGTTACCATATCAGCCACTATTCAGCACTCTCTTAAGGGGTAGTGTAAAATACACAGGCCATCCACCCCTCAGTCACAAATAAGTTACAATCTTCTCAGTCAGTACTCAGTATCCAAGTAAAGTCTTCTTTTAGCCTGACACAGGATAGTCTCTCAGATTCCCTGGATCCCCTTCCATGGTCCCAGCTCCTACCTGGATTCACCAAACTGTCACCTGGGTTCAAAGGCAGACAGCTCCCAAGTTCCTTGTCCAGCTCTCCATGTAGTTCCTGTTCCATGCTGAATCTCATAGTGTCTAGTACACCTTAAATCCTTCCCAGTCTCTGTTCCCAGGAAGTCAAGGCTCAACAAAGCCACAAACAGGTTCATACAAAGTCCCACCATCACAGTCATGCTTCCTCAGTCTTCGGCAGCTCAGGCTGGTCCTTGGAAACCCTCAGAAGCTCCAGATGGCCCTCAGACTCAGCAGAAGTTTCAGCCGGTTCCCAGAATCAAAATCACTTCATCCAGGTTCTCCAAATAAAAATTATTCTCTCCAGCCTGGGCCTCTCTTCCTCAGCCTCCAGAACCTGGCTCCAAAAAGATCTGTCTGACCCAGCAGGGGATTCTCCTTATATACACACACAGCATTAGCTGCTTCCTGTTTCAGCCATGTCCTGTTATGTTAGCAACAGGGTTTCATACCTTCTGTTTCTTTAACAGAGGCTTGACTAATTACTAAGTGCTAAGTATCTATTAGCTTTGCCAACACAAAGGGATCAAATTACATAACTATTACAATGGGGCATAAATGTCAGCTGCTAGCACCTTTGTTGTATGGGCTGATCTGCTTCCAGGCAGAACAGAACATGTCACTTGGCTACTAGGCTGACTCCTCATATAGAGAGGCTGGCCTATGAGGATTGTCAAGCCCTGGGTTAACTTTTCAATGGGCAGCTACAGTCTTCATAACCCGTAGCCTCAGGCAGAGCTGAATATTGCTTTACTCTCTTCAGCTGGGGTGTTACTGTGCTCTCTCAGAAAGGGCAGAGACCATTAGCTTGTAACTGGCAGAAGCCTTACCATTTCTGTTCCTTCAGGGTCTTTACTCTGAGGTTTTTCATCTCCCATGCAAGTGATGGGAGAGCTTTAACTTTCTTTTAACCTCTCTGGTTTGATCATTCTTCCTGGTTTGGTTCTAGGGTCCCTCAGTGAATGTCATTTTACTTATAATGATAACCCTAATACACTTCCCACATTCCTACTGAACCTGTACACTTAAACACTTTTGCTAGAGCAAAAGTATTTACCAAGTTCACTTCCATGTTCATTGTCACTGGGGCCTGTCATTTCAGTTACTCAAATTGAATTCCAGTCTCAGAATCTCTTCTAAGGTGTGGGGTGCTTCATTTACATATGAAAAACACTCACTCTTAAGTTTAATTGTTTCCATCTTTATCCCTTGAGACCTTAAGTTTTGCTGAAGTCTATACAGGTTGTTATTTTTTCTTTGTTCCTGAAGAGGGCCATGCCATCAGGGAGGTGATGCCATGACATGTGAGTGAATTGGATTTAAGTGAGGGAAGGCTGTGCAAAGTCACCAATCTCACTCACTATCTCCTCCAGAGTCATCTGGGTCCAGTGGCCAAATAACACATCAAGATAACTGGAAATGGCCCCAGTGAAGTGGCCAGGAACTCATTAAGTAGAAACTTCACGGACTTAAGATAGGAGTCAAGGAACTGGCCTAGAGTAATGTGCCGATTTTTCATTTGTTTTTCTTCTCGGTCAGTATGCCCTGTGCCCCTCTCTGCTTACCCTATAACCCCCCATCTACAGATGTAATCACAAACTCCCCCACCCCCGCCTATTCTTCATTCTTCTTGCTCAGTCATCATGCCCTGTAATCACAAACCCCTTGCCTCAGGAACTTACTTGTACCTATGAAACTATACTGTATATAAGTTTCTGAAATCCTGAGCTCTGGGCTGCTCCCTCCCTTTGAATTGGCATGGAGTAACCCCAGCTGGTAAATTAAAGCTCCTTAAAACTTTTTATTCAGACTCTGTGATCACTTTGTTAAGACTCGTCGTTTCACCAGATGTGGTAGAAGACTGCTCTTTCAAAACTAAGGTTTTGAGCAGGTCTCCATTTGACTGAGGCAACATCCATTCAGTGATTAAGGCTAGGTAAAAAAAAAAAATGAGGCAAAGAATGGCCTGTTTAATCCAGTCCAGGAAAAAAAAATCAAACAGGAAGGGAAAGACTGGGGGGGGGGGGGGTGGAGGGGGGGGAGGTTTGGCCAAAAAAAAACCAATTCTTATTTATATTCACTCTGAGTCAATCAGGGTCCAAACAATGACCAAGTGGAGTTTGGCCTGGGACCTAACGTTGGCCAATCAATGAGAGCCAGCGTGATTTGGGTTTAAGGCATGATACCTAAGAAAGAAATCTAGCCTGTAAATTGCAAGATATCTTAGGACATTTCAGAAGAGAAAGAAAAATATATAGGCCACATCCTCATAGGTGACCTAATCAGATCCGAGTGGCGATTATGAAGTGAACAAGTCATTCTTCCTCTTTTCTCAAGGAGTTTAATACTTTGCTCACAGTCCTCCCCATCCCAAATTTTGCCATTTTACTTAGAGAATTCAATATATATGTTAATGTCTATTCAACATACATTTAAAACATACATGTTGATGTCTCTGACTTCCCCATTTATCAATGTTTTCACATCCACACCCTGCATTTTTACTCCTCAGTCACAAATTGGGATAGTCATACATGAAACTGCCATGAGAAAATTATTCTCTAAAAGACATGAACATGAGTTTTCAAAGGGAGAAATAAAGCCTTCAATACATGTATGAAAAATGTTCAAATTACTAATGTTACCTATCAGATTGACTAAGATGACGAAAATGAGAAATGGCAAGTGTTGCAAAAGTCATTGGAGCTGTGAATTAATCCAACGATTCTGGAAAACAACTTGGAATTAGACCTCCAAACTGACTTAAACTGATCTTGATGCAGCAGTACAATTACTAAGCATCAGTTCCAAAGGACTAAAGACCCACATGCAGGAAAAACATCTGTAGCAGCAATTTTTGTTATATCTGAACTAGCTGAATAGGAATGGTTGACCAAATTATGATATTCCAATAAAAAGGAATATTATTGCAACTTAATGATGAAAAAGATGGATTCATAGAAACCCAGAATGAATTAATAGCATAGTATGAACTGATGGGAGTGAAGAAAGCAGAACCAGGAGAACTATTTACACAACAATCACAGTATTGTAAATGGAAGGAAAAACAAACAGTGAAAGATTTAAGAACTGGTGATGAAATACTTCTTGGTGCAGAGATGATGGGTCAAAGGTTCAGAATGAAATATTTTCAGACAGACCATACAACACAAATTTCTTTTGCTTGGCTATATTTATTTGGTACAAAAGACAGCTTTTATTTGAGGGTTAGAGTTGCTAAGGTTGTGATAAAGATGCAAAATGAGAGAGAAAGGCAAAAAAAGCTCATGAAGAATATATTTTAAAATACCCAGAAGAGAGGAGATTTTAGTTCAGAAGGAGACACAGACAAACAAAGCAACATTGGCAATACCATGTTAAATTTAACATATACACTTTGAAATCAAACATAATGTAACATTCCTGGCCTTCCTTGTGCCTGACAATATTTGTGTGTTGCTAATTTCCTAATTGATAAAAAAAAAAATTTAAATCTTAAGATCGAAATTCTGCTCAAGTGCCACCTCCTGGTCGATGCACTTTCCTTATTTCACAGCTGCTAGTGATCTCTTCTCTTTCACAACAGCAAAACAAAACAAAACAAAAAACAATCAACCAACCAGTAAACATTATTAAATACCTACTATGTGCCAGGTATTGCGTAAAATGTCAGGCATACAAAAAGAGGCAAAAGACTGTATCTGCTCTCAAGTAGCTTCCAATCTAATAGTGACGACAACATGCAAACAAATACATACAAAGCATGCTTTATATAGGGCAAATGGGAAATAATTAACAGAAGGAAGGAAGAGGGAGGAAGAATTCCTGTAGGAGATGGGATCTTAGTTGGAATTTAAAGGGATCCAGGGAGGTCAGTAGAATTAAGGAGAAAAAGCAATACAACTACCACATTAAAGTAAAAAAACAAAACAAAACAAAAAACCATTGTACTAATCAATAAATGTAGGAGCTGGTGTTATGAAAAAACCATCGATTAATTGGAATTTTAAAAAGAAAGAAGTAAATTGGATTACCAATATCAAAAATGAAAAGAGTGAGAGTGTACCGCCAATGAAGACAAATTAAAACAATTATTGGTAGTTATTTTGCCCAATTATGCCAGTAAAACTGACAATCCAACTGACATGGATGAATATTTACAAAAATATGAAGTGCCCAGATTAACAGAAGAGGAAATGTAATATTTAAATACCCCTGTCTTAGAAAAAGAATTTGAACAAACATAAATGAGCTCCCCAAGAAAAATTCTCTAGACCAGATGGATTTACAAGTGAATTCTACTAAACATTAAGGAACAATTAATCTGAATAGTATTAGTTGTTTGAAAAAAAATAGATAAACAAGAAGACCTACAAAATTCCTTTCATGACACAAATATGGTGCTGATACCTATACCAGGGATAGCAAAAACAGAGAAATAAAATTATAGCACAATTTCCTTAATGAATATCAGTGCAAAAGTTTTAAATAAAATACTCAAAAAGAGATTACGACAATACATCCCAAGGATCATAAAGTATGACCAAAGGGGATTTATATCAGGGCTGGTTCAATATTAGAAAAACTATCAGTATTATTGACCATATCAATAATAAAAACAAAAAATATCTTTCAATTATATTAATAAATGCAGAATAAGCCTCTGACAAAATACGATACATTCCTATTAAAAACACTAGAAACCAGGGGAATAAGTGGAGTTTTCCTTAAAATGAAAAGTAGTATCTATCTAAAACCAAGAGTATGCATTATCTGTAGCAGAGATAAACTTGAAGCTTTCCTAATAAGATCAGGGATGAATCAAGGATGTCCACTATCACCACAATTATTCAATATTGCACTAGAAATGCACTATAGTCATAAGAGAAGAAAAAGAAATTGTAGGAATTAGAATAGGCAATGAGGAAATAAAACTATCACTCTTTGCAGATAATATGATAGTATACTTAGTGAACCTAGAGAATGAACTAAAAAATTAGTTCAAACAATTAACAACTTTAATAAAGTTGCAGGATATAACATGTACCCACATAAATCATCAGTATTTATGTATAATACCAACAAAACAAAGCAGGAAGAGACAGAGAAATTCCATTGAAAATAACTGCAGACAATATAAAACACTTGGGAGTCTACTTGCCAAGACAAACCTAGGGATTATATGAACACAATGACAAAACACATTTCAGACAAATAAATACAAGGAGAAATATTAAGTGCTAATGGATAGGCTGAGCCAATATAATGAAAACAATTCTACTTAGGTTAATTTGTTTATTCAGTACCATACCAATTAAACTACCAAAGAATTATTTTATAGAACTAGAAAAAATTATAACAAAACTCACCTGGGAGAACAAAAGATCAACATTATCAAGAGAATCAATGAAAAAAAAATGTGAAGGAAGGCAGACTAACCCATACCAGATAACAATTACATTACAAAACAATCTGGTACTGGTTAAGAAATAGAGGGATGAATCAGTGGAATTGACTAGTACACAATACACAATAGTGGAGGACCACAGTAATGTGATAAATCCAAATATCCAAGCTACTGGGGTAAGAATTCAGCATTTGATAAAAATTGCTGGGAAAACTGGAAACCACCACAGCTGCCAGTGAATTAGTCTCTTAAAGTCTGCTCCAGTTGGTCGCTGTGTGCTGGGTCTAGCCATTGCGACCCATCTGGCACTGTACTCTGCTCTCAGCCTGGTGTCACACAGACTCTTCCTGTCCGCCTGCTAGGCTGCCTTCAGCAGATTTGTTTCTCTCTGTCACTTTGTGGGTTCTGTAGCACTAAAATTTGTTTAGAGTCATTTTTTAAGATGTGATTTATTTATTTTTTTAAAAGTTTTCAACATTCATTTCCACAAGATTTTGAGTTACAAATTTTCTCCCCATTTCTCCCCTACACCTCACCCCCAGATGGCAAGCATACTGAGTACCCCTTCCCCCAATCTGCTCTCTCCTGTATCCCCTCCATCTCTGCTTTACTTTCTTGTAGGGCAAGATGGATTTCTATAACCCATTGCCTGTATATCTTATTTCCTAGTTCCATGTAAAAATAATTTTTAACATTTGTTTTAAAAACTTTGAGCTCCAGATCCTCTCTCTTCTTCCCTCCTCACCCACACCCACTGGGAAGCCAAGCAATTCAATATAGGTTATACATGTGTAGCTACATAAAACATTTCCATAGTAGGCATGTTATTAAAGATTAACTACATTTCCCTCCATCCTATCCTGTCCCCTCATTTATTCTATTTTATCCTTTGACCCTATCCCTTTTCAAAAGTATTTGTTTTTAACTACCCTCTCCCCAATTTGCCCTCTCTTCTAACATCCTTCCTTTTATCCTCTTCCCCCCTACTTTCCTGTAGGGTAAAATACCCAGTTGAGCACGTATGTTAGTCCCTCCTTAAGCCAAATTCAATGAGAGTAAGGTTGACTCATTCCCTTTCACTTTCCTGCTCTTCCCCTCCATTGTAACAGCTTTCTCTTGCCTCTTTTATGTGAGATAATTTACCCTACTCTCTCTCTCCCTTTCTCCTTATCCCAATATATTCCTCTCTCACCTGTTAATTTTTTTTTATATCATCCCTTCATATTCAATTCATCCTGTGCCCTCTGTCTATGTATACATGTACACATACACACACAAACATATATATATATACACACACATATACACCCACTATTCATATATATGTATGTGTAAATATATACATATACATTCCCTTCAACTATCCTCATATTAAGAAAAGTCTCATGAGTTACAAATATTGTCTTTCCATGTAGGAAAGTAAATAGCTCAACTTTAATAAGTTCCTTATGATTTCTTTGTCCTGTTTACATTTTCATGCTTCTCTTTTTGTTCTGCTCTGGTCTTTTCATCAAGAATGCTTGAAAGTCCTCTATTTCACTGAATATCCATATTTTCTGCTGAAGTATTATACTCAGTTTTGCTGGGTAGGTGACTCTTGATTTTAATCCTACCTCCTTTGACCTCTGGAATATCATTCCAAGCCCTTTAATCCCTTAGTGTAGAAGCTGCTAGATCTTGTATTATCCTGATTGTGTTTCCACAATACTCAAATTGTTTCTTTCTGACTGCTTGTAATATTTTCTCCTTGACCTGGGAACTCTAGAATTTGGCTATAATGTTCCTAGTAGTTTTCTTTTGGGGATCTTTTTCAAGAGGTGAATTCTTTCCATTTCTATTTTACCCTCTGTTTCTAGAATATCAGGGTAGTTTTCCTTGAGACTTTCTTGAAAGATGATGTCTAGGCTCTTTTTTTTTTATCAACTTTCAGGTAGCCCAATAATTTTTAAATTATCTCTCCTGGATCTATTTTCCAGGTCAGTGGTTTTTCCACTGAGATATTTCACATTGCCTTCTAATTTTTTCATTCATTTGAATCTGTTTTATAGTATCTTGATTTCTCATAAAGTCATTAGCTTCCATTTGCTCCAATCTAATTTTGAAAGAGTTATTTTCTTCAGTGAATTTTTGAAATTTCTTTTCCATCTGGCCAATTCCACCTTTTAAGGCATTCTTCTCCTTATTGGCTTTTTGGACCTCTTCTGCCATTTGAGTTAGTCTATTGTTTAAAGTGTTATTTTCTTCAGTCAAGTTGTTGGCTCACTTTTCATGATTTTATTGCATCACTCTCATTTCTCTTCTCCATTTTTCCTCTACTTCTCTTACTTGATTTTCAAAATCCTTCTTGAGCTACTCTATGGCCTGCAACCAATTCATATTTTTCTTGGAAGCTTTTGATGCAGGAGTTTTGACTTTGTTGTTTTCTTCTGGTTCTATGTTTTGATCCTCTTTGCCCCCCCAAAAAAGATTCTATAGTCTGATTGTACTTCCTCTGTTTGCTCATCTTGTCTGCCAATTACTAGACTTTTGAGCTCTTTGCCACAGTAGGACTCTGCTTCCAGAGTGGAGAGTGCTGTGTCCCAAATTTCTGTAGTTTTGCACAGCTGTTGCCAGAGCTTTTTCTAGGCACCTGCCTCAGAACTGTGAATAGGACTGCTTCTCCACAGTCTCAACAAGTTCTGCCATGGCAGTGCTCTTCACCCTAGGACTACCACCCAAGACTGTGACCCAGATCCAAGTAGGGCAAAGCAAAAAAATCCTGCCTCAGCACCAGCAAAGAGATTCCAGCAATTGTCCTCTGGTAGGCCACTTGGTCCCTCCATGATTTGTAGGCCAGGAGCTCTGGAAGCAGCCACTGCAGCAGCAGCTATAGTTGCCTCACCTCCACTGCCCTGAGGTCACAGGCCAGATCATGCTTTTCTCTCACCCAGTTCCAACAGAGTTCCCCCACTGACATTTTACTTTCTTTTTGGCATTTATGGGTTGAGAAGTCTGGAAACCACCACAGCTGTCAGTGAATTAGTCCACTGAAGTCTGCTCCAGTTGGTCTGTGCAATGGGTCTGGGCCACTGTGACCCATCTGGGACTGTACTCTGCTCTCAGCCCAGTGTGACAGACTCTTCCTGTCAGCCTCCTAGGCTGCCTTCAGCAGAAGATTTGTTTCTCTCTGTCACTTTGTGGGTTCTGGAGCACTAAAATTTGTTTAGAGTCATTTTTTACAGGTATTGCAGGAACTCAAACAAGTTCCTACTTTTATTCCACCATCTTGGCTCTGCCCAGAACTCAAAATTTTTAAAAATGATTGTTCAAAAATTTTCACATGAAATTAGGAAGTACTTGAAGAAACAAATTTTCTTTAAAAATTTCCATTGAATAGGCTGACTTATAATACCATTCAATACTTATAATACTTAATGCACTTATATATGCCATCATTTGAACCTAAACAGCTCTACGAAATAAGCACAATAGGGATTACTGCTACTATTTTAAAGAAATTGGGTCTCATAGAAATTGTCATACACTCTAAGTCCCACAGCAAATAAAAAAACAGAGGGAAATTGGAACTCCCAATTTTTTTTTTATCAACAAGTCCAGTATCCTTTCTACAACACAATGCTTTTCATTCAAAATTATTCCCCTGAAATCTAAGGATTAGAATAGTTGGAATTCAGAGAAAGGAGAGTACAATGTTCTCATATGCTCCAAAATTTCTATCTCAGGTTAATAAGCTAATTAATACTTCTTTTTTCTCTTAATAGTGCTTTGTTTATATGACTATATATTATTCTGATTTCTTCACCTGAAAACTGCTCTTTGACCAGTTAGCAATTGGGGAATGACTTGTATTCTTATAAATTTGAGTAAATTTGCTATATTTTTTTAGAAATTAGGCCTTTATCAGAAACACTGGCTATAAAAATTGTTTCCCAGCTTTCTGCTTTCCTTTGTTGCATTGTGAAAACCCTTTTTAATTTAATGTAATCAAAATTATCCATTTTACATTTCATAATGTTCTCTATCTTTTTTTTAGTCATAGATACTTCCTTCATCCATAGATCTGACAGGTAAACTATTCCTTGAAGTCCTAATTTGTTTACAGCATCACCCTTTATGTCTAAATCATGTAAGTATTTTGACCTTTCTTGGGTATATGGTATGAGATGTTGGTTTATGCCTAGTTTCTGCCATACTATTTTCCAGTTTTCCCAGATGTTTTTGTCAAATAGCTGAGTTCTTATCTCAGAAGTTCTTGTCTTTGGTTTTAGCAAATAGTAGATTACTATAGTCATTTACTACTGTATCTTGTGTACCTGACCTATTCCACTGATCTACCACTCTATATCTTTTTCTTTATTAATTTTTAACAATTAGTTTTCAACATTCATTTCCATAACATTTTGAGTTCCAGATTCTCTCTGAATCTTTCCCCTCCCCCAGACCTTAAAATGGTATGCATTTTTATTACTCCTTCCCCCAGTCTGCAATCCCTTCTATCCTTGCCCCTCCTTCCCATCTTATCCCTTTCCCTTCTATTTTCCTGTAGGGCAAGATAAATTTTTAAATCTCATTGGCTGTATATCTTATTTCCCAGTCGCATATAAAAACAATTTTTCACATTTGTTTTTAAAATTTTGAGTTCCAACTTTTCTCCCTTCTTCCCTCCCCACCCACCCTCTTTGAGAAAGCAAGCAATTCAATATAGGTTATACATGGGTAATTATGCAAAACACTTCCATAACAGTCATGTTGTGAAAGAGTAACTATATTTCTCTCCATTCTATCCCATCCCCTACTTATTCAATTTTTCCTCTAACTCTGTCCCTTTTCAAAATATTTGCTTCTGACTACCCCCTCCCCCAATCTGCCCTCTCTTCTCTCATTCTCCCTACCCCCACACCATCTGCTTATCCCTTTGCCCCTTACTTTCTTGTAAGGTAAGATACCCAACTGAGTGTTTATGTTATTCCCTCCTTAAGTCAAATCCAATGAGAATAAAGTTCAGTCATTCCCTCTCATCTCCCCCCTCTTCCCCTCCATTGTGAAACCTTTTTCTTCCCTCTTTTATGTGAGATAATTTACCCCATTCTAACTCTCCCTTTCTCCTTCTCCCAATATATTACTCTCTCGCCCCTTAATTTTATTTTTTAGATATCATCCCTTCATATTCAAATCACCCTGTGCCATCTATCTATGTATCTATCTATCTATTTCCTCCAACTACCCTAATACTGAGTAAGGTCTCATGAGTTACAAATATCATCTTTCCATGTAGGAATGTAAACAGTTCAACCTTAATAAGTCCCTTACGATTTCTCTTTCCTGTTTACCTTTTCATGCTTCTCTTGAGTCTTATATTTGAAAGTCAAATTTTTTATTTAGTTGGGGTCTTTTTATCAAAAATGCATAAAAATCCTCTATTTCACTGAATATCCATTTCCCTCTCCCAAAAGTATTGTACTCAGTTTTGCTGGGTAGATGATTCTTGGTTTTAATCCTTGCTCCTCTGACCTCCAGAAAAATCATATTCCAATCCCTTTGATCCCTTAATGCAGAAGCTGCTAGATTTTGTGCTATCCTGATTGTATTTCCACAATACTCAAATTGTTTCTTTCTGACTGCTTGCAATATTTTCTCCTTGACCTGTGAACTCTGGAATTTGGCTATAATTTTTCTAGGAGTTTTCTTTTGGGGATCTTTTCTCAAGAGGTGACTGGTGAATTCTTTCACTCCCTATTTTATCCTCTGTTTCTAGAATATCAAGACACTTTTCCTTGATAATTTCTTGAAAGATGGTGTCTAGGCTCTTTTTTTAAATCAAGGCTTTCAGGTAGTCTAATAATTTTCAAGTTATCTTTTCTATATCTGTTTTCCAGGTCAGTGGTTTTTCCATTGAGATATTTCACATTTTCTTCTATTTTTTCATTCTTTTGATTCTGTTTTATAATTTCCTGATTTCTCATAAAGTCATTAGCTTCCTTTTACTCCTTTCTAATCTTGATGGAATTATTTTCTTCAGTGAGCTTTAGGATCTCCTTTTCCATCTGGAAAATTCTGCTTTTTAAGGCATTCTTCTTCTCGTTGGCTTTTTGGGCCTCTTATCATTTGGGTTCATCTATTTTTCAAACTGTTATTTTCTTCAGCATTTTTGGGGTCTCCTTTAGCAAGCTGTTGACTTGTTTTTCATGATTTTCTTGCATCACTCTCATTTCTCTTTCCAATTTTTCCTCTGCTTCTCTTACCTGATTTTAAAAATCCTTTTTGAACTTTTCCATGGTCTGCAACCAATTCATATTTTTCTTGGAAGCTTTTGATGTAGGAGCTTTGAGTTTGTTGTCTTCTTCTGGTTGTATGTTTTGATCTATGTCACCAAAGTAAGATTCTATAGTCTGCATTTCTTTTGACACTGCTTGCTTATCTTTCTAGGCAAATATTTAACTTTGTAACTTTTTGTCAAGGTAGGACTCTGCTTCCAGTGGGGGTGGAAGTGAGTGTATTGTCCCAGACTTCAGGGGTTTTGTTATCAGTAGTTGAATCCCCCACCATCCCCCAGAGCTCCAGAAGCAGTTGCTGCTGCTGCTGCCACCACTGCCACCTCCACCACCCAGGGAATTGGACCAGATCCCTTCCAGACTATGCTCCTCTTTCACCAAGGTCCCACAGAGGTTTTCCCCTGACCTTCTATGCTGTCTTTGGCATTTGTAGGTTGAGAAGTATGAAAACTGCCACAGCTGCCAGTGATTTAATGCCCTGAGGCCTGCTCCAGCTCTGTCTGTGCCATTCCCAGGGACTGTGTTCTGCTCCCAGCCTGGCATGATAGACCCTTCCTGTTGACCTTTCAGGCTGTTTTGGGCTGGAGATTTGGTTCACTCTCTCATTTTGTGTGTTCTTATAGCACGCATGTGATACCCATACCAGTTGCTATGAATATGCAGGCGTATTTCCAGGGTTGAATCGCAAAATGTAACAAACTCTCTTCCTCAAAGATGAAACCAAGATATTTATACAGATACCAGAAAGCCAATTCCACCATGGTAACAAGGAAGTGTGTACACCTCACCAATGTAGGTAGTGTTGCCATTCCCATGCCTTCTCTGTTAGGCCTCCTCACAAACAAACGCCCCAGGGCAAAATTCCTCCCTCTCTCTCTTTCTAGCTCCTGCAGTCCCTCAGCTCTCTCCACGGTGCTGCCTCATCTTCTCCGAGCTCTTTCTAGCTCTCTCTTCCTGTTCCCTGCTTTGGCAAGCTCCCCCCACCATGGGCTCCATGTGACTCAAGAGGTGGGCTGGGCCAAAGCTCAAAGCACATCACATGAGCCTATTAAGGGGCAGGAAAGTTCTTCAAATTCCCTTAACATTACAGCTCTGTAGCTCCAGAATTTGTTTAGAGTAATTTTTTTTTACAGCTATTTGGAGGGCTTTGGGGGAGAGCTCAAGCAAGTCCCTGTTTTTACTTCACCATCTTGGCTCTAGTCCACCACTCTATTTCTTAGTACCAAATGGTTTTGATGATTGCTACTTTATAATACAATTTTAGATCTGGTATGGTTAAGCTACTTTCCTTTGCATTTTTTCACAAATCCCTTGATATTCTTGAACTTTTGTTCTTCCAGATGAATTTTATTATTTTTTCTAGCTCTACAAAATAATTTTTTGGTATTTTGATTGGTATGACACTGAATAAGTAAATTAATTTGGGTAGAATTGTCATTTGTGTTCTATTAGCTCGGCCTACCCATGATTTGTGATTTAGCTGACTTTATTTTGTGGGAAAAGTATTTTGTAATTGTATTCATATAGTTCCTGGGTTTGTCTTGAAAGGTAGATTCCCAAATATTTTATGATGTCTATAGTTATTTTAAATGGAATTTCTCTTTCTATCTCTTGCTACTGGGCTTTGTTGGCCATACACACACACACACACACACACACACACACACACACACATACATATATACATATATATAAATACTTATGATCTATGTGTGTTCATTTTATATCTTGCAACTTTGCTAAAGTTGTTAATTATTTTAAGTAGATTTTTAGTTGATTCTCTAGGATTTTCTAAGCATGCCATCTTATCATCTTTAAAGAGTAATAGCTTTGTTTCCTCATTGCCTAGTCTAATTCTTTCCATTTCTTTTTCTTCTTTTATTGCTAATACTAAAATTTCTTCCTTCCTTCCTTCCTCCCTTCCTTCCTTCCTTTCTTTCTTCCTTCCTTTTGCTTTTTGGAGGGGGGAAGGTAGGGATATTGGGGTTAAGTGACTTGCCCAAGGTTGAAAGCTAGTTTTGTGTAAAGTGTCTGAGGCCAGATTTGAACTCAGGTCCTCCTGACTCTAGGGCCAGTGTCCTATTCATTGCACCACCTAGCCGCCCCAATGCTAACATTTCTAATACTGTAATGAATAATAGTGGTGATAATAGGCAGGCATTCCTGTTTCATCACTTATTTTATTATGAAAGCTTTTAGATTTTTCTCAATAATGTACACTTATAGTGTTAGGTAGATACTAATAATTTTAAGGAAAACTCCATTTATTCCTATGCTCTCTAGTGTTTTGAATATGAATGGATGCTGTATTTTGTCAAATGCTTTTTATAAGCATCTATTGAGATAATCATGTGATTTCTGTTAGTTTTGTTATTGATATCATCATCTATGCTGATAATTTTCCTAATATTGAACCAATGCTGCACTCCATGTATAAATGCCATCTGGTAGTAGTGTATTATCCTGATGATAAACAGCTATAATCTTTTTGCTAACATTTTATTTAAAATTTCTGCATCATTATTCATTAGAGAAATTTGTCTTTAATATTCTTTCTCTGTTTGGCTCTTCCTGGTTTAGCTATCAGCTCTGCTAAATAATATTTCAAAGGATGCTATGTAATAGATTCAAATGGTCAATTTAAATTACAATAAGCTTTTTTTTTAAATTTTTTTTATTTACTCATTTACTTTTAATTTACAAGATTCAGTTCCACAATCACTTGAGTTTCAGATTTTCTCCCTCCCTTCCCCCCCCCCCCCCATGGTGGCGTGCAATCATGTATAGGATC
>CM053585.1:378045385-378075670 GCA_028646515.1 Pseudochirops corinnae
TATAGAGAAACATATCCAGACTTAATTGTAGCCTTGGGGGGGGGGGGGCGCGGTGAAGAGGAAAAAAGAACAAAGTAAAAAAGTGCACAGCAGAGAACAAAAGAAAACTTACAAGGAAGCAAAGAAAAGATGGACACTTCTCAACACAAGGTATATTATTTATCATATGGGCTTTCTTGAAATGAAAATTTATTGTTACATTTTTTGAATCCTCTCTGATGTTCTGCCATGTACATGACATGCTTTTTTCCTTTCTTACTTTGTATTTAAGTTCCATTATTTAAGTTTATACATTATTTTTCTTTTTTCTATTTTGTATTTGTGTTCTGTTTTTTCAGTCTAAAATAAAATTTTTTGAAAAATATTGGTTTTCCTGACTTTTAAAAATTTAATTCCTGTTATAATTACTTTTTTTCTAGAGAAGGGAAAAGGGGTACATGGATCTATATAAAAATAAATCCATAAAAATATTTTGGAAAATTTTTTAAAGTTTCTGTCTTGCTTTAAATAGCATATGTTTCCAGATTTAAAAATGGATATGTCTTACTTTGAATATTATCCCCTACTAAAAATATATATTTAAGCAAGTCCAGATAGGATTATAAGCATTACTTTATAAATTCATCTAATCCAGCTCCATATCCCCAAATTTGCACGTGAGTGAACTGAGACCCAGAAAAATTAAAATGAAGTTAAGTGTCCTTTCTCAAGGCCACTCAAGTTGTAGCAGGACTGAGATTCAAATCCAGGTTCCTTAATCTTCCCCAAGTCTGCCCTTTACACCATGTTTCTTCTTCTTTACTTTAAGTCAACAATGAAGAAGGTGGCAGTTATGTAAATTACAGTGTTAAATACTTCCTTAAGTATCTACGGTAGATTGTTGATGGGGGGGAGGGAGAAAAATGTAAGAGATTAATATCAGGTCTTAAAGATCCTGATCCTTGGGAGGTATTGTTACCAACTTCCTGATAAGTTTTTTCTAGGTCAAGAGGAACAGTGTTCTTCCGACATATGGGGAACTCCCTGGAACTTTGAGCTACAACTACTCTTTAGCTCATTGGAATTCTCAATTTCTAATTCCTCTTCTGGAAGGTCTTTCAAGGAAGTTTTTGTGTAGTGTAGGAAGATAAAAATGTTTGTTGAATGAATTGGAAAAAACCTCAGTAGATAGGGTGTTGCTTATTTGATTGAGAGCGTAGAGCATTTTTTTGTAGCATAGTGAATGGAGAGCTACCTTTCTGACTCAGGAAAACCTGGATGCAATGACCATCTCCGATATCTACTAGTTATGTGATCCTGGATAAGTCACTTAACCCTTCAAAGCCCCAGGCAGTTGCCTAAATTGTGTAACAATTGCCATTTTGCATTAGGATAAGGTGTTTTTTCACTGAGAGTTTCCTAATCTAATGAAATTATAAGTCTAAATAATGCCATTTTTAAAAAAGCATTTCTTCTACCTGTGCAAAAAGTGTAGTGATTGCTCTCCGAGAGAGGAGAGCTTTTATTCTGTGTACTTCTATCACAAGTGGCTGGCACAGTACTTGATCCATGGTAAATGCTTAATAAATACTTGGTGAATGACTGATTTCTGGTATTTTTCCTAGGAATTTTCAATTTTTCAGAAAGTCTCAGTGTTAACACAGTCAGGGAAGCAGGGCAGCTTGATTTGTCATAGCAAGAAGTAAACGGCTACTGCCAGTATTCCTAATGAGAGTGGCCTGTGAGAGCTCACACCTCTGTGTTGCTGTTTCTAAATTAGCCTCTCATCTGTAGTTGCAGAAATAATTGACATGACAAGTAAGACCTTTTTATGAAAGAATGTAGTAGATAAAGCCACTGTGGCCCTGGTGTTCTTGGGTAACTTTCCATGTGTTGTGTACCAACGTGGTACACATTTGACCCTGCATAAGGTTTGTGTGCAGGATTATGCTGCCAATTGCCCAAAGTCTTGAGATCAGAGTGCTGAAAGGTTGGATCAGGTCAGAGACATGTACTTGTTATCATTCTGTAAGGACTTCTTTTTTTTCTGATGTACCTTCCTTAAAAGGTTCCTCACAGTCAGCCCCACAACTGAAGAAAGTTGTGTTAGCTCTGCTATTTTTCACACCAGGGCTTTAAACTTTACATGGGGATTTTTCCATGAAAGCTGTTCTTGATAATTTATTTTCTAAAAGAAAGCTCATAAAAATTTGTGAAATGGAAGATCTTCAAAAGATTTTCTAGAAATTAACATTGATTTATTTTGCCTTAATTAAACAGGTGCAAATTTAAAAGGCTGCAGGATGAAAAAAATATAAAACTATTACCTAAAATTATGTTTATGATTCTTTGATAATAAATTTATTGATGTAAATCCCCATTATCCCGCTAACTGCAATAATGTATTACTAAATGAGCTCTATGGCTACACAACTACAACAAATGCGATTTTCCCTTACCTTGAAATATTGTAGGAATATTTTGAAAAGAAAAAGCTAAAATCAAAGATGTTTCTGGGAGATTTTTCACCCTCTAAAAATTCTTCAGTCAGCTTAGATCTTCTCCATTTGCGTATGGTGAATCATATCTCTGCCAAGAAGGGAGAATCTGGTGAGTATATATTTGAACTTCATTCTGAGAACCATATAGTAATGGCTTTAGAATTAAGAGGCAATGGCTAATACCTGTAAATTCAACTAAAATCATGTTTTGCTTATTTTTACTTTAAAGCATACAATATATTACATCATGTACATATGTCTAAATAAATACAAAAATGTAAATAAATTGTGTCTAAATAGGTGAATATTACAAGGTATAAATATCTTTTTTATTCTTATTAGATTCCTAGAGAAGTTGTTTTGAATTAGCTTTAAATGTTTGTAAAGTAAACATTTTCCTGGCTCGTTTTATTTTAACTCATTCTTTCCATCTCTCTTTAAATATTCTTGAGGGGTTGACTTAAATTTGTTATAAGGACATTTTAATAAAACTGGCAATAGCGTTTTATAGTGGCAAAAATTATAGTAAGTAACTAGAAAATTCAAACTATTGTAATAACAGTATGTGAATAGCCTTTAAATTGGCAAAGAAATAATTTCCATTCGCCCTAAGTACAGAGTTCGTATTGGTTATCCTTCTACTTTCCATGTTCCTTGGCCTTTCACTCTGGTGTGCCCACTGTGTTAGCTCATGCTACCTTTCTGGGTAGCCAAAGGCTGCCATTTTGGCATTGGGTCCGCTCTTTTTCAGTGTACCTCATGCTCAGAAAGTATTCACTCCTCAGATCTTCAGTCGCATGTTGTCAGGGTATTACTTCAGTTTTAAGAAGAAAATGTTCTGATTACATGAATAATTTAATCATGCGGAGGTATAAATGGCTGATAGGGATAATCCCCTCAGTGAATGTTTACATTATAAAAAAATGCAAATTTAAAAGAATATTCCAAGTCAATCTCTAGTTGGTGCAGGGTATTTTCCTCTTCCAGATGCTTTATAAACAGGATTTCTTGACTGGGCATCTGACTTCTCAGGAGTTGCCAGCACCTGTTTCAAATTATGTTTTAAAGTTTGGAAAAATAACTTGCCCCATTTCTTCTTAGGTATCATTCTTCTTAAGTATCATCATAACATTCATTATGACGTTTTCACTTTACTTTTTTATTATCTAGCTTCTTTCTCTGAAAGGGAATATTTTAGGTAGATACTGTGTTCTGTGTAAATTTAGAGGTCCCTGATAACTTTATATATTTATATATTTAACAGTGAATAGAAATAGCAACAGATTTTGACAAATGTTATGAATTCAGTTCATCTTTTAAGGCTTCTTTAATTTCTTAAAACTTTCAAGAGTTTCTTAGTTTTGCATATTTAGGGGGAAATATATATTTGTATGCTTGTATGACAGGATGAAACTTTTATATAAATATGTGTGCGTGCGTGCGTGTGTGTATGTGTGTGTGTGTGTGTGTGTGTTATGTGGAGAGGAGGAAGGATAAGTGGTATAAAGTTAAGATACCAGTCACTGACTTGGGGCCAAACTACACCCTCTTTAAAAGTGTGTGTATACACATACATGCCGATATATGTGTATATGTATGTATAATGTATGTGTGTACGTATATATGCAGACATATAAATGCTATTTGTGAAGAAAACTCTCTGCTTTTCATTTTAGCTAATTATTTGTGAGGTACACTTAATAATTATTTGTTTAAGCATTGCTCTTTGGGGACAGATCCAAATGGGCATTTTCTTCATGCTTATTGAAAATTTCTTTGATGCAAGCAATGTCTGCTCACATTTTATAGTGATTATGAAACAGGCAAAATTGCAGAGAGATAAAATGTAGATATAAAATTTAGGTTAGAGTTTTTGATTTGTCAAATAGAACTATGGAAATGTCCATTTTGCCACATCTGTGGGCAGAAATCTTTCCCAAATTTGTACATAGTAGACAATCAATAAATTCTTGTTGAATTGAATTTAATATGGTTTTAAAAAAGTTTAGTAAAGATGCATTGTTTCATATTATTAAAAATTTGAACTTTTTCATTACAGCTGCTATGAGAAAACCAACATTTGTGAATCTAAGTAGGAACACGAAGATACCTATAAGAAGGCGCAATTTAGAATTTTCAGTGGCTTCTCATCATAAAGCATTTAGCCTCTGCCTTGAGGACACAGAAAACAGGTAATTTAAAACTGGGTATTATACTGAAGGGTGTTTTTTTTTAGAGGCTTTAAATTGGTTGCTATTACTACCTGTTCACCTGACTGTATACTTAAGTGTGGGACATAGTGTTACTCTGTTATTCTCATTCCTACCATTAGTCTTCATTTCTCAACAATTGTGTTTTGCCTTTGTAAAACCAGCGCTCTAGAATTTGTCAGGTGACAAAGCTTACAACTCTCTTTATCTGCACTTACAAGTACAGAGCTTTAATTCCTTCATCATGTTTTTCAGACTCTGTAATAAACCAGTTTTTGTGCAATCTCTTAACCCTTCTGGGTGTGTTTCTTTGTCATAAAATAAGGAGATTGAAGTAGTCTCCTAGGTTTCTTTAGGTTATAAACTCTTGAGTCGGTAATTCCTAATTCGGTAAAAATGATGGAAAGAGCCTGGGATTTAGAATCAAAGGATCTAGGTTCTTCTTTTATGTGCTTCTTGCTCTCTCTGGGAATTTGAGCAAAATTATTTCCCTTTGTCTTTGGGTCTCAACTTCCTCATTTGCAATGAAAAGGTTGAACTAGAGTCTTCAAAGTCATTTTCAACCTTAAATCCTATGATTCTATGAAGCAGTGATTCCAGTATCCAACCTCCTAGATACTAAAGCTATATGCAAGATCTTTCTGTTTATATAGTGCAATTAATTAAATTATAAGTAGAGGAAACTACCTTTTAACCCATATCCTTGACTGACTGATTTGTCAATCTTGATCAGGCCTTCCAATAATAATTGACAGTTGCTGATTGGCCTGGTTACCAATTGGCAGCCTAGTCTATTGGCGACCGATGTAGGAATGCTGAAAGATGACATTGTTTCTATATCCGGCTTCACCTTAATTAATAAAATACAAGGAGATGATGCTTGGAGGGAACCCAGGTGTCATAGGATTTCTCTTAAATTTTTATGTTTCCCTCTTGTGACAGGGCACCCCAAAATTGTTAATTGCTCTCAAATGCCTCAGAGTAGTTATAATCTTGCTACTGTGATGTCTAAAAATTCAAGAGACGTAATTTCTGGGTAATTTAATCCTTTTATTAACAATGCCGGCATTTTAAATAAAAGGCCCGTGGCACTCTTGAATGCCAAAGGCCTTCATAGCAGCAGGCTCATGGCTTATCTGTCCCTGAAAGAAGGGTGTTCCTGAGGGTGGCAATCAACTCTGATTGGTTAACAATTAATGAGAGGTGGACTTTACAAAGAGAAGCAAGCTCATTGCAGTGAGAAGCTCTGGTCAAAGAATCGATATTGTCCACCTAAGTCTGAGCTAGTGTTTTGTGGAGTGGCAGGACTCAGAATGTAAATTCTGTCTTCTATCAGCCCTCTCCTTGAGATATTGGACAAGGAGATAGGACCGAAAAAAATGTGAGTCTCCACAATTTTAATAATTGGCTATTAATATGAGAGAAATAATCATTTCTCTCACTACTCAATTCAGTTAATACCTTTAAAATTAGAAGACAATGTAATCATAGACCTTGAACATTTTATTTGAATGGAAAACCCTTATTGCTTTTATGTTTCCATAGTCTTATGTAGAAGAATATATAGTTCAGATATATTACAGAGATATTAGGTTGTTTTGAAGTCAAGTTTGTGTTGTAACCTATAATTTTTTCTTGTAAATTTTCAGTAGTGGGCATCATCAAAGGATAGACATTAAGAAAGGCTCTGGCTCAGTTGAGGTGAGGTTGTTTAAAAATAATTGAAGGAATATGTTTTAGCTAAGAACATCTACGTTTAGAGATGGAGGATTTATTTATTAATATCATTTTTAGATACTAGTGGTGTATGTAATATGGGATTGACTGACTTGCTTGCATGGCCTTTGAATATAATTCTGTTTTAATAAAGCTCAGAATGGCTCTTTATTTATTGATACTTAATTTGGTTTCATATTATTAATGAACAATCCATATGTGAAAACATACTGACCAAATCACTTTATGTTTTATCAAATTATGTTATAGACTGTTTATATTTCTCTCAGACTTTTCTTTTACCTGAAATATCAAATCTTGTGCTATGAGTAACCCTAACAAGGGCACTCTTCTTCTTTTAAGGTTGCCTATACTAGGCCCATATAAAACAGTCCCCCATTATGTCTTCTGAGACACTGTTTTTAAACTGGCCTTCATATTGCAGAGTTAACTGTGCTGTCAGGGAGATCAGAGAATCACTGAGCTCTCTATGTGGCACAGCATGGGATGTAGGCATTAAATAAAAGCTTATTGGCTTGTTGATTTGATTCCTGGTAGTCTAATGGATGTGGTGGCTTCCCCTTGGGAGGTAAACTGTTGCAGTGAGTTATATTTAAGGCTAATAGAGGTTTTATGGCCTAATATACTTATATTAAATACCCTTAATGGAGTTCTTATGGCATGGTATGTATGCCAGTAGGCAGTGATGATGCTTTATTATCAAAGTCATTGTCCTTCATACCTTCTGAGCCCTTTCATTTTGGGTGTGCCTCCAGCAATAAGAGGTCACAGAATCCTGACTTCCCTTTTATTTGAATTACAGTCATGATTCATCAAACTAACTCTTGTATAAGGAAACATAGTTAAGGAGATGATTGATTTAAGGATTAAGTCATTAAAAGCATATCACAAAATCACATAATTAATAGAGATTACTAAAGAAACTATAATTCATTATGATTAATCACAATTACTCTCATTCCTTAATTATTGTTCTTGATATTTAAGATTTTCCTTTTGATGTCTGTTACTTGTAGCACATGACCGTTTATTTTAATTGGTCTATTTTCCACAATTATTACATTTATAGTAATTAGAATGTATTTTTCCTTATAGTTGTCAGGAGTCATGGATTCATACATTACACCAGAAAATCAGTTTAAAAAAATAGAAAACAACAATTTTCTCTCTTTTTCAACTGCATGGACTTCAAATACTGCAAATAACCTGAAACAAGATTTTACTAACAGTGTGATGCCAAATCCTTGGAAATTTACATGTAAAGGAAAGCAGATCAAACAGGTATTCTCAAGCTAAAGTTTTTCACAAAAAATCCATTCGATTAGATTTTTGCAAAATGTATTTAAATTTCTGTTTTAATAGCCATTTAGAAAATACTTTAGTGTCTGAACTTCCAAACGTTTTGGACCACGTTAAGTAAAAGTCATTTTTAGTTTTTTTGTTCTAACTTTTAGTTCTCTATAGTTTTCCTAATTTTGTTCTACTGTGTGTGTGTGTGTGTGTGTGTGTGTGTGTGAGAGAGAGAGAGAGAGAGAGAGAGAGAATGTCTTGCTATTTGGATGTGTTTCTTATAAACTCACAAATTGTAGGTTTTTTTTCTATTACTCATTTTATTTGATTGTTTAATTCATTCACATGAAAGTAAGATGTGTGTTTTCCACTCTTCATGTCTGTAATGCTGCTTCTCTCCTCCTCCCGATTTAGAATTTTACTTTGTTCTTTTTCTGAGACAGTTTCAGTTATTTTTATGTAGTCTGCTTTAAGTCAACCCTATTCTGACTGACTATTTCCCTCACCCTAAACTCCACTCCTAATTGTCGCTCTTTCCCTCTAGTTTTAGAGTTTGGATTGTCACTTCCTTTACTGGTTTTAGAGTTTTGCTTAGCTTATTAATTCCTTTTTTCTTCCTGTTGCTTAGTTATCTAATTCTTACCATCTTTTTTTCATTTATGATTCACCTCCAGTGTATAGGGTATGCCACTTTGAGATCTTGAGATCCATTGCTTTTTGGAACACATTATTTCATTGCCTTTAGAGTTTCTAGTCAGGGCAGAGTAGTCTAATATTATTTGGATTTTCTTTACATTAGACAGTCTTTCTCTTGCTCCCTTGCAAAATTTGGCGTTTGTTATTAGAATTTTTAAATGTAACTATTATACAACTAATGCTTCTTTTGTCCGAGTTCCTTCTATTCCAAAACCCACAGCAACGGGAAAAACACCAATTTGACTTATAACCCCTGGAAAGTCTCATGGTGGGCAAACACCCTGTGGTCAAGTGGACTCATATCCCCCCATAGTCAGCGGTTCTTCAACTGAATACTAGTGCTCCAATCAGAGCTTTCTCTTTTTTCTTTCTTTCTTTATTTTTGTTACATTTTAAGTTCTGAACGGACTCCCTCCCTGTCTTCCTACTTTGCACTAGAAAGGGGTAAGATTTGATCTATGTAAAACCATACTGTGCATATGTCTGTGTACAGCATCTTCCTTTATGGGTCCTAGATAGCTGATTTGAGTATTTAAAGTACTCAGAATAATTTGGTTGTTCACAATTATCCTTTGAACAATATTGCTGTTACAGTATACAATGTTCTCTTGGTTCTGTTCACTTCACTTTTCATTATTTCATGCAAGTGTTTCCACGTTTTTTCTAAAATCAACCATGTCATCATTTCTTAAAGCACAGTAGTATTCTATCTCAATCATGTAACACAACTTGTTTAGCCATTACCCAATTGATGGACATCCCTTCAATTTCCAGTTCTTTGCCACTACAAAAAGAACTGTTATAAGTATTTTAGAACATATAAGTATTTTTCCTTTTTCCCTGATCATCTTGAGAAACAGATCTAATAGTGCTATTTCTGGGTAAAAGGTTTTATAATTCTCTATAATTCTTTGGGCATAATTACAGATTGTTTTCCAAAATGGTTCATAGTTCCACCAGTAGTGTATTAATGTTCCACTGTTTTCACACCCTCTCCAACATTTGTCTTTTCCCCCTTCTATCATTTTAGCGAATCTGATAGATGTGAGATGATATCTAAAGTTGTTTTAATTTACATTCCTCTTATTGATAGTGATTTAGAGCATTTTTATAGAACTAAATAGCTTTGATTTCTTCATCTGAAAACTGCTTATTTTTTTATCACTTATCAGTTGGGGAATGACTTGTGATATAAATTTGACTCACTTGGTTCTCTATATATTTGAGAAATGAGGCCTTTATTAGAGATATTTGCTATAAAAATGGTTTCTCAGCTTTCTTCATTCCATCCAATCTTGGTTTTATTTGTGCAAACCCTTTTTAATTTAATATAATCAAAATTATCCATTTTACATTTTATAATACTCTCTATACCTTTTTTGGTGGTAAATTCTTCCTTTTCCATAGATCCAAAACAATCTGAAACTATTCCTTGATCTCCTAACTTAGTTGTGATATCACCTTTTATGTCTAAATCATGTACCCATTTTGACCTTATCTTGGTATACAATGTGAGATGGTCTATACCTAGTTTCTGCCATACTGTTTTCCAATTTGCCCAGCAGTTGTTGTCAAACAGAGTTACTGTTCCAAAAGCTGAAGTCTTTGAGTCTATCAAACACCAGATTACTATAGTCATTTACTACTGTAACTTGTGTACCAAATCATTTCCACTGATTCCCCACACCATTTCTTAGCCACTACCAGATAGTTTTGATGGTTTCCATTTAACAGTACAATTTAAGATCTAGTATGGCTAGTGGACCTTTCTTTGCATTTTTTTCCCATTAATTCCCTCATTGGGAATTCTTGACCTTTTGTTCTTTCTGATGAATTTTATCATTATTTTTTTTCCAGCTTTATATACATTTTTGGTAGTTTGATTGGTATAGCACCAAATAAGTAAATTAGTTTAGACAGAATTATCATTATATTGGCTTGGTCTACCCATGAACAATTGACATTTTTCAGTTGTTTAGATATGACTTTATTTGTGTGAAAAGTGTTTTGTAATTTTGTTCATGGGTTTGTTCTGCCAAATAGACTCTCAAGTGTTTTTTATATTGTCTACAGTTATTTTAAAAGGAGTTTCTCTTTCTGTCTCTTGCTGTTGGTCTTTGTTGTAATGAATAGAAAAGCTGGATATGGATTTGTTTTATATCTTGCAACTTTGCTAAAGTTCTTAATTATTTCCAGTAGTTTAAGGGGTTGATTTTTTCATATCATCTGTAAAGAGTGATAGTTTCGTTTCCTTATTGCCTATTGTAATTTCTTTAATTTCTTTATCTTTTCTTATTGCTATAGCTAACATTCCTAATAGAAAATTGAATAATAGTAATAATAATAAACATCTTTGCCTCATCCCTGATCTTTTTGGAAAGGTCTGGTTTATCTCCATTGCATATAATGCCTATCTGATCGTTTTGTGTAGATACTAATTATCATTTTATGGAAAGCTCTCTTTATTCTACTATGTTCTCTAGTTGTTGTTGTCTTTTTAAATAGGAATGGGTGCTATATTTTGTCAAATGCTTTTTTCTGTATCTTTTGAGATAATCATATGATTTCTGTTGGGTTCATTATTGCTATGATAAATTATGCTGATAGTTTTCCAAATATTGAACCAGCCCTGCACTCCTGGTATAAATACCATCTGCTCATAATGTATGATCTTTGTGATACAGTAATGTAGTCTTCTTGCTAATATTTTATGGGATGCTCTGTCCAAAGGAATGTGAATTTTGGTTGCCAAAACCTAAAAAGGTATCTTGGGATTTATAGACTTGATTTCTCTCTTAAGGACCCAAAACACTTTGGATCTCACTGATTGGCCCAAGATAGGTCTCAGCCCAAGCCCATGGGGTCATTGTTTGGGCGCTGATTGCTCAGAGTGGATGTAAATAGCAATTGTTTCTATTTTACCCAGAAACCCTGAGAGTCTTCCCCTCCCAAATTATTATTTTTTTGGACTAGGTAAGAGGCCATTCTTTGCCTCATTTCTTACCTAGCCTTAATTACTGACTGAGTAGTGTCTCAGTCAGACTAGGACCTGGGAAAGGCGTTAGCTTAAAAAAGCCATGGTCTCCCACAGGATGCAGGGCCATCTCTTGTCATCCTGATCTGTATATTGCAGTGGCAGGTGGCAGTGCCACTGGACTCAGATGGCTCTGGAGGAAAAAGTGAGGCTGGTGACTTTCCATAGCCCTCCCTTATTTAAATAGAATTCACTGGCAAGTCATGGAGTCACCTTCCTGATGTCATGATCCTCTTCAAGAACAAAGGATGATCTCATATAGAAGAGGCAAGGGATAACTGTTACAATGGAGGGGAAGAACAGGAAGGCAAAAGGGAACGGGTCAACTTACTCTCATTGAATTTGGCTTAGGGAAGAAATGACAAACTCTAAACTGGGTATCTTGCCACACAGGAGAGTGGGGGGGGATGGGAATTAGATGGTGGATGATGGAGGGGAGGAAAGGAGGGGGAGGGTTGCTGGAAGCACACATTTTTGTAAAGGGACAGGGACAGGGTAGAGAATAGAACAAAGGGGAGGACAAGATAGGAAGGAGGGACATATAATCAGTCTCTCACAATATGTCCATTGGGGAGATATTCTTTGTAACTACACTATAGCCTATATTGAATTGCTTGTCTTTCCAGTGGGGGTGGGTGATGAAGGAGGAAGGGAAAAAATCTAGAATTTAAAGTTCTGTAATCAAATGTTAAAAATATATATATGTGTATATATATATTATTATTATTATCATTATTATTATTATTAACTACATGCAACTGGGAATTAAGATATACAGGCACTGTGGTAGGGAGATACATCTTGCCCTACCAGAAAGTCAGAAGGGGAGGGGGAGGACATAGGAGAGAGAAGATTGGGGAAGGGGTTATACAGCAGGATGGCTGTGTGGTGGGTGGGGGAAAGATGGGGAGAAAATTTGTAAATCAAAATCTCATGGAAATGAATGATGTAAACAAGAAAATAAATTAATTAATTTAAAAAAAAAGAACAAAGTATGAACAATATGAGTGAGTATATCCTAGTTAGCATCATTGTGTATTTCCCTCCATTTTATTTTTCCTCCTATTTATCTCTCTCTTTCTCTCCCTTCATCCTTTACCTCCTCACCAGTATTTTGCTTCTGACTAGTGCCTCTCCCAATTTGCCCTCCCTGATAACTTTTAAAGAATTTTCTTAAAGTGAGTTTTTGTACCACATTTGAATTTAGAATTTGGCCAATTCTATTTTAAGGCGTTGTTTTTATTAGTGACTTTTTGTATATCTTTTTCCATTAGGCCAATTCTGCTTTTCTTTTTTTTTTTTTTAAGTTAATTCATTTATTTTTAGTTTTCAACATTCACTTCCATAAGTTTTAAATTTTCTCCTCCTCTCTCCCTTCCTCCCTCCCCAAGATGACATTCAGTCTGATATAGGCTCCACTTACACATTACTATTAAACATATTTTCACGTTAGTTATGTTATGTAGAAGAATTAGAACCAATGGGAGGAACCATGAGAAAAGACAAAACAAAAAAGAAAATAGTCTGCTTTGCTCTGCGTTCAGACTCCATAGTTCTTTCTCTGGATGTGGATGGCATTTTCCATCATCAGTCCTTTGGAATTGTTTAGGTCCTTGCATTGCTGAGAAAGGCTGTCTGTCAAAGTTAGTCATCACACACTGTGGCTGTTGCTGTGTACAATGTTCTCATGGTTCTGATTGCTTCATTCAGCATCAGTTCATATAAGTCTTTCCAGGTTTTTCTGAAGTCTGCCTGTTCATCATTTCTTATAGCACAATAGTATTCTGTTACATTCATATACCACAGCTTGTTCAGCCATTCCTCAGTTGATAGGCCTCCTCTCAATTTCCAGTTTTTGACCACCACAAAAAGGTGCTATAAATATTTTTTTGTACATCTGGGTCCTTTTCTCATTTTTATGCTCTCTTTGGGTGTAATGTTAAAGGAATTTGAAGATCTTCCCTGCCATTAATAGACCCATGTGACCTGCTTTGAGCTCTGGCCCAGCCCACAGCTTGAGTCACATGGAGCCCATGGTGGGAGGAGCTTACCAGACTTGGAGCAGGAAGAGAGAGTGAGACGGAGCTGGGAGGGAGCATCATTCTTATCTTAAATCGAATGTAAAATACACATTTATTCATGTCTTTCTACATTCTCTGGTAATTCTTATTTGTAACTCAGACAAATAATTTAATCTATGGTTGACACATGATTTTAAACAAGAAATTTTCATTTTCTTATTTTACTGGTAAAGAATTAATTCTCCGTAATATCATTTTTCTATTTTAAAACAAAATAGAAACTCTTTTCATAGTGAGGCTGTGGCTGGATTTTAGGGAGCCTCACAGTCGTGCTTGGATTGGTCCTCCCACTCACTTCTTCACAGTCTCTGCAACTAAAGCCATGGCCTCACTTTCCTCACTCTTGGGGGTTCCACCCTCATCATTTCTTATAGCACAATACTATTCCAGTACATTCATATACCACAACTTGTTCAGCCATTCCCCAGTTGATGGACATCCCTCAATTTCCAATTCTTTGCCACCAGAAAAGAGCTACTATAAATAATCTTGTACATATCAGTCCTTTTCTCATTTTTTATGATCTCTTTGGGATACAGACCTAGAAGTGGTGCTGGGTCAAAGGGCATGCACAGTTTTATAGCCCTTTGGGCATAGTTCCAAATTGCTCTCCAGAATGGTTGGATCAGTTCACACCTCCACCAAAAATGCATTAATGAGTGACTCAGTTTCTAATGGAGAAGGCAATATGTAAATAATTAGGTACACATATGAGTATACATACATATATATGGAGTAGATTGAAGGTAATCTCATGGGGAAGGTATTAGTAAGGAGGATGGGAAGGGGAGACATGGAAAAATAGGAAAGGCCTCCCAATGCACAGATTCTTTCCATACTAAATCTGCTGTGAGATGCCCATCTCCTACTTCAGGTATCTTTTCTTTACCATCCTGTAGCTCTTCAGAGGCATGCCCTCTGATCTCTCACATTCTTTGCTCTCTTCTTCCTTCATGTCCATTCTTTTGTAGCCTCTCCTGCTATTGTACCAAGATTCTATAGGAATTACTGGAGGTCATCTCGAGGAGTCCTGATGTATATCTTGCTGCTGGACCCAGATGACTCCAGAGGAGAAAGTGAGGCTGGTGACTTTGCACAGCCCTGGCTTACTTAAATCCACTTCACTTGCAAGTCATGGCATCACCTTCCTGATGTGATAGTCCTCTTTGAGAACAAAGGACAAACAACAACCTGTGAGGAATCGCTCACTATTCTTTCATTGTTCACACTTCATCATCAATTCCTCTCATTCAAGCAGCTTTTCCTCTGTTATATCCTCCCCCAAAAGATGTTTATTCGTTTGAAATAAGGGATCACGGAATTTAGTTCATGGTATATTAGATCAATTCTTACAACTTTGCTGTGTTTTTTTTAGGATTCTTTTAAATATTTAAATTAATATTTCTTCTCCTGGGTTCCATGAACTTGTTTTTAAAATTTTAAAGGTTATACTTTGGTTAATTAGTTTCCTTTGTATTTTATACATTTAAAAACATTCTGAGAATAATTCAACTTTATTAGAGTACTAAAAAGATCCATGACACAAAAAAGGTTAAGAACCCCAGCTTTAACATCCTTTTAGGTGCTTTTTATATTTTGATAGTTCCTTTGTGTTCTTTTATCTCATAAATCTATCTTTCCCTCAAAAATAACATGAGATAATTAATTTCACTGTTTAGCCTTTTCTTGATAATTATATTGTGTAAATCAAATAATCTGCTCACCTCTGGATTTTTCAGGAGTACCTCCTCTCTTCTGTTAAAAGTTGATCTTTTTTTTTTTCCATTGAAAAATTAGGTTTGCATGATATGTTGTTTTGGGTGAAGCTTGAATTTTTCTTCTTAGAACATATTATTCCACTCCCTGTCATGATTTCTCTTGAACGTGAAATAAATTTACATTACTCAAATTGGCTTTCCTTCATAATTGAAGATCTTTATCCTGGTTATTTGCAACATTTGTTATTTGTCATTGAAATTATTAAATTTGGAATTTGAAGGGCAAGTTTAGAGATTTTCCTTAGTGGTTATCTGTGTATTCTCTTAATCAGTGATTTGTTGTCTCTATTTGAGAATTCTGAAAAATTTTCTTTTATTTTTTCTGGCACAATGGTATTTAGGCTTAAATAAAAATTCATTCATTCCCCAATTGATGGCAGCCTCCCACATTCTCATTCTTTGCAACTTAAAAAAAGAGCTTTACAGTAATTATCAAAATAATCTGGTACTGGCTAAGAAATAGAGTGGTGAACCAGTGGAATAGATTAGGTACAAATTACATTCTACTAAAAGACCATAATAATCTATTATATTTGTGATCACTCATTATTTAACAAAAACTGCTGGGAAAATTGGAAAACAGTACGTCAGAAACTAGGTATAGACCGATATCTCACACAGCATACCAAGATATGGTTAAGATGGGTACATTATGTATACATAATGGGTAGTACCATTAGCAAATTAAGGGAGTATGTCAAATTTATGGATAAGGGAAGAATTTAGGACCAAAGAAGATATAGAGAACATTACAAAATGCAAAATAGGTAATTTCAGTTATATAAAATTTGGAAGGTTTTGCTCAAACAAAACCAGTGCAAGCAAAATTTTAAGGAAAGCAGAAAACTGGGGGAGGGTGAATTTGCAACAGATATCCCTGATAAAGGCCTCAATTCTCAAATATTTAGAGAAGTGAGTCAGATTTATAAAGATACAAGTCATTCCCCAATTGATAAATGGTCAAAGGATAACAAGCAGTTTTCAGACAAAGAAATCAAAGCAAGCTATAGTCATATGAAAAAATGCTTTAAATCACTGGTATTAGAGAAATGCAAGTTAAAACAACTCTGAGGTACCACCTCACACCTATCAGAGTGGCTAATATGATAGAAAAGGAAAATGTTGGCTATTGGAGGGGATGTGGAAAAACTGGCACACTAATGCACTGTTGGTGGAGTTGTGATCTGATACAATCATTTTGGAGAGCAATTTGCAACTGTACCCAAAGAGCCATAAAATTATGCAAAGCCTTTGATCCACTGCTAACTGTATATTCAAAAGACATCCCAAGAAAAGGGAAAAGGAGGTATTTGTACAAAAAAAATTTGTAGCAGCTCTTTCTGTGGTGGCTAAGAGTTAGAAATCAAAGGAATACCAATCAGTTGTGGAATGGATAAACAAGCTGTGGTATATGATTATAATGGAATATTATTGTCCTCTAAGGTATGACAAGAGGGACGATTTCAGAAAATCCTGAAAAGACATAAACTGATGCAACAATATTGTTGGATGAAGAACTGTGAATGACTTAGCTCTTCTCAGCAATGCAGTGATCCAAGACAATCCCAGAGGACTCATGATGAAGCATACTATCTTTTCCACAGAAAGAACTGATATGGATTGAATACAGACTGAAGCAGGCTGTTTTTCACTTTCTTGCTTTCATTCAAGTCTTCTTGTACAAAATGACTTATATGGAAATGTTTTACATAATTGTACCTATATCTGATAACTTACCATCTCAGGAGGGGAAAGGGGAAGGAGGGAGTGAAGGATAGAATTTGGAACTCAAAACGTTAAAGAAAAGTTTTTTAAAATTGAAAAAAGTAATGAAATCACAAAAATAGTTATGATTTTTTTGTACCTTAAAGGGTTTTTTTTGCTTAGGAATAATTCTTCCTGCAAGCTGTCTTATCTATAATTCCCCCTTCTTCCTTCTATAGAATGGGTGGGTAGGTGTTAATAATATAATTACTAACTTCACAGTACTGTGAACAAAGTGACTTCTAAACCATATATAGCACTATATTAAAAGGAGTTATCTTTTGATCACACATATCCTCAATAAACGTCTTTATATAGCTTTTCTGATATAATTGACTGGTAGTAACCTACTCCAACTTATTTATGTCTTACCATATGTCTTTCCACTGCCTTGTGAGTTATTTTCAATTTTAAAACTTCTGAGTTGATAGCACCAACAAAATAATAATAGTATTAAAAATATGGGTCTTTGCAGTTGCAAAACATTTGGAACCACTTGAAGAACTGGATTTATCCAATTTTCAGATGCCAAAATACAAGGAAGAATGGTTAACTCAGATAACTAGTTAACAGAACTAGCATCTAAATGCATCTTTGCAGCCTCGAGTCATAAATTTTGAACTAGAAGGAATTATAGAGGTCACCTTAGTACAGCCTCTTCATTTTACAGGTAAAGCCCAGAAGAGTTAAATGTAATTTGCAAGAAAATAGCACAGCTAGCAAGTGACAGAGTCAAGATTTCTAAGCAGGTCCTCTGATTTGAAATCCAGCCTTCTTACACAGGGTCACATTATGTAGAATAATGGCACAGTTCTCACTCAGTGCTTAATAGAGACAAATCTGCCCTGGATCTGTGATCTGGAACTAAGGTAGTAAGCAGTAAAGCTCTCAGTTGGCACCCGTTTCCATCATAATTACCCAGTGTGAGTCTGGAACTTCTTGATCTGGTGCACGGGTCTACCAACGTATACTCCTAACCAGTCATTTTTCCAGTGTCTGTAGACCTCTTTGACTTGTCTTCCTATGCCAAATTGGACTGGAAAAATGACTCACTGTATAACTTTTTCTTGGATTTATTCATCATAATTCAGTCTATTGCATTCTCTTTGTCTCTTTAGAAATGTTTTGTGGATTATGGGGTGGAATATGCTGTACTCTGCCACCTTGGCTTTATGCTCCCTAATTTTTTAAAAAAATTCTTGATTAGAGCACCAATAGCTGACATAAATTCTTTGCTGACTTCTTTAAAAAAAAAAAAACAACAACCCAGAAACTAAATGCAGCAATTAAATACAAAAAAAAAAGGCAGGGAGAAAAAAGAATAAAATTTTAAAGAGTATTTTGGTTATACTCTCCCTCAGTTTTTAGGTTGCTCACTGTTGTTTTATCTGTTTTTGTGCTGAGCTCAGTTCTTATTGTAGCAGAACAGTGACTGCCAATTTCTTCTTTGGAGTAGGGGTAAGGGGTGAGATGTCTAGGCAGAATCATTACAGGAAATAGCTGCATCTAGATTCCTGCCTCTCACCCCAGTCACAGTCCTTTAAGTTTGCTTGTGATCAGGCCTTGAAGTCTGTGCGAGGAAATAGTATTCAGTGAGTGCTCTGTGTATGACATTTTTCTAGCATTAATTGATGCATATTTTACCTTGTACAAGAAGATTATATTATCTAATGGAGTAATGTGAAACTACTTTATAGCTGAAGCATAATTCTTTCCTTTTAGGTGTAGGGGTTGAAGAGGTTTACAGAAAGTGGTTATATCAGTCTTGCTGGTCACATGATACAATTTCATTCTGTTTATTTTGTAGCTTGTTCATCTTTGCCAGATTCTATGGAATTGATAACTAACTTTTTATTTGAAAGTTTTAAAGAAGAATAATTTTCATCTTTTGGTTTTCTATTTATTTCAGATCATCATTTCATTTAAGAAAATATTTTTCTAGCATTTATTCTTCCAGTAACACTCCTGATTTATTTAACAAGGGGTTTCATTTATGCATCAACTGTTCCTATAATAAAAGAAATATTTTTATTGTAGATAGTAAAGATATTGATGTTATGATTACTTATCTTTTAAATATGACTTTGTAACGAATTTCAATTTCTGTAGAAACCACTGTATTTCTGATTGTGTTTTATTGCTTGTCAGAGGATGATTTAAAATTAGCTTCTTGAATTAAAGCTATAAATTGAAGATTGATATTAAAGGTAACACTTAACTGTCTTTTAACTTATGGTAATGAACATTTAAAAAAGGCCAATGTGACATTGGTGAAAATTTTTGCACAAAATGTTAAGTTCAGTAACACTGAGGATATAGCAAAATTGTTTAACTTTTTTTTCCTTTAAATTCTAGGTGAAGAAAATGATGTGATTTGGAAGCAAGACCAGCACTTATAATAAATGCCAGTCAATATGACCTAATAACTTCGCTTAACAAAATAAGTCTAGCTTTTGAAGGGGAGGAGGGGAAAATCATAGATCACAGATTCAGAGTTAGAAAAGTATCTTAGTGTCCATCCCAACCCAGTCTCTTTTTATAGATGAGAAAGCTAAAGCATAGGAAACTGCCCTGGGTCACACAAGTATTGTGTCACTCATGCTCACGCACACACACATGCACACACACATGCATTGGCAGTAGAAACTAAATCCAGTACTTCTGACTTTAGAGTCAGTATTGCCACTTGTATCTTTCACTGGATCATGCTACTTATCCCTCCCTCCGTTTAAGGGCAGGTATTTTTTATTGAGATTAATATTAGAAAATAAAAATAGGTGTTACTTTGGAGATATTTATAGGCTTCTCATTGAGATTAGATTTTATTGAATTTTTCTTTGCATCTATATTCAAACTATAGGCACAGAGACAGTCTAAAATTCAGACTTTATTTTTTGCCAAATCAGTGCTGGCTAAGGATGGATTTTAAACTACTAGTTGAACAAGCTTAAGCCTAGATACAAACTCGTTTGTGTGGCATTTAAAGCCCTTCACGACTTGGCTCCAAACTGCCTTTCCAGTTTTTTTGTACATTACTAACTTCCTGCTCTCTGAAGTTCTACCAGTCTAGTCTTCTTGGTGTTCATCACATACAACAATCTGTCTCCCATCTTTTTGCTGTCCCACCTGTACTTTTCTTTCATTAGACCTTATTTATATATATTTATTGTACTCAGTTTTAAGCATCACGGTTTAAGACAGACATTGAAAAGCTAGAGTGTGTTCAGACGAGGGCAGCCAGGTTAGTGAAAGGCCTTGAGTCCTTGTCATGTGAGAATCAGTTGAAAGAGTTTGGCATGGTTAGCCTAGAGAAAAGACTTAGTGGGAACATGATGGGTTTCTTCAAGTTTTTGAAAGGCCATCATGTGGAAGAGAAATTAGACTTGTTCTATTTGCTCCTAGAGGACAGAACCAGGAGCACTTGGTAGAAATTGCAGAGACAACTTCAGATTTGAAATAAGGAAAAAAGTGGATTGGACTGCCTTAAGCTGTGTTGAATTCCCCCTCCTGACAGATCTCAAGCAGAGACTGGACTTTTGTTGCTTGGATATGTTGAACTGTTCATTCCTTTTGTGTACAGGCTGAACTAGAGAGCTGTTGAGGTGCCTTCCAACTCTAAAATTATGTGGCTCCGTGCTTACAAGGCTTTGAATGTTTTAAATGAGGTTTCCGGCATAGGTTTGATAGTATAGCATTGCTCCTATTGAGTAGTCTCTGAATTGTAATTCATGTCGGCAGCTGTTCTCCAGCTAAAAGAGGCAGAGAAGCAACGGCGTATTGTAGGGGGTAACAGGCTTTCTTCAGAGCCAAGACAATTTTAGGTTCAGATCCTGCTTCCAGACATACGCAGGCCTTGTGACTGGTCAAACGACCTGACTTTCGGCATCCTCAGCCAACTTGGTAAAACTTTTATTTGTTTTTTGATAAACTCAAGTGTTTTCTCAGTTCTTTAGTTTGAAAATTTTGTGAAATTGTCCATTTTTTCCCTTAGCAAATGACACGTGCTTTTATTTTCCTTGGAACTCTATATCTTTTTTTTTGGAACGATATATCTATCTGATACAAAGACAAAAACTGTAAAAATGTTGAAGTTCAAACATGGGACTCAGGAGAAACAGAAAAATGTAAATATAATTATAAGAGTTAACACAAGGATAAACATTGAAGTGTGGGATGTGATACGTGTGTACCCTCTGAACCCTTTCTTTAAAAGTCATAGGAGTCATAGAAGATGTATTATTAGAGGGCCTCAGAGTGGTTTTGTTATATGTTGATGCTCATAAGAGAAGAAAGAAATAAGAGAAAAGTTATACACTGTAGAGGGAGGAGAAAAAAGGTCAGGGAAAATTATCTCACATAATCAAGACGCACAAGTAGACACAGACACACACAAAAAGAGGGAATTGGGAGGAGAGGCTAACATGGATTTTCATCTGAACTGGTCAGAAGAGGAAAGAATGCACAAAGAAGATTTGAAGAGAGTAATATATTTAACTCAGCTGGGTTAAATGAGGAAAGAAGGGCATTAGAGGGCAAATTAAGGTGAGTATTAGTCTTAAATAAAACAAATTTTAATTAACAATCTATAAAAAAATTTATAGCTCCTTTTAGGGGGCAAAGAATGGGAATCTTGGCTAATCATATGTTATGAAACACTTGTGCTGTAAGAAATTATGAAGGTGGGAGGTGAAGCCAAGATGGCAGAGTAAAAGTAGGAACTGCTTGAGCTCCAACCACCTCCAATACCTGTAAATATGACTCTGAACAAATTTTAGAGCTACAGAACCCACAAAGTGACAGAGATAAACAAATCTCCCACTGAAGGCACCTGGCGGGCCAACAGGTAGGATCTATCACACCAAACTGGGAGTAGAGAGCAGTCCTATGTCAGCTGCACCAGCCCAGACCTGGGGTGGCCCCATCCAGCAGCCCAGAGCAGACTTCAGATGAATAAATCACTGGCAGTTTATGGCTTTTCAAGCCATAAACGCCAAAGAGAAAGTAGAAAGTCAGTGGGAGACCCTGTTGATTCTGGGTGAGAGAATAGCGCAGTACAGTCCCTACCCCTGGGATGGCAGAGGTGATGAAGCCTGCAACTGTCGCCATTGCTGCTGCTTCTGGCTATAGGCCTACAGATGGCAGGGAGACCAAGTGACCAAGTTGCTGTAACAGAAACTTGAGTGGTAGATGATCTATCACATGGCTTCAGGAATATTTGATAGGTGGATCCAAAGTACTGTCCAAATTTTGACCCTCTACATGACTATAGTCATAATCCTGTTGGTAATCTACTATGTGCTGCAATGCCTTTAGCAACAGTTTATTTATTCAGACTCTCATCTGGATTTGAATAAAAGGTGCTGAGAATGGGGAGCAGATTATGAACTGGTTAAAAAAAACGTTTGGTATGGATCCACACTTTCACCCTCACCCCTATCCTCTAGGATGCAGCTATGTATCCAATAAACCTAGAGACTGGGCATTATCCCCTCTTTCAACCTTTTGCTGGATGACATAATTTCCCTGCATCCCTGAATTCATCATACCTTATTAAGTAATTTAGAAATTATCTTCATTTCACTGGTCTTATGACAATATTATAGATAACAGAAAAGTCTCCTATTGGTGTTATACTAAATTTCATCTAAAACTTGATTTTGGGCCTCTGAAATCCCCAGTTAATGCCTCCCTCAACTGATTAAGGTTTTCATATTGCCACCTGTTCTCCTTTCTTTGTGAGCAGTAGTAAAGATTTGCTAACTGCTGTCCCTTTATGATGCTACGTGTTCTTCATCTGGATTCTTCTGCATGACAAAATTATTAAATAGAGTGAATTGACTTTTGTTTTGACGAGAGGTCCCATTATTCTTTGTCAGATTTGTGATCTTTTTCCTGAACTCTTCTGTTTCCTCTATACATTACTTCTTACATACATCTACAACATACACAGTTCAGTAACATTACATTCCACAAAAAGTCTTTAAATAAAATATTAAAATTAATTGGAGGCTAAATAAAAATCCTAAAAATTTAGTCAAAGAACAAATCACAGAAACAATCATAATTTTACCAAAATAAGAACATAATAAATTTTTTAGGATGCGGCTAAAGCAACCATCAGAGGGAAGTTTACATATTTAAAATGTTCACCAAGAAAAATAGAACAGATTGATGTGAATCAGATAGGCAATCAAAGAAAAGCAACAAACCAAAAAAAACAATGAAATACCAAGATAGAAATTCTAACCAACAGAAGATTTTAACAAAATGGAAAGCAAGACCAATACTAAATTGACAGATAATACTAGTAGTTGACTTTTGAACAAGAAAAAATAAAACATTACTATAATTTTTAAAAAAGGAAAAACAAATTGCTAGCATCAAAAATGAAATAAGAATTCAGAACAAATTAAATAAAGGAAATTACTAACAATTGTATCCAAGAAAAATGTTAATCTAAATTAAAAGGATAAATATTTTTAAACACTCCAACAAAGTTTAAAAAACAGTTTAGATAATTCACTCTCAGGTTTTAAAATTGAACAAATCCTTTGATGATACAAATATGTCCTTGATATCTAAAATAGGGAGAAAATAAACAGAGAAAGGAAAGTATAGAGCAATGTTTCTAATGAATGCTCATGCAGTGACACTGTTGTCTTTGCTGTTCATGCAGGAGATGCTCTCTTTCAGCTCTAGACGTTTTCCCTGGCTGTTGCCCATGCCTGAAAAATTATTCCTCCTTCATCTCTTCCTACTGGCTTCCCTAATAACCTTTAAGTCTCAATGCCATCTTCTATAGGAAGTCTTTCCAAACTTCTCCATTCTAGTCTCTTCCCTCTTTTTTCCTATATAACTGCTTGTACATATTTGTTTCTTGTCTCTCTCATTAGATTGTGAACTCCTTCAGGTTTTTTCCTCTTTTATGTCAATTTTTTAAAATGATAATTTGATTTTCAATTACAAATTATCTCCCTCCTGCCACTCCTCCCCCACCCATCGAGAAGGCAAGGAATATAGTACCTACCACACATATGAAGTTATTTTTGCCCTTTTTTTGTATTAGTAGCACTTAGGATTTAAGATTAGGATTTAAGAAAACACTCAGAGTAACTATGACTATAACTTCAAAACTCTTTACAGAAAGAGACCTAGATAATTAGAGACATATTAATTAGTGATGATTGGGCCAGCAAAATTAAAATAGTACTGACTAAATTAATTCACTGTCATGTTAAGCTATAAAAATATTACTTTATGCAGCTAGAAAAGTAATAAAATTTACTTGGAAGATAATAAAGTTAAAATTTTCAAAGAAGATAATGATAAAAGTGTTAAGGTAATGGGACTAGCAGTATCAAATCATAGTATTCTACAAGGTAGTAACCATGAAAAAGATTCTGTACTCATTAAAAAAAATAGGTTGATAAATGGAATAGACTAGTATTTACATATTCAGTAAGTTTTTTTTTTTTAACTTGTTGGGTCAAGGACTCTGTTTGACAAAAACTACTTGGAAAACTTGTGAGCAGTCTGTCAGAAATCAGAGTTAGACATACCTCACACCATATACCAACATAAGCTATAAATTGATATCCATCTTAGACATCATTATAGTATTATAATATTATAACCAAATTGGAAAAGCAAGGGAATATTTTTGCAACTATGGGAAAAATTCATGACTAAACCAGGGATAAAGAAAACCATAGGAGATACAATGGACAATTTTGATTATTTAAAATGGAAAATATTTTGCACAAACAAAAGTAATGTAGGCAAAATAAGGGAGAGGGGATTGAGGAAACTTTTCTACAACTATTTCTTATGAAGATGTCATATCCAAGATTTACACAAAACTGGTTCAAAGATATGCAAATAGCAACCATTCGTTAATAGATAGTCAAAGCATGCTGAGGAAGAAATGCAATGAATCAGTAGCCATTTTTTTAAATGCCAAAATCATTAGATGATTAATTAGAGAAAAACAAATTTGAAGTTCTTTTTCATACCCATTAAACTGGCAAAGATGAGCAAAAAGAATCAAATGATACATTAAAGGGTTATAGAGGCATACTCTACTGGGGTAGACTGTCAATTGAGCCATCAGTTCTAGACAACAGTTTGGGACTATTCTGCCCAAATTCACTAATTCACAACCTGGTGATACTGCTACTAGGTCTATACCACAAAGGAACTAAAAGGATGAAAGGTGGAGCCAAGATTGCAGAGTAAGGCAAGCACTCACCTGAACTCTCCCAAATTCAACTCCAGACAACTGTAAACTAACTCCTCAAAATGAATGCTGTAGTGGAAGAACCAATAAAAGGACTGAGGGAAAGAATTTTCCAGCCCAAGATAACTTAGGTCAAGAAAAAGGTCTCACTGGGGTAAGGGAAGTCCAGACAGCACCCCAGCAAGGGAGCTGACCAGCAGCAAGGTCCCATATCAACAGCACAAGCCAGCATCAAGGCCCCATGTCCTGGGCACAAGAATCCTAACACAGTGTACTCTTCATTCTGATAGGAGAGTCCAAATTTAACATGGAAAGTCATGAAGTAGGCTAGAAAATGAGAAGAAAAAACCAACTTCGCCATAGCAAGTTACTATGGTCACAAAAAAGAGCAAAACACAAATGCACATCAGTGTAAAAATGTCTACATATAAAGTCTCAGAGAAAAGTGGGAATTGGTCTCAACTCTAAAAATAACTCCTGGAAGAGCTCCAAAGAATTTTTAAAATCAAATAAGAGAGTAGAAGAAAAATTGAAAAAATAAATGAGAATGATGCAAGAGATTTATGGAAAAAGAGTCAACAAATTAGCCATGGAAACACAAAAAGTGGGAAAAGGTACAAAAATTCACTAAAGAAAACAACTTCTTTAAAAGTAGAATTGGCCCAGTGGAAAAGGAGGTACAAAAATTCACTGCAAAATAATTCCTTAATAATTAGAAAAAGGCAAGTGGAAGCTAATGCCTGTGAGATATCAAAGAAATAATCAACCAAAACCTAAAGAATAAAAACAGAAGAAAATATGAAATATGTCATTGTAAAAACTTCTGACCTGGAAAATAGATTGAAGAAATATTATTTAAGAATTAATGGGCTGCCTGAAAGGCATGTTCAGAAAAAGAGCTGAGAAATCATATTTCTAGATTTATCATGGAAAACTGCCCTAATATCCTAGAAGCAGAAGGTAAAGTAGAAATCAAAAGAACCTAGAGGTCGCCTCTTGAAAGAGGACCCCAAAAGAAAACACCCAGGAGTTTTTACTTATATTTATTTAAATTTATACAAATATAGTTATATTATAACCAAATTTTAGAGCTCCCAGATCAAGGAGAAAGTATTGTAAGCAGCCAGAAAGAAACAATTCAAATATCATGGAACCTGAGTCAAGATAACATAAGATTTGGCAGTTTCTACATTAAAGGCTCAGAGAGCTTGGAATATGATATTCCAAAGAGCAGAAGAGCTACAAATACAACCAAGAGTCACATGCCCAGTGAAACTGAATATATAATCCTTCGGGTAGAAAAATGGATAGTCAGCGAAATAATGGACTTTCAGTCATTCCTGATGAAAAGACCATTTACATTTCTATATGGGAAGATGATTCTTGAGAGTCTTAAGAACTTTATCCTTCTTAGGGCAGTTATAGGGAGTATGCATAGATAGAGGACATGCATATATGTTAACTTTGTTGGGATGATATCCAAAACAAAACCAAGGGGAGAGAAAGAAGATTAGAAGAGGGAAAAGAGAATAGAATGAGGGTAAATTATCCCATATGAAGAGGTGCAGAAGACCTAAAACAGTGCAAGGAAAAACCAGGGGTGGGTTGGTGGGCAATGCTTGAGCTAAGCTTACTCTCCCTGAAATTGGCTCAAGGAGGGAATAACAAATACACTGAGCTGGACATAAACATCTATACTACTCTACAGGAAAGTAAGGAGGTAAGACAGTAAGTGAAAGGGGAACACTGATAGAAGGGAGGGCAGATGGGGGCGGAGGGAGTGGTTAGAAGCAAAACACTTCTGAGGTGGGATAGGATGAAAGAAGAGAGATAAAGAATGATTAACAGGAAAATAGGACAGAGGGAAATACACAGTATCAATCAAATACATAAAAGCGGAAACACTAAATGCATCCATTTCAGATCATAATATAATGAAAATTACCTTAAATAAAGGGCCATAAAAAATAGATTAAAATTAATTAGAAACTAGATAATGTAATCCTAAAGAATGAGTGGGTCAAAGAAAAAAACAAAAACAATAAACTTGTTAAAGAGAATAGCAATGGTGGGGGGGAGACTAAGATGACAGAGTAAGAGCAGGGAATTCCTTGAGCTCTCCCCAAAAACCCCCGAATATGTGTAAAAAATTACAAATTCTAGAGTTACAGAACCCACAAAATGATAGAGTGAAACAAATCTCCAGCCCAAGACAGCCTGGAAGGTGAACAGGAAGGGTCTATCACACTGGGCTAATAGCAGAGCACAGTCTGGTGTGGGCCATGGTAGCATAGACAGGGCCAGATAAGACTTCAGGGCACTGAATCAATGGTAGCTGTGGCAATTTTCAGGCTTCTCAACCCACAAACGTCAAAGACAGCATAAAAGATCAGTAGGAAAAGTCTGTGGGACCTAGGTGAAAGAGGAGTGTGGTCCAGCCTCAGCCCCAGGGCATTGAAGGTAGGGGCAGCAACAGCAGCGGCTGCTTCCAGAGCTCTGGGCCCATAGATAGTGGGTGACTGAGCAGCTGATACAAAATCCCTGAAACCTGCGACAGGACTGCCAATGCCACTCTCATCCCCACTGGAAGCAATTACTACTACCTTAGATGGCAAAATATTGAGACTATAGAATCTTACTTTGGTGACAAGATCAAAACGTACAACCAGAAGAAGGCAACAAAGTCAAAGCTCCTATGTTAAAAGCTTCTAAGAAAAATATGAATAGGTCACAGGCCTTGGAAGAACTCAAAAAGGATTAGAAAATCAAGTAAGAGAAGTAGAGGAAAAATTGGGAAGAGAAATTAGAGTGATGCAAGAAAATCATGAAAAACAAGTCAACAGCTTGCTGAAGGAGATTCCAAAAAATACTAAAGAAAACAACACCTTAAAAAATAGAGTAACCCAAATGGCAAAAGAGGTCCAAAAAGCCGAAGAGGAAAAGAATGCTTTAAAAAGCAGAATTGGTCAGATAGAAAAGAAGGACCAAAAGCTAATTGAAGAAATAAATTCCTTAAAAATTAGAATGGAGCAAATGGAAGTTAATGACTTTATGATAAACCCAGAAATTATAAAACAGAGCCAAAAGAATGTAAAAATATAAGATAATATGAACTATCTCATTGGAAAAACAACTGACCTGGAAAATAGATCCAGGAGAGATCATTTTAAAATTGTTGGACTACCTGAAAGCCATGATGAAAAAAAGAGCCATCTTTCAAGTAATTATCAAGCAAAACTATCCTAATATTCTAGAACCAAAGGGTAAAACAGAAATTGAAAGAATCCATCGATTACCTCCTGAAAAAAGATCCCAAAAGGAACACTACTAGGAATATTGTAGCCAAGTTCCAGAGTTCCCAGGTAAAGGAGAAAATATTGCAAGCAGTCAGGAAGAAACAATTTGAATATTGTGGAAATACAATCAGGATGACAAAAGATCTAGCAGCTTCTATATTAAAGGATAGAGGGCCTTGGAATGTGATTTTATGTAAAAATGGATATTCAATGAAATAGAGGACTTTCAAGCTCTTTTGTTGAAAAGACCAGAGCTGGGGGGGAGGAGTCAAGATGGCGGCATAGAAACAGGAGAACTCTGTGGCTCCCCCCGTAACCATCTCAAATACCTATAAAATATGACTCTTAACAAATTTTAGAACTCCAGAACTCATAAAATGACAGAAGAACAAGGCTCCCACTGAAGGCAGTCCGGCAGATGGACAGAAAGGGCTCATTGCAGCACTCTGGGAGCAGAGCCCAGCCCCATGCGTTTTTAGCCCCAGGCCATCTAGAAGAAGCCCCAGCTGGAGCTTTCAGGAGAGTGGATCACTGGTAGCTATGGCAGTTTCCAGAACTATTAACCCATAAGAGCCAAGGACAAAAGGAAAAGGTCAGTGGAACTTAACTAAATTTTGGGGAGAGGGTCTGGCTGACTACCTCCAGAGCTAGAAGCAGTCTGAAGTGGCAGCACTGCAGCCACCTTCATGTGGCTGCTTAAGAAGCTCCTGACCTGCAGATTGCAGGGGGGCCAAGCGATCATTCAGAGGCTAAGTGCTCTTGCCTTGAGCTGCCTGGATTGGGATCATGGTCTTGGGTGGTGGTCCTGAGGTGTGTTTTCAGTGAGCCAAAGCTGGAGGGGGCTGCAGAGATGGTGTTGGCCTCCTAATAGCTCCAACAGCTGTGAAAACCCCAGCAATTTGGAACAGAGCGCTCCCCTCTGAAAGCAGAGTTCTACTGAGCCCAAAAGTCAAGTAACTGACTGGCAACATGAGCAGGCAAAGGAAGCAAAGAAAGCTCAGCAATCTAACTTTAGATTCCTTTTTGGGGGACAAAAAGGATCAAACTATGCGATGGGAGGAAGACAACACAGTCACAACTCCTGCACCAAAAGCTTCCAAGAAAAATGTAGACTGGTTACAATCCATAGAGGAACTTAAGAAAGATTTTGAAAACCAAATAAGAGAAGTGAGGAAAAATTGGGGAGAGAAATAAGAATAAATACAAGAAATAAATAAATACAAGAAAATCATGATAAGAGAATCAACAACCTGACGGAAGAAAATAACACCTTAAAAAACAGACTAACTTAAATGGCAAAAGAGGCCCAATGAGGAGAAGAATGCCTGAAAAAGTCAAATTTGCCTGATGGAAAAAGAATCTCAAAAGCTCATGGAAGAGAATAATTCCATCAGAATTAGAGTGGAGCAAATGGAAGCAAATGACTTCATGAGAAATCAGGATACTATTAAACAGATCCAAACAAATGAAAAAATATAAGGCAATGTGAAATATCTCATTGAAAAAACCACTTACCTGGAAAATAGATCCAGGAGAGACAATTTAAAAATTATTGGACTACCTGAAAGCCAAAAAAAGATCCTAGAAAGGATCCTTCAAGAAATTCTCAAGGAAAATTGCCCAGATATGTTAGAACCAGAGGGCAAAATAGATCTTGAAAGAATTCACCAATCACCTCTTGAA
>CM053585.1:378076170-378098707 GCA_028646515.1 Pseudochirops corinnae
CCCCCCCCCCCCCCCCCCCCCCCCCCCCCCCCCCCCCCCCCCCCCCCCCCCCCCCCCCCGCCAAACCATTAGCATTAAAAGAGACATAGCTTCCAGGAATAAGAAGGTCGCTCTATATTCTTCCATTGTCAGAATTTATCTAGAGTATTGTGTTCCATTCTGGCCACCACAGTTTAAAAAGGACAGGCTAGGGAGGATTTAGAGGAGAGGGCATCAGTGTGGGCTACATTGAATCTACATTATTTGAGGATAAATGGAAGTACCTGGTTATATTAAGGACAGATAAAATAGCTTCTGTCATGTATTTGAAGGGCTACTGTGCTGAAAGGGGAATAACATTTCTCTATTTGATTCCAGAGAAAAGATCCAGGAAAAATGAGTAGAAATTGCAGAGTTAAAATTAGGCTTGATGTGATAAAAATCTTTATAACAATCAAAGATGCTCCAAAGTGGAATGGGCTGCCTTGTGAAGTCACAGATTATCCTTTCTCAAGAAGAGGCTTAAAGCCTTTTGAAGAGCACTTGATGGTCATGGTAGAGCAGAATTTCTTTTGGGTATAAGCTGGACCTATTGGGAGATCAAGTCCTGTCCAACTTTCAGTTTATTCTGATTTAGATCACAAGTTAGGAGGTATCCTTGGATCCTCAGTCTCCTTCATCCCACAACTATTTTTGAATTCTTGCAGATTCTACCTCCACAAAATTTCTCACATCTCTTCCCTTCTGTCCACTAACATAGTCAAAATATGTAACAGGTCAAAATCTTAATTCAGCCTTTTATCATCTCTCTTACCTGAACTATAATAATTGCCTCCTGATTGCATGAATTTGCTTCTTTCTCCAGTCCACACAATCATCTGATAGTTTATCACACAAATAGGTGATATTCATAAAGCACAGGCCTGACCTTCTCAAAATCCTCCAATGGCTCCCTATTGTCTCTAGGATAAAATACATGAAAAGCTCTTCAGATCTCCTCTTCTCAGACCTCTTCAGGCACTCTACATTTCAGCCAAACTCGCGTACTTAATATTCCTTCCACAAAGTATTGTATTTCCTATGGCCTCAGAAAAGGTCACACACCTCCCTCCGCCCCCAGCCTCAAATTCACTTCTTTTCACCTCTTCCTCTTAGTTTTCCCAGCTTCCTTCAAAAATCAGCTCAAATACTACCCTATATATGAAGCCTTTATTAATCTTCCCGCTTTCTAGGGTCTTCTTCCTTTGTATTTATTTGTCTATGTTTATTTCATTTTCTCCCAGTAAAATGTAAGCTGCTTGAGGAAAGTGTCTTCTTTTCGATTTTTGTATGCTCAAAGTTAAGTCATCAACATATGTTGTTGTTGCTGTTCAGTCATTCAGTCATGTCCAACTCTTTGTTACCCAATGGACCATAACATAACTAGGCCCTTCTATCCTCCACTGTCTCTTGAACTCAATCCAAGTTGGTGTTCATTCTTTCCATGACATTATCTATCCATTTCATCCTTTGCTTCAAGTATTTGACCTTTCAGTGAGTAGTCTGAATCAATTTCTAATTAAATTTCATTCCCTTTAATTAATTAATTTAATTTGACCTCCTTGCTGTCCAAAGGGTCCTCAAATGTCTTTTCCAGCACCACAATTGAAAAATGTCAATTCTACAGTGCTCAGTTTTCCTTACAGTTCAGCTCTCACAGCCATCCATTGCTATAGATGCTTGATTAATAGATTGATTTGTCCGCACTAAAATTCTTCAGTTATGAACTAAAATGCTGAATTAATATTTTTTTACATTTTTTCAGGTGTTCTAATGAAACCAATTTCAAAGCAGAAGATTTATTTTGGGCTTACAATTTCTGCCCAACTCCATATTCCTGGACTGCACTTTTGGGCCTTATTTTATATCTCATTTTCTTCGCACCTGGTAAATAAATGCTTCATTTTTACAAATGCTTAGTTGGGGAAAAGAAAAAGAAAATTTTAAATAGACAAGCTATTACTTATCAAGGTTTTTAAAATTTCTGATATATTAAAGTTTCTATTTTGCATTTCTGAGGAATGGGAGCAATGCCTTGGACCGTGAATTCTGAAATCTATCCACTTTGGGCAAGAAGTACAGGAAATGCATGTTCATCGGGAATAAATTGGATTTTCAATGTTCTAGTTTCACTGACCTTTCTACATACAGCAGAGTACCTTACATACTATGGTAAGAGTTTATTTTCTTCTTCTACAATGCAGTTCTTTATTTCACGTATGTTACAACTGGCAATTGAAGATTAATGATAAAAGTAGCTAACATTTATATAAGACTTTACAATAATTAAGGTCTTTATTTTCAACATCTCATTTGAACCTTAATATTATCTTATGGCACAGGTGGCATTAGCCTCATTTTACAGGTAAGAAAACTGTTCACAGAATTCAACTGATCCCTTTATTTAATAATTACAGGGCTTGCATGCAAATCCAGGTTCCAATGTTCTTTCCACTGTATGTCGCATCTTTTTATTATTATTATAACTAGGATTTCATGTCCTCTGTTTTCAAAAGAGCTTATAAAGTTACCTGAAAATGATTTTGGAAGAGAACTACAGAGGACTATGGATTACTCATTTCATAGGGAACAGTTCTGTGTGTCTTGGGTTGGATTAGATAATCTTAAAGGTTCTTTTCTACTTTGTTTCTCTGAAATTCTGCAGAGAACTACTTCAAATACATCTTTAGAAAGGTGGCAAAACTTGAAAAAAGACATCTCAATATATGGAAGAGAGATGTTGCAAACAAAAATAAATCTTTCCTTAAATGGTTGGTAATATGAGTTTGTGAATGAAGCCAAGATAAAGAAAATATTGCAAAAATTATACCCGTGGGATCCCAGAGCTGGAAGGGATTTTACAGGCCATTTAGTTCAAACCATACCTGAATAAGAAATGCTTTCAGAACATCTTCCTTCTTCTTGTTCTTCTCCTTCTCTTCCTCCTCCTCCTTCTTCCTCTTCATCACCATTCCTAGAATTTAAATGGTACTTACTATATACTCATACACCAGCCACTCTGCTCAGTGTTTTGCAAATATTATCTCATTTGATCCTTACAACAACTCTTGAAGTGGAAGTAGTCATGCAGACTTCAGTACTGATGACTTTCACTGAGGAGGGGTTCTTTGGATAGCTATGTGGTGAAATTTTTTCCTTTTATCAAGCCTAAATTTGCCACTTTGCAACTTCTCACCAATATTCCTACTTCTGGCCTTTGGTGTCAAGAAGGACAATTCTAAACCCTCTTCCCTACAACACCCTTTCAAATACTTGAAGAAAGGCACAATGTGTCTCCTAAGCTTTCTCTTCTCCTAGTTAAAATCTCTATTTCCTTCAATGGATTTTCACATTGACATGATCTCGAATATATTTTTTACCACCCTCGGCTTGTCACTCTCTAGTTTCTTAGTGTCCTTCCTAAGATGTGAAGCCCAGAATTGAACATAGTACTCCAGGTGTAGTCCGAACAGGATGGAGTGCAGATTTCAGCTACCTAGCAAACTTCCTAACCTGGACATTGTGCTTCTTTTAATGCAGCTCAAGATTACATTAGCTTTTCTATCTGCCATATCATACTCTTGACTTACATGGAGTTTGAAGGAATGATAAAACCCTCAGGAATATTTTTTAAACAAATTGCTATCTAGCAATGACCTAGTCAATCAGTAAACATTTATTAAGCACCTACTATATGCGAAGCACTGTGCTAAGTGCTGGAAATGCAAAAAAGAGGCAAAAGACAGTCCCTGCCCTCAAGGAGTTTAGAATTTTCTGGAGCAGACAAGTATGTACAAAGCAATATATATAAACGTGATGAATAGGAAATTACTAAAAGAGGGAAAACAATGGAATTGAGAGGAGTTCAGGAAGACTACCTGGAGAGGTGAGATTTTCATTGGGCCTTAAAGGAAACCAGGAAGCTTAGTAGAGTGGAGGAAGGAGAGTATTCCAAGATGGGGGAACAGCTAGGGAGAATGTTCAGAACCATAGGCTTGAGAGGCATATAACCTGCTTCTCTTATAATTATTTTGTAGTATGAAATTTAATGTGACAATCACATGTCTGTTTAGAATGTGTCATGGAATGTAGTGTTTCTATGGGTTTAAGACTGATTCCAGAACACTTTCCAGTTTTCCTAGCAGTTTTTTATCAAATAGGCAGTTCTTTCCTAAGTAAGTTGTGTTTTCTACTTAACTGAGTTCCATTGTTTCTGATTCTTCCTTGTCTTGTCTGTTTCACTGGTGTATCTTTATTTTTTAACCAAAGCTAGATGATTTTGATGATTGCTACTTCATAATATGCAATTTGAGGTCTAGAAGTGCTATTCCCCCTAAGTCCCTACTTCTTTTCATCATTTCCCTTTATGTTCTAAATCTTTTGTACTTCTAAATGAGTGTTTGTTTATATTTTACCCAGTTGTATAAAGTATGCCACTGATGATTTGATTGGTATACATTTAAATTATACATTAACTTTGGTATTATTATAATTTTATTATATTGGTATAACTTATCCATGAGTACTGGATTTTCTTTGACTTTCCAAATTGCCCTTTACTTCTTTAAAAAGCACTCTATAATGGAATCCATTCGAATTGTTTCTGTGCCCTTTTTGTGTTTTGAGTCAATCCCTAGACATTTTATGCATCCTGTAGTCATTTGGAATGGTATTTCCCTTTCTATTATTGCCTCTTGGATTTTGTGATTTTTATGTAAAAAAAGAATTATTTTTGAGGGATTATTCTGTAACCCCCAACTTTTCTGAAGCTATTGATTGTCTCAATTATCTTTGTTGATCCCCTAGTATTTTCCAACTAAACCATCACATTCTTACCAAATCTTTCCATGTAGGAATGTAAACAGTTCAATTTTTAAAAGTCCCTTATAATTTCTCTTTCCTGTTTATCTTTTCATGCTTCTCTTGATTCTTGTATTTGAAAGTCAAATTTTCTATTCGGCTCTGTTATTTTCATCAAGAAAGCTTGAAAGTCTTCTATTTCATTGAATGTCCATTTTTCTCCCCTGAAGGATTATACTCAGTTTTGCTGGATAGGTGATTCTTGGTTTTAATCCTAGTTCCTTTGGCCTCCAGAATATCATATTCCAAGCCCTTTGATTCCTTAATGTAGAAGCTGCCAGGTCTTGTGTTATCCTGGTTGTGTTTCCACAATACTCAAATTGTTTCTTTCTGGCTGCTTGCAATATTTTTCTCCATGACCTGGGAACCCTGGAATTAGGCTATGATACTCCTAAGAGTTTTCCTTTTGTGATCTCTTTCATTTTTTCTAACTTATTTATTTATTTTTAGTTTTCAACATTCATTTCCACAAGATTTTGAGTTCAAATATTTTCCCTGTCTTACTCCTATCTCCACCCCAAGATAGCGAGCCTATTGATTACCCCTTCCCCAAATCTGTTCTCTCTTATATCCTCTCCCATCCCCACTCTAACTTTCTAGTAGGGCAAGATGGGAGTCTATACCCCAGTGCCTGTATATCTTATTTCCCAGTTGCACGTAAAAAACCCATTTTTTTAAACATTTGTTTTTAAAACTTTGATTTGCAGATTTTTTCCCTTCTTCCTTCCTCACCCACCCCTACTGGGAAGACAAGCAATTCAATATAGGTTATACATGTATAGTTACACAAAATGTTTCCATAGTAGTTATATTGTGAAAGACTAACTATATTTCCCTCCATCCTATCCTGCCCCCCACTTATTTTTCACTTTGACCCTGTCCCTTTTCAAAAGTATTTGCTTCTAACTCCTTTCTCCCTCAATCTGCCCTCCCTTCTATCATTCTCCCTTTTATCCTCTTCCCCTCTTACTTTCCTGTAGGGTAAGATACCCAATTAACTGTGTATGTTATTCTTTCCTTAAGCCAAATCCAATGACAGTGAGGTTGACCCAATCCCTTTCACCTTTCCCCTCTGTTGTAACAGTTTTCTCTTGCCTCATTTATATGAGATAATTTACCCTATTCTATCTCTCCTTTTCTCCATCTCCCAATATATTCCTCTCTCACCTCTTAATTTTAGTTTTTAGATATCATCCCTTCATATTCAACTGATCCTGTGCTCTCTATCTACATATACATGTACACACATATACACACACTCATTTATATATTTATACACACATACACCCTCCTATACATACATATATGTATACATCTCTCTTTCTCTCTCTCTCTCTCTCTCTCTCTCTCTCTCTCTCTCTTTCTCTCTCTCTCTCTCTCTCCATCTATCCACATAAATTCCCTTCAACTATCGTCATACTGAGAAAAATCTCATGAGTTACAATTATCATCTTTACATGTAGGAATGTAGATAGTTCAACTTCAACAAGTTCCTTATGATTCCTTTTTCCTGTTTACCTTCTCATGCTTTTCTTGCTTCTAGTATTTGAAAGTCAAATTTTCTGTTCAGCTCTGTTTTTTTTTCAAGAATGTTTGAAAGTCCTCTATTTCATTGAATGACCATATTTTCTCCTGAAACATTATACTCAGTTTTGCTGGGTAGGTGATTCTTGGTTTTAATCCTAGCTCCTTTGACCTCCAGAATATCATATTCCAAGCCCTTTGATTCTTTAGTGTAGAAGCCGCTAGCTCTTGTGTTATCCTGATTGTGTTTCCACAGTACTCAAATTGTTTCTTCCTGGCTGCTTGTAATATTTTCTCCTTGACCTGAGAACTCTGGAATTTGGCTATAATATTTGTAGGAGTTTTCTCTTTGAAATCTCTTTCATGAAGTGATTGGTGTACTCCATGAACTTCTATTTTTACCCTCTGATACCAGAACATTAGGGCAGTTTTTCTTGATAATTTCTTGAAAGATGATGTCCAGTCTCTTTTTTTGATCATGGCTTTCAGTTAGTTCAATAATTTTTAAATGATCTCTCCTGGATCTATTTTCCAGGTCAGTTTTTCTTCAAATGAGATATTTGACATTGTCTTCTATTTTTTTCATTTTTTGTTTTTGTTTCATCATTACTTTATTTCTCATAACATCATTAGCTTACATTTGCTCCATTCTAATTTTTAAGGAATTGCTTTCTTCAGTGAACTTTTGGACCTCTTTTCCATTTGGCCAATTCTTCTCTTTGAGGCATTTTTCTCCTCATTGACCCCAGAACTTTCAAACCCCTGTTGCTGATGCAACAGGAAGGGGAGGAGCTAATGACCATATATAAGGAGAAGCCTAAACTGCGAGAGAGCAGAACTAAGAGAGCACTCAGGGTGGCAGAATTGAGAAAGGGAGCTTTGTAGTGGCCAGGCCCTCTGTCTGTTCTGTTTGTCTTGATTTTTGTTTGTGGTACTTTGTTCAGAAGACGTTACTGGAAACCCTGAAAGAGGATTTTCTTGTTGTCTGTTTACAGAAGTCCTGGAGGAGGGTTTCAGAAGTCCTGGGACTGTTCTGACAATTTGTGTTGAGTTCTCAGACCTTGTATGTGGGTCTGTGTTGATTTCACAGGTGGATAGTGAATTGACAATGGTGCTGGCAATGTGCATGAATGTTGTTTTGGCTCTGTTAAGCTTTGTCTTCCCAGAAACAGTAACTTCGAAGGACTTGATGTGTACTGGACACCATGAACTTCAATATGGAATGTGAACTGGACAAAGAACTGGACAAGGAGCTGGATAAGGAGCTGAGATTTGCCTACCTTTGAATCCAGGTGACAGTTAGATAGATTCAGACAGGAGTTGGGACCATGGAAGAGGAACCATGGAATCTGAGAGCCAGCCTTGAGTCAAGATGAAAAGATCTCTTTTTGGGTACTTGAAGCTGACTGAGAAGATCATGATTTACTTTGGCCTAGGGGTAGAGAACTTTGACCTTTGTACTTTGTGTCCCTTAAGGAAGCTTGCTCCTTAACGAGGACTGAGTTAAGAGTGATTGGAAACTAATCTCCAATTAAGAAGAAAAAAGACTTTTTGACTGAGAGATTAAGACAATGTGACCTAGGGGTGGAGAACTTGACCTTTGTTCTTTGTGTCCCTTAATGAGGCTTGCTCCATAAGGATAATTGAGTTAAGGGCTTCATTTGTATAAAACTATGTAGTCACTTTGGTGAAAATTATGTGGCCACTTTAGTGATAAATTGTCACGTTATAACATAGTGAATGCTGTACTTTGGTTTCTGTGAATGTTTTGTTTTAGTTTATTACTGAATAAATAGAGAGTTCACTATATTAACCTTGAAGCTGCTCACAACAGCAGTCCTCTGGAAAGCTGCTCATGCATGGCTTTATATTGGCTGAGTGCCAGGGAACTTGAAAATCCTCATGGTGCAGCACTTAATTGGAAACTTCCCATAGCCCAGAGCCTGATTAGCTCTGGGCCAGGGCTCTATGTGTCTATTAACGGGCAGGGAAGATCTTCAAATTCCCTCAACATTATACCCCCTTTTTACCTATTCCTTCACTCTTCACTCTAAAGATGACTCCCTTGTCCTCTCCCCCCTCCCTATGCCTCTTCCATATTTCTTTTGAATTTAGAAGACTTTTATACTGTTCTGCATATATATATATATGTACATATATGTAAATCCATTCCCAATGAAAGCAGGTTACCAGAACTACCAGCCCTCCTCCCCCATCTAATGCCTCTGTATTAATTCTTCCTTTTGCACCTCTTTTGTATAAAATAATTATTCTTTTTAGCTCTTCCTAAAATGGTTTTACTTTTAAAATTCATATAATACACAGGTTTTCCCCAATTTTCTTATGAGCTACCCAACTATTAATAAGTTTCTTAGATAGATGGTTTACATTTTATATATATAAAAATAAATTGTCTGTCCTTATTGAATCCCTCATAACCAATATTTGGTATGTACCTTATATTTCTTTTGGCTCTTGTATGTCAAATCTTCTATTAAGTTCAGTTTTTTTTAAACAAAGTCTTGAAAGATCATATATACTTTTTGTTTTTCATTTATGATTATGATGAACTTTGCTAGGTATGAATATTTTCAACTGGAGTCCCAGTTCTTTTTCTCTTTGATATATAATATGCTAAGCCCTATGGTCCATTAATGTCTATGTTGCTAGGTCTTCTGTGATTCTAATTGTGACACCACAGTATTTAAATTGTTTATTTTTGTTGCTTTAAATATTTTATCCTTGAGCTGGGGGTTTTGGAATTTGATTATGATATTCTTATGAGTTTTCTTCCTAGGATCTCTTTTAAGTGGTGATCAATGGACTTTTTTCTATATCTATTCCCCTCCCCCCTTGTTCTAGTACTTCAGGAAAATTTTCTTTGATTATTTCTTGTATTATTGTATCAAGATCCTTTTTTAATCATAACTTTCAGTTAAGCTGATTATTTTTATGTTTTCTCTTCTTGATCCAAAATCTAGCTGTTTTTCTTATAAAATATTTCATTTTCTCTTCTATTTTTTCATTACTCATGTTTTGTTTATTTATTTCTTGATCTCCAATGATTTTGCTGGCTTCACTTTGCTCAATTTTAAATTTCAAGGTGTCTTCTTCTCCCTTAAGATTCTGTATCTTAGCAGTCTTGGAGGCAGAGCCAATATGACAGAGTAAAAGCAGGAACATACTTGAGCTTGTCCCCCAATCACCCCCAATACCTGTAAAAACAGACTCTAAACAAATTTTAGAGCTACAGAACCCACAAAATGACAGAATGAAATACATCTCCAGCTGGGGACAGCCTGGCAGGTCAAAGGGAAGGCTTTATCACACTGGTCTGGGAGCAGAGTGCAGTCCCACATGGGCCATGCTAGCAAAAACCAGAGTCACAGACTGGGATGGAGCAGACCTCAGGGGACTGAATCACTGGCAGCCGTCACAGTTTCCAGACTTCTCAATCCACAAACACCAGAAAGAAATTAAAAGGTCAGTGGGGAAATCCTGTTGGACCTGGGTGAGAGAAAAGCATGGTCCAGCCTCTACCTCCAAAACAGCAGGGGTGGCAGCAGTGGAGGTGGCAGCAGCTGTGGTAGCAGTCACAGAAATAGCAGCAACTGCTTCTGGAACTCCAGGCCCACAGATGGTGGAAGGACCAAGTAGTTGATCAGAGGGTAATTGCAGGAATCTCTTTGCTGGCACTGAGGCAGGATTCTCTTGCTTTGCTCTGCTTGGATCAGCATCACAGTGTTGAGTGGCAGTCCTGGGGTGAGAAGGAGTGCTGGTATGGCAGAGTTTGTGGCAGATGTGGAAAGGGAGTCCTTTTCATAGTTCTGAGGAAGGTGCCTAGAGGTAGCTCTGACAGCAGATGTGCAAAACCCCAGAAAATTGGGACAAAACACTCTCCACTCTGGAAGCAGAAGTCTACCATGACAAAGAGATCAAAAGTCAAGTAATTGGCTGGCAAGATGAGCAAACAGAGGAAAATAAGTCAGACTATAGAATCTTTCTTTGGTGACAAAGAACAAAAACAGAACCAGAAGAAGACAACAAAGTCAAAACTCCTGCATCAAAAGCCTCCAAAAAAATGAAATGGTCACAGGACATGGAGGAGGTAAAAAAAAGATTTTGAAAATCAAGTAAGAGAAGTAGAGGAAAAATTGGGAAGAGAAATGAGAGTGATGCCAGAAAATCATGAAAAACTGAAAATAAAAAAATACTGAAGAAAATAACACCTTAAAAAATAGACTAACTCAAATGGCAAAAGAAGTCTAAAAAGCAAATGAGGAGAAGAATGCCTTAAAAAACAGAATTGATCAAATGGAAAAGGAAGCCCAAAAGCTCACTGAAGAAAATAATTCATTCAAAATTAGAATGGAGCAAATGGAAGCTAATGACTTTATGAGGAATCAAAATACTGTAAAACAGATCCAAAGGAATGAAAAAAAATAGAAGACAATGTAAAATATTTCATTGGAAGAACAACTGACATGGAAAATAGATCCAGGAGAGATAATTTAAAAATTATTGGACTACCTGAAAGTCATGATAAAAAAAGAGCCTAGACATCACCTTTTAAGAAATTATCAAGGAAAACTGTTGTGATGGTCTACAACCAGGGGGTAAAATAGAAATTCAAAGAATCCACCCATCACCTAGTGAAAAAGATCCCCAAAAGAAGACAAGGAATATCAAAGCCAAATTCCAGCATCCCCAGGTCAAAGAGAAAACATTACAAGCAGTCAGGAAGAAACAATTTGAGTATTGTAGAAATATAATCAGGATAGCACAAGATCTAGCAGCTTCTACATTAAGGGATCAAAGGACTTATTCCACATGTCAAAGAAGCTAGGATTAAAATCAAGAATCACCTATCCAGCAAAACTGAGTATAATACTTCAGGGGAAAAAATGGGCATGCAAAGAAATAGATGAAAAGACCAGAGTTGAACAGAAAATTTGACCTTCAAATACAAGAATCAAGAGAAGCATGAAAAGGTAAACAGGAAAGAGAAACCATAAGGGACTTATTAAAGATGAACTGTTTACATTCCTATATGGAAATACAATATTTGTAACTCATGAGACTTTTCTCAGCATTAGGATAGTTGAAAGGAATATATATATATATATACATATATATATATATAATGTATATGTGTGTGTATGTATGTGTTTGTGTTTGTGTGTATATGTGTATCTATATATGTATGTGTATATGTATATATGTGTATATGTGTGTAAATGTATACATAGGGAGTAGAGGGTGAGTTGAATATGAAGAGATGAGATCTAAAAAACTAAAATTAAGAGGTGAGAGGAATTTATTGGGAGGAGAAAGGGAGAGATAGAATAGGTAAATTATCTCACATAAAAGAGGCAAGAGATAGCTGTTACAATGGAGGCTAAGAGCAAGAAGGTGTGAGGGAATGAGTTAACCCTACTCTCATTAAATTTGGCTTAAGGAGGGAATAATGTACACACTCAACTGGGTATCTTACCATACAGGATTAGTAGGAGGGAAAGAGAGGGGGATGATAAAAGGGAGGGCAGGTTGGGGGAGGGGAGAGACAGAAGCAAACACTTTTAAAAAGGGACAGAGTCAAAGGAGAAAATAGAATAAATGGGGGGGCAGGATAGGATGGAGGGAAATATAGTTAGTCTTTTACAATATGACTACGATGGAAATGTTTTGCCTAACTACACATATATAACCTATATTGAATTGCTTGTCTTCTCAATGCAGGGGAAGGTTTGATGATGAAGGAAATGAGAGAATCTAAAGTCAAAGTTTTAAAATAAAATGTTAAAAAAAGTTGTTTTTACATGCAACAAGGAAATGAGATATATAGGCAAATGGGTATAGAAACCCATCTTGCCCTATAAGAAAGTAAGAGGGAAGGGGGCCAGGAGAAGAATAGAGCAGGATAGAAGAGAGGGTGGACTGGGGGAATGGGTAATCAGTATGCTTGCAATCTTGGGGTGGGAGGTAAGGGAGAGATGGGGAGAAAATTTGGTACTCAAAATCTTGTGGAAATGATTGTTGAAATCTAAAAATAAATAAATTAATTCAATTAAAAAAAAGATTTTGTATCTCCTTTTCTAATTGGTTGACTTTCCTTTCATAATCTTCTTATTTTTCTTGGACTATTGTTTTTTTATTTTTAATTTTTCCTCCTCTGTCATTTGATTTTTAGTCTTTTCAAAGATCTATACATTATTTTTGGGCAGGTTACCATTTGATGTTACTCTTTGGGGTTTTTTTTTACTTCAATATCCTCTTCTGAATATGAACCCTGTTCTTCTCTATTCCCATAATAGCCTTCTGTGGTTGGATTCTTTCTCCTTTGCCTGTGCATTGTTTTGGTGGAAATAGTTTAATTTTTATAATCATCTCTAACCCTGGGGTATGTTGGATGATGCCTCTTGCTCCAGACTTTAGTTCTCTCCTCTAGCCTGGAACCAAAGCCAAACCTCCAATCTCCTGTAAGTGCCCACAGCTAGGGGCTTTCTGCCCCACTGCTTCTGCACTCACTGGGCAGTTGCTGGTTTCTTCTTGCCCCCACCACTTGTCACAACCTAGCTTTGTCTGGTGTTCCTTGTTAGTAGAGGTTCCCTTGATCTTCCCAGGCTTAGACACCCAAATTTCCTCACTATTTGGAGGTAAAAGTTCCTTTGGCTGCGGTTGAAGCAGCCTTTCAAACCAATTGACCCCAGGATTTGCCACTTTTTGTTAAAGTACACCCTAGCCTGGAAATGTTTTCTCTTTACAGGGACCAAGCCTCTTCCTGGGATTTTTCTTCTGATTTTCTCAAATTGTCCCAGGAAGACTCCTGTGTGCCCCTATTCTTATTTATTTTTACCAGCACTTTGGTCTCCCTATTTTATCTCTTTAAGTGGAAGAAAATCTTGAGAGCTTGGAATTTTTGACCCACTCCGCCATCTTTCCAGAATCCTCCCTCTCCCCATCTAGAATCCTAAGGAAGACAATGACTTTGAAAATTAGAATTGAGCATGGGTAAGCCAGTGAAGTTATAAGAGACCAAGAAATAATTCAATAAAACATAAAGAATGAAAAAATAGAAGAGAACGTGAAATAGCTCATAAGAAAAACAAATGATCTGGAGAACAAATCAAGAAGAGAAAACATAAGAATAGTTATACTACCTGAAAGCTACCATCAAAAAAAGAATCTTGATACAATTATACAAGAAATAATTAAAGAAAATTGTCCTGAAGCACTAGAACTAGAGGTGAAAATAGAAAGAAGAAAAATCCGTTGATTACCATGAGATCCTACCAGGAAAACCTACAGGGTAAAACATAGTAAAACATAGTTTTACATAGTAAAACTTTGAAATCCCCAGCTTGAAGAGAAAATATTATGAACAAGAAGAAAAAAAATTCAGTATGGTCGAGCCACAATTAGAATCACACAAGACCTAGCAGTGGCAACACTAGAAGACTGCAGGTCTGGGAACACTATTTATCAAGGAGTATAAGAACTGGGGTTGTGGCCAAAATATATTCAGCAAAGTTAAACATAATCCTTAATGGAAAAAAAATGGATATTCAATGAAATGCCAGACTTTCAGGATTTTGTTGGAACCCCTCACCCCCCCCCCCCCCGAACTTAATAGAGAATTTGACATACAAGGTGCAAGGGAAATGTTAAGGTAAGTATCAAAGGCTAATTACAAAGGATTCCTTAAGGACAGACTGTTTACTTTTTATATGAGGAAGTATAAAATGTGTATCTCTAATTGTTATTAATAATTAGGTAGTTTGAAACAAAGATTGAGGTAGACCTGAGTATGATGTGATTCTAAAAAGTGAAACCATTTAGGAAAAGTTAAAAAGAGTATACAAATGAGGTGGAAGAGGAATAATTGATAACAAAGAATTAAGTGGGAGAGGAGGGCTGATAGACCTCTACTCTCATTTGAAATTGGTTAAAGAGGCAACAATATATATATATCTAGAAGAACATAAAAGTCTTCTGAATTAAGGAAGAAATAAAAGGCTAAGAGTTTAGAGATGGGGTAGAGGATGAGGGAAGGATTTTTAAAGGGAACCCTACTCACATCAGGTATGGGTTAATGAGAGAATAATATATACATTTGGAAGAAGTCTTCTAAATTTATAGAGAAATAAGAGGGTGAAGGAATAGGATAAGGGTGTGGGGGTATAAAAGGATGTTTAGATTAACAGGAATGAGATAAAGAGGGTGGGAGAAAAGGGGGAAAAGAACAAAATAAAAAGTACATAACAGTAAACAAAAGTTGTGGTTTGTGCTTCATTTTCAAAGGGGATCATGACATCAGGGATATGATGACATGACTTACAATTGACTTTGATTTGAGTGAGGGAGGGCTGTGGAAAGTCACCAGCCTCACTTTCTCCTCCAGAGCCATCTGAGTCCAGTGACCAGATATTCATCAGGACACCTAGAGATGGCCCAGGATGCAATGGGAGACCTTGGCCCTTTAAGCTAAGGCCTTTTTAAGTTCTCACTTAAACAAGAGAAAACTTACAAGGAAGCAAAGATAGACAGCTCTGAACACATTTTTAAAATTTTATTTTATTCATTATTTATTTTATAGGCTTTCTTGAAATGGAAACTTATTGCTCCGTATTTTGAAGTCTCTCATTTTCTGCTGTGCCCATGGCAATGCTTTCCCCTTCCCCCATTTCTTATTTTGTATTTAGGTTTAGTGTTTATGTTTTCTTTTCTTGTGTATTTAAGTTTAAAATGCATTAATACAAATAAAATTTTTGAATTGATATTTGTTAATGACATTGATCTATAGTTATTCTATAATTTATCCTTCTCTTGTAGCTCACAAAAAGAATCTTGTATTTATTTGTGTAGTATGGGAATTAATTTTTCTTTTGAAATTTAGTAGAATTCTTCCAAGAATATATCAGTACCAGGAGCCTCCTCTGATCCTGGTAGTTCAATTGTAGGTAGTTCTATTTATTTTTCTGAGATTAGGTTATTTAAAATCTTTATTAGTTTGTGTATTTTATATTTTTGAAGGCATTCCTCTATTTTGTGTTCACAGTTGTGTTAGCATGCCTGGCACATAGTAAATGTGGCCTATTATTAGTTGAAGATTTACTAGTTTTGTTGGTCTTTTCAAGGAACTAGCTATTAGTTTTATTTATAATTTCTATTATTTTTTGTTTTCAATTTTTCTATTTTTCTTCTAATTTTATTATCTTCTATTTTGTGAATATTTTTGGTATATCTGTTGACTTTTTAATTCTGATGCATATTCAGTTTGTTAAACCTCTTTTTTATTTGATTAATGTCTATTTATAGAGATATGGTTTCTCCTGAAAATTGCTATAGCTACATTCCAGATTTTTGTATGTTTTTTCATCATTATCATTTTGTTTCACCTAATTATTGTTTCCAATGTTTTCTTCTTTTATTCACTCATTAATTGCCATTTCATTGTTGAGTCTTCATATAGTCTTTGTCTTTTGTTTGTGGTTTCTGAATTGATTATTCTGTTTGTTGGGTTATAGTCTATAAAAGACGAATTACATATTTCTTCCTTTTGACATTTGTTTGCTATATATATATGTTCACTAATATGTGGTCAGTTTTTTAAAAGTCCCAAGTAGTACTGAGCAATAAGTATATTCTTTTGCATTTCCATTTAGAGAAGACAAATCTTTCAATTCTAAGTCCTCCAGCAATTTCTTCAGGCCTTTTGTTTATCTTTCTGTTAGACTCATCCAAAACTAATTGATGAGAGAGACTGAAGGATACTGAGAAAGACTGAAATCTGAGAGAGATTGGAATCTCCCTTCTTATTCCATTATTGTCAGTGTCTTCTTGTAGATTCTTGTAAATTCTATGAATTTAGATGCTAGGGCATTTGAAGCATATAAGATTAAAATTTATATTGGTTTGTCTACGGTTTCTTTCAGCATAATGTAATTTTCTTGTTTATCCTTTTATATGTTTTGAATGATGTCAGGGTTCAAAAGCCCTGCCCTAAGGGGCAGAAGGTACTTACCCTTTCAAAAGAGATGACTCTGGATGTTTTTAAGAGGGTTTATTAAAGTTGGACTCTCAGCCGCCCACCCCTCCAAGGCTTGGATCCTTTTATCTACCCCAGATCCACACTACACACGTGACACAGTGCAGCTGAGCGGGATTAAGAGAGGGGAGGTAAATTGTAATTACAATGGCATGAAGACCCCAAGGTGTGGAGACATCAATCGGGAACCTCAGGCATCCCACGCAAGAAAGTTCTGAGCAACTGCAACATCCTCTGGCCAGGGATGGGGCAATACGCTCTGACCTCCACGTGACCCAACTAATTCCCGGGGCTCAGACATATCCCTGTGTCTCAACATTACCATTTGCAATCTGGCACTTATTTGTGACCCTTACAGAATAATTCTTTTTTTTCTTTGATAGCATGATAGCAATTTGTGCTTTTTTGGATTCAGTTGATGCAGAGTAAATTTTTTCCAACTTCTTTTTTTATTTTATATATATCCTTGTTTTTAAAATCTGTTTCTTATAAACAGCTGCGTGTGGGGTTTTGTTTTCTTATCCAATTTATCACTCTTCTTTTATTGGATTGTTTAATTCAATCACCTTTAAACTTCATTTGCCTGTAACATTTTTTTCCCCCAAGTATACTTTTTAATCTCCTTTTCCACTGTCGACACAGTATCATGTCTCCAGTTATTTTAGATGATTTATTTAGGTGATTCTATTCCCACTGCTTTTCTTCCCCTCACTCTGAAGTCTCCCTCATCCCTCCCTGGCTTACAATTTTTTTCTCTTCTCCAACTCCTGTGCGCCTACTATTTTTTGTTCAGTTATTTTTCAGTCGTGTCCAATTCTTCATAATTCCATTTGGGGTTTTCTTGGTAAAGATACTGAAGTGTTTTGCCATTTCCTTCTCCAGCTCATTTTACAAAGGAGGAAACTGAACCAAACCGGGTTAAGTGTCTTGCTCAGAGTCACATAGCTAGTAAGCCTCAGAGGGAAGATATAAACTCAGGAAGATGAGTCTTTCTGACTTCAGGCACACTCTCTCCACTGCCCCACCCTCATAATAGGGGACTTCAACATACATATTGATTCTCCCTCAAATAACTTAATCACTCATTTACTCAACCTTCTCACTTCTCAAGAGCTACTATTCTACCCCACTTCAGTCACACACAAAAAGATGATCATACCGGCAATCTTGCCATCACCCAGAAATGTACCAAGAATTCTGAAATTCCTTTAGGTGTTCATAATCTGTCGGATTTTCACCTCTTTCTGCCTTCCATTACATAAGCCAATCTTCATCCACATTGTGACTAGCCATCCCTTGATCCCTCAGTTCTCTCCAAGGTCATCTTCCCTACACTGACCACTCTCTCCTCTTTTTACCATCTTTACTCTCTGGTGAACCTATTCAACTCCACACTGGTTTCCTCCCTTGAATCCCTAATTCCCTTATCAATCGTCAGTTATACCCAGCTATACCTTAACCTGTATATGCGGCTGAATGAAGGTGGAGAAAATCACTCAACCATTCTAACTGGATCCACTACAAATTTATGTTATCTAATCTCAACTGGGCCCTCATTATTGCTAGGCAATCCCATTATACACCTCCCTTTATTAACTATCTTACTCTTCACAGCAGCTCTTCCCCTCCTCAGACGTGCCATGGCTCCTCCTCCCCCAGTTCTCTTAGATGAGAACATTGCTTCATATTTCACAGAAAAAATTGAGGGTATTTGCTCCCTCTTCTACCCTCTTCCTTATCTCCTATAATTCAGTTGCCACTGTCACTTTTTCCTCCTTCACCCATTGCATATGACAAAATGGCTTTACTCTTTACCATGGCTAGCTCTTCTATTTGTTCAAGTGATCCCATTCCATCTCATCTCTTCTAACAGACTGCCCTCTTTGTTGTCTCCACTCTTTCCCTAATTTTATTTTTATGTAAATAGCATTTTATTTTTCTAACTACATGTAAAGATAGTTTTCAACACTTATTTTTATAAGATTTTGAATTTCCAAATATTTTTCCTTCTTCCTTCCTTCTCCCCTCCACAAGAAGACAAGCAATCTGATATAGGTTATACATGTGCAATCATGTTAAATATATTTCTACATTAATCATGTTGTGAAAGAAGATACAGAACAAAAGGAAAAAACATTTAAAAAGTGAAGAAAATGAAAATAGTATGCTTCCATCTGCATTCAGACTCCATTAGTTCTTTCTCTGGTTGTGGATAGCATTTTCCATCATGAGTCTTTTGGAATTGTCTTGGATCATTGTTTTTTTTTTTTTTGAGAAGATCTGTCATAGTTGATCATCACATAATGTTGCTGTTTCTGTCTGTAATGTTCTCTTGGTTCTGCTCACTTCACTAAATATCAGTTCATATAAACCTTTCCAATTTTTTTCCACAATCTGCCTGTTCAGTATTTCTTATACCACAATAATATTCTATTATATTCATATATCACTACTTTTTCAGCCATTCCCCAACTGAACTGGCATTCTTTCAATTTCCAATTCTTTGTCACCACAAAAAAGAGCTGCTATAAATATTTTTGTACGTATAGATCCTTTCCCCTTTATAATAATCTCTTTGAGATATGAAACTGATCATGGTGTTGCTGGAACAAAGAGTGTACACAGTGTGATTGCATAGTTCCAAGTTGCTCTCTACTATGGTTGGATCTGTTCACAATTCCACCAACAGTGCATCAGTATCCCGACTTTCCCAAATTGTCATCAACATTTGTGATTTTCCTTTTCTGTTATGTTAGCCGATCTGACAGGTGTGAGGTGGTACCTCAGAGTTGTTTTAATTTATGTTGCTCTAATTGAGAGTGACTTAGACCATTCTTTCATGACTAGAGATAACTTTGATTTCTTCATCTGAAAACTTCCTGTTCACATTGTTTAACCATTTATCAATGATCTTGCATTCTTATAATTCTTATAAAAATAAAAATATAAAATACAATGACTTGTATTTTTATAAATTAGATTCAGTTCTCTATATATTTAAGAAATGAGGCTTTTATTAGACATACTAGCTATAACAATTTTTCTCAGTTTTCTGTTTTCCTTCCAATGTTATTGCCTTGGTTTTGTTAGTGCAAAACCTTTTAATTTTAATGTAATCAAAATTATCCATTTTACATCTTGTAATGCTCTCTATCTCTTATTTTGTTGCAAACTCTTCAATAGGTAAATTATTCCATGCTCCCCCAATTTGCTTATGGTGTCACCCTTTATATCTAAATCATGTATCCCTTTTGAACTTATCTTAATGTATGTTAGAAGATCTTAGTCTATAGGAAATTTCTTCCTCACTATCTTCCAGTTTTCCCAGTAGTTTTTGCCAAATAGTGAGTTCTTGTCCCAAAAGTTTGGATCTTTGGGTATATAAAACATTTTATTATTATGGTCATTTGCTGCTGTGTTTTATGTACCTAATCTATTCCACTGATCCACCCCTCTATTTCTAACCCACCACCAGATTGTTTTCTTCTTCACATTTTTTCATGAATTCCCTTAATATTCTTGATTTCTTTGTTCTTCCAGATGAATTTTGTTATATTTTCAAACCCCATAAAACAATTTTGGTAGTTTTATTGGTGTGGCACTAAAAAGTTGAATTAATTTAGGTAGAGATGTCATTTTTATCATATTGGCTCACCTTACCCATGATCAATGGATATTTTTCCAGTTGTTTATATCTGACTTTACTCATGTAAAAAGTGTTTTGTAATTGTGTTCATATAGTTTCTGGGATTGTCTTGCCAAGCAGACTCCCAAGTACTCTATATGGCCTATCGTTATTTTAAAAGCAATTTCTCCTGCTGTTGGACTTCATTGTAATCTATTGAAAGGCTGATAATTTATGTGGGTTTACTTTATATCCTACAGCTTTGCTAAAGTTGTTCATTATTTCAACTAGTGTTTTGGTTGATTTAGTAGAAGTCTCCAAGTATACTATAATGTTATCTGCAAAGAGTGATAATTTTGTTTTCTTATTGTTCAGTTTCAATGCCTATACCCAAGTGTATGTGTATGTTATTCCCTCTTTGAGCCAATTCCAATGACAGTAAGGTTCAAGCATTGCCTGTCAGAGGTCTTCTGTGCCTCTTCATATGGGATAATTTACCCAATTCTACTCTCCCTTCCATCTTCTTCCAGTGCAATTCTCTTTCTTTTCCCCTCAATTTCTAAAAAAATATCATCCCACCAAAGTCAACTTATATTTATGTCCTCTGTCTATGTATACTTCTTGTAGCTACCCTAATAGTGATAAAGTTCTTAGGACTTGCAAATATCATCTTCCAGTATAGGAATGTAAATAGACTTTTTATCAGGAATGATTGAAAGTTCACTATTTTGGGGACAGAGCCAAGATATCAGAATAGAAGCAGGGACATACTTGAGCTCTACCCCAAACCCCTCAAAATACCTGAAAAAAATGACTCTAAACAAATTCTAGAGCAGCAGAAGCCACAAAATGACAGAGCAAAACAGATTTCCAGCCTGAGACAATCTGGAAAGTCAATAGGAAAGGTCTATTACACCAAGTCCGGAGCAGAGCATAGCCTAGCCCCCCACTGCTATCCCTCATAGCTCCCCCACTGGAAAAGGCTTCAGGGCCCTGAATTACTGGCAGCTACAGCACTTTCCAGACTTCTTAACCCACAAATACCAAAGACAGCACAGAAGGTCAGCAGGAAAGGTCTTTCACCTAGAAAGGAATGTGGTTCAGCTTCAGTCCCAGCCCCAGCGCCAGCACCAGGGTAGTGGCAGCCACTGCTGCAATGGTGGCTGCTTCTGGAGCCTACAAACAGTGGGAAATCAAATGGCTGATCTGGGTCACGGTCATCAGTGGTGGTCCTGTGGTAAGGAGTAGCTCTGGTGTGGCGGAGCTGATGGCAGCTGTAGAGAGGTAATCCTTCTCACAGTTCCAGGGCAGAAAAGTGCTTGTGGTCACTCACAGACCAGAGCACACAGGCCAGGAGAGACGTAAACACTCCTTTGATCAAACCACCTGGGAGGAACTGAGAATGTACATGTCTGTAGAGATATCTCTAAAAACAGCTGCACAAATCCCTGAAACCTGGGGCAGTACACCCCTCCACTTAACAAAGAGTTCAAATGTCAGATAATTGGCTGGGAAAATGAGTAAATGGAAAAATAAGATGGTAGAAAGTCCATTATTTCACTGACTATCCTTTTCACCTGAAGGATTATATTCGGTTTCACTGGGGAGATGATTCTTGGCTGTAATTGTAGCTCTTTTGCCCTCTGGAACATTATATTCCAAGCCCTCTGATCCTTTAATATAGAAGTTGCTAAATCTTGTGTTATCCTGACTGGAATTCCACAATATTTGAATTGTTTCTTTTGGGGCTGCTTCCAATATCTTCTCCTTGACTTGGGAGCTCTGGAATTTGGCTATAATATTCCTGGGAGTTTTCATCTGGGGATCTCTTTCAAAAAGGTAATCCCTGGATTATTTCGATTTCTATTTTACCTTCTGCTTTTAGGATGTCAGGGCAGTTTTCCCTGATAAATCTTGAAATATGACTTCTCTGCTCTTTTTTTAAAAAAATTAAACAAAGTAATTTATTTATTTTCTTGTTTACATCATTCATTTCCACGAGATTTTGAGTTACAAATTTTCTCCCCATCTTTCCCCTACCTCAAAACAGCCATCCCACTGTATAACCCCTCCCCCAATCTGCTCTCTCCTATGTATTCCCCCTTGCCCCTCTGACTTTCTGGTAGGGCAGGATGGATCTCTCTACCACAGTGCCTGTATATCTTTATTTCCAGTTGGATGTAGTTAATAAAAAAAATAATAATATATACATATATATTTTTAACATTTGATTATAGAATTTTAAATTCTAGATTCTTTCCCTTCCTCCCTCATCACCCACCCCCACTGGAAGGACAAGCAATTAAATACAGGCTGTACATGTGTAATTACACAGAACCTCTCCACAGTGGGCATATTGTGAGAGACTGACTATATGTCCCTCCTTCCTAGCTTGCCCCGCCCTTGTTCTATGCTCTACCCTGTCCCTGTCCCTTTACAGAAGTGTGTACTTCCATCAACCC
>CM053585.1:378099207-378114862 GCA_028646515.1 Pseudochirops corinnae
GGGCCTCTTTTGCCATTTGAGTTAATCTATTTTTTAAGGTGTTATTTTCTTCAGTCAGGTTGACTCTCTTTTCATGACTTTTTTGTATCATTTTCACTTCTCTTCCCAATTTTTCCTCCACTTCTCTCATTTGGTTTTCAAAATCCTTCTTAAGCTGATCTATGGCTTTTAGGAAGTCTTCATGTTTCTTGGAAGCTTTTGGTTTGGGAGTTCTGACTGTGTTGTCTTCCTCCCATTCCATGCTTGGTCCTTTTTGTCCCCAAAGAAGGAATCTAAAGTTTGGTTGCTGTTCTTACTTTGCTTCCTTTGCTTGCTCATGTTGCCAGTGAATTACTTGATTTTTTTAGCTCTGTGGAACTCTGCTTCCAGAGGAGACAGCTCTGTCCCAAATCGTTGGGGTTTTTGCAGCTGCTTGAGTTATTAGGAGGCTGCCATTTTTTTGCAGCCTCCACCAGCTTTGGCTCACTGAAAACCCACCCCAGTATCACCACCCAAGACCATGATCTGGATCCAGGATGCTCAATGCAAGAGCGCTTGGCCTCTGAACGATCACTTGGTCCCCCTGCAGTCTGCAGGCCAGGAACTCTGAAGCAGCCACGTGGAAGCGGCTGCAGGGCCGCAGCTTCTGCCACTTCCTTGCCCTGGAGGCAGTTTGGCAGGACTGCTTTTCTCCCCCAAATTTAGCTGAGATCCACTGACCTTTCCCTTAGTCCTTGTTTCTCATGACTTGATGATTCTGGAAGCTGCCACAGCTGCCGCTGATCCACTCTCCTGAAGCTCCAGCTGCGGCTCATGCTGGCCGCCCCAGGGCCAAGCCGCAGTTTCAGACGGGCTGGTTTCGGCTCCAGCGTGCTGCGCTGAGCCCCGTGTGCTGAGCTGCCTTCAGTGAGAGGTGTGTTTTCTGTACTTTTGTGAGTTTTGGAGCCTAAACTTTGTTTAGAGTCATGTTTTGTGGGTATTGCGGTGCTGTGTGGGAGCCGCGGAAGCTTGTGGCTCCTCCGCCGCCGTCTTGGCTCCGCTCCCCTCTGCTCTTTTTTGGTTATGGATTTCGGGTGGTCCAATACTCCTTAAATAATGTCTCCTCAATCTGTTTTCATACAGAAATGTGTGAAATGGCACATTTCACATTTTCTATTTTTTATCCTTTTGGTTTTGGTCGATTATTGCTTGATGTCTCACAGCATCATTAGCTTCCATTTGCCCTATTCTAGTTTTTTTTTCTTGCTTTTTGGAGGGCAGTTGGGAGTAAGTGACTTGCCCAAGGTCACATGGCTAGTAAGTGTTAAGTGTCTAAGGTCGGATTTGAACTCAGGTCCTCCTGACTCCAGGGCCAGTACTCTATTCACTGAGCCACCTAGCTGCCCCCCATTCTAATTTTTAAAGAATTATTTTCTTTAGTGAATTTTGTACTTCATTCTGTGCTTGGCCAATTTTACTTTTTAAGAAGATGTTTTCTTCAGTGAATATTTGTACACCTTTTCCATTTTTTTTGTGATTCCTTTACCAAGCTGTTGACTCTTTTTTTCCTCATTTTGAGTTACAAATTTTCTCCCTGTCTTTCTCGTACTCCTGCCCCAAGATAGTGAGCCTACTGAATACCTCTTCCTCCAATCTATTCTCTCTTATATCCTCTTCCATGCCTCTCAACTTTCTAGTAGGGCAAGATGGATTTCTATACCCCAGTGCCTATATATCTTATTTCCCAAATGCATGAAAAAATTTTTAAAAAAGATTTATTTTTAAAACTTTGATTTCCAGATTCTTTTTCATCTTCCTTCCTTACCCACCCGTACTGGGGAGACAAGCAATTCAATATAGGTTGTATATGTATAGTTATGCAAGACATTTCCATAGTTGAAAACACACACATACACACACACAGAGTTCCATATATTGAGAAAACTATATTTCCCTCCATACTATCCCACCCCCTACTTATTCTATTTTCTACTTTGACCCTGTCCCTTTTCAAAAGTGTTTGCTTCCAACTCCTCTCTCCCCCAATCTGCCCTCCTTTCTATCATTCCTCCTCCCACCTGCTTCCTGTAGGGTAAGATACCCAATTGAGTGTGTATATTATTCTTTCCTTAAGCCAAATCCAATGAGAGTAAGGTTGACGCATTCCTTTTCACCTTCCTGCTCTTCCCCTCCATTGTAACAGTTTTCTCTTGCCTCTTTTATATGAGATAATTTACCATCTTCTATCTCTCCCTTTCTCCTTCTCCCAACATATTCCTCTCTCATCTCTTAATTTTATTTTTTAAATATCATCCCTTCATATTCAATTCATTCTGTTCCTTCTGTCCATGTATACATGTACACACATATACACACACTTACATATATATTTCTATACACATACGCCCTCCTATGTATCTATCTATCAATCTATCTGTCTATCTATCTATCTGTCTGTCTGTCTGTCTGTCTGTCTGTCTCTCTATCTATCTACCTATCTATTCATCTCTCCTGGATCTATTTTCCAGGTCAATGGTTTTTCTAATGAGATATTTCACATTGCCTTCTATTTTATCATTTGTTTGGATCTGTTTTATAGTATCTTGATTTCTCATAAAGTCATTAGGTTCCATTTGTTCCAATCTAATTTTGAAGGAATTATTCTCTTCAGTAAGTTTTTGAAATTTCTTTTCCATCTGGAAAATTTGTCTTTTTAAGGCATTCTTCTTCTCATTGGCTTTTTGGGCCTCTTTTGCCATTTGAGTTAGTCTATTTTTAAGGTGTTAATTTTCTTCAGTCAGGCTGTTAATTTTCTTATCATAATTTTCTTGCATCATTCTCATTTCTCTTCCCATTTTTTCCTCTACTTCTCTTACTTGATTTTCAAAATCCTTCTAGAGCTCCTCCATTGTCTGCAGCCAATTCATATTTTACTTGGAAGCATTTGATGCAGAAGTTTTGACTTTATTCTCTTCTTCTGGTTCTATGTTGTGATCCTTTTTGTTCCCAAAAAAGTATTCTATAGTATGATTGCACTTCCTCTGCTTGCTCACCCTGCTAGCCAATTACTAGACTTTTGAGCTCTTTGCCACAGTAGAACTCTGCTTCCAGAGTGGAGAGAGCTATGTCCTAAATTGCTGGGGTTTTCTCTATTGTCAGAGCTCAGGAGAGCACCTTATCTACAGCCACTACAAACTCTGGCACACTGGCATTCCTCACCTCAGGACCACCACCCAAGACTGTGACCCAGATCCAAGCAAGTCAAAACAAGAGTGATTACCCTCTGAATGGTCACTTGGTCACTCTGTGATCTGCAGGCTAGGAGCTCCAGAGGCAGCCATGCAGCAGCAGCTGCAGCTGCCATGCCTCCACCACCTCTCACCCTGGGAGCAGGGGTCAGACCACGCTCTTCTGTGCTCTTCTATCACCCAGTTCAACAGAGTTCCCTACTGACCTTTTACTTTCTGTTTGGTGTTTATGTGTTGAGAAGTCTGGAAACCACCACAGCTGCTGGTGATTCACTCTCCTGTATCTGCTCTGGCTGGTCTGGGCTGCTGGTCAGGGCCACCCCAGGTCTGGGTTGGTGCAGCTCACCAGAGACTATGCTCAGCTCCCAGCCCACTGCAATGAACCCTTCCTGTCGGCCTGTCAGGCTGCCTTCAGCAGGAGATTTGTTTCTCTCTGTCACTTTGTGGGTTCTGTAGCTCTAAAATTTGTATAGAGTCATATTTTACAGGTATTGGAGGTGGCTGGAGTGGGAGATCAGACAAGTTCCTTCTTTTACTCCCTTTTTCATGATTTTCTTGCATCACTCTCATTTTTTTTTGTCAATTTTTTTTCTACCTTTTATTTTATTTTTAAAATTCTTCTTGAGCATTTCCAGAACTTATTTTTGGGCTTGAGACTGAGCTCATTTTTCTTTGAGACTTTGTATGTAGTCATTTTTGACATTGTTGTCTTCTTCTGAGTTTGTGTGTTGATCTACCCCATCACCATAGTAACTTTCGATGGTCAGGTTCCATCTTCTTCTTCTTCTTTTTTTCTTCTAATTTTCCAACTTATTTTGTGGCTTGTAACATCATGTTAACACTGGGCTCTGATCCTGGGGTAGATGGACCACTGACAAATTTTTTGCACCAGGGCCTAGCCTTCCATTGCTGGCCTGTTTTAGGGGCATAATGCCTTTGTGTTGGCCTGTCCCAGGGCTGGTGCCCTCATTGATACCTTGCTGAGGAACTGCCTACTGCTGGCTTGCTTGAATGCCTTCGGCACAAGACTATGCTCCCTTTTTACCACAGTGAGACAAATCTTTTTTTGCTGACCTTCTAAGTTGTCTTAGTCTGGGAAATTGTTTTACCCTTGTCTTCTGTTGTTCTGCTGCTCCAGAATTCAATTTGAGTTGTTTTTTTTTTTTTATAGCTGTTTGGAGGTAAATTTGGGTGAGTTCAGGCACATTCCTGCCTTACTCTGCCATTTTGGCTTCACCCTCTCTGAATCAAGTAATTCTTAAATTAGCTCTACTTGACCTGTTTTCTAGGTCATTTTCTTATGACATCAGATATTTTAAATTTTCTTTGCTTATTTTCAAATTTTCATTTGATTGTTATTTCTGTCTCATGGAGTTTTTTTCTATTTGATTTAGTTTTTGAGGAGTTAATTTCTTGAATAAGGTTTATAACTTTCTCTTCTAAGCTACTCCTTCTCCTTCCAGTTCTTTCTGTAGGAATTTTCATTGACATTTTTACTTCTTGTTTGATTTCTTCTAGGAATTCTTGTAATCCTTGTGGAAAATCCATCCTTCCTTTGAGCCTCTGCATGCCGTCATTACTGTTATTTTCTCCTTTGGGAGGATCTCTAGGTTCACTGTTATTTTTTATGTTGCTTTGTGATTTATTTGATCACCCTGGTTCAAGTTTTAGAAGAGGCTTTTTGCCAGTAATAGGCTGCAGCACACTCCCTGTTTTTAGGTGGACATGAGAGAAGACTTTGTCTCACCTTATAGCTCCTGAATTCTCATCCTAATCTCTACCTTCCAGGGTAAGCTCTCCATGGATCTTTGAGATGTAGAACACTGAATATTCAATACACTTTCCACTACCTTGTAACTGAATGTTAGGGGCCTCAGAGCCTCTTGACCTGAGCTGTCCTAATCTGAGCACTGCAATTTAAAATCTAAAGGTCACCACACCAAGACAGTGATGCACTATTCTACTTTGCTGCATTGCTGCCTACTGCAGCTCCATAGAGCTTCCAAGGTTACCATCCTGAGGTTTTCTGATCACTTTAGGGCTTCCTCCGGCTGTCCCTCTACTCTAGGTAAATGGGCAATCTGCCTCCCATTCAAGCAGTCATCTTGCCAGGAGTGATCTCCTTACAAAATTTATCTACTCCATTCTCTGAAACAAATGTTGATACATAAGCCACATCTTCAAGGTAGTATTAAGTATGATATGCAATTATAACTGTTGTTGCCTTTATGAAACTGACTCCACCAAATTAATTTATCTAAGCAGAACTTTTTACATTTAGTCCATACAGTTTAATTTTTAGAAAGAATAGCAACAGAGATGCTTTTAAGTTCTCCCTAAAATAAATCAACTCACTGTTATTCAAAGATTGCACTTTAGAAATAATAACAATTTAATTAAACGTTATATAGACCATCTTAGAACTATATGATTTTCTACATACACATGCACACACACACACACACACACACACACACACACACACACACACCCTTTCCCTGACATTCTTCCGTCTTTACTATGTGTGGGATAGAGACCACTACCAAAAAGAAATTCAATACAAAGATGTAGATACCTGAAAGCAGAAATGAGTTTATTGCATTCTTATGAGAAAGGGTACTGTACCTGGACACTAATGGTGCTCACCAGGAAAGTACAAATTGATTCCAGAAAGTAAGGTCCTTTTATACCTTAATGTATGCCTCCCCCCACCCCCAACCCCTTCTCCCTTATCCCATTGTCTGGGCTTCAGGAGGCACAATCTCTTCGTGTGCATCTTCCCCAGCAACAAAGAACAAAGGACAAGAAAAGGAGGGAAACTATGTTTCAATAATCCCCCAACTATGAACCCTTTTGAGGAGGCTTCACTTCTGAGAAATCATCCCTCACAACTACACAATGGAATGTGCCTGAAGAGAATTAAAAACCATCTTATATCTTCATTTGTTGTCAGTTACCAAAGCTTAGCAGTTCGACACCATTGCTCAACCTTTTGTTCCTCCCTCTATTGAGACAGCTTTGATCATCAACAGAACCTTGCTTGAAGCCTTCCCATCTTGGTAGAATGTACCAGAGGTCACACTTCCTACCACAGCTATTGTGAAACCAAGGTCACCCTTGAGTCATAATGAAACATTTGGGTTGGGCTTCTTATGGAGATTTATTTTACTGCTGGGCAACTAGGGTGGACTTGGAGTTTGGAACACCTGAGTTCAAATATAACTTCAGGCACTCACTATCTTTGTGACCTTGTGTAAGTCATTTCATCTTGTTTGCTTTGTAAAATGAGCTGGAAAAGGAAATGGCAAACCATTCCAATATCTTTGCCAAGAAAATCCCAAATAGGATCATGAAGAATTGGTCATGACTGAAATGACTTCACAAAATTGTATTGCTAGTGAGAAGTCTCCATGTGGAATGAGTTCCACTTTCCATGGCATTGAGGTTATCCCGTGTCCGCATTTATAACATGTTTAACTTAGTTAGTCTTGGCAAAGTGACATAGTTCTATTATGCACCTTGTGATGCTGAGCAAGTCCCCTAATTTCTCTGTATATAATTTCCTCTCTTGTAAATAAGTTAAATTAAATTAAATTAAATTAATTAAGTTAAATAAATACCTACCATCTCCTCTAATTCAAAATTATGTGATTCTATGTTAACTTAATTATTTGAGTTGATCAGTTACTTTCCTTTAAAATGGTTCAACATGTTACATTCAGATATAACTTGATGTCTTAGGTTGACTTTGGCAACTCACAATCTTAATACCTATTTGTTTCCAAGTTAAACTTAATTCATAGTATATATAGAAATGCAGGTATAAACTTCCTTTAATCTCAGTTAAATTCCCTTACAAGGAGATCTCAGTTTACCAGTGTTTCAGGGCACCTGAAAACTGTTTCATCAGGGTGCCTAGTTTAATAATAAATACAGTAATAAAGGTGGCATTAAAAATAATCTAAAAAACATAACCATATTGTGTCACAGCTTAGCATTCTGGATTTTTTTTTCTTTGTTTTTATCATTGTGGATGGGCTTTGAGTAATACACAATCAAAATCTAAATATGAAGAGAAGATAGACCATTGCTATAAAATATAATTAGCTAGGATTAGTATATAGTTGCCTTCATAATATAGCTTCATGGAAGGAATATAGAGGCAGTTTAGGCATTCACAGCACTAGGACAACCCAGAGTAAATGAGGCGCATTTTTGGTTCCATAAAAAGAATCCTAGACTTTAGGTAAGTTTCTTCTTTCTGCCTCTCTCTGTCAATCTCTCATTTATTCAATCACTGTTTATTGACTATTGCATGTAAAAGAAATATATTACGTGCTGATTAATATAATACTATCCTTTTCCACTCAAAAATGGCCACAGAAACCTGGCTATTTGTTAGAATGAAAAGTTTAATTCATGACTATATGTATTGTTTTCAATTGCAGGAGTCTTCTTTCTCTATGCTGGATTTGCTGGTTTGGGACTCATTTTCATCTATGGTTGTCTTCCTGAGACCAAAGGGAGAAAACTAGAGGAAATTGAATCACTGTTTGAAAACAAATTATGTACATGTGGTACTTTGGATTCTGATGAAGGGAGATACATAGAATATATTCGGGTGAAGGGAAGCAATTATCATCTTTCTGACAATGATGCTTCTGATGTGGAATAAGTTTCAGCAGTTGATCTATATAAACATTTGAAAGAAAAACTTCTAGGGGAAAAAGAATAGCTTTTGGTGACCTTATTGTCTTTTGTCTGGTCTGGTTCTCCTTTTTTACAGTCTAATTTTAAATACCTTCATAATTCTAAAGCAATTGGAAAATAATATGAGCTAAATTTTATTCAGAAACAGAAATAAGAAAATTGATTCACAGATACCTAAATCTACCAATTCTTGGCCAAAATTTGGAAGTCTCTAGTCTAAAGTGCATTCAGTCCTCTGACATTCTTATTCCCTAAAATAACATTTTTGGCATAGCAAATAGAAAATAATCTAAAACATTTAAATGTGTTTTATTTCTACCTGAAGAGATTTTGGCTGCTAATGTGGGGTGTTCCTCCCCCAAAATACCATATGTGAAATCAGTTTGATCAACCATAATTTACCTATCAATGGCCATTAATTAACAAAGATGATTTAAAATTATGTCAAAGCACAAAAAGTCCCTTCTATAAGAAGGACACAGATGTACTTCTCACCATTATAATTTAGTAGAGTTTCTCTTTGAGGCCAAATCAAGTTTTAAGAGAAGATGCAACAGATTGACCCTGCATTTAGGAGTCTTTTGGTGATAATTTTGCTGTCCTCAAGTGGCACACATAAACTAATACTGTTTGATGAATACATTTTATTTGCCAGTATAAGATTAAAAGGGTTTTGACTGGACTCGCCAAATAAACAGTAATTTAGGTTCCCAATTGCAAACAGAAAATAAAACCAGATCAGCAACCATTTCAGGAAACACTTCCTATGGTTGCTAAAAATACCCATTAATAATCGCTTCTGGCTTATTGATATTCATGTTCTGCTTGTTTTTCTTTTTATCACATTATGCAGATAGCTCCTAACAGATCTTCCCCCCATTAATTTAATCAAAATGATGACTTTTGAAACAATAATAAAAAGTTAGTTGTAACAAACAAGTTGGATTTTAGTTATATGTATTTCCTTAAAAATGGATTCCCCCTCTCGATTTATTATACTAATTATACTGACCCACATAGTATATTGCTGCCTAATTGGGTTTGTGAAATTTGCCCACTACCCACTTCTCTTCTTTTATTCTTAAGGAACATGTTGGTCTTCGGTTGCACATCTTCTACATTTTTCTCATGTTCAATTAAGAAAACAGATTTTTGTTTTTATGCCTGACTTAGCCTTTTCCTTTCCCAATCTAAAAATGTGATATTGGTTACTGCTTAGGTTAATGGATGAGATGTATGTAATAATATGTTTATGGCACGATTTAAAAATATATTTGTTTTAATGTCTTTAAATAATGCTAATTTCTCATCTCCATATGTAATTTGGAAGTTGTCCTTTTAAAAATAGTGCAACTACAACTTAATAATCTGAAAAGCCTGGATAATGTTTACCTAACTCAAGTAGCATTTACATTTACTTGATTTTTAGCAAAGAAAATATATATTACAAACACTGGATGGGGCTAATGTGCAGTGCACTAAAGAGACTAGAAAAATCCCAGTTGAGATGAGACAATGTCATTTCTTTCACAATTGTGTTTTTCCCTTGTTAGTTTGTGATAGCTCCCCAAGACAGAGGTTTTCTTTTTTGTTTTATACCGAATTTAGGACAGGACATTAGTCTGCTGTTGAATATTAACCTTAACAGAGATGATCTAATATTTAAACAGACAATGGATAGATGTCACCTAGAAGTAGAAGTCTGACAATTATGTTTATTTGCCCCTAGGTTTGTTCATTTATCCCTCAACTCTTATTTCTATAGTTTTGTCAGAATCACCATAATGTGTATGCATGCAACTGCATCTCGAGTTACAATGCATCTGCAACTCCTTAGGAGCTTGTAATGATGACAAAGTACTGATGCATTTTTAGAAAATAAAAACAAAAGTATGTTTTGGAAATAATTCACTTCAGTTTCAGTAAACATTTGTCAAGTGCTTATTATGTGCAAGGTATTACGTAGGCACTGCAGATACAAAGACAAAAATAAAATTGTCCCTGCCCTGAAGGAGTTTGCATTTTACTATTGGATAAAATATTTACGTAGGTAAATGCAAAAAAAAAAGTCAAGATGGAAGGAGTGGCAAGAACTGGGCCATGGGGATTAGAAAAAGCCAGGAAAGGCCTAATGCAGGACTTGAGCTTGTACCTTGAAAGAAGCTAAGGATTCTATGAGGAAGAGGTAAAAAGGAGACCACTTGTGTGCAAAAGTAGGAAGTGTGAGATGGAATTTCACATCTGGGAACATGGAAGACCAGTATAAATACAATGTTATTTTTGTGCATAAAACTGGTCTCTACACACCTATCGGACAGATTTCTATCCTTTGCAAATTCTCTTCATGGTTATTTATAATGAGGAACTGGCCAATTAAGTCCATTCTCTAAGCTAGTTATATGTAGGCTAAGGTCCTGAATCTGAAAAAAAAATTATATCACATCATTTTGTATAATAAAAATACTTAGTATCTTACTCTCATTGTGATACTCTCATAGGAATATTTGTTTTCAGTGGTCACATTAGCATTTGTTTCTCTTTTCGGAAAAAGAAGTAATTTAATGCAGAATTCTGTCTTCTTGGTAATTTTTGCTCTCTGTCTGCTGTGGTAAAGTAGAAAACCAGCCAGTTCTGGTGTTATACGACACTGAGAATCTGTAGTTATTCAGTGAATTCAGCTTACATAGAAAACATAGCAAGCATTTGACTTGTTTTCTTCCCAATTTTTTCTCCCAATTTTTCCTGATGTGTCAAAATAACCACTTCATTTTTTTTGTTTTTGCAGTTTGTCTTTATATATTGCCTTAATTATTGGCATTTGGCTTTGCTGAATCTTCAGTTATTTCATTACACAAACTCATTCGCCACTTTTCCCCAAAGCAGTGTATGTTTGAAACTTCCCACTTATCTAGATAGAGAGACGAAAATGTAGTTGTTAAAATCAACAAATTAATTATTTTCTTGTTGCTGTCGCTGTACTTCCATCCCCACCTCTTTCTGCTCTTGTATTTAAGTCTTCCTTTTTCCCCCCTGTTTATATAAAGGTAAAGAGAATATTCCACATATTTTTAAATACTAGACCAAGGCACAATACGAGAATTATCCATAATTTCAAAATATAATAAATACCTGAAAAGTGAGCCTTACAAAATTAGAGTTTTGATTTTTGATTCAGTGAAGATTTGTAGTATATGAAGAAAATTAAGTTTATATTTTACAGTGTTTTTAAATATTATGCTTTTTTAGTTCTAAAAGAGTGACTAACACTATATACTTGAGTGCATTCCATGTAAAAATGCCACAAATAATGCTGGTAGCATCTCAGCATCTTTTTCATATAATAAGATTTTGATTTATTAAACTAAAAATAATGTCTAAGCACAAAATCATTTTATTAAATTTTTTTGAAAGAAAATGTAGATTTCTTTCTAAAGATGTTGCATATTTAATTCAGCTGCACTGTGCTTCAACTCAAGAAAAGGTAAAATCCCTGCTGTTTCAAATTTTATTGCTTTGAAATGACTTAGTTTAAATTTAGCTGCTTTGAAACTAATTAGAAAAGAGATAACATTGGATATATTTTAATAGAATTATTAGATTAGAACATAATGATATTTCAGTTTTTGCTTCTGATAGCTGTATTATTTGTTTAAAATCATAATTACTTCTTGAATAATCATGCAGGAGACACTATTTTTTTCTATAGGTGGTCTCCTCAAAATTAGTTTGAAATATATTCACCAAGTGTTTTTATATCTTTTTCCTAAGTGATAATTTGTAAACTCTATGCACCAAAAATATTTCTGTGTAACTTTATTTCACTCAGTGAACTTTATATGAGTATGTTTGATATAACAGGCCCTTTTAACCTATAAGAAAAAGGATAAATACATTGAGGCAAAGAATCATAAATTATTTTATCACCATTTGAAATCTATTATGTAAGGAAAATTGTTATCCAGGAAAAAGAAGTAAGTAGTTGCACATAACTTTAGGAAAACGGTGAAACTTCATTTTTAAAACACAAATAATATGAAAAATAATATTGATTCTACAAAATGTACTCAATACACAATTTGAGAAATGGAAACATTTGTTCATAGTTTATGTGTTTCTGAATGTTGTAATCAATTTTGCAGAAAATATTTAGAGCACTTAAAATTATGACAATATTATGGGATAAAATGGCGAAGATATTTTCCCATAAGCCAACATTTTATGATTTTTCAGTTTGTAAAACATATATCAAGATCTGCCAAGTACTAAAAAAAAGCTGTTGAAACAAACTTCTTATAACCAAATCTCAATTTTTTGTAGTTGTTGCAGACTTTCATGTATCACACATAAATATGTAACAGCATGAGGGCAAAATATTTAATGGAAAGCGTAATTACAGGTAACAGAGCTTATATGTAGCTGCTGCCTATAACAATGATTCCCAGTTGTTTTCTGGATTAATCACAAAGTTTTGTTTTGTGAGCAGAAATATTGGTGTTTGAAAAATCAAGCTTCATAGCCTTTTGTACCCTAAAGTCAAGGTTAATTTATAATTTAGGTTGTGGCAGTCTTTTGAATGTCAGCAAAATAAGCTGTTCTCTGATGCGAGTATGCTGTTGTCACCGTCTTCCAAAAGAGTAAAACGTGTAAAAAGTTAAACAACTTGTCATTATTAGTGAACTTAGAAAAGGAGCAAAAGGAGCACTTAGAAAAGTGCCAATGATGATCCCTGTGGCATTTTGTACCAGTGTTAATAATGTTCGAAATTATGAGAGCATTTATCCAAATAATTGCTACAAATCTTTTAGTTTTATTGAATATGTAATCTGTGAGACTTGAATAACTTGGCTTGTATAATTTTCAATGTATTAGCTTTTTTTGGTTTTATTTTTTCATACTTGGGTTTTAGATGGTTAGGTTCATGGTTGAAATTGTCACATCAATGTAGTAATTAATGACTTTAATATTTTGATGGATCTGTGATTTCATCAATATGGATATTCCTTCCACTGAAGCAGAGTGTAATATCAAATAACATATGATATTCTTAAAATAGAAAACCAAGGTTTAATTATTTTAGTATGTCTTTTTATGGAAAAGACTGAAGAAAGTTGACATTTAAAATGAAAAGAGAAGACAAACTGATATTATAAATGTCCAAATTGTTTTCCTAGGAATTTTTTGACGATTGCTCTTCTTTTTACAATATCTTTTAGATGTAACAATTATTCAGATTTATATTCAGTCTGTACTATTCATTTAAAATCAATAAAAAATAGTTTTGTGCTATACTCAAGATATTTCATGAAATATTTTAATTCCCAAGTGCATGCTCTATCATTGAATACTTGCCATGTCATAGGCAATCTAATGGATTGCCAGACTTTATATTCAGAATATTTTTCAATAGTGGCACATAGTTTCCATTTCCTTTACATTTATTCAAGCTTATATTATATGTAAGTGTATACATCAAAGAATCTAAGTGATGTAAACTTAATTGTCTTGTGATATTTTGTTGAAGTTAAATCTTTACACAAAATTTAAATGTTTTAAAAGTGTCAGTGCTGGAATTATGAATAAAAAATAAAAGTTTAAATAGTTTATTACAATTTTTTGCTATCTTTTCCTTTCTTACATTCTTTCCAGGTATTATACATCTTAGAAGTTGGAGAATGTTCAAAATCTGGTAACATATTCACATCCAATTTTTCATGAAATACAGATCTGGCTCTCTATTACTTATGAGAAATTAAAATGTTTTATAATTCTTTTTTGTTTTTCTTTTACATATTGCATATACAAGCATATACATATGCACTTATATACAGAGGTCGGTTGGTAAATGTTTTACAACTGACTCTCTTGGAAGGAAAAATATATGCACAATGCACTTAAAATTTTATTTTATTTTTAATTTATGGAATAAAACACACATTTCCATAACATGGTATAATTTTTAAAAAGATGATGGCACATAAAACTGCAAATTGTTATGTACCACTTGCTATTCCTTTTAAATATATGATAAAGATATCACGTGAATGTCTTTTTTTCTTCCTTCCAACCTGCCCTAAAGATGGCTACTGTTATGTAAAAATATGTATGTGTGTATCTATAGATATAAATATGGAAAATCATTCTATACATACTTCTATTTATTGGTTCTTTCTCTGGATGCAAATAACTTCTTCATATGCCCTTTGTAGCTGATTTGGGTATGGTCAGAATTACTTATTCACTCAAAGTTGTTCTTAAAATAATATTGCTGTCACTATATAATGTTGTCTTGGTCCTGTTCATTTTGCTTTTCATTTTTTCATGCAAATCTCTCCATGTTTTTCTATGACCATTGAGCTCATCATTTGTTATAGCACTGTAGTATTTCATAAAAATCATATACCACAACTTTTTCAGCGATTCCACAGTTGTTGGATATCCTTGCAATCCCCAGTTCTTTGACACCACAAAAGGAGCTGTTAGAAATATTTTAGAAAATACGGGTTTTTGGGCAGAGTCAAGATGGTGGTATAGAAACAGGGAAACTCCATGAGCTCCCCCAATAACCACCTCAAATACCTATAAAATAAGGCTCTAAACAAATTTTAGAGCTCCAGAACCCACAAAGTGACAGAGAAACAAAGCTCCTGCTGAAGGCATCCTGGCAGGTAGACAGGAAAAATTCATTGCAGCTTGCTGGGCACTGAGACCAGCCCCGCCATGGGCGGCCAAGACCAGCCACAGCTGGAGCATTTGGGAGAGTGGATCACCAGCAGCTGTGGTGTTTTCTAGAATTATCAACTCATAAATGCCAAAGACAAAGTGAAAGGTCAGTGGAACTTGGCTGAATTTGGGGGGGATGGAGGAGCAGTTCCAACCATCTGCCCCCAGAGCCAGAATTGGTGGAAGTGGTGGCCCTGCTGCCACTTCCATGTGGCTGCTTCAGAGCTCCTGGCCTGCAGTTTGCAGGGGTGGGGGTGTGGCAACGACCATTCAGAGGCTAAGGGCTTTTGCCTTAACCTGCCTGGATCAGGATTGTGGTCTTGGGTGGTGGTCCTGAGGTGTGTGACCAGTGAGCCAAAGCTGGTGGGGGCTGTAAAGATGGCGGCTCCTAATAACTCTGGCAGCTGCAAAAAGCCCAGCAATTTGGGACAAAGCCCTCTCCTCTGGAAGTAGAGTTCCACTGCCACACAGAGCTAAAAAGTCAAGTAATTGACTGGCAATATGAGCAGGCAAAAGAAGCAAAGCAAACAAAGCAATCCAACTTTAGATTCCTTTTTTGGGGACAAAAGAGATCAAAGCATGGAATGGGAGGAAGGCAACGCAGTCAGAATTCCTGCACCAAAAGCTTCCAAGAAAAATATAAAATGGTTACAGGCCATAGAGGAGCTTAAGAAGGATTTTGAAAACCAGATAAGAGAAGTGGAGGAAAAATTGGGGAGAGAAATGAGAATGATGTAAGGAAAACATGAAAAGAGAGTCAACAACCTGACTGAAGAAAATAACACCTTAAAAAATAGACTAACTCAAATGGCAAAAGAGACCTAAAAAGCCAATGAGAAGGATGCCCTAAAAAGCTGAATTTACCAGATGGAAAAAGAATCTCAAAAGGTCACTGAAGAGAATAAGTCCTTCAGAATTAGATTGGAGCAAATGGAAGCAAACTTTATGAGAAATCAAGATACTATTAAATAGATCCAAAGAAATAAAAAAAAAATACAAGGCAATGTGAAATATCTCAT
>CM053585.1:378115362-378138085 GCA_028646515.1 Pseudochirops corinnae
TATTATTATTGACTACATCCAACTGGAACTTGAGATACACAGGCACTGCGGTTGGGAGATCCATCCTGCCCTACCGAAAAGTGACATGGGAGTGAATAGACTGGGGGAGGGGGGCACACTGGGATGGCTGTTTTTGGGGTGGTGGGTGGGGGAAATAGGGGGAGATAATATGTAACTCAAAATCTTGTGGAAATGAATGATGCAAACTATAATGAAATTTAAAAAAAAAATGAAAAAAAATAAATCGTTCTCTAGAATAGTTAAATAAGTTCACAACTCCACTAGTAATGCATTAGTCTTCCCATTTTCCCACATCTTCTCCAGCATCTGTCATTTGTGATCGGTGTGAGGTGATACTTCAGAGTTATTTAAATTTGCCTTTCTCTAATTAATAGTGATTTAGAGAATTTTTATATGACTATAGATAGCTTTGATTTCTTTTGAAAACTGGTTTTTCATATAATTTCACTATTTATCAACTGGGAAATGGCTCTTATTTTTATAAATTTGGCTGAGTTTCCTATACATTTGAGAAATGAAGCCTTTGTTGAAGAAACTTGCTGTAAAAGTTTTTGTTATTACTTCATTATTTATGGCACCTTTTAACAAAATGTAGTTTCTCTGATTATTTCTTTTAATTAATCCTATTTTTGCCTTTGCTTTGTTTGAGATTATGATTGCTATCCCTGCCTTTTTTTTTTTTACTTCATCTGAAGCATAATAGATTCTTCTCCAGCACCTTATTTTAACTCTGTGTGTGTCTGTCTTTGTTTCAAACATGCATCCTGTAAACAGCATACTATTGGATTCTATTTTCTAATTGATTCTGAGCTCATTTTATGGTGAGTTCATCTCATTCATATTCAATTATGATTACTTTCCATTCTATTTTCTTCTTTTTATCCTTCTCTCTTTCTTTTTACCCTTTCCCTCCTGAAAAGTCTGTTTTACTTTTGACCATGGTCTCTCTTAATCTGCCCCCCCTTTTATTATCTTTCCTCCTTTCTCTTATCCTCTTTCCCTCTCATTTCTCTGTTGGGCAAGATTGGTTTCTATACCCAACTGAGTGTGTGTATATTTATATATGTATATATTCTCTCTTTAAACCAGTTCTGATGAGAGTGAGTTTCAAGCATTGCTCACTACCCTCTCCCCACTTTCACCTCCATTCCTTACACATTTCTTTTATGTGAGATGATTTTCTCCATTCTTCCTCTCCCTTCCCTGTTTTCCCAGTGCATCTCTTTTTCTTACTCCTTCATTTTTGTCCTTTATTCCTTGATCCAACATAATTGACTCACTCTCCTCCCCCTTTTCTGTGAAGATGCCTTCTACCTGCCCTAAGAATGATAAAGTTTTGAGGAGTTAAATGTATCATTTTTCCATAGAGGAATGTCAACAGTTTAACTTTCTTACGTCCCTTGCAATTTCTCTTTCATGTGTATCTTTTTGTCCTTATTGTTTGAAGGTCAGATTTTCTATCCACCCCTACTCTTTTCATTAGAAATACTTGATATTTTCTGTTTCATTAAATGTCAATTTTCCCCCATAGGATTATACTCAGTTTTTCTAAGTAGGTTATTCTTGGTTGTAATCCTAGCTCTTTTTCCTTTTTCAGTATCAGATTCCAAACTTTCTGCTTCTTTGATGTGGAAGCTGTTAAATCTTGTGTGATCCTGACTGTAGCTTTAAAATATTTGAATTTTTTTTCCTGGATGCTTGCAATATTTTCTCCTTGACCTGAGAACTCTGGAATTTGGCTATAGTATTCCTGGTAGTTTTCATATGGGGTCTCTTTCAGGAAATGATCAGTGTATTCTTTTCATTTCTATTGGACAGTTTTCCTAGATAATTTATCTTTTTTTCTTTTTTAGTTATTATAAACATTTATTAAGCACTAAGGGTATGCTGCTAGATAAGACATTAAAATATTAATTTAGTATCTCTGATGTCAGGCTTCCAATCTCAAAGAAGATTGAAGATTGAAAAAATCCATCTCTACCCAGATCACTCTGGCTAGTTTTCCCCTTCATAAGCTATGTCAGTCTAAATTCTAATGGAAGGCTCCAAAGAACATGAACTTATTTTTTAAGGGCAAGATCTCAGACTAGATTCTCTGTCTGCAAGGTTTTCTAGTAGGATGGGGTGGGTCCTATCCAAGATTGAAGATGAAGATATATTTAGGTATATTATTAGTCTGTTTTACACTTTCTTTCATATGGAAAGAGCTATTTTAGCAAATAGGTAAGACAACATAATGCCTTATTTCAAATATGGTGTTAACAGTCAATTTTCCTTTTACCTTAACATGTTCCCCCTGCATATTTGGCTTATTTCTAACAGAAATTGAACCTACTCATGTGTTAGTAAGGGCCATAGTATTTAATTTCTCACATGGAGGACTTTAAATGTTAAGACAAAGATGTAGAAGAGAGAACTATGGTGTCCTACAAAATAATTATTTGGGTTTTTTTGGAGGGGGAAAGCAAGGCAATTGGGGTTAAGTGACTTGTCCAAGGTCACAGAGCTAGTAAATATGTCAAGTGTCTGAGGCTGGATTTGAACTCAAGTCCTCCTGACTCCAAGGCTGGTGCTCCATTTACTGCTCCACCTAGCTGCTAGATAATTTCTTGAAAGATATCTAAGCTCTTTTTTGATCAGGTAGTCCAGTAATTCTTAAATTATCTCCCTTTGATCTATTTTTCAGGTCAGGTTTTTAAAAAATGAAATATTTCACATTTTCTTCTATTTTTTTCATCTTTTGGGCCTTGTTTTATTTTATTTTTTCTTGATGTCTTATGGAGTCATTAGCTTCCATTTGCTCAAATCAAAATTTTTTACTTTTTTTTTGGAGGGATTTTGCAGGGCAGTTGGGGTGAAAGACTTGCCCAAGGTCACATGGCTAGTTTTGTGTGTGTGTGTGTGTGTGTGTGTGTGTGTGTGTGTGTGTGTGTGTGTGAAGTGTCTGAGGCCAGATTTGAACTCAGGTCCTCCTCACTCCAGGGCTGGTGCCCTATTCTCTGCGCCACCTAGCTGCCCCTTCAAATCATTTAAAGAATTACTTCTCAATGAATGTTTGTACCCTTTTTCCATTTGGCCTGTTCTGCATTTTAAGGAGTTCTCTTTTTTTATTCAGTGACTTCTTGTGCCTTTTTTGCCTTTTGGACAATTCTTTTTTTTTTTAAGATGTTATTTTCCTCAATGTATTTGTGCCTCTTTTACCAGGCTTTTAAATCTTATTTCTTGCATCACTCCCATCTTTTTAAATCAATTTTTCCTCTCTTACTTTTATTTTTTTTCCTCAAGTCTTCCAGGAATTCTTGTTGGGTTTGTGTCCAATTTGCATTTTTTCTTTTAGCTGTTTTCGTCTTCTCAGTTTGTATATGCTATTATTCCCTACCACTATAATAGGTTTTTATGGTCAAGTTCTTTTTTCGTTGTTTGCTCATTTTTCCATCTTATTTTTTTTTTTAACTTTGAGCTTTATATTAAAAGAGGACTCTGTTCATGTGGGGTTGGGGAGACTGATGAATGAAATTTTTTCCAAGAGACAGAATTTCTGGGTAACTGGTAATCAATTTATTGATTATTGCTAGCAAATAATAAATTGAGGTCAATTGTTCCTCTCGACCACAAAAAGACCCTTTCTGGAGAATATGGGATGCTTAAAAGCCTTTGGGAAAGGGTGTATCCCTGAAGGTGGAAATCAACTTTGAATGGTTAATAATCAATGAGTGTATGGATGTATTAATGAGGAAGTGTGGGAAAAAAGTCTTTAGATCACATTCTCTGCAGAAGGAGCCAATCAGGCTACTTCCAGCAATCTGGACAAAAAAAAAATCCATTTCTACCCAGATCACTCTGGCTGGTTTTCCCCTTCATAAGCTATGTCAGTCCAAATTCTAACGGAAGGCTCCAAAGAACACGAACTTATTTTTTAAGGGCAAGATCTCAGACTGGATTCTCTGTCTGTAAGGTTTTCTAGTAGGATGGGGTGGGTCCTACCCAAGATTGAAAAGCATGTATCCTGAGGATTTAGGCAATTTCATCTATCAACAATATCCTTCTGAGACTAGCTGAATAAACTATAGAGACTGGTTTCTGAATGAAGAAATAGGTAGAGAAAAACCTTAGTCTTAGTTTAATAATTGCTTATTAATTTAAGAGAAAAAGAATTGTTTTTCTCAGGCTTTGTCCCAAGTTTAAGGCTTTTTTTGTGCTAGTGTTTTCAGAACTAGTTCTGGAGGTCTGCAAGTTTTTAGTGCTTCCCAGGTAGTATTATCCTAGGTGAGGTGTGGTGACTGCTCTCTTGGTCTGCACTGGTCTTTACTCAGGAAGGGCCCCTCATCTCCTATAGCCACAAATGCTAGTATTTGACCCTGGAACTGTGACCAGGGGCTCTGTTCCCTTGTGGCTGACCACAAGCACTCTTCTCTGCCTGGAACTGTGACTCAGAACTGTATATGAACAGTAGAATTGCCAAAATAGTGTTAGGTCTTGCACTTGGTGCCAGTAAAGGGCCCTGTGCATTCTCTAATGTTGTCACTTGTGCTTGTTCTGAGTCTGGACTATCTGAATTAAAGTAAGAGGTTACATGCCTCTTTCATTCAAAATATCCTATGGCTGAAGTTTGTAGTAGAACTCATACCATTACCCAGCTGATATTCTTAGATCTGCCAGCTAAAACCTCCCTTCCTTAGGAGCTCCATCGGAAGATAATACCAAATTTTGGGTACCTTTAAAACATGATGAAGACTTCTCTTTCATCTAGGAACCTAAAACATGACTGAATAGGCCAAAGCATTCCTTTTTCCTTCTCACCATGATTTAAAAAAATCAATTTCATCTTCTCTCTGTACTTTCAAAAAAAGCAAAACACCTCCCAGTAATTCCAACCCTTGCCCCCAAAATCCTTTCTTGTCAAAAGAAACTTACAAAAAAATTGGGACCTAAACAATTCCTTTGGGGTTGCTTGGGTCTTTTTGATCAGAAAAATCATTCTGAGTGACCCTGCATAAGGGATAAAATAGGGGAAAGGCAGAAAAAGACCAAGGGTATTCAATTGTGGTTAGGCAGATCCTCCTGGAGGGCAGATCCAAGAAACTGCTGAAGTGGAAGAAACCTGCCTCTTCTTGTGGGGTCGTGCCGGTTTATCAAAGATAGCTTCCGGAAGATAGGACAATCAACAGTAGTAATCAGGGATTTGATAATGAAGCTTTTGCTTTAAAAAGGAAATTTAGTGAATACTGTGTTCACCAAACCTTATTTTCACTAAAATGGGTACCCTAGTAGAAGTGGACCAGAAGTTACAAGGGAGCATATAGCAATGAAGAATATGTTCTTTTATCGCTATATCATTAACAAATTTTGCTAATGCTATAAACCTATATTCTAAAAAGGTATCAACTGGAGTAAGGGCAAACCTCTTGTGGAGGTGGAGGAAGAGGGTCAAGATATTAACATTTCCACTCAGAGGCAGGTTCAAAAATATGTGAGATCATGATACTGAGTTTTCAAAGGAGCGTGCTCTGACTTGCTTACAGAGCTCTGCTGGGCAGAAGTGGCTGCCTAATCCTTGATTAAATGGATCAGGTAGCATCATAGTCCCCATGTCCAGATTGATGATGGATACAATCCCTAATCTCTTCTGTTCTTATGAGAGCACCGTCTTTGTGATTAAGTTTGGCAGAGAATACATGATGTTTCCAATGGGCACCCAATTGGGGGATAAATTTTTAATCATTAATAAGAAGTGGAAAACATAAAGTGAATGCCTGATAAGTGTCCTTCACTGAGAAATTAAAGAGATAAAATTTAGGGCTTTCAAAAGCTCATGACGATGTAATTCTTCAAGGTTTCCATGAAATTCTTCTCCTAAATTCTGTCATATTGATTTCAAAGTTTAGCTCTAAGAATGTTCAGTTTCAATCAGATAGATGTTGTGTAATACAAACAATTCTGGAAAAGTACATTATCAGTACTTAGAAATACCTAAACAAAACTGAGTCATCTGAATTTTATTGAAATTTAGGGGAAATTATTTTAACGTAGGCAATTAATATGAGAATGAAAGAATAACACCTCTCCATGTGTTTATTTCTTTGTTTTTAAGCTGGACCTGTGATCTACAGAATGCTGACTTATCCCCCAACTCGCCGAGCTTTAATTGTGGGCTGTGGCCTGCAAATGTTCCAACAGCTGTCGGGCATTAACACCATCATGTATGTATTCATTTCTAGCTTTATAATGGAAACATTGTTGTTTTGGGGGGTTTTCAATGTTAAAATTATTTGAAGGAGTTTTTATAAGTAAATTTCATAGAGTACGATGAAATTGCCATTATATGCTAACTACAGTGGTTTATTCATTTAAGTTTGTATTCTTGGCCATAGCATTAATTGTTACAGAGTAAAAATGGTAGCCCATAACTCATAGAAGGAATGGGCACACACAGAATTAGTCTTATTCTTGTATAGTATCTGTGATCTAACAGAGAGAGACAAAGACAGAGAATCAGCATAATCCCACCATGTGACCTTATGACACCTTCTTAATAGTTTCAATTTGTGAGGCAGAGAGAATAATAGGGACCACAAAACTTAGGTTCTAATTCTGACTCTGCCACTTTTACTAGCTTTATAGCCCTAACTAAGCAACTTTCTGTGTCTTTTTAAAAATTCAGTTTTATTTCATTTTTAGTTCCAAATTCTTTCCCCCTCATCTCCCCTTCTCTACCCACTGAGAAAATTTGAAAAACAAAACTTTTTACAAATAGGAATAGTCAAGCAAAACAAATTTCTCTGTTAGTTGTGGCCAAAAGAGGAAAAGTGCTTCATTCTGAATCCAATGCCTCTCTGTCTAAAGGTAGATAGCATTTTTCAACAAAAGTCCTTTAGAATTACGGTTGGTGAATTGTGTTGATAATAGTTCCTAAGTGTTTCAAAGTTGTTTGTCTTTACAGGATTGCTGTGTAAATATTCTCCGGGTTCTACCCACTTCATTTGTTTCAGTTTGCACAAATCTTCCTAGGTTTCTCTGAAATTATTCCCTTTGCCAGTTCTGTTAACATAAAAATATTCCATCACATTCAAAAAGCGTAACTTGTTCAGCCATTCCCCTAACTGACAGGTACCTTTTCAATGTCCAGTTCTTTATCACCACAAAAATAGTTGCTATAAATATTTTTGTGCAAAAGGAGTCCCTTTCATCTTTCTTGGTCTCTCTGGGGTATAGTCCTAGTAGTGGTATACTGGATGAAAAGGGCATACACAGCTTATTGGCTATTGGCACATAGTTCCAAATTGCTTCCTATATTGGCCAGATCCACCAGAAGTGCATCAGTCTGCCTGTTTTCTTATAGCCCTTCTAGCATTTGTCATTTTCTTTTTTGTCAACTTAGCTAATCTATTGGCTTTGAGTTAGCAGCTTGTTTATACAGCTAGTGATAGCTTGGATTCCTTCCTCTGAAACTGCCTATGTTCTTTGATCATTTATAAATTGGCAAATATCTCTTATTCTTTTAAATTTGTTCCAGTTCCCTCTGTGTCATAGAAATAAGCCCTTTATTGGAGAAACTTGCTGCAAATATCCCCCCTCCCAATTTCCTGCTTATATTCTAATATCTATATTGGTTTTATTTATGCAAACAAATATTTTAAATTTTATTTTAAATCAAAGTTTTATTTTATTGAAATTATTAATTTGATCTCCTATGTAATTCTTTATCTCTTGTTTGTTTGCAAACTTTTTCCCTATCCATACATCTGACAAGTAATTACTGTCATGCTTCTCTGTCATGTTCCCATTTGTTACTTTTCTTGGTATATACAGTGTAAAATTCTAGTTTGTACCTAATTTCTGCCAGACTGTTAGGTAATTAATTTAGCAGGTACTTAGCCCTTCGTTCACACAGAAGGTGTGAACTCTGTCTCCTGTTGCTGACATAACAGGAAGGGGTTGGCTGCCACAGGAAGCCAATGTGTGTGTGTGTGTGTGTGTGTGTGTGTGTGTGTGTGTGTGTGTGTATGTTTAAGAAGAGCTCCAGAAGACTGATAAACAATCAAGAATTTTCCTCCTGGCGGTTTGTGGTGGAGGGAGCAGAATTTTCACAGCATCTGGAAGCTGGGCTGCTGGACTGACAACTGAGTTGGAGTTTTCTATGAGATCAGAATCTGAGGTTGCCTGGAAGGCTGAGAGGGCTGCCTGGAAGGCCAAGATTTCTTCTGGGTCCTAGGGCCAGCTGAATTGCTGGAGGACTGAAGAAGCATGACCTGGATAAGATTTTTGTTTGTTTGTGGCTTGGTTGATCCTTGAGTTCCCCACAACAGAAGTGGTTAAAGTTTTGATATGTGCCGGACTCTTGTGTACCAAGAACTGCCCGGAGGACAGAACAAGGACTCAGAAGCTGTCTCCTTCTGAATCCAAGTGACTGTTTGGTGGATTCAGGTAGGAGCTGGGACCATGGAAGGGGATCCAGGGAATCTGAGACACCACCCCGAGTCAAGATGAAGAAAAGGTCTCCCCTTGGATGCATGATGAAATTGAAGTTTACTAGACACCAAGGGGTGGAGGGTTTGTGTAATTTTCTGATGATTATATTTAGTGATTAACAATACTTAGTGATTGCTTGCTAGATAAATGACTGATTAATTTAATCTGTGATTGCCTCATGAATGGAAGGTTGATTATTGTATTGTGAAATGACTGAATGATTAAGTAAGGAGGGTTTCCCCCTTAGGGAAACCAGATAATTTTTCTTTTGTTCTTTGTTCTAAATATTGTGGCCACTGTAGTGAAAACCATGTGGACATTCCAATGTTAAAGCTGTTGTGAACACTATATTGTGATTTTCTGTGATAAGTTGTAATGTTGTAAATATTATATTGTATCTTGATTTTCTGAGAAAGTTTGCCTTGATTTGTAATGGAATAAATGGAGAGTTCACCATACTGTGTAATCCAAACCTTAAAAGCTGTTCACAGTAGCAATCTTTTGGGAATCTGCTCGTGCATGGCGTTACATAGACTACTTTCTAGTTTTCCAAGCAGTTTTTGTCAAATAGTAAACTCTTCCCCAGTAGCTGCAATCTTTGAATTTGTCACATATGAGGCTACTGTCCTCATTTCTTTCCTTTTTTTTGGTAAATTTATTTTAAACTTAAATACAAAATAAGAAAAAAGAAACAAAGAGATACTAAAACTAAAATAATATAAAATAAGAAAAGAAAAAAAGCATTGCCATGTATACAGCAGAACATGAGAGAGGTTCAAAATATACAGCAATCAATCTCTATTTCAAGAAAGCCTATATAATAAATACTATGCATTGTGTTGAGGGCTGTCCATCTTTTCTTTGCTTTCTTGTAAGTTATCTTTTGTTCTCTGCTATGCATTTTTTACTTTGTTCTTTTTCTCCCCATTCCTTACACCCACCCACCAAGAATTACAGATATATTTATATATAGATATATACATATTCATATATGCATAAATATGTATAAACATATATACATACATATATAGATATATACACACAAATATATTCATCTATATATGAACCCACATACACCTGTACATACATACACTTACACATACATATACTTAGATATCGATAATCATAGTCATATATAGACATAAACATAAATATACATCTATATAAGACTGTACTATACTTATTTATCCTATGTTTCTCTGAGGGTGGGTTATCTTCATAAGACTTCATAAGTCCAAGTCTTTCCATACTTTTCCAAGTCCTCTAATGCATCATTTCTTATACCACAGCAGTATTCCCACCTTATACTGTCTGGTTGTTTTAAATAGTCCAAAACAACATTGATAAAAATGGTTGATGCAGACTGTAGTTTCCTTATTTTTCTCATTTGATTAAATCTATTTTAGCCTTAACTTTGTCCAAGATCATGATTACCACTCCTGCTGCCTTTTCCCTAACAAATTCTACTCCTGGTCTTTGTTTTATATTTGTGAATCTCTTATTTTCTATCCTTCCAGACTCCTCTCCTTTACTTCTACCTACTACCTTGCTCTCCTATTACTTAACCTATCGCCCAACAATCCCTTCCTCATCCTTCCATTTCCATGAATCTAAACACCCTTCTATTTCCCCTTTACCTATTTCCTCACCCTCCCCTTTAAAGATCCTTCCCTCATCTTCTCTCCCCACTCTGTATCCCCTTAGCATTTTATTTCTTTTTGAATTTAGAATTTCTTTTTGAATTTCCTTGTAGTTTTCTAGGCATATATGTATTGTTCTCTCTTAAACCCATTCCTGATGAAAGCAGGGTTCCAAGACTAATCGCCCTACTTCTCCATCTAATGCCTGTGTTGATTCTTCCTCTTGCACCTCATTTCTACAAGATAGTTATTTTTTTAGCCATTACTCAGTGGTTTTAATTTTAAAAATCATATCATACTCAGGTCTACCCTAATCTTTCTAATGAACTACCCACTTATTAATAACTCTCTTAGAGATATGTTTTACATTTTACATACATAAAAGGTAAACAGTCTCTCCTTATTGGGTCCCTTGTAATTAATCTTTAATATGTACCTACTATTTCTCTTGTCTCTTGTATGTCAAATATTCTATTAAATTCAGGGTTGTTCTTTTTTTTTCTTGAACGAAGTCCTGGAAGTCTGACAATTTATTAAATGCTCATTTCCCCCTTCAGATTTTGCTTAGCTTTGCTGGGTGTGATAATTTCAGCCAGAGCCCCAGTTCTTTTGCTCTTCCATATGTAGTGTTCCAAGACCTATAGTCTTTTAGTGTGGCCACTGCTAGGTCTTCTGTGATTCTAATTGTGGCACCTTCATATTTAATTTTTTTCTTGTTGCTGTGGGTTTTCCTTGTAGGATCTCTTTCAAGGGGTGACCAATGGAATTTTTTCTATTTTTACTTTTGCCTCTTGTTCTAATGCTTCAGGACAATTTTTCTTTAATTATTTTTTGTATTATTGTATCAAGATTCTTTTTTTGATCAGACCTTTTAGGTAGTCCAGTTATTCTTATGTTTTCTCTTCTTGATTAGTTGTTTTTCTTATGCGGTATTTCACATTCTCTTCTATTTTTCATTTTTGTATTTTATTTTATTGTTTCTTGATCTCTTATAACTTAACTAGCTTCCATTCTCACCCAGTTCTGATTTTGAAGGAGTCATTTTCTTCTTTAAGATGCTGGATCTCCTTTTCTAATTAGTTGACTTTCTTTTCATAATCTTCTTGTTTTTCTTGGATTATTCTTTCTAATTTTTTTTTAGTTTTTCCTCAATGTCTTTCATTAGTTTTTTAAAGCCTTTTTTTTTAAAGTTCTTCTATGAATTCTTGTTGATTGGGTGACTGTTTCAAGTTACTGTTTGGGGTAGAAGAGGGTTTTATTGCTTCAGTAGCCTCCTCTGAAGTTGAATCTTGGCCTTCTCTATGCCCATAGTAAGTCTCTATGGTTGGATTCTTTCTCCTTTGCCTGTGTATTTTTTGTAAATTTATGGTAGCTTAGTTTTTGTAATCACTTCTAGTTCTGGCATATGGGGAATGGTGCCTCTGGCCTCAGATCCTCCTTCAGTTCTCCGTTCTGTCCTGGAACCTAAACCAAGACCTCCAGCCTCCTGTAAGTGCCCACATTCAGTGGCTCTCCACCCCACTGCTTCTGCATTCACTCAGCTTTTGCTGGTTCCTTCTAGCACTAGCTGCTGGTCTGGCATTCCTTGTCAGCAGAGGTCCCTCTATCTTCCCCAGCTCAGATGTTAAAATTTCCTCACTGTCCTTGGGGTTGGGACGGAGGCGGCCTCCTAACCCACCTAGTCTCAGGGCTTCCTGCTTGTTGCTTAAGAGAACCCTAGCCTGAAGGTGTTTATCATCCCAAGATCACCCCTTTTCTCCTTCTATTCTTATTTATTTTTACTGCTTTGTGTTTACCCTGAGCCTCTATTTTATCTCTTTTGTGGGAGAAAATCTTGAGAGCTTGGAATTTTCTGACATCCTCTACCTTCTTCCCAGAATCCTTTGCCAAAATCATTTCTAACACTTTCCTTTTCCCCCACATAGTGAATTCTCCAGTTTTCTTTTTGATTTAGGTAATTTCCTTTCCTGTCACTTTCCTAAAAATTAAATTAACAAATTATTCATCAGTTTTATTAATCTTTGCAAGAAAATTGCTTTAATTTTGGTTGTCAGTGTTTTGAAATTTTACTTGACTTTTCTTTCATTTTCAGAATACCTATTTTTGTGCTTATTTGGGGGATGTAATTTGTTGATTTTTTATTTTTTAAAAGTTGCTTATGCAATTATTTGTTTTATTTCCCCACCCTTCCTGTATTGATCAAAGTATAGAAATATACTTTCTCCCAGGAACTTTCTCTCTCATTCATTAATTTTGTGTTTTCCTTTCATATTCAACTCACACTTGTGCCCTCTGTCTATATATACTCCTTGTAACTAATTTAATAATGAAAAAGATCTTATGAGTAACATATTTTCCCATGTAGGAATGTAAACAGTTTAAACTTATTAAGTCCCTTATGGCTTTCCTATTTACCTTTTTATGCTTCTCTTGAGCCTTGAATTTGAAAGTCAAATTTTCTATTCAGCTCTGGTCTTTCCATCAAGAATGCTTGAAAGTCTTCTTTCATTGAATATCCATCTTTTTCCCCTGAAGGATTATACTCAGTTTTGCTGGGTAGAGGATTCCTGGTTGTAATCATTGGTCTTTTGCCCTCTGGAATATAATATTCCAAACCCTCTGATCCCTTAACATAGAAGCTGCTAAATCTTGTGTTATCCTGATTGTGGTTCCACAATTGTTTCCTTCTGACTGCTTGCAATATTTTCTTCTTCACCTGGAAACTCTGGAATTTGTCTAAAATATTCCTAGGAGCTTTCCTTTTGGAATCTCTTTCAGGAGGTGATCAGTGGATTCTATCCATTTCTTTTTTACCTTTTGGTTCTGGAATATCAGGGCAGTTTTCTTTGATAATTTCTTGAAAGATGATGTCGAGACTTTTTTTTGATCATGACTTTCAGGTAGTTTAATGATTTAAAAATTATCTCTCCTGGATCTATTTTCTAGGTGATTTGTTTTTCCAATAAGATATTTCACATTGTCTTCTATTTTTTCATTCTTTTGGTTTTGTTTGATTGTTCTTTGAATTCTCCTAAATTTATCAGCTTCCATTTGCTCCATTCTAATTTTCAAGGAATTATTTTCTTCAGTGAGCTTTTGGATCTCCTTTTCCATTTGGTCAATTCTACTTTTTAAGGCATTCCTCTCCTCTTTAGCTCTTTGGACCTCTTTTACCATCTGATCTAGTCTGTTTTTTGAGGTGTTACTTTCTTTAGTGTCTTGTGTCTACTTTACCAAGGTGTTACTTGCTTTTCATAGTTTTCTTGCATCACTCTCATTTCTCTTCCTAGTTTTTCCTCTACCTCTCTTATTTGCTTTTCAAGATCCTTTTTCAGCTCTTCCATGACCTGAGACCAATTCATATTTTTATTGGAGGCTTTGAATGTAGGACCTTTGATTTTATTGTCTTCTGAGTCAGAGTTTTTTCATTGTTTGGTCATTTTCCCCAGCCAATTACTCAATTTTTAACTCTTTGATAAAGTTTGCCTCGGAGGAAACCAAGGCAAACAGATTAAGAGACTTGTCCAGAGTCATACAGCTAAGTGTCTAAGGCTGGATTTGAACTCAGTCCTCCTGACTCTCTCTTGTCTCAGCAATCTATCCATCATGCCATCTGCTAGGCCTGGGTGCTGAATTTCCCTATATGGTTTTAATTATACTCTCATGGGCTACAGGGGTGGGGAACTTTTGGCCTTGAGGCCACATGTGGCCCTCTGGGTCCTCAAGTGGGGCTGTATGACTGAAGTCAAACTTTATAGAACAAATCCCCTTAATAAAAAGATTTTGGACCCAGGCCACATGTGATCTGGAGGCCACAGTTCCCCTCCCCTGCCATTGATTACTTTCTTTTCAATTCTAGGTTTCAGGAGCCACACCCAAAGCTCTCTCTGGGAGAGAGATGGCATCATGGCCCTTTGCTGACTAAACCAGTTGTTGAAGGTAGAGCTTGAAGGCTGGTTCTTTCTTACTTAGTTCAGGCTCCATTTGGGGATGAATTGATACACTCACAAGTCATTAAATGCTTAACAAGAGGAGGTTTGCTTGTCACTACCACAGCAAAGATGCTTAGCAATTATCCTCTATCAATGGGACTTCTCATTTCAATAAATTTGTCTGATCACCAGGGCAGGGGAATTACTTGCATGGAGTAATGCAAATCCACCAAATCCAAGGAGCCTAGATTCCATTGCCTGGGGCTTTTTTGACCTTAGATTATCATGAAGCTGCATTGATGAAGCCTGGGTCAGTTAATTTCCAGAGGAAGTTTTGTCCTTGGTTTACTCCAGATTGGCTGGGGTGGGGGGAGGTAGAGGCAAATAGTGGAGAACGAAATTACTTCTGGAAAGCTGGGGCCCATCACGTAGGCCAACTTAGTCCTGAGGACAGTTTTGTCTCCTATTTAGGTAATACCTCCCCACACTGTGAGTGGCAAGAAAGAAATGATGATAATACCACACTACATGGCAGGGGGCACCCTGACTGATCACGATTCTGTTATACCATGAAAATATTCAAATATTCAAACTCAAACTTGAAAAAATCTATTCTTGTGAAATGTTTTAGTTAAGTTCTGTCTTATAACAAAAATTCTCAAGAATATAATGTTTTTTAGCAGCTCAGGAAAAGATAGCTAGATGTCTTAAAATTGCATTTTCTTTCTTCTATAATCAACAAACATTTTATCATATAAAGGAAAGCAAAAAAGCATATAAACTGTCAACCAGTTATATCCAGTTTGTTTTTATGAAATATATATTGTTTAACAAAATATTGACAAATTTCCTCTATTTGTATTTCCCTCAGCACTTTTCTGTTTACTTTGGTGTTTTGTTGCTTCCCCAGTTTTTTGTGTATCTCTCATTATAATCTCTGAAACTTATGTTTTATGGTGGATTTTTTTTTTGTCTTCTTTCTTAAAGACCAGCCTTAACCCCAAATCACTCTGGTCCCAGACCAAGCACTCCTTGGTTACTGTTTGGGCCCTGATTGACTCATAATGAATGTAAAAAATAATTGTTTCTGTTTTGGCCAGAAACCCTGAGGTTCTTCCCCTCCCAAATCTTTTTTTTCTAAAGAGTCCTTTCCTCACCTCATTTTATTAAGCCTTAACTACTGAATGGGCACTGCCTCAGTCAAACTGAGACTTGTTAAAGACCTTAGTTTGAAAAGGTCAAGGTCCCGCACTGCATCTGGGGCCATCTCTAATTGTCTCGATCCACATCTGAAGGACAAACAACAAAGCATTAGCCATTAACCTACTGCCCCCTAGCTCCCACCTTTTGCCTTCACTTCTAACAAATATGTATTGTCTAGAAAAACAAATCAACACACTGGCACTGCTTGTGATGCCATTTCTCATTCTATAACTCTAGCCTCTACACAAAGTTATGGCTAACTTGTCATTATCACTACAGATCTTCCTAGGGTTTATGAAGTGAGTTTATAAGTAGTTTTATGTCTGAATGACTTTGTCTCCTACTTATATAACTACAAGAAAAAAATTTTGTTTCTCTTCTCACCTTGTAGGTATTACAGTGCAACCATTTTGCAGATGTCCGGAGTTGAAGATGATAGACTTGCAATATGGCTAGCCTCAGTTACAGCTTTCACAAATTTCGTCTTCACACTAGTAGGAGTCTGGCTTGTTGAGAAAGTGGGCCGAAGAAAACTTACACTTGGTAGCTTAGCAGGTAAGTTACTGGTCTGGAAATTCAATTGTAAAATTTCTAATAAACAGGGAGAAATATAAAAAAGAATATTCCAAGCCTAGTAAATTCTTGACCATAGTTAGTCCTTTAAGTAAACCAGATAAAGTGAATGTCTTCCCCCCAAAGTATAGTCACTTAAAAATCATATTGATTTCCACTGGGATAAGTGGAAATTGTGTCTAGAAACTAATATTGTAAAAGCAATTTTGCTATTATGAAAGTGTTTTTTCCTTTTATTACTTTTATTTATGCTCAAGGGTACTGTTAAAATGAGAAGTGCCCATTTCATTCATATTTCATACTTGTTTAAAAGACAGTGTTCATAAAGTAATTTAATTTTAAAAATATGCTATGTTTTCATGTTTGAAGATTCTGTGGAAGCAAATGTAGAATCATATTTTTCCAAATTATTCAGGAAAGTAAATTTGAGAAATACTATTTTCTATACTAAAGAATAACACAAATTTAGACTTTTGCAAATCTAAATTCTAGTGTAATTTGCAATTAGATTGTCTTTGCTTTCCATGATACAAAAATTGGTTTTGAGTTTTTTTCCAGTTCACTTTCTGACTATCCATTCGTGAATTTCTAAACAATATATGTTCTTTATTTGCCACGATGTTTACTCATCCTCATTGTTTGTGCATGAATAGAACTTCTTCCTTTTAACTTTTCTTCTAGAAGTCTAGAATTGTTTAAATGTATAGCTAATCTTCAAATTAAAAACAAATTTTGTTACAAAAAGTTTCTTCTAAAGAAAGTAATTTGGAACTCAGAACTCATTTTCTCAGACACAATTTTGTGAATGGAAACTAAATTTCTGGGGCAGGCCACAAAAATCTATTCAAATGTATGAAAAACATCATGTTAAAGGTAATGTATTGACTATACCAAACTACCACTTTTCATTTTATTTCTGTTGACAATGCTTTCTTAGTTAGAATTTGGATCAATAGGAACACAAGTTCAACTGCCTCAAAGATCAAAACTTCCCTAAGTTTCCCTTTCCGTTCTGCCTAGTCAGTAGGAACTCCCTCAGCTAAAAGGAGATTATATATTAACGGTAGTATCTGATGGTCTGGCAAGAGGTTAACAGAGTCAATACTTGTGGATACAAAGAACTTGCTAAATTTCAACATTTTCATGTAATGAGTATGATCACTGATATCTGACAAAGTAGAGGAATACTCCAATTAAATTGATAAGATTACAGGCTTTTGTAGAAAAGGGGTCAGGTCTCTCATAGAGCTAGGCATGTGCCCTAAACCCTTGCTGAGAAGACAATATTCAACTTTTCTCAGTTTTCCATAACCTGTTTACAATTATAATGTAGAAAACAGAAACAGATTATAGGCCTTCAATAGTTTTTATTTTTAAAATCTTATCTGATTACCAGCACCAAAATTTGCTTTTTTAAAAATATTAGAAGTGGAACCTGGTAATTTCATGGAGATAAGGTGATTTTATTTAGAAAATAATTGAGTTTGAAACAGGAAATATAGGGGATCGGCAGAGCCAGGATGAAATGTTAGACTTGGAGTTGGGAAGAAATAATTCAGGGGTTCTTAACCTAGAGTTTATGAACATTTTAACAAACATTTTAATAACTGTTTCAAATGGTCCATCAACATTAGTGCCTATGATGTGCTAGGTACTGTGCTAAGAACTTTGCCACACAAAGTGTATTTTTAAAGAGTTAACAATCTAGAATTAATTTAGTAATCTATGTAATTTATCTTATGCATTTAAAAATATTGTTCTGATAAGGGATTTTAAGGAAGGAAGACTTTGTCATCTTTTTTAGAGTTTAGTTTCTCAGGATCCATGGCCATGGCAATGTCTAGTTTCTAGGTGTTAAATATAACTCCCAGAATAGCTCCAAGGATTCTAGATAGTAATTCCTGGAATCATAAAGACAGACACTCCTACTGAGGCTTCACTGTGAGATACAGGGGTGACATAATTGATATTTACTATGCTTGCACAGAATGATGATATTGCTAAAGTTGACTTGTGAGCTTAATGTTGGCAAGATGCCTTCTTTATCTGTTGCCCTATAAAGCAAGTGGATACTGGTCAGTGAGGGGGGAACACTATGGGTAATGCATAGAGGAATGCACGTACCTTTCTCAACCAGCCCCTGTTGAAGCTTGAGGGGATTTATGGGAGTGCACAAGCTGTGCCTGTCTCAATTGACCCCATCTAGACATAGGGGGTAGTTTCCCCCACTTCTCACCAGCCTCTGTGAGAAGGGTGATTAGGGAATGCTGTAGGAGCTGGTTCTCCTATTATCAGCAACCTTTCTGAGAAAGATTAGACTAAAGTAAGCTTATTAACCCCTCCAAAGGTGTCTGCCTGTCTGACCAGATCAAGAGTGAACCTGTTAGAGGCTGGAGTCCAAAACGTCCAGTGCCTACTGTGTGCTCTCTGTGCAACAGGGACTACCAAAGGGGTCCATGGCACAAGAAGCCATTTGTCATGAAATCCTTCTCATCTCTTCAATATTGCCTATTGCTCTGATGCCTTCTGCCACTTTCTCTTCATTCACTCCTGTCTCATATGATAATGTAACCTTTTTCTTGACTAAGACTAACCCCTTTACTTGTTTAAGTGTCCCCATTTCATCCCATCTCTTCCAAAAGTTTGCCTCTCTCTTATTTCCTTTTTTTTAAGAATAAGTTTATTTCTTTTTTCTTTTTCAATTTATTTGTTTATTTTTAGTTTTCAACATTCATTTCCACAAGATTTTGAGCTACAATTTTTTCTCCCCATCTTTCCCCTACTGCCAGCCCCAAATAGCAAGCCTACTGAATACCCCTTCCCCAAATCTGTTCTCTCTTATATCTTCCCTCATCCCCCTTCCAACTTTCTTGTAGGGCAAGATGGGTTTCTATACCCCAGTGCCTGTATATCTTATTTCCCAGTTGCATGTAAAAAGCAAGTTTTTAAAAAACATTTGTTTTTAAACCCTTCAGTTCCAGATTTTTTCCCTTCTTCCCTTCTCACCCACCCCACTGGGAAGATAAGCAATTCGAAATAGGTTGTACATGTGTAGTTAGGCAGAATATTTCCATAGTAGTTACATTGTGAAAGACCAACTATATTTCCCTCCATCCTATCCCGCCCCCACTTATTTTATTTTCTCCTTTGAACCTGTCCCTTTTCAAAAGTGTTCGCTTATAACTACCCTCTTTCCTAGTCTGTCTTACTTTCTATCATTCCCCCCTTATCCCCTTTCCCCCTATTTTCCTGTAGGTTAAGATACCCAATTGAGTGTGTATGTTATTCCCTCCTTAAGCCAAATTCAATGAGAGTAAGGTTGACACATTCCTTTTCACCTTCCTACTCTTCCCCTCCCTTGTAACATTTTCTCTTGCCTCTTTTATATGAGAAAATGTACCCTATTCTATCTCTCCCTTTCTCCTTCTCCCAATAAATTCCTCTCTTACCTCTTAGTTTTATTTTTTAGATATCATCCCTTCCTATTCAACTGGCCCTGTTCTCTCTCTATATGTACACATATACATACATACATACATATACACACAGTTTGACCTTATTTTGGTGTACTGTGTGAGATGTTAGTCTATCCTTTGTTTCTGTGAAACTGTTTTCCAATTTTCCTAGCAATTTATGTCAAATATTGAATTTTCCCCCTAAAAAAGTTTGGATCTTTGCATTTATCAAACAATAGAATAATATGGTCATTTAATACTATGTATTGTGTACCTTAGTCAACTGATTCGTCATCCTATTTCTTTTTTGTTTGTTTGTTTGTTTTTGTTTGAGGAGGGAAGGCAAGGCAATTGGGTTTAATTGACTTGCCCATAGCACACAGATAGTAAGTGTGAAGTGTCTGAGGCCAGATTTGAACTCAGTTCCTCCTGGTTCCAGGGATAGATATTCACTGAGCCACCTAGCTGCCCCTATCACCCTATTTCTTGTCCAGTACCAGACTGTTTTAATGATTTGTCATACAGTTTGTATTACAAAATACACTTTGTAATACAGTTTTAATTCTGTTGCTGCTAGGTCACCTTCTTTTACGTTTTTTAAAATTGATTCCTTTGATATTCTTGAACTTTTGTTCTTCCAGATGGATTGTGTTATAATTTTTCTAGCTCCATAAAATAATTTTTGGTAGTTTTCATTGGTATGACACTGAATAAACTCACTAACGTAAATTAATTTTTTTTAATTTAAATTTAATTTTAATAAAATTCAATTTTATTTTAATTTTATATTAAAATTTATTTGTCATTTTTATTATGTTGACTTGGCTTACCTATGACCAATTAATATTTCTCCAATTATTTAGATCTGTAATTATCTGTCTGAAAAGTGTTTTGTAATTGTGTGCATATAGTTTCTCAGTTTGTCTTGGCAGGTAGAAGCCCAAGTATTTAACATTTTCTGCAGTTATTTTTAAATGGAGTTTCTCTGTCTCTTCCTATTGGGTTTTATGGGTAAGAAATAGAAAAGCTAATGATTTATGTGGTTTAATTTATATCCTGCAACTTTGCTGAAGTTGTTAATTATTTCATCTGTTTTTTTAGTTGATTCTCTAGGATTCTCTAAATATTCCATCATATTGTCTGCAAAAAAATGATAGTTTTGCTTCTTTATTGCCTCTTCTAATACCTTTAATTGTGTTTTCTTCTTATTGCTATTGCTAACATTTCTAGTATAATACTGAATAATAGTGGTGATAATGGGCATCCTTACTTCACTTCTGATCTTACTGGGAAGGCTTCTAGCTTATCCCCATTATACACAATGCTTGCTAATGATTTTGGATACATATTCTTTGTTATTTTAAGGAAAGCTCCATTTATTCCTATGCTTTCTAGAGTTTTTTTTAAAAATAGAAATGAGTGTTGCATTTTGTAAAAAAAAAAACTTGTTCTGCATCTATTGAGATAATCATATGACTTTTTTGCTTCTGTCATTGATTCACTTATTTCCAATCTCTCTTCTTGTTCATTTCCTACTGCATAAAAACATACCCATGTCTCCCCTGTTCTGAAAATAAAACCCTCACTTTACCCTAACATCCCTGCTGTTATCCTATATCTCTTCTGACCTTTGTAGCTAAACTGCTCAAAAAAGTCTGTCTACAAAAGGTGCCTCCAGTTTCTCCCCTCTCATTCTCTTCATAATCCCTTAACAGTCTTTCTTTTCACCATGTTGTTCCACCCAAACTACTTTGTCCAAAGTTACCATCCCTTAGTTGCTTGATCCAATGGCCTTTTTGCAGTGCTCATTCTCCTTGACATCTTTGCAGCTTTGACACTCTCTCTCACCCCCTTCCCCCATTTCTGAGCTGTTACCACTGCCTATTGATTTCACATTTCCAGTGTCCTTTGAATATGCCCCATTCTTTCCCCTGACACTGCCACCACTCAACTGAGTGCAGTCCCTCAATCATATCATGTCTTGGTTACTGCAGTAGCCTGCCTCAGGTCTCTCCCTACTCTAATCTGTCCTCAATTCAGCCACTAAAGTGATTTTCCAAAACATAGGTCTGACTACCTCACCCTCCCTCCCCTACTCAAAAAACTCCAGTATCTCCCTATTGCCTCCAGGATCAAATACAAAATACACTGATTGGCATTCAAAGTCTGTCATACCCTAGCCCCTTCCTGCCTTTGTAGTCTTCTTACACATTATCCTCTGACACATGCTCTGTGATCCAGTGGCATTGGCTTCCTGACAGTTGCACGAATAAGACACTGTCTTTCAGTATTGGGCATTCTCTCAGGCTGTCCTCATGCCTGAAATGCTCTCCCTCCTATCCTACTACTTACCTACTAGGCTTCCTTTAAGTCCTAATTAAAATCCTGCCTCCTACAGGAAGGCTGCCCCAACACTTCTTAATTCTAATACCTTTCCTCTGTTAATTATTTATTATTCATACACTACATACACCCACACCCACACCCACACACCCCCCACACCCCCACACACATTTGTGTGTGTATGTGTATGTGTATGTGTGTGTGTGTGTGCGTGTGTGTGTGTGTGTGTGTGTGTGAGAGAGAGAGAGAGAGAGTTTGCTTTGTATATATTTGTTTATATGTTATCTCCCCAATTAGATTGCAAGCTCTTTGAGGTCAGAGACTGTTCTTTGCCTTTTTTTTTTCTATCCCTAGCACTTAACACAGGATCTGAACATAGCTAGAGACTAATTAATGTTTGTTTATTGACTAATAACAAGGGAGTTGGTGAGGAGGTTGTAGAGGAGATGACTGAAAAGGAGGGTGTAAAGGGAAGCATAACTGGGAGCTTGCCTAAAATATTTTAGCAGGCAGTCATTGGAGGCAGTCATATTTGGAGAGGAAGTCATTAATCATGCCCTAGGGTGGAAGTTCCTTCAGTACCTGGTTTCTGTTGTGTGTAGCAAGACATTTAGTGTGGAGCTTTTGGGGGGCGGAGCCAAGATGGCGGCGTAGCAGCAGCAACATATCGTAGCTCTCACATAGCCACCCCAAAATACCCATAAAATAGGACTCTAAACCAATCCTAGAACTCCAAAACGCACACAAGGATACTTCCCACTAAAGTCAGCTTGGCTACGAGGAACCATATCAGCACTGTGAACCGAAACCAGCCTGGCCTGAAGCCGTGGCTGTGCCCTGGGGGCAGCTGGGTGGGAGGTTCAGAGAACCCTTTCAGGTGAGCGGATTAGCACCAGCTGCAAGTGGGGATTATGAAAGGGGGAGATAAGCAGTCCGGATGAAAGGTCTCCAGAGCGGAAAAGTGAAAGGCAGAGGTTTTGCACCCGCCTCCGCGTTGTAGCTTCCCGCCTTCGGCCTGCAGACAGCAGGGGTACTGAGCGATTGTTTTCAGGCCAGGGCTCTCACGTTGAGCGGCCTGGATCTGGAT
>CM053585.1:378138585-378164634 GCA_028646515.1 Pseudochirops corinnae
GGAGCTGTTCTTACTTTGCTTCTTATGCTTATTCTTACTCATGGTTGTTGAGACTGTGAATTTTTTTTTTTAAATCTCTGTGGGGCTCTGCTTCCAGAAGGGAAAGCTTTGTCCCAAATCGCTGGGGTCCTCCCGGCTGCTGTAGACTTCCGGCTGACTGGATAATGAACACTCCAAAACTGAGGCCCAAGACGACGATCTGGATCCAGGCCGCTCAACGATCGCCCAGTCCTCCTGCTGTCTGCAGGCCACAGGCGGGAAGCTACAAAGTGGAGGCGGGTACAAAACCTCTGCCTTTCGCTTTTCAGCTCTGGAGACCTTTCATCCGGACTGCTTATCTCCCCCTTTCACAATCCCCACTTGCAGCTGGTGCTAATCTCACCTGAGAAGCTTCTCCCACCCAGCTGCCCCCGGGGCATAGCCGTGGCTTCAGCCCAGGCTGGTTTCGGTTCGGTTCCTCGTAGCTGAGCTGACTTTAGTGGGAAGTATCCTTGTGTGCGTTTTGGGTTTGGTTTAGAGTCCTATTTTATGGGTATTTTGGGGTGGCTATGTGAGAGCTGCGATATGTTGCTGCTGCTATGCCGCCATCTTGGCTCCACCCCTTCCCTACTATTTTCAACATAAACACGAAATATTTCAGACATACAAAGACAGTCCAGACATAGAACATTACAGAGTGCACTCAAATGGTCTAATTCAGACCAGTCAAAAAACTCAGGATCCTTTCCCTCCCCCCAAAATTCCTTTCATCTTTTCACTCCCTCTGGCTTATACTTCCCACTCTTAGGTCCCACCTGGCCCTGCCCATCAAGACCTGTAAAAAAAAATACAATGAGGGTGGAGAAGGTAAGTGAGGTGTGGGGAAGCTTCAGGGAGGGCAGCCTAGGAATCTCTGGGCGGGGCCCTTTGGCAGCTTCCCACTGAACAACCCAGCATGGCAGGCACCCTGGTGCCTTTCCCCACTCCCTCCCATCCTAACCTCAGATTCACAATGGGTCTCTCAACACTTCTCTCTTCCATGATCCAATATCATGGGAGGCAGAGAGGGCTTGAAGGCTGCTTCTTCTAACCCCCTCTCTCCCAATATTCCCCATGCCTTAAGCCCCACTGTCCCAGCCTTTAACATGAGACCTGACATTTGAGACTTTGTCTTCTACTTTGACTCTCTGGAGTCTCCCATCAAATCTATCGTCTCACCTCCTTTCTTGGGGACTTTCCCCTCCAAGCCCTAGGTGCCACAGCCCCTCTTAGTGGTCTTTCCCTAAGACTTCCCCCTTGCATATCATATTCTCCCCTTGTTTGACTTGAGTGACCCCCTCTCTGGGGTGCCAGGATTACTACCACAGGCTCTCTCTGAGGTCTCTTTCACTCGGCCTCCTGATTCTCAGTTTTTCTCTGGGTTCTCCTCCCCTTAGACCTCCTGTTTATACTTCTTTAGGTTCTGATAAACCTCCTGTCAGAGCCTCTATGTGAAGTCTCAATCCCTCCAAACATGTCCCCCACCCCCTTCTCCTTGCCTGCTCCTGCTCTGTTCCTGTCACAGCTTGGTGGCCCGCTCCCCGCTCCCACCCCGGCCGCCCCCAGCCTCAGGCCAAGCCAAGCCACGCCTGGACTGTTCCCCCTGGCCAGCCACCTGTCTGCGGGGCCCAGCTCCCATCCGTACCTCGGGCCTGTGGACTGGTGACGATCCCTGTGGGGCCGAGCCCTTTGGTCCGCTGGAGAAATTCCTCGAAATCGGGGCTGGGTCCCTGCAGCTCGTGGACTGAGAGCAAGTGGACGAGCCGGAGCCCGAGGCCCCTGTGTTCGAATCCTGAGTTGCGCTTGGCTTTGGGCTTGGTTCCACCTCCAGTTTCCCTAAGCCAGTTTCTCCTGTCATCCTGCCTGGGGACCATTGCTGGCCTCCCCCGGGGTCAGGAGACCCCACCAATTATAGAGGAAACATCTCCTTTCAATATTTTGTCTTGGCGGGGCCATCACTAGCTTCCCCTGGGGTCAATAGACCCCGCTAATTATATAGGAAACATCTCTTTTCAGTCCCCGTGAAGCTCACTAGATGGCGCCCTTATCTCAAAGTTAGCTCAACCCATACTTTATCTGAAAGCCATCACTCGTGTTTCCAATGTGGAAGACATACCAACAGATTGGCCACTCAAAGAGCCCCCTAGCGCTCTCCGAGCCATACATGTGAGGTTTTCATGACCGCTCCCAATATTCTTCTTCAGTGTGCATGCTCCCTCTCTTCACCAGCTGGAATCTCTCTGGGTTCCTGTTCTCTGAAGAATATCTCCCTTCAGGACTTTGACCCTCAGAGCAGCAACCCCCACCCCCCTCCCCCCCCAAGGCTGGAGACCACCAGAGAAATCTCCATTGGGCACCTGCCTCGAGACCAAAGTGGGGAGAAAGCTGCTCACAAGTGGGCGGGTCCCGGACCAGCCCCCACATCTGTGTGAGATAGAAAACCCCATTCAAAAGTTCATCAGGAACATGGAGGTTTCTTGGGACAAAAACAGGAAATTTTTATTCTCTTCCCCCGGGAGAAGAGGGCGGTCTTCTCCATGACGGATCAGGGAGACGGGGCGCACAATATGGGGCGAACAGAGTTTTTAAACCCTAACACAGCAGGGTCATAGTTCCCTCATTGTCCCTCACTTCCATTGGTTGGGGGGAGTGAGCTCTGGGCTGTCCCTGGCTCCCATTGGCCGGGAAGATGGGTCCACAGAGGCGGGAAAGAAGACAAAGAGCTAAAGCTAGGTGGGAGTCAAAAGATTCCTAAAAGGGCTTGCTGTTGATTGACAGCAGCAATGAAGGGGGAAGGAGGAAGCTGACACTCAAACCTGACACCAAATTCCAAGACCCATTCTGAGAAGTTTTCACATTCCACACAGCTGGAACTTAAAGCCAGGGAGTTTGGTCCTCAGAGCAGAGAAGGGAGAGAGCATAGCCAGAGAAAATGCCCAGAAACAAGGGATGGAACATTCTATCCATGAAACAGCCAGGAGACCATTGTCACTGCACTGAAGAAGTGATGGGTTAAGAAGACACAGAAGGCAGGACGGGGCCAGGAGAAGACAGAGTGATAGGAGATTAAAAAGAGGGAATTTGTGGCAGATGGCTTCTGTTTTTTTCTGTAAAATATGACACAAGGTTCTCAGTGGAGATAGGGGAGGGAGAGCTTTGAGGAGGGATTAGGAGGTCTGGGAGAACCACAGTTGAGAGCAATTATGTATAATATTATCACTTAGCCACAGTGAGGACACATTTGAGTCTATGTAACATAAACGTGCCTTGGACACTGAGTGATTTTCTCCACCTTTGTTCAACAGCACATATGTAGACAGGAAGACAACAAATGGTTGGAGTGATCCAAGGCTGAGGCTTTGCTGGGCATAATTGGCTATACAGTAAGGAGACTAGGGATTCAAGAGAAGAGGATAGTGTAGAGTTGAATTTCTAAGGAGTCAAGATGGGGAGAAGAGGATTGGATTTATAATAAGTACAACATAATCACAGTCATATACCGTAACTTGTTGAGCCATTTCCCAAGCAGACATCACCTCAGTTACCAGTTTTTTGCCACCACAAAAAGAGCTACTGTGGAGCAAAATGTGAGGAGTGGAGCCAAGATGGTGGAGTGAAGATAGGGACTTGCTTGAGACCACCACTTAATCCCTCCAAATACCTGTAAAAAATTACTCTAAACAAATTCTAGAGTAACAGAAGCCACAAAAAGACAGTGAAACAAATTTCCAGCCCAGGACAAGCTGGAAGGTCAACAGGAAAGGTCTGTTGAACTGGGCTGGGAGAGGAATGCAGTCTAGTACAAGCCATGTCAACACAGACAGGCACCAGGAAACCCAGAGCAGACCTCAGGGAATTGAATTGTAGGCAGCTGTCAAAGTTTTCAGACTTTTCAACCCACAAGTGCCAAAGACAACTTAAAAGGTCAGTAGGAAAGATCTGTTGGACCTGGGTGAGAGAGGAGCGCAACGCCCCCCCCCCACCCCAGCCATGGGGTGGTGGCAGTGGCAGCAGCAATAGCTACTTCCAGAGATTTCAGCAATTGAACAACTAATCAAAAGGAGATTAATGGGGTCTCTTTGCTAGTGCTGAGGCAGGATTATCTTGCTTTGCCCATGCTTGGATCTGGGTCAAAATCCTAGGTGGCAGTCCTGGGGCAAGGAGCACTGGCATAGTGGAACTTGTGAAAGAAGCAGTGGAGAGCAAGCCCTCCTCAGAGTTCCAGGTGCAGAAGAACCCCTGTGGTCACTCACAGACCAGAGTACAGGCCAGGAGAGGAGTAAATACCTCTCCTTAGATGCTACCTCCTTGGAAGAACTGAAAACTTACAGCTCCTTAGCAGTATCTTCAAAAACAGCTGCACAAAACCCCTGAAGCTTGGGACAGTATGCCTTCCACACTGGAGACAGAGCTCTACTTTAACAAAGAAGTAACAACATGGGAAAATGAACAGAGGCAAAAAACTCAGACTATAGAAACTTACTTTAGTAACAAGGAAGATCATATCTCTAAGAAAAATGTGAATTGGTCACAGGCCATGGAAGAGCTCCAAAAGGATTTTGAAATCAAATAAGAGAAGCAGAGAAAAAATTGGGAAGAGAAATGAGAGTAATGCAAGAAAATAATGAAAAACAAGTCAATAGCTTACAAAAGGAGATCCAAAAAAATTTTGAAAAAAATAGCACCTTAAATAATAGACCAGACCAAATGGTTAAAGAGGTCCAAAAAACCAGTGAGGAGAAGAATGCCTTAAAAATCAGAAGTGGCCAAATGGAAAAGGAGGTCCTAAAGCTCACTGAAGAAAATAATTCCTAAAAAATTAGAATGGAGCAAATGGAAGCTAATGACTCTATGAGAAATCAAGATATTATAAAACAAAACCAAAAGAATGAAAACATAGAAGACAATGTGAAATATCTCATTGTAAAGGCAGCTGATCTGGAAAATGGATCTGGGAGAGATAATTAAAAAATTATTGGACTACCTGAGAGACATGATCAAAAAAAGAGACTTGATATCATCTTTCAAGAAATTGCCAGGGAAAACTGCCCTGACTTTCTGAAACTAGAGAGTAAAATAGATATTGAAAGAATCCACCAATCACCTCCTGAAAGAGAACCCACAATGAAAACTACCAGGAACTTTATAGCCAAATTCCAGAGTTCTCAGGTCAAGGAGAAAATATTTACTAGTAGCCATAAAGAAACAGTTTAAGTATTGTAGAACCACAATCAGGATAACACAAGATTTAGCAGCTTCTACATCAAGGGATCAGTTCTACTTCAGGGAATATAGATATTCCAAAGGTCAAAGGAGCTAGGATTAAAACCAAGAATCACCTACCCAATAAAATAATCAGTGAGGGGGGAAATGATATTCAATGATGTAGGGAAATTTAATGCATTCTTGAGAAAAAAACCAGAGCTAAAGAAAAAAATTGACTTTCAAATACAAGATTCAAGAGAAACATGAAAAGGTAAAGAGGAAAGAGATATCTTAAGGGACATATTAAAGTTGAACTGTTTGCATTCCTACATGGAAAGATGATATTTTAAACTGGTGAGACCTTTCTCATTATTAGGGTAGTTGGAAGGGACACACACACACACACACACAAACAGAGTGAGTTGAATATGAAGAGATGATATCTAAAAATAAAATTAAGGGGTGAGAGAAGAAAGTACTGGGAGAAGGAGAAAGGGAGAGGTAGAATGGAGGTAAATCATCTCACATAGAGGCAAGCAAATGCTTTTACAGTGGAGGGGAGGAGGGGTAGATGAGAGGGAATGAGTGAACCTTACTTCCATCTGATTTGCTTAAGGAGGGAATAACATACACAATCAATTGGGTATGGAAATCTATTTTATTCTACAGAAAAGTAGGGAGGAAGGGGATAATGGCGGGGGTGGGGGGGAGGTTATAGAAGGGAGGCCAGAATGGGCTAGGGAGTAATCAGAATAAAACACTTTTGAGGAAGGACAGGGTCAGAGGAGAGAATAGAATAAAGGCAGGTTAGGATAGAGGAAAATATAGTTAGTTTTTCATATCATGACATTATGGAAGTGTTTTTCATGACTATATATGTATAACCTACATTGAATTGCTTGCCTTCTCAATGAGGGCTGGTGGGGAGAGAGGACAGGAGAAAATTTGGAACTCAAAATTTTTAAAATGAATGTTAAAAACTGTTTTTACATGCAACTGGGAAATAAGATACGCAAGCAGTGGGGTAGAGAAATCTATTTTACCCTACAGGAAAATAAAAGAGGAACAAATTAATGAGAAGGGGGGAGGGGATAGGAGGGAGAGCAGATTGGTGGAAGGGGTAATCAGAATGCATACAGTCTCAGGGTGAGGGGTGGGGAGAGATACGAAGAAAATTTGGAACTCAAAATCGTGTGGAAGTGAATATTGAAAATTAAAAATAAATGTTTTTTAAAAAGAGACCAAGAACTCAGTAAGATGATTGCTCTGTCATTCCAAAAGGACTAGTGTTTAGTATTGAGCCATAGGTCTTTATCCTGAAGTAGCCAAAAAAAGACAAAGAAAGAAAGAAAAGAAAAAGAATTAAAAAAATTTAAAAAGCAAAACGTGGTTTCCCTGTTTATCTCTTAATTAGATCCATTTTCATTTTTGTTTTATCTGATATTATAATTGCTAACTATGCTTTTTTTTTAACTTCAGCAGAAGCATATTAGATTCTGCTCCAGTCCCTTACCTTTACTCTATTTGTTGCTCAGCTTCAAGTATGTTTTCGATTATTAATCCACTCTGCTTATCCACTTTCATTTTGTGGGGAAGTTATCATTACTAGGTGTATTTCCCTCCATCCTATTTTATATTTGTCTTTTTCCTCTCTCTTTTTACCCTGTCTTTTGGCAAAAGTCTGTTTTGCTTCTGATTGCCACCTCCCTCAATCTGCCCTCCTTTCTATCATCCCCATCTTTTCTTATCCTCTTCAGCTCCTGCTTCCCCATAGGGTCAGGTAGATTTCTATACCCAGCTGAGTGTGTATGTGAGCCAATTCTCATGAGAGTAAGTTTCAAGCAATACATGACACTACCCTTCCCCCATTTCCCCTTTCACTGTAAAATCTCTACCTCTCCATTCCCCTTTCCCCTAGTACATTCCTCTTTCCAGCTCCTTAATTTTTATTTAAATCATCCCATCATAGTCACTTCACACCCATACTCTTTATATATACTTTATGTATACTCATGCTCTAATAGTGATAAAATTTTTAGCAGTTACAAGAATCATCTTCCCATGTGGGAATGTAGAGTTTCACCTTATCAAAACTCTTACGATTTCTCTTTTATGATTACACTTTTATGCCTCTCTTGAATCTTATATTTTAAAGTCATATTTTCTATTCAGCTTGGTTTTTTTCATCAGGAATGCTTGAAATTTATTTCTATATTTCATTGAGTATCTTTTTCTCCCTGACAGTTTATATTCAGTTTTGGTGGTTAACTTATTCTTGGTTGTAATCCTAGCTCCTTTACATTATGGAATATCATATTCCAAGCCCTCTGAACCTTTAATATGCTAAACCATCTGATCTTTTAACAGCTGTTAAATCTCGTGTTGTATTGATTGTGGTTCCACAATATTTGAATGGTTTCTTTCTGGATGCTTGCAGTATTTTCTACTTGACCTGGGAGCTCTGGAATTTGACTATGATATTCCTGGGAGTTTTCATTTTAGAATCTCTTTCAGGAAGTAATCAGTGAATTTTAAAAATTTCTCTTTTATCTTCTGGTTCTAGCTTTCCTTGACAGTTTCTTAAAATATGATGTCATTTTTTGATCATGGTTTTCAGGTGGTCTTAATAATTCTTAAATTATCTCTCCTTATTAATTTTTAAGGAATTATTTCTTCAGGAAATTTTTGTACGTCTCTTGCCATTTGGCCAATTGTGTTTTTTAAGGTGTTATTTTCTTTAGTATTTTTTGTACCTCCTTTTCCAAGCCATTCACCCTCTTTTGGTAATTTTTTTGCATTACTTTAATTTATTTCCCCTATTTTTCCTTTTCTTCTTTTTATTTCAAAAACCATTCTTGAGCTCTTCCAGGAATTTTTTTGGGGGGACCTGTGACCAATTCACATTTTTCTTTGAAACTTTGAATGTAGCTGTTTTGGCTTAATTTTCTTCTTTGAGTTTGTGTCTTCATCTTCCCTGTCACCATAGTAACTTTCTATTGTCAGATTCTTTATTTTGCTCATTTTTTCTAGTTTTTTTTCTTGATTTATCACTTTATGCTAAGGCTATACTCCGTTCCTAGGGCAGAGGGGGCACTGTCCCAAACTTCTGCTGCTGTTTTCAGGGCTACTTCTGGGTTTATGTAGTTTTTTGGTTCTATCATGGTGGTATGGTCTAAGGAGAGGTGTGATCATTGTTCTCTTGGCCTGTGCTCTTGTCTATGAGTGATCTCAAGCACTCTTTTCCACCCTGGAACTGTGACCAGGACTCCTCCACTCTATGTTCATGATTGCTAATGAGCTACCCTCTTTGCTCTAAGATTAGGTCCCAGAACTGTTTATGAGCAATGCAACATTGTCTTGCACCCAGTGTCATCAAAAGTTCCCCTGTTTTCTCTTTCTGGCCAGTTTTTTGACCCCTTTATTGTCTGTGGATTGAGAAACCTCAATTTTTACCATTCCTCTTTTGATTTATGGGAAAAGGCCAGCTTACTCTCTCCATGGACTATTTACCTCAGTGGTTCTCAACCTTCCTAAAGCCATGTTTATGTTCATGTATTTTCTGTGACTGTTTTGGCAGATATACTCTCAAGTATTTTATACCGTCTAGTTATTTTAAATGATCTAAAAGAATATTGAATAATATTTTTTGATTAATTCTATTTTAACTTTAACGTTGTCTGAGATCATGATTATTATCCCTGCTTTTTTTTAAAACATGATACATGCTACTCCTGCCTTTTATTTTGTCTTTGTGTATATTTCTCATTTTTATGTTTCCTGAAAGCATCATATTGTTGAATTCAAAATTTTAATCTGCCATCTATTTCCATTTTCTGTATATTATATGTAATGTACATAGTACATTATCCATTTTATCAGTAAATTCATCCCATTCAAATTCTAAGCTAGTACTTGTGTATTTTCCTCCTTCCAATTTTTCCACCTCTGTGAGAAAACCTAATCTTTAATCTAAAACCTAATCCTTAACCATTCCACTTTGGGGGGCGGGGGAGAAGCTTAATCTGAAATCTAAACCTAAATCTTACTTTGGCTTAGTAGTATTTAAATTGGGACCATCTAGGTAGACTCCCTCATCTGTACATGTTGATTCAAAACCTGTGGGCTGTATGTGTTTGTGATAACACTTTTTTGTATCTCAATACAGGAGGGTAGAAGTCATTTGGTACTGCAATTTCCAGCTTCCTTCTTCATTTTGTGATTATTGGGGTTGAAGAGATCTGTAATACGGTGTCCAGATTATACACCTCACTTACAATGGCATTTATCTTCCTCCTTTAGCTGAGAGACTAAAGGCCTTTGGATACAGAGAAATCTAGTTTAATTACTTAGTGAACATAACTTTTGCTTCCTTCTAGTCTCAAAATAAGAATAACTTGCCCTGAGTTTCGATGTATTAACTGACAGAAAGACATACCTAAATTAATTGCAAAGATTCAAACCATACACCATAGTTTTGTGTAGTGGGACGTACTAAATGTATTGATGCATTTTTCCATTTTGGGGGGGGCATCTTCTCACCAGTGAGATAAAAACCTTTTGTTTCAGCTTGAAAAATAAATAAGGATTGAGAATAGGAGTCTGACCTTAGGGGGCAGTCTTCTGTGATAAATCCACTCAGTAACCGTAAGACATCAGGGAGTTTTCCTGAAATGCTGTCCTGGAGTTTGGAGTCCTAACTCTGTCCAGCATGACTTGCCAAAACTTTAGCAGGTGAAAGACGAAATGACTGAGGAAACAAAGGTTTGAGCTTCTGAGTGTATTAACTTACTAAGCAATGCATGTCAATTGCAAAACAAATCAAGACCAGACATCCTCAGCTTTGACACTGGACCCTGAATACAAGGGGAGACAGATTTTTATCCATTAAAAACAATTAATAAAATAAGACCAATTAATTAAATGAAAACAGTTAACCAGTATGCATAATTTATAATCGGATTTCTAATTGGAGGAAAGATTAGGGACTTTCCAAGTTGGGAAGGAAGAAAGAATAGGAACAATTCCCTGAAATCATAAAAAGAGGTGTGCCATTCCTCCTGCCCCCCCCCCCACCCCAGGTGTCTATTTTCAATCAAAGGAACATGGAAACAATAAATGGTCAACCAATATGGGACCAGTTTTCAGATAAGATATATGGGTTGCTTGAGATGTATAATTGTGAGAAAACCCCTTGCATTAATCTTCAGATTTGATTGGGTTTCTGGTAAGCATAACCTAGGTCCTTAGTTAAGGGTTAAGCAACAGGGAGAGGTGGTACAGCTTACAAGCCACACAATTTAGATTCAAACAATGCAATAAACTTTTCTTATAATTCCCTCAATTAAAAGTTTTCTCACAAGACAGAAATTGGACCAACCCCATAATTGAATAGAAAGGGAACTGAGCCAGCTCCAAGCCACAAGATGAAGTCCATTTGGTTCACTCAGTTCCCAAACTATCTTGTGCCCTTCCAAAAATACTGAGACCTCAAGAGGAACTCACCAGTGAGAGAAGGGGACTAACCTGGCAAAGAGATATTCCAGTGTGATCAGGCCACACAGTTAGTAGAATATTCCAGGAAGAGGTGCTGCCAGGTGCTGAGGGAAGTTCCAAAGTTAGACAGTAGCTGAGTCATGGCTCTGAAGTCTACAAGGTCAGGAGTAGAGCCAGGAAAGGAAGGATAATAGGAGTGGGTGAAGAAGCATTATTGACCAACTCTCTCCACAACTAGTCTAAAAAGGATTTAAGAAAAGTACCAGAATGATCAGTAATCAAGAAATCTAAGGAAAAACCACAGTTTGTCAGTCCTTTAGCCCGAGATCCCAAATTCATCTTACGGATAAGTGAACAAGACAGGAATTGTAGAACAAGGCTAGTCCAGCAGCTCGTCCTCTCTGACCCCAGATTAAGATCATAAATATAAATAAACCATTAGCTAATTTAATTTGAAAAGGAGGAAAACCAAATTCCAATTCTCAGAAATGAAGAAAGCATATTGTTAAGAACTATTTCCCCAAATTTATTCCAATAAAACTAAAAATTAATTAACGAATGGCTATTTACAAAAATATAAACTGTCCAAGTTAATAGAACAAAAAGTATACAATTTAATCAACTTAATATGTGAAAAAGAAATTGAGAAAGCTGTAAATGAACTTTCAGAAGTGGGGAGAAAAAAACCAAACGCTGGTGCCTGATGGATTTACAAGTGAATTTTGTCAAACATTCAAAGAACAGTTAATCTCGGTATTCCATAAACTCTTTTGAAAGAGTACTGGGGAGATGGCCGAGTAGGTCAGAAAATTCCAAGCTCTCCAGATTTCCACTATAAGCAAGATGAAATAGAGTCTTGCGGTGAACATGGAGCAGTAAAAATAAACAACAGCTGGGGCAGAAGAGTGGTTCTCCAGGGTGCAAGTTTCTGATCCCTTCATTTAGTCACCATAATTCTGACATTCAAAAAGCTCAAAAGACATAATTTCTGGGTGATTTAGTCATTTTATTCATAATGCCAGCATGTTTATTAATAAGAGGATGGTCATTTAGCCATCGCTCTCTTAGACCCGGGACAATCATGGCGGTGGTCTTACAGTTTATATGTTCATTGGAAGAGGAGTGTTCCTGAAGGTGGCAGTGAATGAGAGAATGAATATTACAATCAGGGACTGAACCTGAACTTTTACGTCATTTACTTCTAAGTTATCTCCAGCCTTATGCAATCTATTCAAAGAATCTATAACCCGTCCAAACCTGAGCAGAAAGGAGTTTTCACTTAAGATTAGAAATCTGATCTCATTGGATGGAGTACCAATATCCCGAATGAGTAGAATATTAATCCTAATCTTCCATCAGGCCTGTCCTTGAGAGAATGAACAAGGAAATAGGACAGAGAAAAATAACTGAGGTATTCTGAATTTTAATAATTCACTATTAATATGAAAGAGAAATTATCATTTTTCTCACTACAGAATGTATAAAATACTTGAACTCTACTTACATTGATATAATAGGAACTGTGGGGATATAGCTGCTCAGTGTAAGTGGCCATTCTAATGTAATAAAATTACAATGCTACATAAATTACTTATTGTGCCATAATAATAAAAATACTGAAGTATTACGTTAGAGAGCTATACAAAGGGGAAAACAGTCCCTGTCTTTAAGTAGTTTACATGCTAAAGATAAGACATTATGTAGATAACAAGGTACATACAAAATATATACAGAGTAGATGCAAGTCAGCCTTAGAAGGGAAGATGCTGCCCTCTTCAGAAACAGGAAAGGTGGCTTGTAGAAGGTGGGGTTTAAGCTAAGTCTTGAAGGAAAGTAGAAAAACCAAGTAAAGGGGAGTATTCTAGTGATTATGCATAACCAGTACACAGGCAGAGAGATGGGAGATGAAGTGTTTGATAAAAGGAATAGCAAGTAAGTTGTTGTAGCTGAATTGTAGCATCTGCGGAAGGTTATGAAGTATAAAAAGATTGGAATAGGGGTGGCTAGTTGGTGCAGTGAACAGAGCACTGGTCCTGGAGTCAGGAGGACCTGAATTCAAATCCGGCCTCAGACACTTAACACTTACTAGCCTTGTGACCTTGAGCCAGTCACTTAACCCCAACTGTCCTGCCTTCCCCCCTAAAAAAACCCAAAACAAACAAACAAAAAGATTGGAATGGTAGGAAGGGACCAGTTTATGAAGAACTTTAAAGGTCAAACAGGAGATATTCTAACAGATTTTGGAAGTAATAGGGTGCCACCTGAATATGCTAAGTTAGGCATGAGAGGTGGGATGACAGTTAGACTTGTATTTTAGGAAAATCACTTTGGCGGCTAAATACGGGACAGATTGGAGGATGACACTAAGATTACGACCTAAGTGACTGGGAGGATGGGTAGTGTTCTCAATAGTAATAGTGATGTTTGTAATAGAAGAGAGTATTATTTTTTTCTTTTCTTTCCCTTTGTATTTTGGTGGGAGGAGGAAGAGCAGGAGGTGATGATGAGTTTTGTTTTAGACATGTTGAGTTTGAGGTGTTTGTGGGACGTCTTGTTTGATGTGTTCATAAGGCACTTGGTGACACATGGTTATAGCTAGGAATGAGATTGCAAGGTAGACTATATAAATCTGGGATTCATCTGAATTGACATAATAATTAAACTCATGAGAGCTGACGATAGAACAAAATGAGATTATAAAGAGAAAAGAGGGGTTCCTAGGATAGAGCCTTCACAGTTAATGGTCATTACCCCACAGAGGATGTTTAAAAGGAGCAATCAAACAGGTAGGAGTAGAAAAAGGGGAGAACAGTGCCACAAAAAATGAATGGCAAGAAAGTATTTAAGAAAAGGTGATCAACAGCGTCAGATGTTATAGGGTAGTCATTCAACTATCAAAAGTTTCCTACATCACCGAATGCCATAATGAAATGAGCAGAACAGGAGAACATTGTGCCTAGTAAAAGCAATATTGCACGATGATCGATGGTGAATGATTTAGCTATTCTCAGCAATACAACAACCCAAGACAATTCCAAAGGACATGATGAAAAATGCTACTCATCTCCAGAGAAAAACCTGATAGAGTCTGAATACAGATAAAGCATACTTTTCTTTGTTTTCTTTATTTTTATTTTTTGGGGGGTCTTTCACAACATGACTAATACAGAAATATATTTTGCATGACTTGCACATGTATAACTTATATGAAATCACTTGCCTTCTCTTTTTTTGTTGTTTTATTTTTTAAAATTTTCTGTTTATTTTTAGTTTACAACATTCATTTCAACAAGATTTTGAGTTACAAATTTTCTCCCCATCTTTCCCCTACCTATCACCCCAAAACAGTGATCTCACTGAATACCCCCTCCCCCAATCTGCTCTCTCCTATATCCTCCCCCATACTCCCTCTGACTTTCTGGTAGGGAAAGATGGATCTCCATACCCCAGTGCCTGTATATCTTATTTCCCAGTTGCATATAAAAAAAAAATAACTTATTTAAAACATTTGATTTTGAAACTTTGAATTGAAGTTTCTTTCCCTTCTTCCCTCGTCACCCACCCTTACTGGGAAGATAAGCAATTCAATATAGGTTGTACATGTGTAGTTACACAAAACATTTCCATAGTGGATATATTGTGAAAGACTGACTATGTTTCCCTCCATCCTATCCTGCCCCCTACTTGTTCTATTTTCTACTTTCAGCCTGTCCCTTTCCAAAAATGTGTGCTTCTAACTACCCTCCCCCTCCCCATCTTCCCTCCCTTCTATCATTGCTCCCCTCTTATGCCCTACCCTCCTACTTTCCTGTAGGGTAAGATACCTAATTTAGTGTGTATGTTATTCCCTCCTTAAGCCAAATCCAATGAGAGTAAGGTTGACCCATTCCCTTTTGCCTTCCTGTTCTTCCCCTCTGTTGTAACAGTTTTCCCTTGGCCTTTTATATTAGATAATTTACCCTATTCTGTCTCTCCCTATCTCCTCTCATTAAATTCCGCTCTTGCCTCTTAATTTTATTTTAAAAATATTATCCCTTCCTATTCAGTTGATTCTGTGCCCTCTGTCTATGTATATCTGTACACATATATAAACACACTTACATATGTATTCATAAGCACATATACCCTCCTATATAGACATGTGTCTGTGTGTATACACACAAACATATATATATGTGTACTCCCTTCAACTATCCTCATACTGAGAAAAGTTTCAGAAGTTACAATTATTATTTTTCTTTGTAGGAATGTAAATAGTTCAATTTTGGTAAGTTCCTTACGATTTCTTTTCCCTGCTTCTCTTGCTTCTTGTATTTGAATGTCAAATTTTCCATTCAACTCTGTTTTTTTCATCAAGAATTCTTGAAAGTGAAGAGGGGGCAGAGCTAAGACGACAGCATAGAAACAGGAAAACTCTATGAGCTCCCGACATAACCACCTCAAATACCTATAAAATATGACTCTAAACAAATTTTAGAGCTACGGAACCCACAAAGTGACAGAGAGAAACAAAGGTCCCTCAGAAGGCAGCCTGGCAGGCTGACAGGAAGGGTCCATCACAGTGTGCTGGGAGCCAAGCCCAGCCCTGCATGAGCTCACAGTTTTAGCCCCAGGGTGGCCCCAACCAGCAGCTGCAGCAGACTTTGGGAGAATGGATCACCAGCAGCTGTGGTGGTTTCCAGAATTATCAACCCACAAATGCCAAAGAAAAAGTGAGAGGTCAGGGTAGAACTCTGTTGGAACTGGGGGGGAGGAACAGAGGAACAGGTCTGACCCCTACCCCTAGAGCTAAAAGTGGTGGAGGTGTGGAGGCCCTGCAGCTGCCTCCATGTAGCTGCTTCAGAGCTCTTGGCTTACAGGTCGTAGAGGGAGCCAAGCAAACATTCAGAGGGTAATAGCTCTTGCTTTAACCTGCCTGGATCTGGATTGTGGTCTTGGGTGGTGGTCCTGAGGTATGTGACATTGAGCCAGAGTTTGTGGAAGACACTGAGATGGTGCCTTCCTAATAGCTCTGGCAGCTGTGAAAACCCCAGTGATTTGGGACAAAGCTCTCCCCTCTGGAAGGAGAGTTCTACTGTGGCAAAGACAAAAGTCAAATAATTGAGTGGCAACATGAGCAAGCAAAGGAAGCAAAGCAAGCACAGCAATCCAACTTTAGGTTCCTTTTTTTGGGGACAAAAAGGATCAAAGGATGGAATGGGAGGAAGACAATGAAGTCAGAACTCCTGCATCAAAAGCCTCCAAAAAAAATATGAATTGGTTACAGGCCATGGAGGAGCTCAAGAAGGATTTTGAAAATCAAGGGAACTCGTTAAAACGCATACTTGAATTGGGCAGGTAGAACTTCATGGAAATGTAGAAGGGATGAAGCAGGCTTCATCTAAACTTCACTTTCATCTAACCTGGTCAAAAGAAGTCAGAACACAAAATCAGGAGTTTGGTGTAAATTCATACATTCAATTCAAAAGATATACACATAGGAAGAGGAAACAGGAATATGAAAAGGAAAGTAATAAATAATAATAAAATATATTTTCATATTTATTAATATATTATTAAAATAAATGAAATAATGATAGGAAGAATAAATTCGGGGAAGGATTAGTCATAAGAAAAATTAACCTTAAACTTGGAGAGGGAATAGTGAAGAGAGTTAAAAGAAGGAAGAAATAATAAACTGACATAAACAAGGAGAGAATTAAGAAGAAATATAGGGAAATTAAGTTATCATTACTGAAAATGGAATGGATTTGTCCATTTAATAGATGTTAGCATGGATAGAATGAATTAGAAAGCAAATTGCTGCAAATTTTTGTTTACAAGAAATATATTTGAAACATAAAGATTCAGAAATTTAAATTAAGGAGTTGGAGCAAAATTATTGTGACTCAACTGAACACAAAAAAAGCTAGGAGAGCAATTATGCTTTCAGAAAAAGCAAAGGAAAAATTCACATATGCACACTCAATGGCATAGCTTCTAATTACTTAAAGGAAAAACTAAATGAACTACAAAGAGAAATATACAATAAAACTACAATCCTAGACGACCTCAATTTATCTCATCAGTCCTAGAAAAATCTAATGATAAAATAAACAAGAAAGAAATTAACTATCTGAAGAGAATTTAAGAAAAATTACTTGAGATAGACTTCTGATGACTACTGAATAAAAATAGAAAGGATAAAAATATTTCTTCAAGGCACCTTTATAAAAATTGATCAGAAAAACTTCACAAATAAATATGACAAACAGAAAAATTATATACATCCTTTACTCATCATATTGCAATCTAATTTTATTAAACAAAGGGCCACTGAAAATAATGTTTAAAATCAACTGGGACTAAATAATTTAATCCTAAAGAATTATTGGATTGAAAGCAAAAAATAGATAATTAAATTAAGTATAATAATGACAATGAGATGACATTCCAAAATTTTTAGGATATGGCCAAAGCAATCCTAGGGGAATTTTTTAAATCTTGAAACATAATAACAAAAAAGAGAGATAGATCAATGAATTGAGAATGCAACTAAAATATTAGAAAACCAAGAAAGAGCCTCAATTAAACACCAAAACAGAAATTATTAAAATTAAAGAAAAAACAAAATTGAATGCAAAACATCAATGAATTAGTAAATAAAGCTAGAAGATTTAAAAAATAATAATAAAATAGACAAATCATTAGCTAATTTGTTTAAAATGAAGAGAAAAACCAAATTGCTAGTATCAAAATGGAAGATTTCATAAAAATTGAAGATGAAATAAAAGATACTGTTAGAAACTATTTAGCTAACTCTATGTCAACAAAACCATCAATTAAATGAACTATATGAATAATTTGAAAATAATAAAGTATCCAAATTAGCAGAACTAAAATGGGGAATTTTAGTAACCCAATTTCATAGAAGTTGAACAACTCACAAATGAACTTCCAAAGAAAAAATCTCCAGAGGTATATGGATTCACAAGTGAATTTTATTTAAAAAATTCAAAGAATAATCCCAATTTTGCAAATAAATAAAAAAGTATTCATTGTTCATGGATAGGATGAGCCAATAGAATAAAAATGACTATACTACCCAAATTAGTTAATTTATTTATTCATTGCTCTGCTAAGTAATCTAGCAAAGGATTATTCTATAGAACTAAGAAAAATAATGATGGAATTCACATGGAAGGGAAAAATTCAAGAATTTTTTTTAAAAATTGAGAAAAATTAGGAGAACAATTTATTTGATAACAATAACTGTATGAAAGCAATCAACTTTGAAAGCTCTAAAACCTATGATCGATAAAATGGCCTTTCAGGATTCCAGAGGACCAACGAAAAAACATGCTGTACAGTAAACAAAGATGGAATTTAGGATCCAACATTTTATGTGCATGTATGTATTTTTATATATGTGTGTATGTATATGTGTGTGCATAAATGTGTATGTATATACATATATACACAGTATATACATAAGTGCGTATACATATCATTTATATTTGCATTGTCATTAGCAATTTGTTTTGCTTAGTTATGCATATTTCTTACAAGATTTTTTTTTCTTTTTTTTTCAATGAAGTGGAGGGTGAGAAAGATAGATGTAAAACACATTTCTGTTTTCAAACAATGGAGAGGGTCAGATGTGAAATGTTGCATGCACTTTCAGATAGAAATCACTGTGTAACTGTTTATGTGACTTTTCCTTTTTTTTTTTTACAAGTGAAACATCAACAAAACTTTCAAAAAGACATTATAATAATACGTTTCCATAATCTCTGATGTCAGGCAGTTGTTTTTACAAATTGATTGGATTTTTTTGCACTTTTATTTCATTAATAAATGTGTTCTAAAGTCCTAGGAAGTCTTTCTTTGGATGATGTTCCCTCCAAGTTCCCTGAGTAAAGTGAGGACAGCTAGAACAGATAGACGAGTAAAACATCAGAGTAAGAAATGACCAAGGACAACTGAGATTGCTGATCCTTTGAGTCTGTGGTTTTCTTTCACAACCCTATGTGTGAAATTGCCCCATTTACACATAATATAAGCTTAGGTCTCCTAAATGAAGAAAAACATTTAGGGCCATTAGAACCTTTAGTCTCAGCTAAAAAATCCAACTAGATTAGTGCTCCCAATATAAACACATCTACACCAAAGAAGATGGTGGAGTGGAAAGTACTATTTTGAAATCAGAGGACATGGGTTCAAATCCAGACTCTGTCACTTACTATTTGTATGACCTTGGGCAAATCACTTGTGTGCTCTAAGGATGTCAGTTTACTCATATGTAAAATGATAAAGTTGGATCGGATAACTGCTCAGTTACCTTCCAATACTAACTCTATGAACAATAATCCATGGGAACTAGCTCCTCCAGCATCATATCTAATAGCTAGCATTTGCTTAGCACTTTAAGTTTGCAAAGGGCTATCAATATATTGTCTCTTTTGGCTCCCATAACTACTAACTTCCCCAAAGTAGCTAAATAAATTTACACTCCAGGCAAAAACTGTACCCCTCCCAATCTGAATCACATGACTTAGAAAGTGCATATTTACTTACTTATCAAGATAAGTTTTGTGCAACTGAGGCAATTGCTTCTGATTAATTCTATCTTCCCCTATTTTTCTAATTCACTTAAAACAAGTTCTCATTGCTTGAAATGAAAGTTTAAGTGATAGTAAGATATTTGTCATAGCAGGTGATATAAAAAGATTTCTCTTCCTTGGATTTAATGTCCTTACAAGAGTGAAGAAGAGATGACAGTAAGGGGAAGAGGGAGGAGAGAGGAGGTTTCAGATAGATTGACACTTAGTATATGCATATTCAGACAAGAAGAACATGACCTATTCTCTCCTCTTCTTTTATAGTTCCTGTGATGGATGCATGCTTGATCCAGGCTGTGGATTCTGCTATAAGGTGAACAGATCAAGTGTGGTGGACTCCTCCTGTGTTCCAGTCAATAAAGCATCAGCAAATGAGGCTGCCTGGGGCAGGTATGTAAGCTGTTAATCACCATCAAATTCTATGCCATTTTTATGACATACAACTGTTTTTCAACTTCTTATTTAGGGTTGCTGTCCCTTTGGTCGTTGAAAGGGCTACTCATTTAACTATATGTTGTTTGGTTTTCAGAATTTGATTGCATGGTAGTGGTCACATACTGTAGAGCAGGAAGGAGCAATAAAGTCCATCTTTCTACCACAACTTTGCTTGAGAAAGGATAAGCAGAAAGCACCGGACTGAATAGTGACAAGGAGGTCTAAAGAGACACCAATGTGGCTTTTTTTAAGCTAGCTTAGATTTTTTAATCTAGCATAGATTCAGCCTATGGGCATATAACCAAGGAAGGGACTACGATTAGGAGTGAGTTTGTGGCTCTATTGCTCTGACCCCAGAACATGATTCAGTTTATGTGAGAGTAACTAGGGAAGAGACTGCTATCTGATGATAGCAGTCTTGATCCTATTTTGGATTTTGGATTCAATCCACAAAACTGAGCTGAGGCTAGTAGCTGTGTAGCAAGGGAAGGGGCTGAACGGTAGGAGTGAGCCTTTTCAGCCCCTCTAAACCTACTGAACCTCCAAGGTAGCTGATAAGGACTGTAGCTATGAATTTTTGACTGGAGCTCTAACCAAAGGAAAGCCTGCAATTATGTTGCCCAGATACACACCAGAGTCAAAAGCCTGCAAGACTTGAATTAGGACAGCAGCAATCAGACTTCATCTTTTATTAGACTAATTTTTGTTGTCACTGTTCAAACATTTTTCAGTAAGTCTGACTCTTTGTGAGCCCAGAGCTTTGGAGTTTTCTTGACGAAGATACTGGAGAGGTTTGCCATTTCCTTTTCCAGCTCATTTTGTAGATGAGGAAATTGAGGCAAACAGGGTTAAGTGAGTTGTCCAGGGTCACGCAGCTAGTAAGTGTCTGAGGCCAGATTTAAACTCAAGGAGTTTTTCTGACTCCAGGCCTGGCACTACATCCACTATGCCATCTAGTTGCCCCTCACGCTACTTAGGTCTCACTGGAAATTTACAGCTCCCAGGTGTGAGTCACCTTTGTGGAGGATCATGAAAGCAGGTCTATGCAAGGCAAAAATATACCCTCCAAAAGCGCACCTACCATGACCCCAAAATGAAGTCCCAATTCTGGAAGTTAAAATTGGATGAATGAGCAAATGAAAAAAAGACACCAATAATGAAGGGAATGATTCAGCCAAGAGATAAACCCAGAAAAAAATAACTCCAAAATATCCTTAAGCAAAGCTTCAAAGAAAGTCACAGCTTAGTCAAAAGATCAAATAAAGTTACTGAAAAAATGGTACAGGATTTTAAAAAATTAAAATGGTATTAGAAGTGAAATGAAAGCACTAGAGGGAAGAATTAGAAAAGGAAGGAGAGTTTGGAAGAAAAATTGAGAAAAATTAACAGCTTATTACAAGAAGGATAAAATGTTACTCAAGAAACAAATTTCCATAATGGATCAAATCTTAACAACTCTATGACATTACAAGAAATGTTAAAACAAATTCAAAGGACTGAAAAAAATGGAAGAAAGCATAAGGTATCTTGTATTTGAAACGTGACTTGGGAAACAAGAAGGATAATGTGAGTGTCATCGGACCATCTCAAAGCCAGACCAAGAAAATAGCCTGGATATCACGTCAACAAATTATTATTGAACCATACTGAGAACTGTGAGAAACAGAAGGTGAGATAAAAACAGGAAGAATCCCAGGGTCACCTCCTGAAAATAAACCTCAAAATAAATGTGATCTCTTAGTGTCACACTGATGAAATATGGTAACCAAAATCTACAACCTCCAGGTCAAAGAAAAAAATATTGTAAGCAACTAGAAAGACTACTATCAGATTCCCTACCAAAGAATTTTAAGATTTCATAGACTCCGCAATATGCCTCAAGTTGACATTTGGTGAATAAAACACCAAATTTAGTTTTTCTACAGTACTTTCTATGGAGAAATACTCAGAAGCCACAGTCAAGATCATTGAAGATTTCACAGCCTCCATTATAGATGAACAGAGAGTATGTAAAGAATCTGGCAGTCAAGAATAACTTTGCCAACAACTGAATAATATCATGTAAGCAGTTTGGAGTAGAGAATGACTCTATAAAAGAGGACTTTGAATCATTCCTGATGTAAAGGCCAGATCTGAGTAGAAACTTTGAAACACAAACACTGGAGTCAAAAGTAGTGATTGAGCAATGAATAAAAGCTATTATGATGAGCAATCCTATACAAGCATAAATGTTTACATTTTAATATAGAGAGGACAAATAAGGATCCCCTCTGAACTATAATTTCATTAAGGGCAATAGAGGGAGTCAAGTAAGACAAAGAGCCTGGGAGTGGTATTTTTATGTTTTGATGATCTTTTAAAAAAGAAAGGAAAAAGGAAGGGAGGAAAGAATACAGTGAGAAGACAGATGAAGAATGGTGGAAGGATTTTATAATCTCACACAATGGTGGAGGGACAAAGACAAGGCTATACAAAAATGGATAAAGTTAGAAGTCAAGGCATCACTTGAACCTCACATCTCAACTTCTCTGAGATGAGTAGAACACTTATACTAACATTTGGTATAGAAATATATTGAACTCAATCTGTAGAGATTAGGGAATGGGGAGAGAGGGTTAATAAGAGGGATGGCAGATAAGGAAGTAGTCAGTCATAAGCAAAACAGACAAACGTTGGAAGGTGGTTTGTAAAGAAAGATTTAAAGTGATAAAAAGGAGAAAATTTGAAACTCAAGGGATTGTGGAACTGAATCTTGTAAACTAAAAGTAAATAAACACATCAATTTTAAAAAAATAAAAATGAAAAAAAAGAAATGAAAAAAAAAAGAAGTGATAAAAAGGAAAGAGTAAGAATCCATGGCTAGGCAAAGAGGGGCAGGGGAGCAGAAGCAGATTGCAGCAAGCATACAGAAACTTGTACTGGGCACAATCCTTTTTTTTTTTTTTTTTTTTACACCATTTCTTCATGAAAAGAAGACATGGGGAGAAGAGAGGAAAAATAATGCATGGGATACACAATTAATAATTATAACTTTGGACATGAGTAGGATGAGCACCTCTATAAAATGAACAAGAATAATAATGGATTAGAAAGCAAAACCCACTAATATATTGTTTACACAAAAACACTTTAAACATGTGGTCACAACACGAAACAAAGGACTGTAGCTATTAGGCTTTTAGTTCAGAAGAAGTCAGGAATCACAATAATGATCTCAGACAAGGCAACATCAGAAATAGAACTGATTCAAAGAGCATTATACTCCAAGGTATGTTTTATAATGAATAAATACGAATAATTAGTATATGTGCTCCCAATGGTATTGCATTTAAATACAGTACTTAAAGGAAAAGCCAAATGAGCTACAGGTAGAAATAGAAATTGAAAGTATAATACTAGAGGACCTCAATGTATCCCCTTTGGACCTAAATAATTTTTTTCAAAGAAAGAAGTTAAAGGCCTGAATAGAATTTTGGAAAGTTATGATGTTTAGTTAAAAGTTAGAGATATGATGGACTACTAGTAAGTTCTAAATATTTCTATTTAAAAAACACAGAATATGGATTTCTCATATGTACATAATACCTATACTAAAACTGACCATGTAATCCCCATAAAATCCCCTACAAATGATCACAAAAAATACAATAAATTAACTGTCACATAACTTGATAGAAAACCAAATAGTAAAGCAATGAAAAAAAGGAAAATTCACAACTAATGAGAATAAAGGAAATTATTTCAAAAACATTTTGCCCAATGTTATTCCAATAAAACCAACAACTTAAGTGAAATGAGTGAATATTTACAAAATTATAAAATGAACCAATTAAGAAAACAAGAAGCAGGGAATTTAAATAATCTAATTTCAGAAAGAGAAATTGAACAAGACATAAATGAACTCACAAAAGAAAAAACGAGTGACCACTCAGATTTACAAGTGAATTCTAGCAAACATTAAAAAATCAACTAATTCCAATATGACACAAACTATTTGCAAAATTGGAAAAGAAGGTAAGATTATACTAAATCCCTTCTATGATACAAATGTGGTCTTGATACCCAAACTGGTGAGTGTTAAAACAGAGAAAACAATTCTACCAACTCCTTTGTCTTTGTAAGGAGAACCCATGAGCTAACCTCCCATAAACAGCTTCAGCATCTTTTTAAAATACTGATTCTCTTTAGTACTGGCTACCTTTCTTCTCATTTCCTCAGTCGAAACACTCCTTCTTCACCATTGCTGCCTCAAGAACCTTCTTAACATCATTCATCAGCAACCTCACCTTCAAGATTCACTGTAGATGGTGATTAGGGGGTGTAGTGAATAGAGCACTGGCCCTAGAGTCAGGAGGACCTGAGTTCAAATTCGGCCTCAGACACTTAATACTTACTAGCTGTGTGACCTTGGGCAAGTTGCTTAACCCCAACTGCCCTGCCTTACCCTCTCCAAAAAGAAAAAAAGAAAGATTCACTTTATGTCATCCGATCCATATCCTGTTGGGATGTTGTTTAAAGTTCTTCTCCTCTTTAAATTCTGCTCTTATTTATACTATAGTATTTCAACATAAATGTTGATGTTTTCTCAAAATCGTGGCCTCCTAGTTCCTCCACTTCTTCAACTTTTTTTTCTAATCATAATTTATTTGTTTGTTTTTAGTTTTCAACATTGATTTCCACTAGATTTTGAATTCTAAATTTTCTACTCATCTCTCCCCTACCCCTACCCCAAGATGGCATGCATTCTCATTACTCCTTCCCCCAATCTTCCCTCCTTTCTATCACCGCCTCCCTCTTTTCCCCTTCCCCCTTACTTTCTTGTAAGGCAACATAGATTTCTATACCCCATTGCCTGTATATCGTATTACCCAGTTGCATAAAAAACAATTTTTTTGATATTTGTTCTTAAAAATTTTGAGTTCCATATTCTGTCCCTTCAGCCTTCCCCACCCTCATTGAGAAGACAAGCAATTCAATATAGGTTATACATGTGCAGTGATGAAAAACATTTTGATAATAGTCATATAGTGAAATACTAACTATATTTCCTTCTATTCTATCCTGCCCCCCACTTATTCTATTTTCTCCTTTGACTCTGTCCCTTTTCAAAAGTGTTTGCTTCTGACTACCCCTCCCCCTGTCTGTCCTCCTTTCTACCATCCCCTCACATCATTATCCCCTTCTCCTTACTTTCCTGTAGAGTAAAATAATCATTTGAATGTTTATGTTATTCCCTTCTAAACTAAATCCAGTAAGAGTAAATCCATTAACTCATTCCCTTTCATCTTCCTGCTCTTCCGCTCTGTTGTAATAGCATAGAGGCTATTCATTTCTCTTGAAAAGACCAGTGCTGATAAGGCACTTTGAAATACAAACACAAGAGCCAGGTTATTATAGTATGTGTATTATTATAAAGGTTAATTTATTTCAAAATTTTATTAGAGGGATTGTTTTCACTTTTCATAATTGGAATATGTGAGAACATAAAAACCTAGAGGAAAATGGGGAGAAATGGGTATTAGATGAACATCATTATTATCTCAAATGTACAAATGAGAGTTGAATACACACACAAATGTTTTGGTATAGAAAAATCTGAAACTCAATAGGGAAAAAAATCAGGGAGATGGGCAGATTAAGATGGGAGGGAATAGTTACAAACAAAACAACCTTCCTGATCCTAAAGGGAGTGGGGTAACAGGAAGAAAAGAAAAAAAGATTAGAATTCAAGATTTCTTTTTTAAACAATTAAAAAATGGCTAAACAAATTGGGATGTCTTAATATAATAGAATATTATTGTGCCATAAGAGATGATGAAAAAGATAATTCCAGAAAATACTGGCCAATATGAACTGAAGTAAGAACTAGGAGAACATTTTATACAAGGACAGGAACATTGTAAAGAAAAACAACTTTGTAAGACAATAATACTGATTATTGTGATGACCAGCTATGTCTCCAGAGGACCTATGATGAAGCATAGTTTACCCACCTCCTGACAGACACAAGGGCTAGAGACATATTTGTATATGGTCACTGTTCAGATTTGTTTTGCTTTACATTCCTTATTTGCTAGAAGTTGTTTTTCTTCTTTCTCTCAGTTTTTCATTGTGTGGGAGCAGAAGGGCTGGAAGAAAGAGCGGCCATTAACAATGCCAAGATTGAGAGGAGACAGGGAGAGTCAGAATGGGGTTGAGCATCTCATGGAAGAGGCAAGAGATAATTATTACAATAGAAGGGGAAAAGAGGAAGGCAAAAGGGAAAGAGTCAACCTTACTCTCACGGAATTTGGCTTAG
>CM053585.1:378165134-378184870 GCA_028646515.1 Pseudochirops corinnae
CTTTCTCTGCTTCTCCCGCCCAGCTGCCCCCGGGGCACAGCCGCGGCTTCAGGCCAGGCTGGTTTCGGTTCGCAGTGCTGATATGGTTCCTCGTAGCCGAGCTGACTTTAGTGGGAAGTATCCTTGTGTGTGTTTTGGAGTTCTAGGATTGGTTTAGAATCCTATTTTATGGGTATTTTGGGGTGGCTATGTGAGAGCTGCGATATGTTGCTGCTGCTACGCCGCCATCTTGGCTCCACCCCCCTAGGCATCATCTTTCAAAAAATTATCAAAGGGGACGGCTAGGTGGCGCAGTGAATAGGGCACCAGCCCTGGAATCAGGAGGACCTGAGTTCAAATCCAGGCTCAGACAGTTTCAAAAACTAGCCATGTGACCTTGGGCAAGTCACTTAATTCCAATTGTCCTCCCAAGAAAAAGAAAAAAAGAAGGAAATTATCAAGGAAAATCACCCTGATAGTCTAGAACCAGAGGGGAAAATAGAAATTGAAAGAATCCACAAATCTCATCCTGAAAGAGATCCCAAAATGAAAACTGCCAGGACTATTATAGCTAAATTCCAGAGTTCTCAGGTCAAGAAGAAAATAGCACAAGCAGCCAGAAAGACAATTCAAGTCTTGTAAAGCCACATTCAGGATAACATAAGATTTGGCATCTTCTGCATTAAGGGATTAGGAGGTTTGGAATATGACATTCTGAAGGGCAGAATAGCTAGGATTACAACCAAGAATCCCCTACCCAGCAAAACTAACTGTAATCCTTCAGGGGAAAAAATGGATATTCAGTGAGAGAGAGAAATTTCAAGGATTCTTGATGAAAAGACCAGAGCTGAATAGAAAATTTTACTTTCAAATACAAGACTCAAGAGAAGCATAAAAAGGTAAACAGGGAGGGGGGACAATAAGGGATGTCATAAAGTTAAACTGTTTACATTCCTGCATGGGAAGATGATATTTGTAACTCAGAAGACATTTCTCATTATTAGAGTCCTTAGAAGGAGCCTATAAAGACAGAGGGCACAGGTGTAAGTTGAATATAAAGGGAAGATATCTAAAAAATAAAATTAAGGAAAGACTTGCATGAGCTCATACAAAATGAAATGCACTGTGTACAAAGTAACAGTAATACTGTAAGATGATAAGCCATGAATAACTCTGAAGGACTTATGATGAAAAATGTTCCCTATACCCAGAGAAAGAACTGATGGTGTCTGAACACAGATTGAAGCATACTTTTTTTCCTTTATTTTTCTTGAGTTTTTTCTTGCCTATGTTTTCTTTTATAATATGACTATTATGGACACATTTTGCATGACTACACATGTATAAACTATATCAAAATGCTTAACTTTTCATGGGAGGAGGAGTGGGAAGGGAGAAAGGGAGAGAATTTAGAACTCAAAGTTTTAAAAACAAGTATTAAAAACTGATTTTACATATACCTGGGGGGAAATAAAATACTAAAAAAAAGCTTTAAAAGTTTTTTTAAAAGTCAAGAAAGAACTTTTATGATGCTGGTGCTGGTGGTGAAAAATGGGGGAAGTGGTGAGAGGGGGAAGATTAGTAGAAGAAACTACAGTGATTTAAATATATATATATCAATAAAAGCTTATTTTAAAAAGGAAAGTTTTGGAATAGCTGCTGTGAGGAATAGAATAACAACTGAATAGTGAAAATAAGAGGGTGTAAAACGATTGCTTTGCAGCAATACAAGCCAAGTTGAGGTCATGTAACATTTGCATTTATAGTGGACTTAACACAGTTTTGTGATTGTAGCAAGTCACATTTCTCACCAAATCTTTTGGTATGATCTTAAGTACAGGTGATGCTTTGTTTTAGACAGTCCTCAAAGTTGCCTTTTGTTTACAATAAAATTATTTTTTTTTACTATCAATAAACAATTCCACTTCCAGGAGCCAAGATGGGACAGTAAGAAGTCCTTCTCACCCTCCCTTCCTGACCTCTGAAAGCTCAGAAAATATACTCCTGAAACAGCTGAGCCAGCAGAAAGACAGGGTCTTTTAGCCCAGGAAGTTTGGGGGATTAGCAGAAAAGGCCCCTCTCACTCTGGGAGAGTGAGGCCAGTACAGGACAGGAGATATCCTAGCAAACCAGCAGCAAACCCCACCTCAGCAAACCATGGGGAGATCCTGAGCCCCAGGGAGGTAGAGTAGGCAAGCACCAACACCAAGACCACTCCACCAAGTGCCCTGGCACAGGCAGAGGAATTGGTAGATAACATTCCAAAAACCACTACATGTACTGGTGTTATCTAGCAGTCAAATCTCTCAGTGCTTCAGCACAACTCCAGGAAGTACAACTCCAGGAGGCACAACTTCAGGCTGGCAGACATCCTCCAACAGTCAAACATTCAAGTTCATGGCCCAGGACAGTAGGCATCTCTCAGGAGTCTGATTCCCCACCCCCACCCCAAGAGCTCCAGTGTTGTTAGCTTAGCACCAGGTAAGCTGCCAGACCCCTACAGCCTCCAGATGCCAGCGCCTGAGACCCTAACGCACAAATCTAGTGACCAGGTCTCAGGCTCCCAGCACAAGAAGCTTGGGTCAGCACCCCATATGCTCCAGAAGAAAAGTTCAACTCTAAAAGCCAAGAATTAGGCAAACATTATGAGTAAAAAGCAGAAATGGACAATGACCACAGATTCTTATTATGGGGACAAGGCACAAATTCAGAAGAGGACAACATTGTCTATATACTCATATCTGAAACTTCAAATAGGAATATGAACTGGTCTCAGGCCCAAAAAGACTGCAGACATCGTAAAATATTTGGGAGTCCACCTTCCAAAACAAATCCAGGGACTATATGAACACAATTACTAATATAATAAAATAACAACTATACCTAAATTAAATTACTTATTCGGTGCCATAGCAATCAAATTACCAAAAATTTATTTTATAGAGTTAGAAAAAAACAATTAAAAATTCATCTGGAAGTATAAAAGGTCCAGGATATCAAGGGAATTAATGTATAGAAATGCAAGGAAAGGCAGCCTAGCTGTACCAGATCTTAAATTGCATTATAAAGTAGCAATCATCAAAACTATCTAGTTTTTAGCTGAGAAATAGGGTGGTGGATCTGTGGAATAGGCTAGGTATGCAAGACACAACAGACAATGACTATAGTAACCTACTATTTGATAAATCCAAAGACTTTAGCTTCTGGGATAAGAACCCACTATTTAACAAAAATTGCCGTGAAAACTAGAAAATAGTATGGCAGAAACTAGGCATAGACCAACATCTTACACCCTATAACAAGATAAAATCATATGGGTACATGATTTTGATGTAAAGACTGATACTATAAGCAAACTAGGAGAACAAACTATCCAATTTACCTGTCAGATCTATGGAGAAGGGAAGAATTTATGACCAAACAAGAAATGCAGAACATTATGCAATGCAAAATGGATGGGTTTGATTACATTAAATTGAAAAGGTTTTGCACAAACAAAGCCAATGCAACCAAGATTAGAAGGGAAGCAGAAATCTGGGAAACAATTTTTTACAGCCAGTGTCTCTGATAAAGGCTTCATTTCTAAAACATATAGAGACCTCAGTCAAATTTATAAGAATACAAGTCATTCCCTAGTTGATAAAAGGTCAAAGAACATGAAAAGGCAGTTTTCAGAGGAAGACATCAAAGCTCTCTATATATTCATATGGAAAAATGTTCTAAATCACTGATTAGAGAGATGCAAATCAAAACAACTCTGAGGTACCATATCACACCTATCAGACTGGCTAACATGACAAAACAGGAAAGTGATAAATGTTGGAGAAGATGTGGGAACATTGGAACTAATTCATTGTTGGTGGAGTTGTGAACTGATCTGATCATTCTGGAGAGCAATTTGGAACTATGCTCAAAGGGCTATAAAAATGTGCATGCCCTTTGACCCAGCAATACCATTTCTAGACCTTATCTCAAAGAGATCATAAAAATGGAGAAAGAACCCATGTGTGCAAAAATATTTATAGCAGTTCTTTTTGTGGTTTCCAATAACTGGAAATTGAGGGGATGTCCATCAACTGGGGAATGGTTGAATATATATATGAATGTAACAGAATACTATTGTGCTAATAAGAAATGATGAGCTGGCGGACTTCAGAAAAATCTGGAAAGACTTATATGAACTGATGCTGAGTGAAATGAGGAGAACCAGCAAAACATTGTACACAGTAACAGCCACATTGTGTGATGACTAACCTTGATAAACTTAGCTCTTCTCAGCAATGCAAATGTCTATGACAATTCCAAAAGACTCACGATGGAAAATGTTGTTCACATCCAGAGCAAGAACTTGGGAGTCTGAAAGCAGATGGGAGCATAAGATTTACTCTACTTTTCTCTTGTTGTTTTATTGTGTTTCTTCTTTCTGTGGTTCCTCCCATTAGTTCTAATTCTTCTTTACATCACAACTAATGTGTTTAATATGAAGTATTAGTATAGCCTATATCAGATTGCATGCCATCTTTGCAATGGGGGAAGAGGAATGGGGAGAAATTAAAAATTCAAAATCTTATGGAAGTGAATGCTGAAAGCTAAAGATAAATTAATTATTAAAAATAAATTTTTTAAAACATCAATAAACAAAAGACCCAGCTGGATCTTTGAATAAAAGAAAGAATCCACTGGTTCTCTCCTGAAAGAAATTCCAGAATGAAAACTCTTAAGAACATTATAGCCAAAGTCCACAGATTTCCAGGTCAAAAAATATTCACTGTAAACAGTCAGAAAGAAGTGATTCAAATGCAGAGGATCTTGTATTCTGAACTACAAAGATTCAGCAGCCACTATTCTAAAGGAAAGGAGAGCTTGGAATATGATATTCTAAAGGCAAAAGAGACAAAAGGCTTACAACTAAGAATAATCTATCCAACAAAACTGAATATAATCCCATAGTGGAAAAAATAGACCTTTAATGAAATAGAGAACTTTGAAGCATTCCTGATAAAAAGACAAGAGCTACATGGAAACTCTAAGTGCCAATACAGGAATCAAGAGAAACAAAAAGGTAGACATGTATAAACAATCATAAGGGACTAAACAAGGATCAGCTGTGCACACTCTAATATTGGGATATAATACATGTGTCCCCTCTGAATCCTATCATCATCAGGGGTAACAGAAGGAGTCTAATTAGACAGAAGACCTAGAAGTGGTTCTGTTAGGCCCTGGCTAGGAAGAAGGAGAGGAAGGTTAGAGGAAATGATCTCACATAATCTGGTCCGATAAGTGGCAGTCCATAGCTGGACTAGTTGGTCAAAAGAGGAAAAAAATACACATACATACATACATACATACACACGCACAAACACACGTACACACCCCAGAGTTAAGTCTATGAATACATTTCACTCAATAGGGAAATAGGAAGAAAAGGAGAGAAAGGAGAATTAGAAGGAAGATAGAATAAAGGAGGAATTGAACCCAAGATGCACAAAACTCCAAAGATGCACAAAAATATTCATAGCTTTTTTTAACATGGCAAAGAATTAAAAACTGAGAGGATATCCATTACCTTAGTAACTGGTTGATTGAATGTGAAAATATTCATCTTATTGGTATGGAAAGTCTGCCTCATAAATTTAAGGAGAAAACGTGGCCTTTATGTAACAGAAAAAGAATGGAAAAAAGAAAGTACCAATGTGGGAAGAAAGATAAAAGAATGAAAGTGGAGAAAAATAGGAAGGACACCTAAAAATGAAGATAGGGGATGAGTGAAGAAAGAAAAGACAGGGAACATAATTTAGAACCAGAAAAGCAGTTGAGAAGACCAGAGCAAAACTAGTCAAGTGAAAATAGGCCAGGCTAGAGACTTCAGGAAATGGTTCAAGAAAAGTATAAGGGCCAACGTGGGCTGGTGATCAGGAGAGGAAAAGAAGGAAGAGACAGAAACATCAAAATAAGCTTGGTTATGGGAGAAAGCTGGAAACCAAGCCAGCTCACTCAAAGGGAGACAAGAGACAGGCCTGGTGAGAAGATCGAGGCTGAGCTGAGGGCTTGATTAATCGTCTTGAGGTCGTGGAGAAGACCTGGATGAGATAAAGGCAGCCCCGTGTCCAGGGCTGAGCTCGGATGGAGAGAGAGGACACAAGGGACAAATGTCTCCCGTAGGGAGTCGGACCGCGCTTGTTTCGAGGAGTCTCTCAGCCAAACTTACCGATGCCGAGCCCCACCACCACTCGGCCTGACAGCAGCGTCTCCTTGTTCTGCGCCACGGCCAGCACCACGGAGCCCGCAGTGAAGAGGGCACTGGCCAGCAGGATGGCGGCGCGGCGGCCCAGCGCGCCGTTGAGGGCCCCGCCGGCCAGGGCCGAGACGGCGGCCGCCCCCACCGTGCCCGACACCAGCAGCTCCTGCCACAGCGCGTCCAGGCTGAGCTGCCGCTTCAGCAGCAGCATGGCCCCGGACACCACCCCAGTGTCATAGCCGAAGAGGAAGCCTCCCAGGGCCGAGAAGACTGACACTACGTAGACGAAGGCAGGGCTCTCGTCCTGCTGGAACTGCCGCCGCGCCGCCCGCTCCAGGTCCGCGCTGCTGCCCAGGTAGGGGCCGGATCCCGGGCCGGGGCCAGCGCTCCCTTGCACGCTGCAGAAGGACTCCGTGGCAGAGATGAGGCTCTGCTCCCCAGAGGCCATGGCCTCTTCGGAATCCTGCTGCTTCCTCCGCCGCTCGCCCATGAGGCTGCTCAGGCTCCGCAGAGTGTACTCCACATTCTCGCTGGCCCTGCGGTTCATAGGTCCGACTTCCCCTGGAGAGAGAGAGAACCTCCAGAGCCGCTTATGTACGGCCGCTTAGGGAGCCTGAAGCAAAGCGGAGTGCCCCAGCTGCTGCTGCTACTGCGGCTGCGGCTGCTGCCTCCTTCCCTCCTTCTCCTGTCCCTTCAGGAGCTCAGCACCAACTCTTGGTACTAGGTATTGCTCCCGCCTCCCTCTTTCTGGTTTCCGTGCTGCAGCTGACAGGGAAATCCTTGACAGCTAAGGAGGTGCTGGAGCTGCAGAGCTGAAGTACGGGAGGACTTGGAATCTGAGCTGGGCTCCTAGGCTCTGAAAACGACTCCCCCGAGCTGGAGATCTGGCGCAGCTGGGCTGAAACGGGAGGCGGAGCCCCGCGGTCACATGTGGTAGCGGCAGGAGTTAAGGATGTTGGAGTGGTTCTGCCTCTGCTTTCCGGTGGAAGCCCCCAACTCTTATTGTGGCAAGTTGTGGGGCTACTGGGGTTTCCCCTTGAGATAGCTCGAGGAACAGGTGACGAATCAGTTTAGAACTACAATATATTGACATTCGGCACCTCTAGGAGACTAGTAAGTCGGGCTTGTGGATAAAAAGGAACTCTGCTCAGCTTCGCTCAAGCATGCTAACCTGAACCCTTTGGGGACAACTAGACTTTTGATTTGGGACTGTGAATTGACTTTGGTGCAGTCTAGAGCCACTGAAATTCAGTGGAGCAGGTTTCCAAAAGAAAGTCTACTTACATTGTTCATGGTCTGGTGAAAGAAAACCTCAGATCTCCTCTCACCTTCCTGGCCAGGTGGTGGCCAAGCGGAAAGAGTCTGAGGAAAAATGTCTTGGCTTGGCACTGCTGGTGGATTTTTTTTTTTTTTGGCTTAGCTAAGTGTTAATATCCTTTTTTTAAAAACTGAATTAGCTGGGTAATGTTGGGACTACCCTGCTAATTGTGAATTATACATGTGAATTATACGTCCCTTGTGGCCTCTCTCTCCATCCGAGCTCAGCCCTGGACATGGGGCTGCCTTTATCTCATCCAGGTCTTCTCCAAGACGATTAACCAAACCCTTAGCTCAGCCTCGATCCTCTCATCAGGTCTGTCTCTTGTCTTCTTTTGAGTGAGCTGGCTTGGTTTCCAGCTTTATACTGGTCGATGAGTATGTGGTCCTGAAATCATGTGCTCATACAGAGATTTCTTGCCAACTAACGGGGGGAGAGGGGGAAATTGGTGAAACTGCTTTTAGAAATACATGATGAAGTGTAATGGTAGGACTCTGTCCTGATTCAGAGCACGCACAAAGGTTTTCTGAATGTGTCCTTTCACTCCTTCATTACTTTCTGGGCCCCTTCTGATTTTCCAGACTTCTTTCTCTACAATGCCACAGACTTGTCACTTTGGAACTTAACCCTAACCCTGTGGCCTTTTCACCCTGGAAAAGCCCTGGTCCCCTACAGCCCCTTTTTCTTATTGGTTAGTTCTTTTTAGACCCTCCTAGAGCACTGTTGGTAAGACCCTATAGAACTTCCCATTTTGATTTCTCCTTCACTTGCCGATGACCATTTGTTCTGATATTCATTTGAGATTGTCCTTGGAGTTGTCATGGTGAAGAGTCTGTCAGTCAACAAGTATTTGTTAGGTACCAGACTCTGCGCTAAATGCTTGGAGAAGTGTACTACACTGTTTCTTTCTACTCTACTGTCTGGCTGGTCTCTCATATATGAACCTGTTAGTATAGAAAGAACAATGAACAAAGAATTTTACATGAAACTGTGAACTTCTATTATGAATAATTTGTCTACTTTTCTCTATGTACAGTTTTGGGGTTTGGTTTTTTGTTCTGTTTTTGCACATAATCAGACTCTGGACTTACTCAACCCACATGTACACTAGCAGCCCAGTTCCCCCCAATCATGGATAGCTACATCTCCTTCTCAAGTTTCTAGAGGAGCTCTTGAGGGGCTGTGGGGCGCTTCTAATGCTATCATCTCAAGCACCTATTCAGGTGTATTTTCAATATCAAACACCAGTGACTTCTGCCCAAATATCATTTGCCAATGCCAGTTAGTATCTCCTCAGTATTAATCATTGGAAGATTCTTGATATTGTTGAAAAACCATTAACATAAATTAGCTCTTACAAAAGCATATTTACTGAGAAAATATAACAAGACTAAAAGTACAAAAATATTCCCTCTCTACTAGAGTACAATCTCCTCCCTACTACTTTGGTCTCTGAGGAGAGTGAATTCAAACTAAAAGTGATAGCTACAATCATTCTTTTCCCACTGTGTTCATAATTCCTACCATGTAACATAATTAATGAACGATTTATTCCCTTGATTTCACGAAATGGTTTCTTGGCTGTCAGTGTGATCCACTGCTGGCAGCCCAAACAGGTCATTCATTGGAACTAGCTCATTCCTAGGCTCGGTTGGGATAAGATGGATAAAAATAAAAGAACAAGCATGTCTGGTGGAGTAAAGGCGGCCACGCAGCTGATTTCTTCTAACATTTCCCTCTAAACTATTTTAAAATAATGCCTCAAATCAAATTTTGGAGCAGCAGAGCCAACAAAAGGTCAGGCTGAGACACTTTCTAGTCTAAGACAACTTAGGAGGTTGGCAGGAGAGATCTGTGACACTGGGGTGGGGGCTGACCTAGAGCACATGCCACACAGCAGGCCTTGGAGGGTGCCACGACAGAAGTAACAGCAGTTTTAGGAGCTCCCAACCCAGACAAAATAAGGTGGGAAGGGGTGTCAGACAACTGGTCAGAAAGAGATTACAGGAGATCCTTTGAGGGTGCTGGTGCTGATTGCAACTTTATTTCCCATATGCAGCTCTGGGTCGTAGTTCCAGGGCAGAGAGGACCACTTGTGGTCAGTTACAAGGGCTCAGGGGCCCTCATCTCAGTTCCAAGGCAAACAGAAGCTCCAGTACTTGCACCTGCAAGAAAGCAGGGAATCTGGTCACAATTCCAGGGACAAAAGCAGTGCTAGTGCTTGCAAATGCAAAGAGGGGTCCTCCCTGGATAAAGATCATATCACAGACCAGAAAAGCAGTAATGACTCTCCCTAGATCATACCACCTTGGAAACACTGAAAACTTGCAGCCCTCCCAGAACTAGTTCTGAAGACAGCAGCATGAAAAAGCCAGAAGCTTAGGACAGTACCTCCCCACCCCCATGTGAGTAAAGCCCAACCTTAACAAAATTTAAAGTCAAAAAAATAGACTGGAAAAATAAGCGAACAGTAAAAACAGAATTTGACCTATGATGGCAGCAGGGAAGACCAAGACACAAACTCAGAAGAAGATTGAAGTGAAAACAGCTACAAGAAAGGCCTCAAAGAAAAATGCTAATTGGACACAAGCCCAACAAGGATTTCTGGAAGAATTAAAGATAATAAATAAGACTATTTTATTATATTATTATTATCTTACAATAAAATTATATATAATATATAATATAATTATAATAATATACAGTAACAAAGATAATAGTGTTAAAGGAAAAAATGGGGAAAGAAATGAGAGTGATACAAGAAAATTAGGAAAAGAGAATTAAAAGCTTGGTTAAAGCTGCACAAAATTCATTGAAGGAAAAGATAACTTAAAAAGCACAATGGTGGGGCAGAGCCAAAATGGTAGGAAAAAGAGGGCAGGGATTCTTCTGAGGTCTCCCAGATTCCCCTCCAAAGGACTTTAAGATTAATAAGGTCGCTCTCGCCCTCAGGTAAAAGGGTCACCCTCGCCCTTATACTTACCTCCCTGGCCCTACCTTTCCCGTCTTCAGCTATTGCTGGCTCCAAGCCATGCTTGGAGAACACCCCCCCACCGAACAACCCAGGACTCGGTCAAACTCTTGAAAGATGTTTATTGAAGCAAATACAGGAACAGAGAGAGCTACGCACACGCGGTTCTCCTTTTTTATACCCTAGCTTTTGGTCCCCGCCTCCGAGTGCCGTCATCACCTGGTGAGCCACTCACGAACCATCTCGAAGATAAGGAGACATATCGCATAATCATGCCATCTTTATTGCCAACGTGGCATCCTTTGTTTCAACCCTAAGGCTGAACTAAGTGCTCACGCTCAAGGCTAACAGACATGCGCAGGCCTCTACTCCATCCCCAGACTGTCGTGGTGCACCCCCAGCGGCTGATGACATCAAACACCCTTACATAAGATAGCACCTCAAAATTAATGCTGGAGTGGCAAAGCCAAAAAAATAACAAGGTGAAAAAATAACCCAGGTCAAAACAACCTAGGTAAGCAAAAAAGGTCTGTTGCACTGGGGTGAAAATGGAACACAGACCGGGTATTTAAACCTATAAAGTTTAACAGCAGGAAGAAGAAAGTGGAAGAAAAGAAATAAAAGAATTGAGTTTATAGAGACAAGTCAACAAATATTTATTAGGCATTTACTATTTACTAGGCACTGGGAATACAAAGAAAGGCAATTAAAAATCACTGTTCTCAAGGAACTCAGTCTAATGAGGAAGATAACAAGCAAACAATTATATGCAAATAAGATATAGACATGGTAAATTGAAGATTTATCTTAAATATAAATTCATTTTGAGGAAAACTTCTTGGAAGAGATTTGACAATATGATTTTATCTTGGTTTATAGACTTCTTAAAACTTCTGCTTCACAGCTCTTAGGGGAAGTTTTATGTCTGAATGCATACATGAATAAAATAGAAAGAATGGAGATCAATAAATTGGGTATGCAATTGAAAAAGCTAGAAAAAGAACAAACTGTAAATCCTCAATTAAATACTAAATTAGAAATACTGAAAACCAAATGAGATTAATAAAATTGAAATTAAGAAAACTACTGAACTAGTAAATAAAACTAAGAGCTGGTTTTATGGGGGGAAAAACCAATAAAATTGATAGACATTTAGTCAATTTGATTAAAAAAAAAAAAAAGAAAGAAGAAAACCAAATTACCAGTATCAAAAATGAAAAGGGTGAATTAACCTCCAATGAAGAGGAAATTAAAACAATAATTAGGAATTATTTTGCTCAGTTGTATGCTCATAAATTTGATAATCTTAATGAAATGGATGAGTGTTTACAAAAATATAAATTGCCCAGATAAACTGAAGAGGAAGTAGAATACTTAAATAACCCCATCTCAGAAAAAGACATTGAATAAGCCTTAATGAACTCCCTAGGAAAAAAATCTCCAGGGCCAGATGGTTTTACAAGCAAATTCTATCAAACATGTAAAGAAAACTTGATTGTAATACTTCATAAACTCTTTGGGAAAATTGGAGAAGAAGGAGAACTACCAAATTCTTTTTATGACACAATTATGGTACTGATACCTAAACTGGGAAGAGACAAAATAGAGAAAGAAAATTATAGAACAATTTCTCTCATGAACATGGATACAAAAATATTAAATAAAATATTAGCAAAAAGGCTACAGCAACTTATCATGAGAATAATACACTTTCATCAGGTAGGATTTATTCCAGGAATTCAAGGATGGTTCAATATTAGGAAAACTATTAGTATAATCTATCACATCAACAACAAAACTAGCAGAAACCATATGATTATCTCAATAGATGCAGAAAAAGCCTTTGACAAAATACAACACCCATTCCTGTTAAAAACACTAGAAAGTATAGGAATAAATGGAGTCTTCCTTAATATAATAGTAGCATCTATCTAAAACCATCAGCAAGTATCATATGTAATATGTAATAGGGATAAGTTAAAAGCATTTCCAATAAGATCAGGGGTGAAACAGGGGTGTCCACTTTTACCCCTCTTATTCAATTTGGTACTAGAAATGTTAGCTGTAGCAATAAGAGAAGAAAAAGAAATTGAAGGAATTAGGTTAGGCAAAGAAGAGACTAAGCTATCACTCTTTGCAGATGATATGATGATACACCTAGAGAATCCTAGGGAATCAAGTAAAAAAAACTACTTGAGATAAAAAATAAATTTAGCATAGTTGCAAGATATAAAACGAACCCACATAAATCCTCAGCATTCCTATACATTTCTAAGGAAGTCCAACAGCAAGAAATAGAAAGAGAATCCATTTAAAGTTACTGTAGACACTATAAAATATTTGGGAATTTACTTGCCAAAACAAATCCAGGAACTATATGAACACAATTATGAAACACTTTTCACACAAATAAAGTCAGATCCAAATAACTGGAAAAACATCAGTTGCTCATGGCTAGGTCAAGCTAGTATAATAAAAATGACAATTTTACCTAAATTAATTTACCTATTTAGTGCCATACCAATAAATCTACCCAAAAAGTATTTTATAGAGCTAGAAAAAATAGTAACAAAATTCATCTGGAAGAACAAAGGGTGCGGAATATCAAAGGAATTTATGAAAAGAAATGCTAGAGAAGGTGGTCTAGCCATACCAGATTTTCATCTGTATTATAAAGCAGCAGTCATCAAAACTACTTGGTACTGGCTGAGGAATAGAGTAGTAGATTAATGGAATAGATTGAATACATGAGACCCAGCAGTCAATGACTATAGTCATCTACTGTTTGATAAACCCAAAGACCCCAGTTTTGGGGATAAGAATTCACTATTTCACAAAAAGTGCTGGGAAAACTGAAATATAGTATGGCAGAGACTGGGCATAGACCATTACGTCAAAGGATATGAACAGGCAGTTTTCAGAGGAAGAAATTAAAGATATCTATAAACATATGAAAAAATGCTCTAAATCACTATTGATTAGAGAAATGCAAATCAAAACAACTCTAAGGTACCACATCTCACTGGTCAGATTGGCTAAGGTGAAAAAACAGGAAAATGATAAGTGCTGGAGAGGATGAGGAAAAATTGGGACACTAATGCATTGTTGGTGGATTTGTGAACTGATCCAATCATTCTGGAGAGTAATCTGGAAATATGCCCAAAGGGCTATAAAAAAGTGCATACCCTTTGACCCAGCAATACCACTTCTAGGGCTATATCCTAAAGAAATCATACAAGTAGGAGGAAGACATGTTTGCACAAAAATATTTATAGCAGCTCTTTTTGTGGTGGCAAAGAATTGGAAATCAAGGAGATGTCCATCAATTGGGGAATGGCTAAACAAGTTATGGTATATGAATATAATGGAATACTATTGCACTGTAAGAAATGAGGAGCAGATGGACTTCATAATAACCTGGAGAGACGTATATAAATTGATGCTGAGTAAGAACAGAACCAGGAGAACTTTGCACACAATTACAGACACATAGTATCTGTGATGACTGATTTTGATAGACTGGGCTCCTCTCAGCAATGCAAGGCTATGTGACCACTCCAAAAGACTCATGATAGAAAGGATATTCACATCCAGAGAAAAGAACTAGAGTTGGAATGCAGATTGAAGCAAACTACTTGCTCTCTCTTTTGTATTTAGTGTTGTTTCATTCCTTCTTTCTCATTGTTCACTTCATTGGTTATGAGTCTTCTTTACAACCTGACTAATGCTTAATGCAAAGGTATTTGTAGAGCCTCTATCAGATTGCATGCCACCGGGGGGGGAGGGGAGGTAGGAGGGGAAGGAGAGGGAGGGAGGCAAAATTTGGAACTCAAGGGATTATGAAACTGAGTGTTGTAAATTAAAAGTAGATAAACAAATTTAATAAAATAAAATTGAATGAAAAAAAGAAGAAATCTTTCAGCATTAAAGACTTTATAAAAAGAAAAAAACTTCTACTTCATTAACATTGATTATTTTTAAAAAATCTTTGGGATCATCTTGGGGGCGGAGCCAAGATGATGGAGTAAAAGCAGGAACTTGCTTGAGCTCCCACTCCAACCACCTCCAATACCTGTAAAATTTTAGAGCTACAGAACCCACAATGTGACAGAAAGAAACAAATCTCCTGCTGAAGTCAGCCTGGCAGGCCAACAGGAAAGGTCTATTGCACTAAATTGGGAGTGGAGCCCAGTCCCACATGAGCCATGCTGGCCCAGACCCATGGTGGCCCATATATGTGGCACAGACATGTTGGAGCAGACTTCAGGGGACTAAATCACTAGCAGCTGAGGCAATTTCCAGGCTTCTCAACCCATAAACACCAAAGGGAAAGTAAAAGGTCAATGGGAAACTCTATTGGAACTGGGTAAGAGAAGAACATGGTCTGGCCCCTGCACCCCGGGCATTGGAGGTGGCATGGCTACAAATGCTGCTGCTGCTTCCAACTCAGGCCTACAAATGTACGGGGACCAAGTGACTCTCTAGTGGACAGTTAATGGAATCTTTTTGCTGACAATGAGGAAGGATTCTCTTTCTTTGTCCTGCTTGGATCTGGGTCGCAGTCTTGGGTGGTGGTCCCAGGGTGAGAAGTGCTAACAGGGCAGAGCTTGTTGAGGCTATGGAGAGAAAAGTTCTCCCCACAGTTCTGAGGCAGGTGCCTGGAAGAAGCTCTCACAACAGCTGCACAAAACTCCAGAAATTTGGGACACAGCACTCTCCACTCCAGAAGCAGAGTTCTACCATGGCAAAGAGCTCAAAACCCAAGTAATTGGCTGGCAAGATGAGCAAACAGAGTAAGCAAAATCAGACTATAGAATCTTTTTCTGGGGACAAAGAGGATCAAAACATAGAACCAGAAAAAGACAACAAAGTCAAAACTTCTGCATCAAAAGCCTCCAAGAAAAATATGAATTGGTCACAGGCCATGAAGGAGCTCAAGAAAGATTTTGAAAATCAAGCAAGAGAAGTGGAAGAAAAATTGGGAGGAGAAATGAGAGTGATGCAAGAAAATTATGAAAAGAGAGTCAACAGCCTGCTAAAGGAAACAAAAAAAATACTGAAGAAAATAACACCTTAAAAAACAGACTAACCCAAATGGCAAAAGAGGCCCAAAAAGCCAATGAGGAAAAGGATGTCTTAAAAAGTCGAGTTGGCCAGATGGAAAAGGAATTTCAAAAACTCAATGAAGAGAATAATTCCTTCAGAATTAGACTGGAGCGAATGGAAGCTAATGACTTTATAAGAAATCAAGATACTATAAAACAAATCCAAACGATGAAAAAAATAGAAGGCAATATGAAATATCTGAAAAACCACTGACCTGAAAAATAGATCCAAGAGAGATCATTTAAAAATTATCAGACTACCTGAAAACCATGATCCAAAAAAAAGCCTAGACATCATCTTTTGAGAAATTTTCAAATAAAATTGCTCTGATATTCTAGAACCAGAGGGAAAAATAGAAATTGAAAGAATTCACTGATCGCCTCTTAAAAAAAGATCCCAAAAAGAAAACTCCTAGGAAAATTATAGCCAAATTCCAGAGTCTCCAGATCAAGGAGAAAATATTACAAGCAGTCAGGAAGAAACAATTTGAACATTGTGGAAACACAATCAGGATAACACAAAATCTAGCAGCTTCTACATTAAGGGATCAAAGGGCTTAGAATATGATATTCTGGAGGTCAAATGAGCTATAACTAAAACCAAGAATCACCTACCCAGCAAAACTGAGGATAGTTGAAGGGATTATATATGTATATATGTATACATGCATATATACGTAAGTTTAGGTGTGTATGTGTATGTGTATACATGTATACATAGACAGAAGGCACAGGGTGAGTTGAATATGAGTAGATGATATCAAAATAAAATTAAGAGGTGAGAGAGGAATATATTGGGAGAAGGAGAGGGGTAGAGATAGAATGGGGTGGATCATCTCAAATAAAGGAGGCAGGAGAAGTTTGTTGCAATCAAGGGAAAGAGCAAGAAGGTGAAATGGAAAGAGTCAACCTTACTCTCATTGGATTTGGCTCAAGGAGGGAATAAAATACACACTCAATTGGGTATCTTACCCTAAAGGAAAGTAGGAGGGAAGGGGATAAGAGGAGGTATGATATAAGGAGGGCAAATTGGGGGAGAGGGTACTTAGAAGCACACACTTTTGAAAACGGACAGGATCAAAGAAGAAAATAGAATAAATGGAGGGGCAGGAAAGGATGGAGGAAAATATAGTTAGTCTTCACAATATGACTACTGTGGAAATGTTTTACATTACTGCACATGTGTAGCACTAGGAGCCAGACCCCTAGAGGTATAGTATTGCTGACCCTAGCTCAATTCCAGGTAAGATACCAGATCCATGTAGCCTCCAGCTGCCAGCAGTAAGACCCCAGCATACAAAGCCAGGCACCAGGTCCCTGGCCCCCAGCACAAGAAGCTTGGGACAGTGCCACCGGTGACCTACAAGCTGAGATTAACTTTAAAAGCCAGGAAATAGGCAAACATTTTGATCAAAAAGCAGAAATGGACAATGAACAAAGATTCTTTCTATGAGGACAGGAAAGATCAAAACACAAATTCAGAAGAGGATAACATTGTCAATATATACATATCCAAAACTTCAAAGAGGAATATGAACTGGTTTCAAACCTAAAAGGCCTTCTAGGAAGTGTTCAAGAAGGATTTTAAAAGTCAAATAAGAGAAGCAGAAGAAAATTGGGAAAAGATGTGAAAAGTATGCAAGAGAGAGTCAATAGCTTGGGGGTGCGGGGAGGACAAAAACTGACCATAGGAAACAATTCCTTAAAAAATACAGTTGATCAAATGGAAAAGTAGACACAAAAACTCACTGAAGAGAACTCCTTAAAAAGTAAAATGGGCCAAATAGAAAAGGAAGTGCAAAAGCTAACTGAAGAAAACAATTTGTGAAAAATTAGAACTGAGCAAGTGTAAGCTAATGACTCTATGAAACATCAAGAATCAGTCAAACAAAATCAAAAGAATGAAAAAAGAGAAGAAAACATAAAATACCTCATTGGAAAAACGATTGAGCAGGAAAATAGATCCAAGAGAGATAATTTAAGAATAATTGGTCTGCCTGAAAGCCAGGATCAAAAATAAAATAGCCTGGAGAGTATCTTTCAAGAAATCAAAAATGTTGTAGAAAATGGGGAAAAATCCGAACACTAATTCATTGTTGGTGGAATTGTGAACTGATCCAACCATTCTGGAGAGCAATTTGGAACTATGCCCAAATGGCTATAAAAATGTGCATACCCTTTGACCCAGCAATACCACTTCTAGATCTGTATCCCAAAAAGATCATAAAAATAGGAAAAGGACCCACATGTGCAAAAATATTTATAGCAGCTCTTTTTGTGGTAGCCAAGAATTGGAAATTGAGGTGATGCCCATCAATTAAAGAATGACTGGATAACTTGTAATATATGAACGTACTGAAATACTACTGTGCTATAAGAAATGATGTACAGGTGAACTTCAGGAAAACCTGGAAAGACATATATGAATGGGTGCTGACTGAAGTGAGCAAAACCAAAGTACTGTAAACAGTAACAGCCACGTTGTCCAATGACTAACTTTCCTAGGCTTGACTCTTCTCAGCAACATAAGGAGCTCAGACAACTCCAAAAGACTCATGATAAAAAATGCTATCCACATCCAGAGAACAAATTATGGAGTCTGAATGCAGATCAAAGCATACTATTTGATCTCTTTTTTCTTTTGTTGTTTTGTTTTGATTCTTCTTTCTCACTGTTCCTCCCATTGATTCCAATTCTTCTTTACAACGTGACTAATGTGAAAATATGTTTAATATGAATGTATATGTAGAGGCTATATCAGATTGCATGCTGTCTTGGGGAGAGATGAGGGAAAGGAGTGGGAGAAAATTTAAAACTCAAAAGCTTCTGGAAGTGAATGTTGAAAACTAAATGAAAACTAAAAATAAAAACTAAAAGCTAAAGATTAATTAATTAATTAAAATTTTATTTAAAAAACATCATCAAGGAAAACCATTCTGAGGTCCTAGAACCAAAAAGTAAAATAGTCATTGAAAGAATCCACAGATCACCTCCTGAAAGAGATCCCACACTGAAAATGCCAAGGAATATTGTAGCCAAATTCCAAAATTACCAGGTCAAAGAGAAAGGCAAGCAGTCAGAAAGAGACAATTTAAATATTGTGGAACTATAGTCAGGACTATGCAAAACATTGCATCTTCTACATTAAAAGATTAGAGGGCAAGATGGCGGCATAGGAGCAGCAAGGAATCACAGCTCCAACACAGCCACATCAAATACCCAAAAAATATGACTCTAAACAAATTCTAGGGCTCTAAAACACACACAGATATATTTCCTGCTGAAGGCAGCTCGGCTCAAAGTGACCATTTCAACTCTGAGAGCAGAAACCAGCCCAGCCTGAAACAATGGCTTTTGCCCTGGGGGCGGCTGGACGAGATGAGCCCCGCCTCAGCTGGAGCTTCAGGAGAGCGGATCTGTGGCAGCTATGGCAGTATCCAGAATTATCAAGCCATAAGAAAAAAGGACTAAGGTTAGTGGAACTTAGCTAAAAATCGGGGAAGAAAAGCACGTCTGGCCAAGCTACCTCCAGGGCAAAGAAGCAGGGAGTAGAGGTTCTGCACCCACTTCCACATTGCCACTTTGGTGCTCCCGGCCTGCAGACTGCAGGAGGGCCAAGCAATCGTTCAGAGGCCAAGTGCTCTAGCGTTGAGCAGCCTGAATCTGGATCACGGTCTTTGGTGGTGGTCCTGGGGTTTTTTTTTTCAGTGAGCCAGAGCTGGGGAGGGACCCAGCAGCCTCCTAAAAGCCCTGGAAGCTGGGGAAACCCCAGTGATTTGGGACAGAGCTGTTCCCTCTGAAAGCAGAGTTCCACAGAACAAAAAGAAAAAAAAAAAGAAAAAAAAACCATTGAATGACAAACATGAATGAGCATAGGAAGCAAAGTAAGAACAGCAACCAAACCTTAGATTCCTTCTTCAGGGAAAAGAAGGAACAAAGCAGGGAAAGGGAGGAAGACAATGCAGTCAGAACTCCCACACCAAAAGCTTCCAATAAACATGAAGATTGCCAAAAAGCTAGAGATCAGCTGAAGAAGGATTTTGAAAACCAAATGAGAGAAGTGGAAGAAAAATTGGGAAGAGAAATAAGAATGATGCAAGAAAATCATGAAAAGAGAGTCAG
>CM053585.1:378185370-378205481 GCA_028646515.1 Pseudochirops corinnae
AAAATCTGAAACTCAAGTGATTGTGGAACCGAATCTTGTAAATTAAAAGTAAATGAGCAAATAAAAAAAAATTTTCTAGCTCTATAAAATAATTTTTTATAGTTTGTTTCGTATGGCACTGAATAAATAGATTAATTTATTATATTGGCTTGACCTACCCATGAGCAATTGATATTTTTCCAGGTGTTTAGACCTGACTTCATTTGTGTGAAAACTTTCATTTTTGTATTTGTATAGCTCCTGGCTTTGTCTTGGCAGGTAGACCCCCCCCTCTTAGCATTTTATATTGCCTACAGTTATTTCAGATGGAATTGCTCGTTTTTTCTCTTGTTGCTGGACTTTGTTGGTTGTATATAGAAATACTGATGTTTTATGTGAATTTATTTAGTTAATTATTTCAAGTAGTCTTTTAGTTGATTTTCTAGGATTCTCTAAGTATATAATTGTAACACTTGCAAAAAGTGATAGTTTTATTTCCTCATTGTTCTAATTCCTTCAGTGTCTTTTTCTTCTCTTGTTGCTGTAGCTAATATTTCAAGTGCAATATAGAATGAGATTGGTAATAATAGACAACTTTGTTTTACCCTGATTGTATTCAGTAGCCTTCTAGCTCATCCCCATTACAGATAACAGTTTTAGATAAATATTACTTATTGTTTTAAGTTAAGCTCCATTTATTCCAATGCTCTTTAGTGTTTTTAATAGGAATGGGCATTGTATTTTGTCAAAGGCTTTTTCTGCATCTATTCAGATAATTGTGCTATTCTGTTTTTTTTATTGATATGGTCAATTATGCTGATAGTTTTTGGGTTTTGTTTTGAGCATCACTGTCAACATTACAGATTTTTAAGGTGAGGGTCTTTTTTTTTGGTCGTTCTTTCAGTCTACTCCCTGACTTCCAACTGGTTAGTCATATTCAGTATAGATGAAAAATAAATCTTTCTGTATATTTGTCTCATCATTGTGAGATGTTTTGTCAAACAATTTGACTTTTGTTTAATGTTAAGGAGTAAAAGTTCCCAACTGTTTTTCCTTGAAAAAGAATGATTAATGAAATTTTATTAAAATATGTGATAGCAGAGAGAAGCTGGATAATGTGATGGCTCATACAGGAGAAATTGATGCTGTCTAACAATTTGTTGCTATAAAAATTAAATAATGAATTCCTCTGGTCAATTTTCTTCTTTTGAGAGCTAAAAATCTAATGATTTGAGGGTTAAGATTCATTGTAAGAGTAACTTTCATATTATTATATTCAAATAATAGCAGAGGAAATTATACAATAGGAAAAAATAAATTGTTAATGTTCTATATGATAATGATGCTATTTTCTTATATGGGGTTAACAATGCTGGTGTTCTTTTCTTCTAGAATATTCTTGGCTAGAACAGTATCATGATAAATGGTAACAATCAAGTTTATTAATGCTGACTTTTTGTATCTATGTTTCTCTAATACTAATTTTATAACATTGATTACTTCATAGTTTTAAAGAAATGCTGGAGGAAATAATGTAATCAAGTGAAAAGATGTGAGATGAGTCTAACTTCGAAGATAAATATGGAACTTGAAATTTGGCTTATCATTTGAAATTCAAGGAAATGTGGGTCCTTAATTTAAAAACTTTGGGGTTGTAGGTTAAGCTTACTGGCACAGATGAAGTTTAGAAGTGACATTAAGAATCAGTATCTGATACCTATGTACAGGGTAGTTATTCAATAAATGTTTATTATGTTGTTTCCAGTTAGTCAAAGAAGTTGTGCAGCCCACATATTGATGTCATTTATTTTTTTAAACATTCTAAGAATGTTTTTATTTTATTTTTCTCAAATACAAGTAAAAGCAACACTTTTAAAAGTAATTTTTGAGTTTCAGATTCCCTCCCTCAACCTTCCTCAAGACATCAATTACTTTGGTATAGATTACTACATGTGTAGCCATGCAAAACATATTTCCGTATTAGCCGTATTGCAAAAGAGAATCCAGAACAACAACACTAAAACCAAGAAAAATAAAGAAAGTAAAAAAAGTATGCTTCAATCTGCATTCAGTGTCCATCATTTCTTACTCTGAAAATGGATAGCATTTCTATCTTGAGTCCTTTGGAACTGTATTAAATTATTGTATTGCTGAGACTACGTAAATCATTCACAGTGTCAATCATACAGTGTTGATATTACTATATACATTGTTCTCCTGGTTCTGTTTGCTTCACTTTGCCTCAGTACATGTAATTCTCTCTAGGTTTTTCTGAAAGCATTTTTCTTGTTATTTTTTTAGGCACAATAGTATTCCATCATAATCATATACAAGAATTTGTTTAGCCATTCCCCGATTAATGGGAATCCTCTCAATTTCCAATTCTTTGTCGCCACAAAAAGAGATACTATATATTTTTTGACATATATGTGAAAATGTTTTTTAGCAAAAGATTTAGAAAAAAATTTTTTTTGGCATACAGGCTTAATAGTGGTATTACTGGTTGAAGGGGTATGCCTTTTGGAGAAAATTCCAAATCACTCTCCAGAGTGATTGGATCAGTTCATAACTCTACCAACATTGCATTATTATCCCAGTTTTCCCACATCCTCTCCAACGTTTATCCTTTTCCATCATATTAGTCAATCTAATAGTTGTGAGGTGGTAACTGAGAGTTGTTTTAATTTGTATTTCTCTAGTCACTTGTAATTTAGAGTATTTTTTACATACAATTATAGATACCTTTGAGTTCTTCTGAAAACTTTGATGATTCATAAGTTGGAGAATGACATATTCTTATAGATTTGACTCATGTATTTCTATATGCTTCTCTATATAATCAGACCTTTATCATATTTTACTTGCTGTAAAATTTTTTCCCATTTTCTGCTTTCCCTCTATTCTTGTCTGCAAAATTATTTATAGCATCCCTTTTTATGGTGGCCAAATATCAAAACTTGGGGGCATGCCCACCAGTTTTGGAATTGGCTAAACAAGTTGTAGCATATGAATGTAATGCAAGGCTAATTTGCAATAAGAAATGATGAAGTGGCATATTTCAGGAACACATGGAAAAATTTATATGCATAAATGCTAAATGAAATGATTAGAACTAAGAGAACATACAGACTAATAGCAACTTCGTGTGATGATCAACTATGAATGAATTAGCGCTTCTCAGCAATACAAAGATTCAAGACAATTCCAAAGGGAATTTTCTGGAAATTTCAGGAAAATTCTGTCTACATGCAGAGAAAGAACTGAAGGACTCTGAATACAGATCAAAGCATATTATCTTAACTTAAAAATTTTTTTCTTGTTTTTTTCCTTTTAGTCTATTTTTTTCTTTCACAACTATGACTAATAAAGTAATTGTTTTATGTGATTGCACATATATAATATATATCAAATTGCTCTCCATTTTAAGAAGAGAGGAGGGGAGGGAGGAAAGAAGAAAAATTTACAACTCAAAATTTTGTAAAATAGAATGCTGAAAGTTGTCTGGCCTGGCCTAATGCCAGTGGGCAGCCAGTCTTACCCTTTTTCCTGGGTCTTTGGTGCGCATCCAGAAATGTGACCAGCACATTCAACAGAGTAGAGTCAGGAGCCAGAAGAGTGAGTGATCAGCAGGCAGTTTTATTTTTCTCCATCCATCATTCATCCCTGGGGCTTCTCCTCTTTTATCCCCCTACTGAGCCCCTTTGGCAAATAGCCCACCTCTCCTGTAATCGCCTCTGATGCCACAAGGGTCAGGTAAACCCGTAAAGGAAGGATGGAGCTCACATCCCTGGAACAGAGCATATCAACAGAATATCTGGGTTGTGAAATGCGGAATAAAACAGGACACACTGACCCAGAGGCATAACTGCCATCATGACTCTGTGTTTATGGTGTTTTTGTCCTTCTGCATTCCCAGCATATTCTGGCGTTCATGTTCCTGGGCAGAACTACACATTGCCCATCAGTTGTCTTTATTTATAATTAGAAAAAATTAAAATATTATTAAAAATAAATGTTTGATATAATTCACTTATAAATCCCTCTTGCCCTTGGGATTTTTTCTTAGAGTTAATTCACTGATGACTTGTTTAATTTCTTTTTCTAAGATTGGATTATATAACTATTCTATTTTCTCTTCCCTTAATCTGGACAATTTGAATTTTTGTAAATATTTGCGCATTTCAGTTAGATTGTCAGATTTATTGGCATATAGTTGAGTAAAATAGCACCTAATAATTGCTTTAACCTTCCCTCTCAATGGTGGTGAATTCACCTTTTCATTTTTGATGCTGGTAATATGGTTTTCTTTATTCTTTTTTAAAAACTAAATTAATGGTTTACCAATTTTACTGTTTTTACTCTTAGTTTTATTTATTAGTTCAATGTTTTTCTTATTTTGAGTTTAATTAATCTCACCTTAGATTTTCTGGATTTCCAACTTGGTGTTTAATTGGAGATTTTAATTTTTTCTTTTTCTAGATTTTTTTAATTTGCTGAATGTTTGAGTTGTTGATTTTGTTCTTTCTCTGTTTTGTTGATGTAAACATTTAGAGATATAAATTTTCTTTAGCTGCATCCCACAAATATTGGTATGTTGTCTCATTGTTGTCATAATCTTGAATAAAATTCTTGATTGTTTCTTTAATTTGTTCTTTGACTCACTCATTCTTTAGGATTAGATTATTTAGTTTCTAATTAATTTTTTATCTGTCTTTCCAGGGTCCTTTATTGAATGTAATTTTTATTGCCTTATGAAATGAAAAGGATGCTTTCAATATTTCTGCTTTCTGTATTTTGTTGCATGGTTTTTATATCCTAAAGTAGGTGAATGACAGTGAGCGAATGAGAGTGAATGAGACAGTGAATGAGAGATACAAATACCTTGATCTAGTACCCATTGGTGTGTGGCCTGGACCCCTAAATGACTGGCTGTTTGGTGGACTCATTTTGCTAGTACTGGGTCACCAGCTGTTCTCTAAGTAGGAACAATATGTTCAGTAGCAATCTTTGCTAGTTGGTCATTACGTGCACTGTAGTCAGGTTCTGGCTTGGTGGGGGGCTACACGAGCATCTACATGAAAAACTGACAAATCAGTAACTAAAGACATGTCCCATATATCTTCCCATAATTCTTTGCACCAGACTTATTTACCATGAATTTCTCAATTTTGATTTTTGAATATGGGCATCCATGTAGCTAACCCATTAGCTACCTCCCATGAATCAGTGAATAAATGACACTGTCCTCCTGGTTCTGTTTTGATGGCTTGATGTACTGCCATAAGTTCAGCATATTGACTATTTTCCAAAGTCCTCCTAGTACATGGGTTATAGGCTACTGCTTTCCAATGTCTTTTATGGCCCAAATATTTTGCTGTCCCATTGGTAAACCATGTATGTTTCTTCTATTCTTCAGTTAATCCATCATACCCATCATTCCATTTTACCAAGGATTGTACCAATTGTTGCTTTGGTTCAGGAGATATATCATTTCCCTCAGTACTGATGTTTGCAGAAACTCCACTTTTGCCTCTTTTAGCTCTATTTTGAATATACCATTTCCATTTAATTGTGTTGGCTTCTTGGGCATGTCCCGTTCTGTGAGAAGCTGAGGTGCTCATTACCCAGGTCACAATCAGGATTCCAGGCCTTAATGTCACTTCATGGCTTAGAGTCAGTTGGTCAGCTCTTCCAAAGCCCAATACATAGCTAATAACTGCTTTTCAAAAGGTGTATATTGCTCTCCAGATGAAGGGAGTTTCCTAGACCAAAATCCAAAGGGTTCATGTCAACTTTGTTGTTTCTGCCATAGACTCCAGTTTCTATAATTGTCACGTACAGTCACTTGTAATTCCACTGGGCCATTCTGCATAGGCCGTAAATCTAGAGTCAATTGTATAGCAGTCTTGGCTTCTTCAAAAGCTTTACTCTGATCAAGTCCCCAATCAAATTCATATTTCTTCCTAGTAACTTTGTATAACGGTTTAAAAATGTGTCCCTGATGTGATATGTGATGTCTCCAATATCCAAATAATCCTATAAACTTTTGGGCCTCTTTCTTATTGGTAGGAATAGAAAAATCCTGAATCTTCTATCTGGCTTGTGGAAGAATATCTCGCAACCCCTTATTCCATTGTATTTACAAAAATTTTACATTTTGAGCTGGTCCTTGAATCTTTCCAGGATTAATTTCCCACCCTTTGCTTTTCATATGTTCAATCAAAAGTGTCAAACTCCGCCTCACTTCTTTTACATTTTTCCTCTGTATCATCAATGTAATGGGTAAGCTGTATACCAGGTATCTTTAATTCATCCAAATGTTCAGCCACAATATTATGACAAATAGTGGGACTATGCAGATATCCTTGTGGCAAGTGGGTGAAAGTATATTGTCTGCTCTGCAAGTGAAAGCAAACTGGTCCCACTGTTTAGAGTCTTTTGGGATGGTGAAGAAGGCATTGGCCAAATCAATCACTGCATACCAAGTCCCATCATATTTCTTAATCCTTTCTATTAAGGTGATGGTATTTAGAACAGCAACATAAAAGGGAGGAGTCACCTTATTCAATTGTCTATAATCCACAGTCATTCTCCACGTCCCATCTGATTTTAGTACTGGCCAGACAGGATTATTCCATCCTGTGCCAGTAGGGACTAACACTCCTGCTTCAACATATTCCTTTATAGTATTGGTAATTTCATCTTGCACACTTGGCACATGATGCTGCTTTAAAGTAATTCCTTGGCTTCTTCAAAAGCTTTACTCTGCTCAAGTCCCCAATCAAATTCATATTTCTTCCTAGTAACTTTGTATAACGGTTTAAAAATATGTCCCTGATGTTCAGGTAAAGTGGTTGGGTCCATTTTTATTTTTCCCACTATAATTTTATTAATTCCCATCTTCCTTACTGTCTCTTCCTTCATATAAATTCAGGCTCATACCTCTCAATGTATCTATTCCAATGATGTATTCAGGAATGGGTACAATAACCACAGTATATTCTTTCTTAGGTAATTGTCCAATTTTCCTCATTAGTTTGACTTGTCTGGCTGATATTTCAGCCCCTCCTATTCCTGTGATGGTAATAGGAGTTCCATACTTGAGCTTGTCAGGGTTCCTATAAATAAGGGAGTTCTCCTCCCCACTGTTGATAGATGTCCTGGTTACAGTATTTGATCTGCTTTTCCAATATATAGTCAGATTGATATGGTGTCTATAATCTCGTCTGTGAATCTCTTTAATCTGAGCTGAGGCTTGGCCAATTTCCTATTCTCTCTCAGTTTCCCACATTACCTCCAATATTTGTCATTTATCTTTTCTGTCTTATTAATCTAATCTAATAGGTATGAGGTAGTACCGTAGAATTGTTTTTATTTGCACTTCTCCAGTCAGTAGTGAGCTTGAATATTTTTTCATATGACTATAGATAGCTTTAATTACTTCATCCAAAAATGGGTTATATCTTTTAATTATTTATCAATTGGGGTATGACTGTTATTTTTATAAATCTGACACAGTTCTCTACATGTGAGAGAAATGAGGCCTTTATGAGAGAAACTTGATTCAAAACATTTGTTTTCACAGTTACTATTGCTAACTCTATTTCTCTCCATCCTATTCCTCCTACACCCATTTATTCTATTCCCTCTCTCTTCTCACCTTGTTCCTCCTCAAAAGTATTTTGCTTCTGATTATCCCTTCTGCCAATCTTCACTCCCTTTTATCACCCCCCCTTCTCTTATCTCCTCCCTTTTCCATTTTCCTGTAAAGTAAGAAAGATTTCTATGCCCAATTGCCTGTGTATCTTCTTTCCAACAACTTTTAACATTTGTTTTTAAAACTTGGAATTCCAAATTCTCTCCCTTCTTCCCTCCACATCCACCCTCACTGAGAAGGCAAGCATTTTGATATATGTTATACATGTGTAATCATGCAGAATACTTCCATAATAGTCATGTTGTGGAAGACTAACTATATTTCCCTCCATCCTATCCTGCCACCTTTTTATTCTATTCTCTCCTTTTTCCTTGTCTCTCCTCAAAAGTGTCTGCTTCTGATTAACCCGTCCCCCAATCTGCCCTCCCTTCTATCACCCCAGTACCCTTTTCTTTCCTGTAGGGTAAGATAGATTTCCATACCCAACTGAGTATGTGCATTTTTCCCTCCTTAAGCAAATTCTGATGAGAGTAAGATTCAGTCATTCTCTTTCACCTACCCCCTTTTCCCTTCCTCTGTAAAAGTTTTTTCTTGTCCTTTTTATGTGAGATAATTTATCCCATTTTTCCTCTCCCTTTCTCCTTCTCCCAGTACATTCCTCTCTCACCTCTTAATTTTATTTTTATATATCATCCCTTTGTATTCAACTCACCTTGTGTGCTATGTCCCTACACACACACACACACACATATGTATATATATTTTCCCTGCAACTACCCTAATAATGAGAAAGGTATCATGAGTTACATATGTCTTTCCATGTAGGAATGTAAACAGTTCAGCTTTAATAAATCCCTTACGATTCCTCTTTCCTTGTTTGTTTCTTGATTTCTCATATGTAAGCACAAGTAAGGTGGGTTTTTTTGTTGTTTTCTTTTTTGAGTTTAGTCTCCCAGGCTCAGTCTAAATTATAAACATCTGAAGGATCAATCTCCTTTGAGTCCTGACAATTCACAGCTATACTGTGTCACGTAGGTTTTGTGCCTTCTAACTCTCAGTCAGTCAGATGCCAAGTCTTTGTTATGTATTCTGTGAATTTGGCATTTTCCTTTGTGGTTTGCTTATGAGAAGGACCTTTTGATTTCCTGGTCAAGACTCTGAGTAGCTCTATGTTGAGAGGCCCCTGACTGCTTGGATGTTTGTGCTCCCTCAATCCAGTTATGTTATGTAAAGTGTACAGCAATATTGCTATGCTCAGACAGCTGGAGCCCTGTCTATTGATCTTTCCTTGCTTGTAATCTTTCTGTATTTTCTCCAAGTTCATGGTGTTGACCTTTCCTCTGAACTAGTAAATGTAATTAAAAGTAGGACTGCTTAACCCCTTTTTGAGTATTCTTTCCTTTAAAAGCAGATCAAAGAACCTATGCTAGCAGGCCATTCTGGGTGTGCTTGCGTGTTTGCTAATACATCATAGGGTCATTAGTTTCCGTTGACTCCATTCTAATTTTTAAGGAATTATTTTCTTCAGAGAGCCTTTGGACCTCCTCTTCCACTTGGTCAATTCTGCTTTTTAAGGCATTCTTCTCCTCTTTGGCTTTTTGGACCTATTTTGCCAATGGGTCTACTCTATTTTTTAAGGTGTCATTTTTTTCAGTATTTTTTGGGTGCCCTTTAGCAAACTGTTGACTTGTTTTTCATGAGTTTCTTTAAAATTTTTTTTTTGCTTTCTGAAGGGAAAGCAGGGCAATTGGGGTTAAGTGACTTGCCCAATGTCACACAGCTAATAAGTGTTAAGTGCCTGAGGCCAGATTTGAGCTCAGGTTCTCTTGACTCCAGGGCCTGGTGCTCTATTCACTGTACCACCTAGCTGTCCCCCATGAGTTTCTTATATCAGTCTCATTTCTCTTCCCAATTTTTCCTCTACTATCGGTCTATCTATCTATCTATCTATCTATCTATCTATCTATAATCTATCTGTATCATAACACTCAGTATGTATATGACAAATAAATATATCATTGCATTCAGTATCATTCCCCAAAATACTGGTTTATACAATTAGCAGGTCCCAGGGTAGGGTCTTCCCTAGCACAACACATCCTTAAGGTGTGGCAGAAAATACAAACACCCTCACAATAAGTCACGATCTCCTCAGTCAATACACAGTATCCAAGTGAAGTCCTCTCTCATCTTGACTCTAGGTTGACTTCCAAACCCCAAGATTTCCCCTCTGTGGGTCAACCACTCCCAACTCTTGCCTGGGTTCACACATAGGCAGCTCTTTGCTTCTGCTCCATGTCTCAGTTTATGGGGATTGCTCCAGTCCAAGCTCTTCCTGCTTCTGCCTGTCAGCTGGCTCCAGGTGCTCCTATCTGCAGCTTCTGCTCTACAAAAACAAAGCTTAACAGTGCTACAACAATATTTTTACATATTACCAGCACCATCATCTCAATTCACTTTAATAGCTCTTAAAAGGGGCTTAAGCTAAGCCTCCTTTCCGTGGGCTGATCTCTGCTCTTCAGCTCAGTTCACTCATAAAGACCAACAGACAGGGCTTCTGTCTGAGGAATCAACACAGATCAGACAAGGCTTCTGTCTGAGGAATCAACACAGATCAGACAGGGCTTCTGTCTGAGGAATCAACACAGATCAGACAGGGCTTTTGTCTGAGGAATTAACACAGATCAACAGACAGGGCTTCTGTCTGAGAAATTAATATAGATCAACAGAGGGAGAACCAACATCACAAACGTTCTTTCTGTTAGGCCTCCCCACAAGCAAGTTCCCCTAGCCTACTCACATTCATTTCTTTCTCTCAACTCTGCTTCTCTCTCTACTCTCTCCACTTTCTCCAAGCAAAACAACATATACTGTTCCCAGTCAAAGACTCTTGATTCAGTCAAAGACTCTTGATTTAATCAAAGGCAAGACTCAATCAAAGGCACTTGATGGGCTAAAACTCAATCCAGAAAAAGAGCAAAAAATCCTACTTTGCTTGCTCTTATAGTTAGTCATGATGTAAAGAAGAGTTAGAACTAATGGGAGGAACCATGAGAAAGAAGAAACAAAACAAAACAAAACAGCAAAGGGAAAGGAAAGCAAAGAGTATGCTTCCATCTGCATTCAGACTCTGAAGTTCTTTCTCTGGATGTAGGTAGCATTTTCCATTGTGAGTCTTTTGGAGTTATCTTAGATCCTTGCATTGCTGAGAAGGGCTAAGTCTGCCAAGGTCAGTCATCACACAGTGTGGCTGTTACTGTGTATAATGTTCTCCTGGTTCTGCTCATCTCATTCTGCATCAGTTCATATAAGTTTTTCCAGGTTTTTCTGAAGTCTGCCTACTCATAATTTCTTTTCTTTTTCCCAATTTATTATATTATTTAATTTTAGTTTTCGACATTCACTTCCATAAATTTTAAATTTTTTTCCCCTTGCTCCCCTTCCTCCCTGCCAATTGGCTTGCAATCTGATATGATTTCTATAAATACATTCTTATTAAACACATTTTCATATTAGTCATGTTGCATAGGAGAATTATAATGGATGGGAGAAATCATGAGAAAGGAAAAAAAACCAAAAGAAAACAAAAAAGGAAATTGTCTGCTTTGTTCTGAATTCTGACTCCATAGTTCTTTCTCTGGATGCTGCTCATCATTTTTTATAGCACGATAGTATTTCATTACATTCATATACCACATCTTCAGCCGTTCCATCCCCTCAACTTTCAGATTCTTTGCCATCACAAAAACAGCTGCTATAAATATTTTTGGCCATTTAACAATTGGGGAATGGCTTGTATTCTTATAAATTCAACTCAGTTCTCTGTGTATTTTAGAAATGAGATCTTTATCAGATATACTGGCTATAAAAATTCTTTCCTAGTTTTTTACTTCCCTTATAATCTTGCATTGACTTTGTGCAAAAGCTTTTTAATTTAATGTAATGAAAATCATCCATTTTGTACTTCATAATGTTCTCTGTCTCTTGTTTAGTCATAAATCATGTACCCTTTTTGAATTTATTTTGGTATAGGGTATAAGATGTTGGTCTATGCCTAGTTTCTGCTATACTGTTTTCAGTTTTCCCAGCAGTTTTTGCTAAATAGTGAGTTCTTATCCCAGAAGCTTGAGTCTTCGGGTTTATCAAGTAGAAGATTGCTATAATGGTTAACTGTCGTGTCTTGTATACTTAACCACTCTATTTCCTAGCCAGTACCAAGTAGTTTAATGACTGCTGCTTTATAATACAATTTAAGATCTGGTACAGCTAGGCCACCATCTTTTGCATTTCTCTTTATCAGTTCCCTTGATATTCTGAACTTTTTGTTCTTTCAAATGAATTTTGTTATTGTTTTTTTCTAACTTTATAAAATAAGTTTTTGGTAGTTTGATTGGTATGGCACTGAACAAGTAAATTAATTTAGGTAGAATATTCATTTTTATTATATTAGCTTGGCCTATGAACAAGCAACTGATATTTTTTCCAATTATTTAGAGCTGATTTTGCTTTTCTGAAAAGTATTATGTGATTGTGTTCATATAAATCCTGGGTTTGTTTTGGCAGGTAGATTCCCAAATGTTTTATAATGTCTGCAGTAACTTTAAATGGAATTCCTCTTTCTATCTCTTGCCAATGATTTATTTGGGTTTATTTTATATATGCAACTTTGTTAAATTTGTTCATTATTTCAAATAATTTTTTACTTGATTCTCTAGGCTTTTCTAAACATATCATCATATCATCTGCAAAGAGTGATAGCTTTGTTCTTTGCCTATTCTAATTCCTTCAATTTCTTTTTCTTCTCTTATTGCTAAAGCTAACATTTCTAGTACAATATTGAATAACAGCAGTGATAATGGACATCCATGGTTCACTTCTGATCTTATTGGAACTGTTTCCAACTTATTCCTATTACATATAATGCTTGCTGATGGTTTTAAATAGATGCTACCTATCATTTAAAGGAAGACTCCATTCATTCCTATGCTCTCAAGCTTTTAAAAATAGGGGTGGGTGGTGTATTTTGTCACATACTTTTTCTGCATCTATTGAGGTAATCCTATGACTTCTGTTAGTTTTTTTTTGTTTACCTGGTCAATTATACTGATAGTTTCCCTAATACTGAACCAGTGATGCATTCCTGGTATGAGTCTTACCTGATCATTTGTGTATTATCCTCTAGTTAAGTTGCTGTAAATGCTTTGCTACTATTTTATTTAAAATTTTTGCATCTATATTCATTAAGGAAATTGGTCTATAATTTTCTTTCTCTGTTTTTGCTCTTCTTGGTTTAGGTATCAGCACCATATTTGTATCATAAAAAAGTATTTGATAGGACTCCTTTGTCTATTTTCCCAAATAGTTTCTATAGTATTGGAATTAGTTGTTCTTTAAATGTTTGATAGAATTCTTCTGTAAATTCATCTTGTCCTGGAGATTTTTTCTTAGGGAATTCATTGATGGATTGTTCATTTTTTTTTTTTTGGAAATGGGATTATTTAAGTATTTTTCTTCCTCTTCTGTTAGTCTGGGCAATTTATGTTTTTGTAAATATTCATCCATTTCACCAAGGTTGTCAGATTTATTGGCATACAGTTGGGCAAAGTAGTTTCTAATTATTCTTTTAATTTGGTCTTCGTTGGTGGTGAATTCACTGTTTTCATTTTTGATGCTTATTTCTTTTAAAAAATTTCTTGTAAATATTCTGGTAATTCTTTTTAAAAATCAAAATAACCAAAGGCTTATCTATTTTATTGTTTTTTTTCCTCAAAAAACCAGCTGTGAGTTTTATTTATTAGTTCAATAGTTTTCTTAATTTCAATTTTATTAAACTCTCCTTTGGTTTTCAGAATTTCTACTTTGGCTTTTAGCTGAGGATTTGTAATTTGTTCTTTTTTTTAGCTTTTTTAGTTGCATGCCCAATTCATTGATCTCTTCTCTCTCTCTCTCTCTCTTCCTTCCTTCCTTCCTTTCTTTATTTCTTCCTTCCTTCCTTTCTTTCTTTATTTCTTTCTTCCTTCCTTTCTTTCTTTATTTCTTCCTTCCTTCCTTCCTTCCTCCCTCCTTCCCTCCTTCCTTCCTTCCTTCCTTCCTTCCTTCCTTCTTTTTGGAGGGGGGAAGGTAGGACAGTTGGGGTTAAGTGACTTGCCCAAGGTCCCGTGGCTATTTTTTTGTGTTAAGTATCTGAGGCCGGATTTGAACTCAGGTCTTCTTGACTCCAGGTGCTCTGTTCACTGGGCCACCCAGCCTCCCCTAATCTCTTCTTCCCCCATCTTATTCATAAAACTCCCTCTAAGAATCACTTTTGCTACGCCCCGTAAGTTTTAGTATTTTTGTCTGAGTTGTCTGTTGTTGATTCTCCTTATTTTTTTATACCAATTCATTTAAAAATTTTATTGATGTTAGATTTGAAAATTAGGGTAAACTTTAAAACAATGGTCTGAGCATGATCGATTTATTAGTTAGGCTGGTAGTAACCAATAAATTCTTTCAATGGCCTCAGTGACCAAAAGCTAAAAGGTAGCCTTTGTATAGTTTTGGGAAGTACAAGCAAACAGAGAACAGATTTTAGCAGGCGAGGAAAAAAATGCAATTGGTTTCAGGGCTGGCAGTTTTATAGAAGTGAGGACAATATGATTGGTTCCATCAGGAAGAGTTGACTAGCATCCATGAAGGGGCTAGCGATCACCCCTCTGTGTCTCAGAAGAATGCTTGATTGATTTATGGGACCTATATGCATGCTGAGGCTAGTGATAGTAGACCAGGGATAGCAGAGTACTTGGCTCCTAGGAGGCAACTACTGTGACTAAGAAATTTTCATTGTTTGAGACCACCTACATGATTAGAGATAGTGGACCAGACTTTCTGGTGTCTTCCTGAACCCCTCAAGGATAACAGATTTCCTTGAGGCAAAAATACAACAGTGATTAACAGAAGGCCTGAATTTCTAAATTTAGCTCTTAGGCAAAGAGACAAAGAAAGGTGGCTTGAGCAGTCATACAAAAATGGGACAGCAATATAGAACGGGATAAGTTACATGATAGAATCAATGATTAAAATGCTACAGAATCAATTTATTTTCTTCACTGTGATGTTTGCAGGGTATGGGAGCTCTTCTTGGTCCTTACAGATTGTTATCTCAGTCCCCTTTCTTAATATTTCTTAAAGAAGGAGCAAGAAGTGCCGGGGAAGAGGAGGGATTCATATGTTTTTAAAAAAGGCAACAGTGAAGAAAACACCATGTATGTTTCTATTGTTTTTAGTTTTTCTTCCAAAGCTTCATAATCTTTGTTAACACCATTGACCTTCTTTTTGGCAGTGCTATTCATGCTCATGTTATTCTAGGAATAGGCGACTTAAGAGTCACACAGCTCCTTTCTCACTCCTGGGTTGGTGCTCTGTCCACTGTGCCAGCTAGATGCTCATAAAAATAAAATATGATGAACATAGTGAAAAATAAAAAAATAATGAAATTGATCTCTAATTATCATGACCAAGTTTACCCTTTCAGAAGAGATGAGAAAATGCAGTCAAAAGTATTTTGCTAGTGACAGAGGGAAAAAATAAGAGACAATTCCTATGGTTAAAAAAAGAATTATTATTCTGATAAAATGATTACTTCTCTTGCCTTCACATTCACCAGGGCAACAGAGAATGCATTCCTTCCGGGTAGGGGTAACTGCCAACTAAAACACTAACTTCCTATAGACTGGGCCTTTTACACCTCAGAAAGCAGGGAAGTCAAATAGCTTCCCTGTTTCCTTAAAGGACTAGACTAGCATACAGGTGATGTATATTCCTACCACAGCAACCTTACAACTCTATATTTTATGGTTCTGTATTTATATTTTTTCAGTCTTCTTTATCTGTTAGCACTGTCACTTTCCAATATTGTATAGCTTGCTAATTCTGATCTAATGCATTTCTTTATGCTCAGTTGTTTTGATGAAGGCTTTGAAGTGGTTTTGAATTTCTTGCAAAATGCATAGGCTTATGGGTTTTGGCTCAGAGAAATTTTTCATTAACTTTCTAGATTAAGACTGTTCTGAATGGTTCCTGTTATTAAAAGTCTTCATGCAGGGTACTTGGGAAATTCATTTATTAATGTTATTTTCGTTATTTCAAATAGGTTAGAACAAATCAGCCAATATTGATCGAATTCTGAAACCATTCACATGTTTCATGTGGTTATTAAAATATAATTCCAAAAGTGGTATAATGGCAACTTAGAGCTATGGAAGTAATTCTGTGGGAGTGGAAACAACTGAATTTTTCCTCCTCTGTCAATTTGTAATGATACATTTTTGGGAAACTCATAAAATCACAAGACTATTTTTGTTTTTCATAATAGTGGGTTATATATTATTACTGAGTTCCTAATAATTGGCAGAAATTAGGAGGAAAACAGCCTGACGTTTACTGGCACTAGAAATAAGTCTTTTACCTGCAATTAAGAGTTCTGTAAGCATTGATAAAGGAATTGATTTTAAATTATCATTACTATGATTGTATTTCCACTTAGGCCTAATAAAGTAAGTTATATTCTCAGTTCATTTTCATATTTTTAGACTTGTAAAAATAAAGAAAAACACATTTATATATGAACTGTAAATTTGGGGGGAGGCATTTTTAATTAGCCATCTAGTCAATTTGATGAATAATTTTGTGTGTTGCATGGATCCTTCTATCAATTTGCAGGGCCAATATTAACATACCCCTTTGGTCTCTTTATATACCCCCTAAATTATTTTTAAGAGATTTTCACTAAATAGCAGATGAAGCCTTTAAAATGTATGAAATCATTCCTATATTATATTACACATATACACACACATATATAAATGAAAGCTGTGGACTAAGAACTGAAGTGTGTGTATTTACACAAATATGTAGTCATCTAATTTTAACATTTGCAACAGAAGGTAATATAAGATGAATGCCATGTTTATTTTTCATCACTTCCTTTGTAGGTATTGCTTCCATGACAGTACCGGTGTATGTCGCAGAGGTTTCTCCGCCCAATTTAAGAGGCAGATTAGTTACGGTTAACACACTGTTCATCACAGGAGGACAGTTCTTTGCAAGTGTTGTTGATGGAGCCTTCAGTTATCTTCCCAAGGATGGATGGAGGTATGTACACTATTTTTATATTTAGCATTCAAATATGTAAATTATCCAATTTTAAGTACATCTAAGAGAAGAAGCTGCAATGGTTTAAGAAGTATAAGTGGCTTAAGGTTGCTTATGATTAGTCACTTCCTAATTTATGTGACAGTACCTGACTGCAGGGTTTATGTACTCTTCAATAAAACAATAGCCTGAAAATGGACAAATTCTAACATTTGATTTAATAATAGAGTATCAATGGTATGGTATTCATTTCTATTTAAAATATTTTTTCTATATTTAATTTTTAATTAATTAAATTGTTTTCTACTTTCACTTTTATAAGGTTATGAGTTCCAAACTTCTTTTCTCCCTCTCTTCCTCCTATCACCTATCCCCAAGATAGCAAATACTGTGATATAGGATATGCATGTACCATCCTATTAAATATATTTCCATATTAGTCATGTCGTGAAAGAAAAATCAGAGCAAAAGGGGAAAATCATGAGAAAGAAAAAACAAACAAACAAACAAAAATAGTGTGCTTTTTGATCTGCATTCAGACTCCATAGTGCTTTCTCTGACTGTGTATAGCAGTTTTCCATCTTTCGTCTTTTGGAGCTGTCTTAGATCACTGTATTGTGTTGTTGTCTATCAAAGGCTATCAAAGCTGATCATCGCAAAATGTTGCTGTTACTATGTACAATGTTGTCCTGATTCGGCTCATTTCTGTCTGCATCAGTTCATGTAAGTCTTCCCAGGTTTGTCTGAAATCCACCTCCTCATCATTTCTTATACCAGTATAGGTATTCCCTTACATTCATATACTGTTGAACATACAATATGTTCAGCCATTGCCCACTTGATGGGCATCTCCTCCAATTCCAATTCTTTGCCATCACAAAAAACCCCCAAAAAACTTTGCTATAAATATTTTTGTGCATGTGGGTCCTTTTCCTTTTTTCATGATCTCTTTGGGATTAAGGCCTAGAAGTGATTTTGCTGGGTCAAAGGGCATGCACAGTTTTATAACCCTTTGGGCATAGTTCCAAATTGCTCTTCAGAATGGTGGGATCAGTTCACAACTCCACTAACAATGCATTAATGTTTCAATTTTCCCCATTTTCTCCAACATTTACCATTTTTCTTTTTTGTCATATTAGCCAATATGATGGTGGTACCTCAGAAATGTTTTAATTTGCTTTTCTCTAATCAACAGAGGTTTAGAGCATTTTAAAAAATGTGACTATAGATAGCTTTAATTTGTTCCTCTGAAAAGTGCATATTCATATTCTTTGATCATGTGAGGGATAATTTTCCAGTGAAATTTCCCCTTTCTGAACATCCCATTACATTCTTATTTCTTCTTTATACTTTGTAACTAAGTTCAGTATTGTTTCCCCATACATATGGTATCATTGTGTATTTCAAGATAATGTAAGAGCTATTGGGTATTAATACAATTGATTGAACTCTTGAGACCAATCAGAGGTGTTTTTAGTTTGGGGAAAGGAATGGTATTGTGAGAGGTAGCAAAGGGTTAAGTTTCTACAGAACTGCAAGAATTGCTGAAACAAGACCGCTGATAAAAGGTACCAGACAGTAGCCTTGGGAAGAGTTGAGGCAGTAGCCTTGGGAAGAAGTTGGGTTCTCAGTTCCCAGAGAACTCCTAGATAATACTAAAAATGGAATAATGTAGAATAAAAGGAGCTGGCAGTAGCAGGTAGATTTGACCAACCAGAAAGCAGACAGTGACCTTGGAACACTCAGGCCCAGAAAAGGACACATCTAGGTTGTACTGAAGGGGGTCCAGTATTCTGGGGTTGTTACAGCGCTTGCTTATTGAACCTCATGTATTATGTATGTTATCTAACAGAATTAGAGCCTCATTAGTAATAATTATGGTAATGGTTGAGATTGCTTTGTGCCAATTGGTTGGCATTAATAAGAAGATTGTGAGCTTTCCTTACCGACCAATGGTAAGGTGAGTCAGTTGGGAGGAAGTGGAATTCCCATGTTGGGGTTATATAATCCTACTTTTGCCTTCTGTAGGGTTCTTCTCCCTTCTGGCCCTTTGTCAGATTGGGGACGCCCTTTCTCATGAGATTGTAATAAACTCCTTTCTACTTTCTACCTTGAGAAGCCTCTGAATTTAATTTGGGCAAGGGTGTTTACTGTCCCACACAGTTTTGGAGGTTCCACCGAGATACTTCCCACAGAGAGGGGGGCCACTCCCACTGAGACCCTTGGGCATCTACCCTCTGGAATATTCTCCAGTGGTCCTTGGATCTTGGTGGAGGGACTCACTCTGGCTGGGTAAAAGATCTTGAAGAGAGGAACTTGGAGAAAGTAGAAACAAAAGTAGAAAAGGACCTCTGGAGTGCACCAACTAAGACAGGAAAGCTGCCTGAATCCAGTCACATGAGTTATGAATGCATGACCCAGGTAGGCAAGATTTTCTGAGCCCTTAGGCAATTCAGACAGTCTCTGACTGGGAGATGGGGGGCCGACCCCCATTGGTGTCTAATTTATTCACTCTCTGACTGGGAGATTGGGGTGACCCCTGTTGGTGTCTAATTTGAACAGTCTCTAACTGGGAGACGGGGGCAACCCCTCTCTGTGAAATTTTCTGTTATTAGTAGCAAGACTGGTAAGTGCCTGTGTGGTGTGTGAATCCCTGAGCCATGGGGAAAGAACAGTCTAAGATAGTTGGCTCAACGGAACAATTTGATATTTCAGAAGATAGCTCTTTAGACTTCAAAATTGGAATGTGTTGCCAAAATATAAAGGAAAGAATAAAAAGAAAATGATCAAGTGAAATTGGCTTGAATGTTTGTTCTCTGTGTTTCTGTGTAAAGTGTCTGCTGTGTGTGTAACTCACAGCCTGTGTGTGTTCAAGGGCAGCAAGAGCTACTGTTAAACTTTCTTGGAATGCAGCTTTTTCTTTGTTTCCCCCTCCTTCTTCCATCAGGTGGATTGGAGAAAAAGAGAAAGAAAGAGAAAATATTTTATTGTTTAGGTTATATAATGGTAATGGCAAGTCAAAAGGTGTGAAGGTATCAGGTGAGAATTAGAAAGAAATAAGGTATAAGCTATGTGCATGAACAGTGTGAACAGAGGTTTTGAGAGTAAAAGGTTTGAAAATCTCTCGATTTCAACTCTGGCCAAGTTCTTAATGGGGAGGAAGAGATAAGAAAGAAAATGGAGGGGGAATCTTTCCCCTCAGATTAAAAAAAAAGAGTAAGGCAGGCTGACCAGCATTTAACCATTTCCTGCCTCACCCAAAGTGAAAAGTTTTTGTATATCAGAATGTAACCAGAAGGTAACTAAAATCAATTCTGGTAATATTTTAAGTGAAACGTGTTACTCT
>CM053585.1:378205981-378232989 GCA_028646515.1 Pseudochirops corinnae
GGTGGGGGGAGGAAACCAGAGAAGGGGCGGGACCTGCTCCCCCTCGGATGGGCTCGCACAATGGGCGCAGAGAAGCCCACAGAAGGAGGGGCCCTGGGTGAGCCCGGGACCGCCCCCTTCTGTGCTTCCCCCCTCCCCCTCCAGCTCCAGCCCGTCGACTACGCGCAGGGGGCTTCCGCAAACTCCCCAAGCGAGCGTCATTCTTAAAGGGGAGGAGCGCGGGGGGGGGGGGGGTGGGAGGAATTTAAAGTCGGAGGGTAATGACGGAGCCTGAGCTGCTGGCCCTGGCCTCCGCTGGAGGAGAGGAGAGGAAGGTGCTACGCCCTGAAATGAGCCAAGTCACTGCGCAGGGGGTGGCCCCCTACTGTGCTCATGGCTGTCCTCAGCCCCCCACCCAGAAGACTCCCTTCCTGGCCCCTGCCGCCCCCCCCCCCGGGCCTGATTGATAAAAAATGACATTTACTCAGAAGCGCTGGCCCTCCCCCGGCCACTCTGGCCAACCCCCTCTTCCCCCCTCCTCCCATTCGTCCGGCAGGTGTTGCCCCCATGAAAAAAACGAAGCTCACACAAGTGCACCAGCCTCAGAGCCGAGGTGGGCATGGAGCATTTTCAAAGGGTTAGACGTAAATATAGAGCCGGCAAAGATCGCGCCAACTGAATGCCGCCATGCCCCTCTTTTTACAGAGAAAGAAACTGAGGCACAGGCAGGGGGGGGCGGTTTGTGTGATTTGCCCAAAGCAGCACAGGCAGTATGGGAACCTCGATCAGGTGCAGTAGGAGCCCAAAACAATTTCTTTCCTTCCCCAGACCCACCCCTGTCTTCCACCCCTTGTTTTTCATTTGATGTGGATTATCAGAGCTCTTAACCTGCAGTCCACGAATGAGTTTTTTTCGTGTTTTGATCACTGCACTTCAATTGTACTCCTATGTATTTTATTGTATGCATTGAATAACAGGATTCTGAGAAGGGCTCCAAAGGTTTCACTCGACTGCCCACGGGGATGTAAACAACTCAAAGAACCCCTAGTTTTGACACCTTTCCCTTTCAGCCTGGATAGAGGGGAGGGGGACGGGGCCGAAGGAGCAAGCATTTCCTAGAGCCTACTATGTGTCATGCACTGTACTCATACTTTGCCAATAGGATCTTTGTAACTATGGGTTAGGATCCAGACAGAGGACCTCAGTTCAAGCTGTTAGTATTTGGGAGAGCTTGGCAAGCTGCTGTCTCCTAGGTACAAACGTGAAAAAGGTCAGACATGAAATCAAAGCCTTCCTCTGGCACTTAATACTTTTACGAGCCCTCGGCATGTCTTCTTTTCTCTCTGAATTTCAATTTCCTCATTTGGAGAAAAACAAAATAAAACAAAACTCCCTGGTGTTGGACAAGATGGTTTTTGAAGGTCCTTCCAGCTTTTCTATGGTCCCTCTGTTTCCTGTTCTACAAAATGAGGGTTAAAGGGGAGTTGGTGGACTTCCCCTCTTCCCTCAGCTTTAAGTCTTTAATCAAAGTTGGGGTCGTCATCTGTCAGATGTGTGATAGAGGGAAGGGATTCCAACGAGAGATCTGGCCAAGAGGGCCCTTGGGGTCACTTTTGCCCCAGATTCTTTGCTTTTCCTAGGTTGAAGGGCCCTTCCAGCTCCAAAGTATAGAATCCTAGACTTGTTACCTGCCATCCAACAATGGAGAGAGCTTGGAACTTAGATTCTGGATAAACCAAGGTTCAGATTTTGTGCCTTTCATCCCTTAGTTGTATACTCATGAGCAAATTGCTCTTAGCCTCAGTCTCCCCTTCGATAAAATGGCTATAATAAAACTTAAAAGCACCTGTAATTGTAACCCCATTGATTAGCACACACTGAGCACAGGCTAAATGCTTTTCAGTCATACAAACTTCACTAGGTGCTCAGGAGGTTCAAATGATATAATGGACATAAATTCAGTGTTCAAAGAAAATGGAAATCTCAGACTAAGTATTTTACAACTACTGGTTGGAGCCCTCACCTCTAAGAACGTTTCCTTGCCTCCTTTAATAACCTGAGCCTCATCTCAAATCCCAGTTCTGCAGGAAGCCTTCCCCAAGCCCTCTCAATTCTAATGCCTTCCCTCTTATTTCTTATTTATCTTGTGTATAGTTTGTACATCTTTGCTTGTTGTCTTCCCCACCCACCCACCCACCTCCCAAGAACTTAGTGTGGGTGCTGGCACATGGTGGTGTTTGCTTGTTTCAGTCCTGTCTTACTCTTCCTGACCCCATCTGGGGTTTTCTTGGCAGAGATATTAGAGTGGTTTACCATTTCCTTCTCTAGCTAGTTTTACAGATGAGGAAACTGAGGCAAACAGGGTGAAGTGTTTGCCCAGGGTCACACAGCTAGGAAATATCTGAGGCCCCAATTTGAACTTCGTGACTTCGGACTGTACCAGCTAGCTACCCTGATAACTTGCCCTGCCTGACTGGCACTGGGGAATCACTTATTTCTTCTTGAATGATCTATTGAGGAAGCCAGGGCCTAGAAGTAGGGATTTGGCCAAGGTCCCATAGCTATTGAGAAAGTGTTGGGACTAGAACACAGGTCCTCTGACTCCAAATCCCAAGTTCTTTCTGTGACTCAAGTTTATCTCTTTTACTGCAAAGGAAAGAAAATCATAATAGTGAGCATATATAATGCCTAATGTGTACCAGGCACTGTGCTAAGTGCTTTACAATTATCTTACATGATTCTTACTGTTATCCTCTGTCTGTAGCTGAAGAAACTGAAGCAAGCAAAGTTTAAGGGACTTGCCCAGGGTCATTGGCCAGTGAGTGTCTGAACTCACATTGAAACTCAGGCCCCACTCCACACTCATATCCTCCAGGGTGAAGGAGCAAGTAGAGAGGTGAGAGGAGATGATATCAGAATAGTGGATAAAGAAAAAAAGGCCTCATTTCTTTCTTGGGTTCTCCCAAGCCTTCCCTTCTCCCTGGATTTGTCCCCTCTCCTCTCCTGGGAGTTTCAGGAGGCCAGAGAAGCCTGACTTTTCCTATAAGACCATAGAATTTAGGAGAAGACCATCTGGTACAACCCTTTCATTTTACAGAAAAGGAAACTGAGATCCAGAAAGGGGCAGTGACTTGCCCCAAGGTCACCCCACTGGTAAAGTTCAAAAAAGCAATTCAGGGGTGGCTAGATGGTACAGTGGATAGAGCACCAGGCCTGGAACCAGGAGGATCTGAGTTCACCTGTGGCCTCAGACACTTACTTGCAGTGTGACCCTGGGCAAGTCACTTAACCCTGATTGCCTCATTAAAAAAATTAAAAATAAACAACAATTGAGTGCGGCCACAAAACCAATGCCTTTCCCACTTACCAAGATGATTTTCTGTCCCTGCTCCTGCTCTGTACAAAGCAGGTGCTTTTTTCTAATCAAACTGTGACCATCAGCGAGTTTCTCCTTCTCAGCCATCCAATACCCCCACCTCTCCCCCACCCTGTGTCTTTGCATGCATAAACCCTTCACACTGGAAAGTTACGATTTCATCCCATTTGGATATTTCTGCTCAGGTGTCTTGGCTAGCTAAACCACACGTAGAGAACTGGCATTGGCTGTGTTTCTGTGGCCAGGGGAAGAGGCCATGGGACAGAAATGTCTCTGGGGTTACCAACCACTGTTGGAAGTTATACTTATGTAAAATACGGTCATTGGTTACAACCTAATAGAAATATGAAAGGTGAATTAAAATAATATGGCCCCTTCTCTGGAATTCCCCACCAGCGCTAATCAATACCTGTGATCTTAGGATCTTATCAAAAGTCTATGTACTAGGCAGGAACAAAGCTAAGGATTTGGAAGGTGAAATGACACATTCATGAAACAGTGTAAATTAGTCATACTGAATTCTTCATTCTGGCAGTCAGTAAGCATTTATTAAGAGCCTACTGCATGCCAGGTACTCTGCTAAACACTGGAAATACTAAGACAAAAATATGGAACCTGCCTTCAGGGAGCTCAAATTCCAAGGTGGGAGACAACATATACATACTTAGGTATGTTCATCATATGTACAGATTAGGTGAAGAGAAATTAGAAAGGATTAGGGGGTGGGGTGTCGGGAGGGCATGGAGTGGAGGAGGAGAAAAGGTCACCTTCAGAGATTACAATTTGAACTGAGCTTTGAAGGGTGCCAGGGAAACTAAAAGGTGGAAAAGAGAGAGGAGAGCATACCAGGCATAGGAAATGGCCAGTACAAAAGTACAGAGGTGGGAGATGAGGTATTAAGTGAAATGAACAACAAGGCAATATGGCTGGATAGTAGAGTTTCATGGAGTGGGAACAAGATTTCAGACAGTTGCAAAGGAAGTAAGGGGTCAGGTTATGAAGTGCTTTAAATACAAAAGACTTTATATTTGATCCTGGAGGTCATAGGGAGTCACTGGAATGTATTAAGTGGGAGAAGAAGAAAGGGAGAAGTAGGAAATATTGGCGAAGAGAGCATAGACAGAGAGACCCACACTTGAGAAAAGTAATGTTGGCGGCAAGGGGAGGGTGGATGCAGGGGTGGGGAACCTGTGGCTTTGAGGCACACATGTCCCTCTAGGTCCTCAAGTGTGGCTCTGTGACTGAATCCAAACTTTGCAGGGGATTTGTTCTGTGAAGTTTGGATGGATGGCAGGATGAATCAATGGATAGATCAATCAAATGATAGTGGGCATTAATTAAGTGCCTACTATATACTAGGCACAGTGCAAAGCACTAGGGATACAAAATCCAGAAAACAAGGAAGTCCCTACTCTTGAAAATCTTACATTCTAATAAAGGAAAACAAACCATGAAGGAGATCTAGAAAGGTGAAAGGTAGGGAAGGAGAGTGGCAACCTGAAACTGGGGTAGTCAGTGGGGCAAGATGGAGTAGACTGGAGGCAAGGTGGAAACAGAAATTGAACAGCATGGCTGGGCTTTCTCAAGACATGGTGGTCCCAGGCTGGGACTCACCAATCACTGAGTCTCCCTTAAATATGTTGTACTCTACAAAGTGTGATCATCCCAGCTGCTGTTCCATCTGAGGCTTTATTCTGGACTTGATGTCTCCCACGGACTGTGAATTCTCCATGTTTTTGATAATTTTGTCTGCTGATATCACAGTAAGGATGACAATAATCCAATGGAAGAATGAACAAAGGATAGAAATAAACACTTCTCAAAGGAAGAATTGAAAACCATATGAAAGCTTGCTCCAAATCACTGATAAAAAGAGGAATATAAATGAGAGGAGCTGTGAGGTATCACCTCACATCCACCAAATTGGCAAAGACAAGTTGGAAATAGTTAATGTTGGAGGGGCTGTGGAAAGATAGGAAACTAATACTTTATTGGTAAAGCTGGGACTTAGTTTAACCATGCTAGAAAGAAATCTGTTATTATGCTAAGGAAGTGCATAAAATATCCATACCCTCCTCAGAGATCCCATTGTTAGGCATTTACATTAAAGAGTTAAATGAATTTTTTTAAGGTATCATTTACACCAAGATATTCATAGCAGCACTTTTTTTTATAGCAAAAAATTGGAAACAAATGGATGTTCATTGATTGGGGAATGGTTAAAATAAGTTGTAACATGTGAACATAGGAGTACATAGGGCTCAGGTCAGGTGTTCCCAGGTGTACCAACATAGACCAGCCCATTGTCTATGAAAGCCTAGGTACACAAATATAATGAAATTTTATAGTGTCATAAGAAAGAATGAATATGAAGAATTCAGAAGAGCATAAAAAAATTAATCTGAACTAATATGGAATGAAATAAACAGAATCGGGAAAGCAATATTCATGATGACTATAACACTGCAAATGAAAAGAGCAAAAACTGAAACATAACATTGAATTATTATAATGACTGATCTTGACTTCAGAGAATCGACAAAATGCAGAGTTAGGGGAATATGGATGTGGAATATGAAACGAACTATTGGACACAGCTGATATGTTGGTTGGTTTTGTTAAACTGGCTTTTTTTCTCTTTTCTCCCCTCTGTTACAAGGGATAGCTCACTTAGTAAGAAGAGCTATAGTAGGAAATAAAGGTTATGCACAAGCCAAAGGATATAAATAAAAAGTATAAAACACAAAAATTTAAATTTAAAAAGAAAAAGTGAACCAAAGAGAGAGATGTGAGAAGTAGTGCTTGAGAGTCACGGAGGACGATCGTCCACGCCATCAACAGGCACACACTGCTGTGTGCCAGGAATCGTGCTAGACGATACAAATACAAAAAAAGAGAAATGAGGGAAGAAGTGCCTGCTTTACTGGAGAGGAGTGACATAGAAATACCAGACTTAAATCCTTAAATCCCTGGGGTGGGAAAGGAGAGAATTCTTGAATATTTGTTCAACTTCTACTCATTCTGTGCTTCTGTGAGGTGTGGAGGTGAGCTACAGAAGAGAGAGAACCTGGTCTTATGGCTTCCAGCTTTGAGAGAAAGAAAGATGGTGTCAACCTCTCTTCAGGTCCCTGAAGGGAGAAGAAGACTCTGTAAAGAAACCAACATGTAGAAAAGCCAGCAATCCATATCATGTCCTTATCCCCAACCTGCTACACCAGAGACTTCAGGGAATTTCCCTTTGGTGAGATCTGCAATTCTCTCTCTCTCTCTCTCTCCCCCCCCCCCCCCTCCTCCACCTCAGTGGGAGAATTCATTCACTCTGTATTATCTGGTATGCATTCTCCTATGTATATTTTTTTTTTCTGATTTCAGTTTTGCTATTGACTTAGATAAATGTGTTTACTCACTATTCGCTATGTTGTGTTCATTGTGAACTGGCATCTGCTGGGAAGAGTCAAGCCTTAGATATACAGCTTGGGGCATTCTGTCCCTGTTACAGGATAGTGATCAGGAGTTCAGCTTGAACCTAAACAATATTTTGTAGACTAAGATTTAAAGGAGCAAGTAGACATAATTCTGGCCTAGGACTCTGAAGAAAGCAGAAACCTCTGGACCCAAGCTCCTGCTTCCCCTCTTGGCAGGGATCAAAACGTCCCTTGGAGAAGGGTGAGCCACATCTAGACAGACTCATCCCGTCCCTTGCCCACCACTGACAATTACAGACTTGGATCTAGTAGGTGTCTGTGTAGGTTTCTCTGTAGATTGAAGAACCAGAGTCCCATGAATGTGTCTTTTACTTTTGTAAATTTGCTATGATTCTGACAAGTAGTCCCAACTATGCTGCACTTGAATTTGACAAGTATCAAGGAAAGATCAAGGGATGTAAAGTAATTGCCACAGATTACATTGTAGCCTTTGTCAAATAGTGGTTTCATGTACTTCAACACTACCTGTGTAGATAGATATACTGGTATCATTGGTTCCAGTATAAGCTTTTCCCAAATATGGGACTCTTATTAAGCAAGTGTTTGTTTTCCATATCTATAGCCAACCAAAATTTCAGACCAGATTTATCTGCCATGTTTGACATATGTTAAAGAAATTCACAGTGAATAGAGCACTGGCCCTGAAGTCAGGAGAACCAGAGTTCAAATTTGGCCTCAGTTAAGTTGACACTTAACGAGCTGTGTGACCTTGGACAAATTATTTAACCCCAATTGCCTGGTCTCCCCTTCACAAAAAAAAGTAAAAAAAAAAATTTCAGAATGTGCTTTGCAAGGCAATAATTGCTCATTGACCATTATATATACATCAGGAATTAATGCCTTCTGACAACCTATATAAGAGAACATTCCATAATGGGGGTGCCAGATAACGTGTCCTGAAATAGACGTGGCTTTCAGTTTCTGGGTGAAAGCAAAGGAATTTCATTATCTATAGGAATTGATTATAAGACATAGTTTTGTTGAACAAAGGATGCCCTCAAGAGGTATTTCATTTCCTTTTTATGTATAAGTTTCTTTTACCAATAATGCCCTGAGCAACAATAAGACCAATGAACTTTTCTAATTCATCTCATGTAATGGATCCATTAGTATTACCTGCTATGTTTTGGACCCTAATATTTGAACATTTCTGAATGTTTCGAAGCAATGGCTTGTTAAATAAAATTCAAAAAGAAGAAATGGAACTTTTCTCAACTCCATGGGTTAGAGAATACACAGTCAGGCTAGATCAAAGTGTAATCACATTTAGCTGTTGCAAACATCCTCGCTCTGCTTGAGGAGTAGTGGCCCATTGCCAAGAGGCCAAGAAGAATCTCCTTTATCCTTCAGACATTGTGACTGTTTATCTCTTTTGTTATGAACGTAGGTCCCCCAAGAACCATGTTGCTCATTACCTTATTGTCAGCTGTGGAAGAAACTTTACTGATGAACTTATTGTCACTGGAGTCAGATGAGGAATATTTTTCTCTACCTCATACACTGCAAGGTAGTATTTACATGACCAGATTCACTATATGAAAGTTCAACAGAGGATGAATTGGGTGGGATATTTCTTGTTTAAAATCTGTCCATCAGAGAGTCTCTCAGATATTTTGTCAGGAAGGGAGGGAAGTAAAGACATATTATAATGACAAACTATAAACTTTAAAAATTTGATAAAACCAGAAAATCTTTTTTAAATTAGTAAAATAATAGAAACTACATGCAGAGATAAAACTTTATTTTGTTTTACTCTATAAATACATACTCACAAAGTTTTATAAACATGTGACAAATTCTACTGATGCTTTAAAGGGAGAAGACTAATAGTCACAAAGATATGGATCAATAGAAATAAATGTAGGAATATTTTCTCTTATTTACAGCAAAAGTACAAAATGTTTTAACATACACATTATCTGACACATCTGGTCCTTGTAGGTAGAACTACATGTTTTATTTCTTTTGCTACTTAAGTATTTAGAATGCTAAGAAAAAAATGCTAAGAAGAAATGCTAAGAAAAAATAGACAAAATGATCAAATATGGAGTAGAAATACCCAAGCTTTTTCAAGTTCGAAGTATTGAAAACAATTTCTGCATCAGTTGACATTCCTGGTCCTTCCAGTGCACATAGGATGTGCCAGTCATTGTGCAAAGTGCTAGGGATGGGGCGGCTAGGTGGCACAATGAATAGAGCACCAACCCTGGAGTCAGGAGGACTTGAGTTCAAATCCTGCCTCAGGCACTTAACACACTTACTGTGTAACCTTGGGCAAGTCACTTAACCCCAATTGCCTTGCCTTCCCCCCTCCAAAAAAAAAAAAGAAAGATTATGGTCTTCTAAATACTAAATGGAATCTAAGTGCTAAGGACCCAAAGAAAGAAAGAAAGAAACATTGCCCCTGTCCTCAAGAAGCCAATATTCTAATGGGGAACACACTATGTAAAAGACCATCAGTATGTGTGTATACATATACATACATATATATACACACACATACTATACATGCATATATGTGCACATACACATATATGCTATTTATATATGCACATAATACACACACATATTCTCCATATACATGCGCATAGACACAATATACATATATACTATCTATGCATTCATGTGTACATATACATATAAAATAATATATATTTACATGCACATACACTATATGGACATACATACATATATGCCTATACACACATTATGTACATGTACATATATACTATATACACAAATGTATGTACATACACATATACACATATAAAATTGCTGCTCACGTATATATACCTTATATATATAGATAGATATGTATACTATGTACACTGTATAACTACACATGGGTTACACATACACATACATATACAATACACATATACACATACATACACACATTATATACATACTCATACCCTATGTATACATATATGTGTACTACATATTATATATACATATACACTATTTACAAATACACTATATATATCCACATACACACATATAAATATATATATATATGGTTCACATATACCAAAGTCCTAGTTTTAATATATTAAAACTGCACTAGGATTTTTGGCAAACCACATATATATCTTTGTGTACATATGTGGATAAACCCAGGAGCCATATGCATATATAGTGTGGGTGTATATGTATACCCATCCATCTCTAGGCATACCCATGCATGGTGTCTTTCTAAAAGGGGGCTAACAAGTCTCATATTGACAACCTCATGAGGAAAAGTTGTGAGGAAAGTGTAATAGGAATGAGTTATGATAATCATTATAATTCCATTGGCAGAGGGTCAATTACTAAAGAAGCTAGAAACCATTAATGAATTCTAAGCCAACTACATATATCAGGGGTTCTTAACCTAGTGTTTCAGAACTCTAAAAAAAATTTTTTTTTTGATCCCTATATTTCAGTCTATCTAATTTCCTTTGTATGTCATTTCATTCATTTAGAAACATGGTTGTGGAGGCAGGGTGGTCCATGGGCTTTAGCAGACTGGCTACCACCAAATAAGCTAAACTCCTTTCCTCTAGATGCACCACTGTAGGAGAGCAGGCAGGGAGACAGTAGTAACTCTGCCAACAATCTGATGAATAAAATAACAAATACCTATAATTAAAAATATTATCTTTTATGGAAATGAAGGCTCTGAACCTACCAGAATATTCATAACAGCCCTTTTACTGGTGGCTAGAAACTGGAAACAAAATGAGTAGGTATCTATCAGCTACAAATGGCTGAACAAATTATAGTATGGAAATGTAATCAACTTTTTTTCTTGAAAGATCAGGAGGGAGAAGTGGAAATATGAGTATTTAAATTAAGGTGGCTCTTTGAAGCTTGAGCTCTTGTCTGGGTTTTGGCAGCAAAAATGGAATTCCCGAAAAATTGTTGCTAAAATGTGGTAAACATTCCTTCCACCTCTGTTGTATGGAAGGTTTCCCAGGCCAGTCATATTCCTTTCTTCACCTCTCTCTCTGGGCACCTACTCCTGATTCTCTGGACTTTTTTCACCATTATACCCCAACATGTGGAACACCTCCCCCTTCATCTTCTTTTTATGCATTATCTTCTGCCACTAGAATGTACACTCCTTGAGGGCAGAGCCTATCTTTCTTTTTGCTTTTAAGTGTATCCTTAGACCTTAGACTAGTGTCCAGCACATAGAAGGCGTTTAATAAATGCTTGTTGATTTGGCCTAGAGTAGAATCTAGGCCTTCCTCCATTTCTTAGTGTCTGACTTGTCTCCAAATCTTGCTCGTCTCTATGCACTAACCCCCATTCTGCTACAAATGCCAGGAAGTTTCATCCTATTTACTCCGAAACTTTTTCCCTCTACTTCCAGACCAGCCCACCTTCGTGAGCTCCTGGTCCTCTGGAGAGTTCCCCAGTTGGTCAGTTGTGTGTGACCTTCATGACCCAATGGGCTGTTGCATGTGCTCTTTCTATCCTCCACTGTCTCTAAGAGTCTGTCCAAGCTCCTGTTTGGTTTTTCTATGCTTGAGACCAAACCCGAGGCAGTGAGTATCTTGGCAACCTGGACACCCAGAGGAGGGAAGTGTAAAGGAGAATACTTTATGAAGGTTAGAGATAGGAGAAAAAAGTGATTTTGCATTGGAGTGTACCACAGACTACCTGGGTAGAGCAGAGGCAGTCGAGTGGTGAGGTGGATAGCGCATTCGCCAGACCATAGTCCTCAGGTCCTGACTCAGGTACTTCCTAGCTCTGTGATCTTGGGCAAGTCACTTAACTTCTATCTACTTCAGTTTCCTCATCTGTAAAATGGGTATGACAACAGCACCTTCCTCCCAGGGTTGTGGTAGGGATCAAATGAGATGATATTTGCAAATCTTAAAGGGCCAGATAGACCCTAACTGTTACTCATAATGACACAGATGAGAAACGGTTCGTAAAGCCTGGCCAAGAAGTTATTCTATTATAGTAGTGGTAGTGGATTTCAGTTATCCAGATAGCTCTGGAAACTCTCTCTGCCAGAAGCAGAGCAGCAAATAACTTTGTAACTTGACTTAGTGATAATTTCATCCTTCAAAGGGTGGAGGAAACCACAAGGGGAAATTCTACCTGGGTTTGATTCTCACTAGGAGGGAGGAACTGGTTGCTGGGATGGTGGTTATGGGGTAACGATCTTCCTTTCCTTGAGTTTGTGATAAAGGAGAGGAAATCATGGCAAAGCTTGAAATGTACCCCACATTTTAGAATAGTAGAGATAAGTAGGATCCCATGTGTTAAGATGTTTCAGGGGAGGGGCGGCTAGGTAGCTCACTGAACAGAGCACTGGTCCTAGAGTCAGGAGGACCTGAGTTCAAATTCGGCATCGGACACTTAACACTTACTAGCCGTGTGACCTTGGGTAAGTCACTTAACCTCAACTGCCCTGCCTTCCCTCCTCTAAAAAGCAAAAAAAAAAAAAAAAAAAAAAAGATGTTTCAGGGGAAGTCAGCCCAGGAAGGAGCTGATGGGCTCAAGAATGAAATTCTAAAGATATCAAGGGAAAAAATTCCCATGACAGAAGAAAAATGGGGATTTGTATGAAGAGATTTAGGGGTGAAGGGAAAAAAGAGAAGTGGATGCAAGATGAAAATAAGGCAGGTAACATAAAATGGGACAGCTAAGTGGTTCAGGGGCCTTGAGTCTGGAAGATTTCTTCTTCTTGAATTCAAATTCACCCTCAGATACTTCTTAGCTGTGTGACCCTGGGTGAGTCACTTAACCCTGTTTGCCTCAGTTTCCTCATCTATAAAATGAGCTGGAGAAGGAAATGACAAACCACGCTATTATCTTTGCCAAGAAAACCCCAAATGGATTCACGAAGAGTAGAACATCACTGAAATGACTGAACAATGACAGAAAATGGATATTAGCCTGGGCCTGCCTTGAAGAAGGCTCAAGATGACCTGAGGCTGGCTAGGAAAGCTTTGAGGGAGGGTTCCTTAGTTATAACGGGAGAGGAAAAAAACCAAAACAACAGGAATATGAGAAAAGGGAAAGGGAACCTTTGCTTGGGATGGATGCAATGATGATAACCAGCAACAGAGAGAAGAACCACTTAATTCTCATTTGGTATGTTTTTTCTGCAGAGGAGAATGACCCTGGAAATGACAGAACAGAAATGACTGATAGGGAGCTTATTCCCAAGATGTGGAAGGAGGCTATAAGAGAGGACCTAGTTGCCCTGAAAGAATTCCAGTCAGTTGGCCTAGATGACTGTTCTGTGTCCTGAAACAGCTGACAAATGGGACTGTGGAGCAGTTATCTATCAGCAATATTGGAAAGATCCTGAAAGTGAGAGAGGAACCACAAGATTGGAGAAGGGCATATGTTCTCCCAGTGCTCCAGAAAGAGAAGAGAACAGAGCTTGTAGACTATAGACCAGTGAGCTTGACCTCAATTGCTGGGAAAATTCTAGGACAGATCATAAAAGGGATGGCTGGTGAATGTCTGGAAAGGGAAGTAGTGATGGTTAAGAGCCAAGCAGACTTCCTCAAAACCAGATCCTACCAGAATAACCTGTTTTCTTTCAATTATCACCTCACCATTAGTGGTTCCCTAACTTTTCCATCCCTACCTAATATATCCTTTGGATTCTAATAAATAAGAATTCTCATTACCTCCAGGATCAGTTAGTCAGTTAACAAACATTTAATCAGATGTCTACTATGCACTGGAGATACAGAGAAAAGCAAAAGACAGCTCTGCTCTCAAAGAACTCACAGTTTAATGAGGGAGACAACCTGAAAACAACTATTTACAAAGAAATTATAGACAGGATATATTGGGGGCAATCAACAGAGGGAAGGCAGTAACATTAAGGAAGCCTGGGAAAGGTGAAATTTTAGTTGGGACTTGAAGGAATCCAGGGAATTCAGGCAGTGGAGATGAGGAGGGAAGGAATTCCAAGCATGGGAGAAAGCCAATGAAAATGCCTGGAAATGGAGTATCTTCTGGGAGGAATAGTAACAAGACCAGTGCAGAACACTGGGGGTAAGGGGTGAGTAAGGTATAAGAAGACTGGGAAGGTGGATGGGGTCAGGTTATGAAAGGCTTCAAATGCCAAGCAAAGACTTTTATATTTAATTCTGGATATGACAGAGGATTTTACTGCAGAGCAGAGTCATATCTGTGTCTTAGGAATATCACCTTGACAGCTGAGAGGAGAATGGAATGGAGTGGGAAGAGACTTGTGGCAGGGAGTCCAAGCAGCTGGCTATTGTAATAGCCCACAAGCAAAGCAATGAGGCTCTGGACCAGGGTGGTAGCAGTGTCCGAGGAGATAAGGGGGTGTATGTGAGAGATTCTATAGATGTAAAACTGACAGGACTTGGTAAGAGATTGGATGGATATTGGTTTAGGAATAAGGAGTCAAGGATGATTCCTAGGTTATGAGCTTAGGTGACTGAGAGAAAGGTGGTACCCTCTACAGCAATGAGGAAGTTGGGAGGTTTTGAGGTGAAAAGATAATGCTGAGTTTTGGACAGTTTTGGACATGCTGAGTTTAAGGTATCTGTGGGACATTCTGTTAGAGATATCCAATAGCTAGTTGAAGATGTAAGACTGGCTAGGGCTAGATAAATAGATTTGAGATTCATCAGCAAACAGATGATAATTGAATCCATGGGAACTGATGAGATCCCCAGGTAAAATAGTATAGAGGAAGAAGAGAAGGAAGGTCAGGGCACAGCTCTGGGGAATATCCACAGTTATCTGGCATAAACTGAACAAAAATTCATCAAAAAAGACTGAAAAGGAGGATCAGATAGGGAGGGGGAGAACCAGGATAGGATGGTGTCACAAAAAACTAGAAGGAAGAGAATGTACAGGAGAAGAGGGTGATCAATGGTGTTAAAGGCTAAAGAGAGGTCAAGAAGGATGAGAAAAGGTCATTGGATTTAGCAATTAACAAACTGTTAGTAACTTTGAATAGAGCACTTTCATTTGGGTGATAAGGTTATAAGCCAGACTGTCGAGAGCTAAGAAGGAAGTAGATTGGCACAAAATGGAAGAGAGGTAGGAGTGGTAGACAGGAGAGATGGAGAATGGAGGAGAAGGGAATACAAATTAATTAAGCACTTACTAGCTGGCAGACATTGGTCTCAGCACTTTTTACAAATATCTTCATTTGATCTGCACAACAATCTTGGGAGGTAGGTGTTCTTATTGTAGATATGAGAAAACTGAGACAAGTGACTTGCCCAGGGTCATACAGCTAGTAAGTATCTGACACTGGATTTGAACTCTCAGACATGGGTCTTCCTGACTCCAAGTCTGGCTCTCTATCCACTATGGCGCCACCTAGCAGTTACAGCCCAGTACATAGTAAGTGCCCATTGGCTGACTGACAATTTTGTATCCTAGCACCTACTACCTGGAACATAACAAGTATTTAATAAAAGCTTGATGATTTATTTATTCCAACCTTCCTGACACTTGAAGATACCTCAAATGAGAAAATGTTTGTAAAGTGCTTAGTGAGGTACCTGGTATAGGAAGGACTATATAATATAAATGCTTATTCCCTTCCCTTGAACCTGTATCAGTTTTTTCAACTAGTCATGAACTCAAGGCCTTCATCATTCTTGGTTACCCTTCTCTGAATACTGGCCTGATTATCCATGACATTACTAAGATATGGTGCCCTAATTGGAACATAACACTGCAGGTAGAATCAGACAAGAGTATGCTTTCTTCCTTATTCTAACCTATGCCTCCCTCAATGGAATCACTGTCAGCCCTGTCTTGGCTGCCATAGGGAGTAGAACTTTCTTGATGGTTGAAAGGTTCTAGCATAAGAACGGTTTTGTTTAATTTTGTTGGGTTTTGATTTGGTTTTTTTTAGTTGGATTAAATAAAACCCTTCTACCATTTCATACCTTATCCTGAGTGCTTGAAGAGAAGTTATCAGACACTGACATTCACAGGGAGGGGCATAAGACAAACCAATGTTTTTGTGTGGGAAATAGGAGCTGAATAGTTTTTGTGAGATATATGAATCAGATACTGATGTTCCTTGGGTTTCTCTAAGTGGGAGTGCAAGCAGAGAGAATTTTGTGGGAGACCTTATTCCTTCCACCCCCGTCCCCACCAAAATTATGCTTAGATTTGTCATGTTAGGGACCAAGGTCCACCTGACACACAGGTTACAAACGTAAAGCACTTCGTGAACCATAAGACACTGTACAAATAGAGGTCATTCATTCATTCATTCAATAAATACTTACAGAGGCATTGGGAGCATCTCCAGTTGTCTTTAGCTATATCTGGCCTCTAGACTCAGATGGCTCTGGAGGAAAAAGTGAGGCTGATGACTCCGCACAGTTCTGCCTCACCTTAATCCAATTCACTTGCAAGTTATGACATCACCTTTCTGATGTCATGGTCCTCTTTGATAACAAAGGACAAAAACAACAACTAAGGCATAAATTTCCAGGTATCTTTGTGTCATCCAAATATACCAGCTCAGTAAATTACTTCTGGGTCCTTGAAATAATTTGTTAGGCCCCTCTGTCTGTATGACTAGTGAGCTTTTATTCAGAGAGTTTTTTTTTAATAGCAGGAGCATTGTCCTACAACATGGATGATGACCATTCTCTTCCTGGTGTTATTTCCCAAGAATCATTTCCCCTCATATGAAGCCAGTCTAATGTATAAGTAAGAGTGTGTTCAATTCAAGAGAATCTTCTATGTTTAAGGCTCTGGAAATAACAAAGAAATTGCTAGAAGTCTGCTTTCAGGGAGCTTTTCATCAATAATTGGGGGTGGGGGATAAGGTGGGATACATTCAGGTACAAATCAAGCTCTGCCTCCATGGAAATTCCATTCTATGGGGGTTATATCACATACAAACAGATTAGTCTATATGTGATGATTTGAGGAGGAAGAGGGAGAAAACACTAATAACTAGGGGGATCAGCCAAGGCTTCTTGTAAGAGGGATCACCTGAGCTGAACCTCAAACAAAGCTAGGAAGTCAGAGAGACAAAGGTGAGGACAGAATCCTTTTCAGGTATGGGCGAAAGGCTGGGCAAAGGCACCAAGCCAGATAGGAACACAGAGTGTATATGTCCAAGCACAGGCAAGAGTCCTGGAAAGGTTGACTGGAGATAGATTACCAAGGGCTTTAAAAACTAAGCTACCATAGCCATACCATCCCCTACCAAAAGACCATAAGGAGCCCCTCAAAGGCTCCTGAACAGGGAAATGATGAGGCCAGATGTGCATGAGGGAGATAATTTGGGCAGTTGTGTGGAGGGTGGCTTGAAGATGGGAGAAACGGGCAAACAGTTGGGGTCCCACTAGATAGTTCAGGCAAGAGGTGATGAAGACTTGAACCAGGGTGGTGGCACAGGCAGCTAAGACTATCAGTTTTAGATCAGGGGCTGATATCTTTATTAGGGGAGAGAATTTCCTCCCCAGGAGTGAGTTCTTTACACTAATGGAAGCACAAGTCTGGTGTTTTTTGTTTTGTTTTTTTTTAAGGTAACTATTTGACTATGGGGAGGAGGGAGAGGATAACCCTGTCCATAGAGCTGGGAAGTGTTGGTGACTGGCTTCAAACCCAAGCATCTCTAGAGGCCAAGTTAGCTCCCTTTACTTGGCCAAATATGTGCCGAATTCCCCCAGGGGAATGTAAGCTCCTCAAGGGGAAAGGCTCTTTGTTTTAACCTTTGTTCAGGGGGACCTTATCATGCACACAGGACCTGGCACCTAATAGGGCTCGATTAATATTTGAGAAATCTCTTCTAAACAGCATAATAGAGAATCTGTGCAATACAGGAATAATTTCAGGCAAAGGCAGGGAAGGAGAAATCTGAGCACAGAGAGAGCAGTCAAAAGGCTTCTGGAGAACAATGCAGCTGCGGTGTCCGTTGGGAATATGGAAAATGGGGGAGTGAGGCAGTCCACCTTGGAATGCAGCAATTAGAGACAGGGCGGCTCCAGCTGAGGGGACCCCACTGGCCTCCTGTTTTCCTGGAGAGTTTGGTCTCGCTCTCTCCTCCCCCACCCAATCACAGTCTACCTAGTGTCCTCTTCTCTCCCTCTCCCCCTTGCTCCTCTCTCTCTATTTCTAGCTAACTAAGCCATGAAAAGGTATCTTGGACACCTCGAGGACAATGTAAACTTCTCAAGGGCAGTGTTTCTTTCTTCCGTCTTTGCACCACCACCACCACCTCCCCCCGCCCCCACCATCCAGGACCAGCATGGAGGTGCTTTAATTACATGTATGTTGAACTAGCCAAAGCAAGATCAATAAAGTGGCCTGCGTAGGTTGGACTGGAGGAAAGGGAGGCTGGAGGCAGAGGGAACAAAACTTGGAGCCAAGAAGAAATTTGGGAATCATCTAATTCAACTCTCTCAATTTTTAAAGATAGAAAAACTGAGGCTGGGGTGGGAGGATTGACTTGTCCAGAGTCACACAGATAGGAACAGAAAGAGGATTCAAGCCAAACTCCTCAGCTTCCAGTTACAGGGCTCTTATGTGTCACCGAAGACATACTAGTCTCCTGAGGCTAATGGGTGGGGCTCCTTGCTGTAATAGGTTAGACTGACCCTTCCCCCAGCCTCTCTCTTCTTCTGAAATCAAGAATCAAAACCAAACCAATTCTGCCATTGTTACTGAATAGGGTGTGTCTAGCTACTCCTAGGGTCTCACTCACCAACCCCTCTAACTTTCCTGTTCAAATTGTACCACCCTACCCTGCCCTGACTTCATTGTTTCCTCCAACGGCGTGGAATTCAAGAACTGTCTCTGCTTCAGTATTTGTATCCCCACTTCTAGCACTGAGTGAGTGCTTAATAGATGCCGTTTCATTCATTCATTCATTCAGTAAGTAATGAATATCTAAACTTTGGAAGTGACAAGTGGGAATAGAAGAGAAAAAATATGTGGAATACAAGGGAGATTGATCATCACTGCACAAAGCAGCTTGTTCCTGGCTCCCAAGATATCTGTCTGAAGGTCTGGTCATGGTTGGTTCCAGATGGCTGAGGTTAAAACTTACTTCCTTCTTTTCTGTTAAAAAAAAATGGTTAACCAGAAGAATGGAAAGTTACAAGTGCTGTCATTTGCAATCAATATATTGGATAAGCTTAGGTTTCCAGAGATGTAACAGGGTCTCCAGCTTCCACAGAACCCTCAAAGGACAACTGCTATATTCAGAGATTTCCCAGAGTAAACACTAGGGTGGAGAGGGAGCACATAGCAAACCAATAAAACCTTTTTTGAAAAGTCTCTAAGATTAAACCCAATCTCTGTGAGTCAAAGTTTGGGGGATCCTGAGTCACAAGTATCTGCTTTTTAATGGGGAGGGGATAAGAGAAGGGATATTATTTATTAGGAAGAAATTAATGTTAAGCCAAGACAAAATGTATCAATTAAAAAAAACTTTTTAAATGACTGGGACTAGATATTGTTTTGTTTTGTTTTTTACATTTTTTACGAATAAACTTTACTGGTTTTTTTGTTTGTTTGTTTTTATATCACGATGATTTCTGGATATCATGATCTCCATCCTAATCGCCCTGAATTCTTTTGTAGCAAAGTTAAAAAGCGTTGAGCAAAAACAGCTGATTTGGTGACTACTTTTGCCTTTTTGTTCCCTGAGAGGAAAAAAGAGCTATATTTCCTCCTTTGTTTTCCTTTTCCCAAACCGATATCAGTCATTAAAATCACTCCTTCCTTTCAGCGATCTCTTCATTTACGTTGCTGTCATTGGCCTCCCAGTTCTTACTTAGTTCTGGGTCAATTCATGGAAGTCTTTCTATGTTTTTTTTCTGAATTTCTCTTTTAGCCATATTTTACTGCTCAGTAATATTCCAGTTCTTTCATATACCACAATTTGTTCAACCATTCTCCAATTGATGGGTACCCAGCTTGTTTCCGGTATGATGCTTTGTTCAAAAATCTCCAAATCAAAAATTCTCAGTTAGAGAGGAGTCTTCAGAGGGGTTCCAGTCCAATATGTGCCAGAGCAGAAACTCTGTCTACTTGTCTCGCCTGATCTTGCATCTCAATCAGCACAGAGCACCATGTGCCCTGGGGCTATTCATAAAGTCATCAGTCTCTGCTGGTTTCTGACTGAGTACAACAGCTTCCAGCCATTAATGGGGGCTGAATCTGGGCTAGTGGCCCCTGTTAGGGTCACTCCAACAGGCAACATGATCAGCCCTGAGATCAATAGAAGCAACAACTGCACCCTCTCCATTCCATGACTCCCATCCCTCTGGAGGAAAAGCTTAACCTTAAACAGCTGGTGTTCACAGCCAACAGCTGGCTTCCAATCCTTAATAAATCAATGCCCCGGAACAGACAAGAACTGTTTTCCAGCCATTCTAGCATGTCTCCAGGTCTGGGGAAGGGGGAAACTCATGATTTGAAGTTTGTCAACCACAAAAGGATTATAGATTTAGAACTGAAAGAAAATGTTAAAGAGTTCCCATTTTACTGATAAGAAAACTGAAGCCCAGGGTTGGGAAAGTGACTTGCTCAAAATCACACAGGAAGTAATTACTCAGAGTGTAATTTGAGCCCAGATTCTCTGACCCCCAGATCCAATTCTCTTTCTCCTCCACCCATTCCTATCTCTCCAGAGATCAACTCCACATCTTCACCTGCCTGCTGGATATCTCCATACCTGGATGGGATCCCTCTGGTCTCTCAGATTCAGCAAGTCCAAACAGAATTCCTTACTGCATCCCCTCCCTCAAAAACCTTTTCCTCCTGCTAACTTTCCCATTTCTTTTGAAGGGAGCCCCATCCTTCCAGTCACCCAGAGTCATGCCTTTGAGGTCATCTCTGACCCTTCCCAGTCACCAAGACACTTCCCCTGCCCTCCATACCTAACCATTTGCCAGCTCTAGTTAAATCTAACTTTCTCACTTCAGGACATTCCTAGCATCTCCCCATTCCCAGACCCTCCAACCTATTTCAGATGCCAATGACCCCTCACTTGGACGTTCACAATACCCTTCTTACTTCCAATATCTTCTCCCTCCAATTCATTCTCTCTATACAGCTAAAGTAATATTCCTGACCATTAATTATACTCCCCTTCTCAAGACACCATAATAGTTTCTTTCTGTCACTAAGATCAAGTAGAAACTTCTCAGTTTGGCATTTGAAGACCTTCATCATCTGACTCTAGCCAACATTTCCAAGTTGATTGTAAATTATTCCTCCTCACACATTCCTAAGGGGTTGAGCTAAATTCATTCTTTTTTTTCCATCTTTTATATTTTTGGTTTTATTGTTGTGTTTTGTTTTTTACATTACAAATATTAATAGAAAACTCCTGTTTAGTGAGAGGTCTTTTGTAACAAACTAAAAGAGTAAAGGAAAACTATCCAAAAAGTCATCTAGTCTGAAGTTCATGCGAAGTTTCACATGTGTATCAGTCTCGCCCAACCTTTGTATTTAAAAAATAAATGAACAGAAATCTATTTTCTCTCCCTCCCACCCCTCATTCCATGGGCACCAAATTTCTTATAACAAGTAAAACCCTCAATGGTGGTACACAAATATATATGGATATAAATATACGTGCACACAAATATATGTATTCTATTCTTCCTCCTAAATCCAACCCATTTCTATAGCAGATAGCATGTTTCATTATCCATCCTTTGTTATCATGAATGGTCATTGCATTGATCATAGTTCTTGCACCTTTGAAAATTGTTTTTACAATGTTATCATATACAAATTGTTCTTCTGGTTTTACTTATTTCAGTCTTCATTGGTTTATGAGTCATCAGCATTATTTTTATAATATTGATATTATAGTATAAATTACTCTCTTAGCTCTGCTCACTTCACTTTCCATCAGTTCATATATGTCTTCTCATGTCTTTTTAAAAACATCTATTTCCTCATTTCTTTAAGTACAACAGTACCCACAGCTTATACAGACATTTCTCAATTATTAGACATCCTCTTAGTTTCCAGTTGTTCTTTGTCTTCTGTATATGAAAGACCCTTTCTTCTTTATTCTCTTCTGGGTAGAAGTCTAGCAGTGACATAGTTGGGTCAAAGAGCATGGTAACTTTTTTGGGTAAATTCATTCATTATGATAATAAATCTGTCTTAATGGTTCCATTACTATGTATTTCCCCACGAGGGTAAGGAAGGTGTTGGTGAGCTAGTACAAGTATTAGGCTTTGGCTTTCCCACAGCCCAAGGCCAAATAAAACTGATATCTCATCCTCTAGAAGGGAAGGAAACCTATAAAGGAGCTCACTTGGAAAAGTGGAGCTTTGGAAAGCTCTGGAAAAACTTTCAGGACTTTGGGGACTGCTTGTCATGGCTGTGATTAGAGCTAGAATAAAATTCAAAGCTCTCGCCTTGACATTTCTAGCCCTTCACAGCTGGGCTCTGGGCTACGACTTTCCAGGCTTATCGTTTATTATTCCCTCTGCCCATAATCTCTCTTCTACTCCTACTGGCTTCCTTTCCTCCCAAACTATCAAATTCAGCATCCAATCCACCAGCTGTCCTGCATGCCCCAAAGGCACTTGCTTGTCACTTCTCTTAAAATCTCTTGCTTCATTTAAGGCTCAACTAAACAGGCTTCCCAACCTTAAGGAACTCACATTCTAATGGGGAAGATAATGTATAGAAAACTAGCTATATATAAGAGATATACAGAACAGGTGGGTTATAGTCTGAAAGGGGAAGGTCCTAGCAGTTGAACATAAATGACTTACCCAGGTGGACATAGCCAGTATGTGTCAGAGTCAGGAGTTAAACTCAGGTTTTCCTAACTTCAAAACTGGCTCTCTATCCACTAGACCACACTTCCTCTCACTTTTAGTAGAATATAGGTCCCTTGAGGGCAGAAATTTTTTTTCCTGTCTCCACTGCCCTGTACACAGTAGGTGCTTAAGAAATGTTTGTTGAATGAATACAATCCCTGTCAACAGTGAGGTTATGTGATTCATAATTTTCTCCTCCATTGAGTGCTCAAAGAGCAGGGAATAGCATCTTCATGACTTGCCTCAGTCAAAAACATTCATTCCTGGGGTCAATGCTCTATCAATGAAAAAGTGATAATATTGTTTCCTCTTTGCCTAGGCTTGTTCCTTCCATTTCTTTTTCATTATTGTGTTGCTATAGCAAGTATTTGTAGCACCACATTGAATAGTAATAGTGACAATGTACATCCTTGCTTTACTCCAATCTTATTGGAAAGGCTTTTAAGTTTATCTCCATCAGAGATAATGCTGGCTCATGGATTTAGATACTACTTATCATATTAAGGAAAGCTCCATTTATCCCTATGCTTTCTAGTGTCTTTAACAGGAAGAATGGATAATGTATTTTGTCAAAAGCTCTTTCTGTATCTACTGATATAATCATGCCATTTTTGTTGGTCTTGTTATTAAAATGGCTAATTATATTTATCATTCTCCTAACATTGAACCAGTCCCACATTTCTAGTACAAATTCGACCTGGTAATAGTGTCTTTGTGATCTATAGCAATTGTCTCCTTGCTTATACTTCATTTAAAATTTTTTATCTATATTCGTCAGGGAAATTGAACTAGAGTTTCCTTTCTGTTTTGACTGTCCCTGGTGCTAGTATCAAGACCATATTTGTGTCATATAAGAAATTTGACAGGGCCTCTTCTTTTCCTACTTTTTCAAGTAACTTATATAATATTAGAATTAATATTTTTTAAAAATCTGCGTGGTATTTTTTTTTCTTTTGGAGGTCATTTGTGGCTTATTTGTTTTCATTTTCTGATGTTGGTTATTTAAGTCCTCTTTTTTTTTTTTTGTTAATCTGGCCATTTTATATATTTTTAAAAAATATTTATTCATTTCAGTTAGATTGTAATTGCAATGGCACATAATTGGGTAAAGTGGCTCCTAAAAATTTCTTTTATTTCTTCTTAATTGGTTGTGAATTCACCTTTTTCATTTTTGAGACCGATAATTTGGTTTTCTCCTTTCTTTTTAAAATCAAGTTACTTAATGGTTTATTTATTTTATTGTTTTCCACCCTAGCAAATGAACCCCTTGTTTTACTTGTTAATCCATTTTTTTTACATTCAATTTTGTTCATCTCTTCTTTTTTGGGGGGAGGGGAGGTGTGTGTGTGTGTTCAATTTTGGTAGTTAATTGGTTTTTTAATTTATTGGTTTTCCAGGGTTTTTAAAAAAATTTGTATGACCAATTCATTGACCTATTCTTTCTCTCTTTTATTGATGAAAGTGTCTAGAGATGTAAATTTCTCCTAAGTATCATTTTGGCTACATCCCAAAAATTTTGGTATATTGCCTCATCATCATTCTCTTTAATGAAATTATTATTTCTATGATTTGTTCTTTGATATACCCATTATTTAGGAACGTTATTTAGTCTCTGAATAATCTGTATTTATTTTTTCAGTAGTCTTTTATTAAATACATTTTTATTGTATTTTGGTCCATAAAACATTAATTTGGAATTTCTGATTTTCTGCATTTGTTCATAAGGTTTTCTTGCCTTTAATATATGATCAATTTTTATGAAAGTGTTATGCATAGCTGAGAAATAGGTATGTTCCTTTTGATTCACAGTCTATCATAGCTAACTTTTCTAAAATTATATTTATGTCCTAATTTTTTTGGTTAGATTTATCTACATCTGAGAGGGGAAAATTGAGGTCTCTCCACCATTATAGTTTTACTGTTCTATTCTACCTGTAACTCATTTAACTTTTCCTTTAAGTGTTTAGACACTATGCAATTTGGTGAACATGTTTAGTATTTTTTTAATTTTATTTTTTCCTCAATTACATGTAAGTAGAATTTTTTAACATTTGTTCCTTAAAATTTTGAGTTGCTAATTAATTCTCTCCCTCCCTGAGAAGGCAAGCAGCTTGATACAGACTACATGTGCAGACATGCAAAACATTTCCACATTAGCCCTGCAAAAGAAAATGCAGACCAAAAAAGAACAATAAAGAAAATTTTAAAAGCATACTTCAATTTGCATTTAGACTCCATCAGTTCTTTCTCTGAAGGTGGAGAACATTTTGAGATTTGGGATTGTATTGAATAGTACTTTGGGATTGTATTGAATAGTACTGGTTTTAATTCACTGTTCACGAAAACCTTTCCGCAAAATGTAGTTTCTCTGTTTATAATTAAAGGAGTTTAATTATGTTTATTTTTGCTATTGCTTTGTCTGAGAATGTGATTGCTACACCTGCCTTATTTATTTCAACTGAAGCAATCTATCAATAACATTTATTAAATGTCTAATATTGGGCAGCTAGGTGGTGAAGTGGAGAGAGCACTGGGCCTGGAGTCAGGAAGACTTACTAGATGTGTGACCCTGGGCAAGTCACTTCACCCTGCCTGCCTCAGTTTCCTCATCTGTAAAATGAGCTGGAGAAGCAAATGGCAAACTACTCCAGTATCTCTGCCAAGAAAACCCCAGATGGGAGTCACAGAGAATTAGGCACAACTGAAACAACAACAACAAAGTGCTTATATGTGCTAGGCACTGTGCTAAGCCCTAAGGATGCAAAAAGAAGCAAAAATTGTTCTCTCCCATAAAGGAACTTACAATATATTGGGAAACACATGAAAGAAATATCTACAAAGCAAGATACATATAGGATAAATAGGAAATGATTAGCAAAGGGAAGTCACTAGAATTAGAGGAGGGGGTTGGAAAAGACAGGATTTTAATTGTGACTTACAGGAAACCAGAGAAGTCAGTAGTCATGATGGTGTGCTCAGACCACTGTAGGGGGTGACAGGCCTTGGACCCACAGTGGAAAGTGCCCTCCCTCTCATTACCCATGTTGGCCATTTCTGTTTCTCTGCTTAATGAAATGTGTTTTTGTGCCCAACTCTATATTTGTATGAGTTTCCTTCCCTCCTTTGACCATTTCAAATGAGTGAGGTTTAGATATCACCCATTACTCCATCTCTTCCTCCTTGTTGATATTGCCTTCTACTTGAACACCCCCAATTTTCTCCAGCTTTCATCGTCCTTTCCCCTCCTTAGTGCATATTTCTTCCCCTCCTTTCCATTCTTCTTTTAAGATCATCAAAACATAACAGAAACATGCCTAGGCCCTGTGTGTAATATGACTCTTCCCACGACCCCTGATGATTATAGAATTCTAGGGCATATATCCTCCTCACATTTGGATGTAAATAGTTTATCTTTGTTTTGTCCATCAGAATTGATAATTTGCAGTTACTTTTTAAAAAATGTTTCTTTTGACTCGTGTGTTTGTATTTCAAATTTCTACTCATCTCTCTGGTCTTTTCATCAGGAATGCTTGGAAATCCTCTATTTTATTAAAGATCTCTCTCTTTTTTAATCTTGTAGGATTATACTCAGTTTTTCTGGGTGAGTTATTCTTGGCTGTAAATTCTTTGACTTCCAGAATATCACATTCTAAACTCTCTGCTCCTTTATAGTGTGGTTGCTAAATCATGTCTGATCTAGACTGGCTCCCTGGTACTTATTTATTTCTGGCCACTTGTAGTATTTTTTTCTTTGACTTGAAAGCTCTAGATTTTGGCTATGATATTCCTGGGAGCTTTCATTTGGGGATTTCTTTCACAGATGGATTCTTTCTATTTCTTTCTTTCTTTTTTTTTTTGCTTTTTGGAGGGGAATTGGAGTTAAGTGACTTGTCCAAAGTCACATGGCTAGTTTGTGTGTGTGTGTGTGTGTGTGTGTGTGTGTGTGTGTGTGTTAAGTGTCTGAGTCCAGATTTGAACTCAAGTCCTCCTGACTCCAGGGCTGGTGTTCTATTTACTGTGCCACCTAGCCGCCCCAATTCTTTCTATTTCTACTTTGCTCTCTGGTGCTAAGACATCTGGGCAATTTTCTTTTACAATTTCTTGAAATATGATTAGGCTCTTGTTTGGTCATGGCATTCATGTAGTCCAATGATTCTTAAATAATATTTACTCATGCTGTTTTGTAGGTCAGTTGTTTTTGCTATAAGATATGTGAGGTGGTTTTTCTTTTAATTTTTTTTCAGTCTTTTGACTTAGTTTTAATAGCTCTTACTGTCTCTTCTTGCTGTCTCATAGAATCATGAACTTCTATTTAGTTAATATTAATTTTTAGGGAATTCTTTTCTTGGATAAGGTTTTGTACTTCTTGTTCCAAGTCATTAATTTTCTTTC
>CM053585.1:378233489-378250830 GCA_028646515.1 Pseudochirops corinnae
CAAAATTATTCAATATTGTATTAGAAATGCTAGTAATAGCAAAAAGAGAAGAAAAAGAAATTGAAGGAATCAGAAAGGGCAATGAGGTAATAAAACTATCTTTTTGTAGATATGATGATGTAATTGGAAAGTCCTAGAGATTCAACTTAAAAGCTAATTGAAGGAATCAATAATTTTAGCAACATAGCAGGATATAAAGTAAATTCCCAAATCATAAGCATTTCTATATATGACCAACAAAACCCTACAAGAAGCAATAGGAAAAAATGCTCCTTTTAAAATCACCATAGAGAAGATCAAATAGCTGGGAGTATACCTTATGCCAAGATAAACGCAGGAACTACATGAACATAATCATAAAATACTTTTTATACAAATAAAATCAGATTTAAATAATTGGAGAAATGTTAGTTGTTCCTGAGTGGGCAGAACCAAAATGATAAAAATGACAATTCTACCTAATCTATTTATTCAATGCCACTCCAATTAAATTACTAAAACTTATTTTATTGAGCTAGACAAAATGATAATAAAATTCATTTGGAAGAACCAAAGGTCAAGAATATCAAAGTAATTAATGAAAAAAATGTAAAGGAAGGAGATTTATGAGTACCAGATCTTAAACTGTATTATAAAGCAGTAATTATCAAAACTATCTGATGCTGGCTAAGAAATAAAAAGATGGATCAGTGGAACAGAGTAGACATACAATACATAGTTTTTGTTGTTCAGTCATTCCAGTCATTTCTGACTCTTAATAAATGATTATAGTAACCTTGTGTTTGACAAATGTAAAGATTTAAGCTTTGGGGATAAAAATTCACTATTTGGTAAAAAAAAAAATCATTGGGAAAATTGGAAAGCCATCTGGCAGAAACTGGAGTTAGAACAATATCTTATACCATTTGCCAAGATAAAGTCAACATGGATATATAACCTAGATATAAACAGAAATATCATAAGTAAATTAAAAGAACATGGAACATATTACCTATAAGACTTATGGGTAGGAGAAGAATTTATGAATAAACAAGATACAGAGAGCATTATAAGATGTAAAATGGATAATTTTTACTACATTAAATTAAAAAGGTTTTGTACAAATGAAACTAATGTAGCCAAAATTAGAAGGAAAGAAGAAAGTTGGGGGAAACTTTTAGACAATTTCTCAGATAAAGGTCTCATATCTCAGCTATATAGAGTTGATAAATGGTCGAAAAATATAAACAGGCAGTTTTTAGATGAAGAAATCAAAGTTATATATGTTAATATGAAAAATGTTCTAAATAATTATTGATTAAAAATACAAATTAAAACAACTTTGAAATATCTCACACCTATCAGATTCACTAAAATGCTAAAAGGGAAAAATGATGTGTTGGAGGGGATATGGAAAAACTGGGACATTTATACACTATTAGTGGAACTGTAAACTGATCCAACCATTTTGGAGAGCAATCTGGAATAATACCCAAAGAGTACCTATTAAGGAAGATGCTATCCACCTCCAGAGAAAGAACAGGTAAATAGAAGTATATATAGTATGCTTTTACATATATATATATATATATATATATAAATATACATTTATATAATATAGTATAAAATATAATTATGAATATATCATTTATTATAATTTACTTTATATAATATATGATTATAATATAACATGACTTCTATAACATAAGTATTAATATATAACATCTATCTGTGTCAAATGGTGGCCTTCTCTATTGCAGTGGGGGAGGGGAGGAGAGGGAAAGAAGGAGGGAGACAGTTCAAAACTTAAAATGTAACCAAAAAAATGAATTGAATTAAATTAATTTTTTTTAAATGAAAGAAACCTGGGTTTGAAACTTGCTTCTGACACTTAATAGCTGTATGACCTTGGGCAAGTCATTTAAATTCTCTTCGTCTATAGTCTCATCTGTAAAATGGGGACAATAATGCCTGCCATTACCTCTGGTATAGATTGTTATGAAGGTCAGAGACGTGGCATCTTAGCTCTAGAAAGGGCTTCAGAGCCCAACTAGTCCTACCCATCCCTGAACAATAATCAGCTTCTGCTACAGTGAGTATGGTCCTGTATTTCCAAAAGGTAGTATGGCAGCCAGAAGCTCTGAGTTCAAGCCTGCTTCATGCTTACTCCCAACCCATCTGACCTCAGACAGCTCACTTCTCTCTTAGTTTCCGCAAAATCAGGGGCTGGGACTCAATGGTTCCTGAGGTCCCTTCCAGCTAAAGATCTAGGATTCCAGGGGAGGCGTGACAGCTCCCGTCATTGGACATTCTTGCCAACAGCAAGTCTCAGTTTCCCTCTTGGCAATTTCCACACATTGTTCTGAGTTTTGTCCGTTGTTCAAAGGTGGTGCCGACCCTAAAGTGCTCAATTTGGTAGATTAACTTTTACTGTTATCTTTACTTCTGATGTTACCTTCATTTCTCCAAATATCCACCCTTGAGTCATTTCTTGTAAGAAAGAAGAAAAAAGATAAAGACAATTTAGCAAAAACCCACCAACATATCAAATGCGTCTCAGAGCCTATGTAGTGCTCTGTACCCATAGAATCCCGCCTCCAAAAAAGGATGGTTGTTCAGTCTTTCATTGAAGAGCATCTGACTCTTTGTGACCCTCTTCGGGGTTTTCTTGGCAAAGATACATATTGGAGTGGTTTGGCATTTCCTTCTAACTCATTTTAAATATGAGGAAACTGAGGAAGGAAGAAAGTGCATTCTTAAGGTTTTGGGCTCTGAAGGTGGGGAGATGGAAAGTATGACCAGAGGGGAGACTGCAGGGTGTTAGGATGACCAGGAACTCTGCCTCTATGTCCCTCCCAGCTCATCTCCATTCTCTCCTCACTTGGCTCTGGTTATCTTTGTTCTCCTCCTCTCTGCCCACTCTCCCACCCACAACCTGGGTTTCCCCAATCCCCATTTCTATTTGTCTTCTTCCAACTTTGAGTGTAAACTCCTAGAGTGTAAGGACTGCTGGCTAGCACTTAGTATAGTGCCTAGCACTAATTAAATTCTCTATCTTTGACTCTGTCTCCATCTCTCCTCCTCCTTTTCCTCCTCCTCCTTTCTCTCTCTCTCTCTCTCTCTCTCTCTCTCTCTCTCTCTCTCTCTCCTCTCTCTCTGTCTCTGTCTCTCCATCTCTCTCTCTGTCTGTCTCACTCTCCTCTCTCTCTCTGTCTCTGTCTCTCTCCCCCTCCCCCTTTCTCTGTCTCTGTATGTCTCTCTCCCTGTCTCTGTGTCTGTCTGAGGTCTCTTCCCCTCTCTGGGCCTCAGTTTCCTTGGTAAAACAAGGGCTGGGAGTGCCCTAGAAGCTGCCTTAGCTTCCTCCCAAATCTAAATCCATATCCCTATGAAAAGTCCCTTTCCCTCTGTGGGCCTCAGTTTCCTCCTCTGTGAAACTGGGGAGGGGTGGTACTAGAGGCTGCCTGAACTCCCTTCCAGCTCTAAGTCCTATGTGTGATCTCTGAATGTTTGTTCAATAGAATTCTTTCTCAACCCGGTTTGGGCAGGAGCCCTGCCATGTGTGGCAGGGGGTAGGGGAAGGAGTCAGAGAGAAAATTGAAACACAGCAAGAGGAGGAAGGCAGAGAAGACCAGCTCGCCAGAGTCCTGTCATAGTGCAAGCAGAAACTCGCAAGAAGAAAACCCAATTTTCAGGAGCAAACCCTCTCTGGGCCTTCCTGTGCACCTGCCCAGGTTGCCCATTAAGTCTGTACTTTTGCTGGTCTCTGGGATCTGGAGCTTTCTTTGCTGAAATGAGACATGACTTTTTTTTTCCTGGGGGCCTGGTGAAGACCTGGTCCTTTCAGACCTGAGTCATTCAGAGAAGGGGCAGAAGGCAAGGGGCTGGGGAGGGGGGGTGGAGAGGGGGGGGGAAGGCAGTACTGGGGCTTCAGTCTCAGCCCTGCCACTAACTACACATGTGAACTCAGGCAAGTCACTGCCTTTCGGGGGAGCTGAGTGTCAGTAGCCACAAGAAGCAGTATGGTCCAGTGGAGAGAGTCCTGCTTCTGGAGGCAGAGGCTTGAGTTCAAATCTGTCTTTCAGAGCCTTGGTTTCCTCATCTGCAAAAAGAGTGGTTTGGACTACATCAGTTCTAACCTGAGGTCTGAGAAGTTGCTCTTTCAATATTTTGATCACTGAATTTCATGATAATTCATTTCCTTTATAATCCTATGTATTTTATTTTATATTGAAACATAATTCTGACAAGATTTATTCATAGGCAGTATATCAAATGGGCACAGAACCCACAAAAAAAAGGGTTAAAAATGTCTGGGCTAGATGTCCCCTTGAGAGCCTTTCCAGCATTTATTAAGTGCCAGGCCTGAGACATTCCAAGACAAAGAAACAAGCTCCCTGCTGTGGATGATTAGACTGTACAGACCACCAGGCTTAGCTGGTGTCTTGGTTAATTTTATAGACACTAGCAGCTACACTGGCCCGATTCAATTACTCCACCAATCCACAACCTTAAACCTTATCTGCCTTCACTTTCCCTCCCTGGTCACACCCTCTACTGTGTCTAATCCTGCTAACTGGAGAGCTAGCAAGAGTAGGAACCAAAACTAATCTCTTCTTGGTTAGGTTCTGGAGGCACTTAGGGTACCTCTGTTGTTATGGGATTTGGGTCTGATAAAATGTAAGTTCCTTGAAGGCAGGAGCTGTTTTGTTTTTCCTATATAGACTGTTGCAAAGGCTCTCCAAGATTGACGGAGAAGGAAATTGAGGACCAAGTGGGTTCACAGATTCATAGATCTAAGCTAGAAGGGTAGAGGCCATCTAGTCCAACACTCATTCTACAGAAGAGGAAACTGAGGCTTGGAGAGGGAAACATCTGAGGCAGAAGGGTTTTGTTTTTGCCTTCTCCTGCTCCATTGTCTAGGACTGTGCCGGTCCCCTGGAAGACTGTTAATAAATGCCAATAGAATTAAGTCTAGTAACAACAGCTAACGTGTATAAGATTTGCTTTACGGACATGAGTTTGTCTGATGCCCATACTACAGTTATTGTCATCTCCATTTCACAGAGGAGAAACTGAGGAAGACCAAGGTTAAGGGACTCGTCCAGAATAGCAGAACTAAGGTAAGATCGGAACTCAAGGCTTAATTAACAGTCCTCTCTTCTTCCTGGCTCCAAACTCACAGTTCTATTTACTATGTTTGGGGGGGGAGGGGGGAGGGAGAAATGCTATCAGACAGTCAGGAAATCTGACTTCAGACATTTTCTAGCTATATGACCCTGGGCAAGTCACTTAGCTGCCATGTACCTCTGCTTCCTCCTCTATAAAATGAAGACATTCCTTTAGAGGTGGATGACCCTCAAGGTGCCATTTAGCACAACTCAGGTGCTATCTCTTAGAAGGGGCCTGTTACATTGTACACATTTTGTATTTCCTTCCTTGTGTAAGTGGGAGGCATTTGTGCCTGGGAGGACCTGACACATGTAGATACATTGTACTCATTTGTTGAACTGCATTGAACTGAAATGAATTCTAGCTCACTACTGAACTCCTAGAATCTAGGTGGTTCTCAACCTTCCTAATGCCATGACCCTTTAATACTCGTATGTGAGCCTATCTACATGTGGGCGGACCCGCCTGGAGACAGATAGAGGAGCAGTGTCTGGGTTCCTAAGACCATCAGAAATATATGTTTTCTGATGGTCTTAGGCGACCCCTGTGAAAGGGTGGTTTGACCCCCAAAGGGGTCGCGACCCACAGGTTGAGAACTGTTCTTGTTGAGCCCATACAAAGCTGACACTTGCTGTTTCTCTAGGCTCACACAGCACTTGCCACACATCAATCCTGTCACTGTAGGAAGGGAGAGGATTTATATCCCCATTTTACATGGAGAAAACTGAAGTTCCTCAAGGGGAATAGATTTGTCCGTGATTACACAGCAAGTAAATGAGTAAGATGGGGTTTGAAATCAGGTAATCGAGTTCAAAGGTGGGGTTCAAACTCGATTCCCTGATTTCAAACCTAGCATTCTTCCATTCATACTGTGCTGCCTTTCCATGAAGGGCATTCAAATAATGCTGGGCATCTGGAGTCACTGGATCATAAACTCTCCACTCTAGGAAGACCTCAGAGGTCATCTAGTCCAATCTCTATCTGTGCAAAGCAGGAATGTCCAGCACAGCATCTCAGACCATTAATCATGCAGCTTCAGCCTGAAGACCCCCAGTAAAGGGAACCTCAGGGGAGGCAGGTCATCCATTCCACTTCCATCTCTCTATCTCTAAAGAGCTAAGCTGGACAGAAATATTTGTGGAAGTCTTTAAAAAGCCTGTATATACCACAGAGCTCTGCTTGAGGACTGTCTAGATGAGGTAGCAACATTTGAATATGTAACTGAAGGGTGGTAGGAGTGGAGGAAGACGTTACAGGACCCCCCCAATTTACATCAGACATCTCAAACTTAGATGTGCCCCTGCATGAGACCTACACAGAAATTTCTCTGCTCCTTTCTAAGTCATCTTTCTTCCCATATCAGAAACACTTTTTCTTCTCTAAAATGTCCAAACGTTTTGACGCAGAGATTCCACTGCTAGGCACACAGGGGATCAAGCTAGAAAGACTTGATAGAATGTAAGCTCCTTGAGGGCAGGCACTCTTTCATAGTTTTTTTTTTTTGTCTTGGCATGTACAGTGCTTGGCACATAGAAAGTATATAACCCCCCCCAATTTTTTAAAAACATTTTTATTTAAAGTTTTTAGTTCCAAAGTCTATCTCTCCCCTCCTCTCCCCCCTCCATGATAGGTTAAACAATCAGATATAGGTTATGCACATGCAATTTTGTAAAACATCTCCGTATTAGTCATTTTGTACAAGAAGCCTTGAATAAAAGAAAAAAATGAAAGTGAAAAATAGCAAACTTCAGTCTATATTCAGACAATACCAGTTCTTTCTCTGGAGGCAGACGGTCTGCTTCATCATGAGTCTTTTGGGATCATTTTCTGAGAAGAGCTGAACCATTCACAATTCTTCATCAAACAATGTTGCTGTTACTGTGCACAATGCTCTTCTGGTTCTGTTCACTTCACTCTGCATCAGTTCATGTAAGTCTTTACAGGTTTTTCTGAAATCGCCCTGCTTTTCTTTTCTTGCAGCACAAAAATATTCTATTACAACCCTGTACCACAGCTTGTTGTGCCCCAATTGATGGGCATCCCTTTGATTTCCGATGCTGGACTGGCCTGGCTGGTGACTTGTGCTGGGGGTGAGTGGCTGGGTTCTGGCCTTGCTTCGCTGCACAGACTGCTTTCTTGTTGAGGGGGCTGCTGGTGTGTAGGAGAGCTTGGTGGTGCTGATGGACTGCCTCAGGCTTGGAGCCTTGCCGAAGACCCTTGTTATGAGGCTGGCAGCTGCTTCTGGTGCTGCTGCTGCTGCTGCTCCTGAACCTCACTTCCCTTCTACCCCAGTGAGATCGACCTTTCCTGTTGGGTTAGGAAGCTGCTTCCCTACTCTCATATCACTTCTGAGGAGGTTTTCTAGTTGTGGCCCTGGTCCTACCCAAGGAACAAACTTTACCCAAGAAAAGGCTGGAGTACCTGAATGTTAAGGGATATTATATCACTGCACCAAAATGAATGATGATTGAAAAAAATACAGAGAAACATGGGAAGACTTGTTTGAACTGATCTAAAGAGAGTAAGCAGATCAAGAAAATGATAAATCTTAATGGGAAAAAAGCCAACAACAAAAGTTGAAACTGAACATGAACACTCTAGAGTTAGAATGCCAGAGGACACACCTTGGCCCAGGAAAAGGGATAAGAAAGTATGGCTGCCTTCCTGGTTTGCCCCATGGGGCTACCGGTGTGGTTCCTTGCATGGACCATCAGACTCATGTGATATGTCAATTTTGAACTGTTTTCTTCACCTCTTTTTTCTTTTCTACTCTTCATTACAAGGGATGACTCTCTGGGCAGACTCTCAATAATTTTTCTTTTTTTTTTTTTTTTAAGTATAAAGGGTCTGACCAATGAGGGCGGAGCTAGTTTTCAGGAGCATATGCAAAGTACTGTTGTGACTGATGGGGCTCACCTGTGCTATCAGTTTTGGACAGGCTGCCCCTGGGGGTGAACGATGGGCAGCTCCAGGACTGCTTGAATGAATGACTCCTTATCATCAATGAACCTTTGAATTGGCTTCAAAAGAGCCTCAGTCCTCTGCCCCAGGCTTCAACAGTAAGGTTCAAACTTCTCTATGCCTGGCATTCAATGCCTGCCACAAAATGCCTCACCCTAATTTCATATGAATTCTACCTTCTACCCATTCTGTGCTCCAAGCAAATGATTGCTCCCCACAGTGAGCTCACAAGTGAGCCTCAAATGCTCATCCTCCAATCAAGTCAGTAAATACTTCTTAAGCATTTAGTGTGTGCCAGGCACTGTGCTAGGCAGCTGGGGATACATGAAGAGGAAAAAGACAAGTTCCTGCTCTCAAGGGGCTTACAATCTAATATGGGAGACAAGCAAAAAATGGGTACCAACAACCACAAGAGATAGACAAGAGAAAGAGGAAATAAGAGAGGGAAGGCACTAGAATTAAGAGGGGTCAGGAAATACAGTGTAAGGTTTGCTCCCCATCTTCATCTGCTGAATCCGATTCAAACAGTGCCTTAGGCAGCAAGGCCAGTGAGCATCAGCATGGCTTAGCAGGCCCCACAAAGCACCTTGTCAACACAGTAGGGATGTCACATCACCCATTGTAACCATTGGTCTTTATGTTTCTCTATGAGCTTGATGAGGTGTGAGAATGTGCCTTCCCTAAACTTTACTGTCCCCACGGACCTGGCATAAGTGCAGTGCTTTGCACAGAATACAAATTTATTGAAAAAACAAAGAAACAATAAATGAATTAGTGAATAAATGAATGTTCTCTCTCCCTCTCTTCTTAGGTGCTAGAAAAACCTAAATGTTCACCCAACAGTCACAGAAATAGCTCACCTGAAGGAGCATGGGAAAGAGCTTTTGGAAAAAGATTTGGAGTCAAAGGAGCTGGGTCTGCCAATTCTGTCCCATGTCCTTTCCTCTCTCTGGGCCTCAGTTTCCTCACCTCTAAAATGGGATGGGGGAGTGGTAGGGTGGTGGACTAGATGATCTCTGAATTCTCCTCTGGTTTTGAATCTCTGATCCATTTTTATCCAGATAGCCCTCCAAGAATCAGAGACTCATCAGATCTATAAAGGACCCAAGAGCTCCTGTGGTCTGATTCAGGAAGCCTGAGGCCCAGACAGAGAAGGAAAGGACTTGTCCAAGGTCACACAGCCAAGTTACTGTCTGATTCAAGCTTCTTTTCCCCATTCGACCAGGCCCCAGTGCACCCAACAATTCCATAGGGGCTTCCCACTAGGAAGCTTTTGTGGAGTTCCTGACCTTGTGTTGACTTCAAGATGCAGGACTTTTAAAAGCTGCTCCCAATCCCCTGATGCCATCAGATGCAGCAGGTGAGTCGGAAATTCTCCCAAAAGGGTTAAGAAGGAGCAAGGACCCTGATGCAGCCGATCAGCTTAGGTTGCTTAGAACAAACAATCATTAATTAACAAACATCCAAAAAGAGACAGAAGGATGTTATGAGAGGATTCTTTCCTTTTTGCTCAAGAGGAAAGAAAGTCAAAACGTTTGCTCAAAAATCGCGTCTGGGCGGCTCCAGTTCTTTTCTTGTTTACTTTTATTTATTTATTTGTTTGTTTGTTTGCTTGCTTTTTGGAGGGGGGAGGGCAGGGCAATTGGGGTTAAGTGACTTGCCCAAGGTCACACGGCTAGTAAGGGTTAAGTGTCTGAGGTCACATTTGAACTCAGGTCCTCCTGACTCCAGGACTGTAGCGGCTCTGTTCACTGTGCCACCTAGCTGCCCGCTGCTCCAATTCTTATCTGGAGAGGGAGGGTCAGGATCTGGCAGTAAGCCACATGAATTGGCAGCTGGAAACTCAGTGGACGGAAAGCTGAGCCTGGAGTCAGGGAGAGTTGACTTCAACGCCACCTTCACTTTGTGGCTGTGTGACCCTGTCACACCAATCGCAGCCTCTGCCTACCTCAGTTTCCTCAGCTGTAAATATAATATATTATTATATACATAATATAATATATAATATACATAATTATAGTATATAATATATTATGTTATAATAACACCTATCTTCCAGGGTTGGTGGGAAGAACAAATGATAATATTTGTAAAGTGCTTAGTACAATGGCTGACACATAGTGGGTGCTTTAGAAACACTCATTCCCTTCCCTTCAACTGTCCACAAAGCATGGTTCCATTAAAAACAGCCATAATTGTAACAGTAATAACCAGTATCTATCACTTAACCAAGATGGCGCCTCCCCTCTCAGGGCCCAAGTTTTCTAATCTGTAAAATGAAGAGGTTGGGAATTTGAAATGCACCCAAAAACTCCAACCAAGTTGTATGCAGTCAGTGTCCATGGCTTCCTAAGCAGCCCTTGTCCTCTTTGTATAGGGGACGTTTTAAAAAATAACAGAAGTCAGGTGTGGGAGCACGGATCTGCCTTGGGCATCTGTAGTCAATGGTGAACAGGAAATCGATGACCAAGGCACAATGTCAGTAAATATGATTCAGGGCCTACTATGTACCAGGCACTGGGTTAAGTGCTGGTGGCCCCAAAGGCCCCTTTTGACCATATCTATGATCCTAAGAGCACATTACATGGATTAGCTGGGTGGTAGAGTGGTTAGAGTGAGTGTCAGCAAGACCTGATTGTCTCAGACATCACTAGTTGTGTGACTCTGGGCATGTCAGCCTCAGTCTCCTTTTCTGTAAAATGGGGAATAATAATAGCACTTTCCTCCAATGATTGTCATGAGGACCAAATTAGGTAATGTTTGTAAGGCTCTTTGTGAACCTCAAAGAGCTATATAAATATTAGTCTCACAACAACCCTGTGAGCTCCTGGAGAACAAGTGTTTGTCTTTTGCCTTTCTTTCCATCCCTGATGCTCAACATAGCACATGGCACTTAAGAAATGCTTCCCACTCATTTCCCATTCATTTTACAGATGAGGAAACTGAGGCCTAGAGAGGGATTAGTTCACCCAGCATCACATGCTAGCAAATATTAGAGTTGGGCTTTGAATCCATTGATTCCTGACATAGAAACAAAGGATCATAGATTTGGGGTTGGAAGAAACTTCAGATGCTTCCTGATCTACACCTTCCTATTAGAATTTAAAAGACTGAAACCTGGAGAAAGGAAGTGACTCCTTCAAAGTCATACAGCCACAGGGGCAGTGAAATCAGGTCCTGTCTCCACATCCAGGTTCTTTCCAAGTAAATTAAAATTATGTGCGTTTGTGTGTATGCAATGTATAATATATATGTGAATGTATATGTTAATATCTATGTGTATTCATAGATATTGTTCACAATTCACTGTATATTCACATATATTGTATATATGTATAATCATATAGTACATAAATGTACATGGATATAAATACACACAATACACTTTTTATATACACATATCTTTGGGCTTTGACTTCCTAATATCTCACATATGTATGTATGTCCTAAAATAGACAAAATGAACTCAAAGTTTTAAAAACAAATGTTAAAAAAATTGGTGTTACATGCAACTAGGAAATAAGATATATAGGGCATAGAAATCCATCTTGCCCTACAAGAAAGTAAGGGGTAAAGGGGTAAGGGTAGGGATGGGGGTGATACATGAGAAGGCAGACTGGGGGAAGGAGTATTTAATCAGTATGCTTGCCATCTTAGGGTGGGGTGGTAGGGGAGAGATGGGAAGAAAATCTGGAATTCAAAATCTTGTGGAAATGAATGGTGAAAACTAAAAATAAATTCTGAAAAAAATTAAAAATTAAAAAAATAGACAAAATAAGGAAGAAAAGAGGAAAGGAATCTGGGAGAAAAAGAGAGGGAAGGAAAGGGAGAGATAGATGGATAGAGATAGATGATATATCTAGATATAGATAGGGGAAAGATAAATGACGGCTTTCTAGAGATAGATGATAGACAGATGGAAAGACAGACAAAGATAGATAAAGAGATGATGATAGATAAATGATAGATAGATAGATAGATAGATAGACAGACAGACAGACAGACAGATAGATAGATAGATGGATGGATGGATAGATGGATAGATGGATGGATGGATGGATGGATAGACAGATAGATAGATGATAGATAGATGATAGATAGATAGATGATAGATGATAGATAGATAGATAGATAGATGATAGATAGATGATAGATAGATAGATGATAGATAGATGATAGATAGATGATATAGATAGATAGACAGATGAATGGATGAGGCAGCCTGCCTCAACCTTCCTAACTCCCTAATACCATAAAGAAGTAACATTAATGGGGGGAAGGGAAGTCTTGGTACTATACATGGGGAGGGGGTTAGTGTATAACTAGGGGTTCCCATAAGACCTCCCTTTTGACTACCAAACCCTAAGACTTCTTACCAAATAAACTAAAATGTTCATGATTAAAGTCACTTCCTTAGGTTGTCAATGTCCAACTATTCCAGGCGTCCTTGATATTTAGATCGGGATAAGTAAATTCTTTTAAATTCCCATCATAAACCTGGTAACTAGACCTTGACTTTCTGAAGTACCTAATTCCAAAGTGTTTGAAACCACTGCCTTCCTGGGGATTAGTATAACCCAGCCTGGGACCCTGCTAGCCCTCTAACTCCAGGAAGGCTCAGTGAATCTCCAGAAAAGGTCAAAGTCTTGGGGGAGACAGGTTGAGTTATGTGTTAAACGGTTTGCTCCCTGACCCTCCCCGTATTAATGTCTTGCCTCCTGTTCTAGTACTGACCTCTGGAGCTGAGTTTTCCATGTTTCTCTCAAACCCTTGGTTTCCAGTACTCCCAAGAAGCTCTTACACCAACCTGGCTTGGTTTCTTTCCTGCTTGGATCCAGATTCTTTCTGACCCTTCCCCTGCTGTCCTGGGAGGTGATGGTTCCTCGTCCTCCAAGCTCAATGCTTGCCACAATTCCAGGCCCCGGGTGGGTCCAGACCCTGCCTGGTGCAGGACCGAGTCTCTTTCTTTTTCATAACTGAATGCCCCTTTTGTATAATGATCCCTCCTTCAAAGGGAAGTCTCTCAAATATTGAAAGACAACTATTGTATTTGCCTTTAAACTACTCTTTCCAAGCTAAAACATCCTGGTTGGGTCTCTCATGTCCCTTCCTTTCCATATTTAAAATCCCATTGGTTCCTCCCAGCAAGACACTTCCCCCATCATTCTGGTCCCTCTTATGTGGATACATACTCTCCACTTTGTGATAATTCATAATAGTGAACATTTTATGTAGCCCTTAGGGTTTAAAGAACCCTTTACAAATATCACCTCATTTATAATAATAAGAGCTGCATCTGAAAGCTTGCAACTATACCATCATCTGAGCCTCACGACCATCCTAGTAGTAATCCAACTGTTATCCCATTTTATAGATGAGGAAACCGGCTCAGAGAGAAGTGACTGTGCTTTCATTTGCACAGGAACTGTTGCTGCCACTACAGGTTAGCACCCTTCTTAGCAACTGACAGTCTGGGAAAATCCCCCTTGCTTGAAGTCAGGCTGTTCCCAAGCCGTCCTAGCTCCAAAGCCAACATTCTCTCCACTCCACTAGGAAGTTGGGAGCAGGGGAGACGGGATAATCAATCAATCAACATTTATTAAGCATTGATTATATACTAGGCCCTGTGCTAAGCGCTGGGGATACAAAAAGAGGCGAAAGACAGCTCCTGCCCTCAAGGAACTTACAGTCCGATGCATTAGAATACTAGACTTGGAATCGAAAGCCTAACCCCAATATTTCCCAGCTATTTGATTCTGGGCAAGTGAGGTCCTGTCTCTAGGCCTGCATTTCCTCATCAGTGAAATGAGAATGATATCTCCCAGGGTAGTTCTGAGGACCAAATCAAATGATATCAGATAATACCTATAAAGCATTTTGCAAATCTTAAAGCAGCGTATAAGTGCTACCTATTATTAATACTAAATAATAATTACTACTACTGCTACTGCTACTACTACTACTACTACTACTACTACTACTACTACTACTACTACTACTACTACTACTACTTCATCATGCTGCCTGTCTTTGCCAATGCCCCTCTCAAACCAACCAGCTCAGGCAGGCTCTTCATATAGGTCAGATGGCCCCCAGTACACGGTTATGACCACCTTTGTAAGAAACAGATATTCCAAGGTACCTACCCTGGCAAGTTGTTTACAGCTTAGTAATGGGCTTATTCTCCCTCACATATAAAGGGGAGGGGGGCCGCCCTGCTTCCATCTGCCCATCCCCAGCCTTCTCTTGAGTCTGTTACCTAGCAACAGAATATTCTATTGGTCAACTTCCTTCCAGCGCTGTGATGGCATGCCAACGGAGGCCAAGGTGATAGATGTTCCCTTAACCTTGCTCTCCTCCCAGCCCCCACTCTCTACTCCCTTCAAGTCTCATGTCCTGTAAAAAGGCTCACATGTTGAGAAAGCCCTTTCTGATCCATCAGTTATAAGTATTTCCCTACACCAGAAAGTACTTTATTTCTACAAAATCTCCAGGTTGGAAGGACCTCAGAGGCCATCAGCCCCAGCTTCTATGCATCCAAACAGTCTGTTTGGTATGCAGCACCTATGCACATATCACCTTTGCACCCCTCCCCACCCCCCCCCTCTCCCCCACCAAAATGCAGGTTCTTTGAGAGCAGGAACTGATCTGTTTTTAAGGCCAGAGCCTGGCACACAGTGAGCGCTTAGTAAGTGACTATGGAATTAAAGTTGGCAGGTCCCCTGAATCCTGCTGCCAAGTACCATAGGAAAGGAGGGATCAGGGAAACTGGTAGAGTGAGGCCTTGACAGGAGATGGGAAGTGGGGGAGGGGAGGATGGAGAAAGACATCCTCCTCTCACTCTGACCTCAGAGCTCCCAAGCCATCTCGAAGGGTCATGACTCAGAGCTAGAAGGGACAGTACTTCCATTTTATTCAGGACAAGCCCAGATAAGGAAAATTACTTGAACAAGGTCACCAAGTAAGTCAGCAGCAGAAGCTCATAGATGCGGCCATCCTTCACTTTACTCCCCTCCCATCTTCTAGCACTGCCAGAGCCCCAACCCTTTTAGCTCCTGAACCCCAACCTTGGGGGCCCCAGGTTCTGATCGCTGGGAACGCCTTCCCCAACAGTGAGGTTGCTCCCACCCAAGTCTTATTTAATTCCAGCATAATCGAATCTATATTGCATTGATGTTGGAGAGGGCGCGACAAGCCTTCTTCCCTAATGCTCCAGTCAACATCTCTCAGACTTTCCAACAAATTATTCCTGCCTGGCCATAACTCCCATATATCTATTGTCTCCTTCTATTAGAGTTTAGGCTCCTTGAGGTCAATCAGTCAATGATTAAATGCTTGCTATGTGCCAGGCACTGTGTTTAATGCTAGGAATACAAAGAAGGGCTAATTCAGGGTCCCTGACCTCAAGGAACTCACATTCTAATGGGGGAGACAACGTGCAAACAACTATGTATGAACAAGATATTTTCTGGGTAAATGAGAGGCAATCTCACAGGTAAAGTACCTCTTCAGGATCCCATTTGGGATTTTCTTGGCAAAGATACTGGAGAGGTTTGCCACTTCCTTCTCCAGATGGTTTTACAGATGAGGAAACTGAGGCAAACAGAATAAAGTGACTTGCTCAGGGTCACAAAGCTAGTAAGTGTCTGAGACTGGATTTGAACTCAGGTCTTCCTGACTCCAGGTCAGGTGCTCTAGCCACTGGATTACCCAGCTGGCCCTTGGCTTCCTACAAAAGGTAAGATTTGAGCTGAGTCCTAAAGGGATCAGGGGAAGCCATGAGGTGTAAATAAGGAGAAGGAAGAGCATTAAATAGTGTATTTTATATCTGATCCTGGAGGTGATATGGAACCACTACAATTGACTGAGTAGTGGGGTGATATCACTTTGGCATTGCATGGAGGCTGGATTGGAGTGGGGGGACTGAGGCAAGAAGACCCCTCCTCCACAGCAGGCTATTACCATAGTCTAGGAGTGAGGTGGAGGGGACAGTGTCAGAGGAGAGATATTATGAAGGTAGAAAGGATTACCTGGAATGAGTGGATGGTGACTTCAGGTCTGGGAGCTGGGATGGCTCAGAGGACTGGGAATCCCTCCACAGCAATAGGGAAGCTGGGAAGAGGGGAAGGATTTAGAAGGCGAGGTGATGAATGAGCTCAGTTTTGGACATTGGTGAGACGACATTCAGGTGTAGACTGGAGACCGAGGGCAGAAGAATGGTGAGGACTCGATTGCACAAAATGATTGATGAGCATGAGTTCACCAGGTCAGATGGTCTGGAGGGTGAAGAAAAGACAGCCCAAAGACCCTAGGATTCAGACACCCAGGGCCCTGGAGTCAGGGCTTTCTCCTCCCATTCCCTCAATAATGTGGCACAAGGTTCAGGTGGTTAAAGCTCTTCCTTAGGCAGATCTAGCCAATACCTTAATTCGACAAATAGTAATGAAGCATGTCCTGTGTGTCCTGTGGGGCACTGGGCTAGGGCTTGGGAGCACAAAGCCAAAACCCAAACCACCGCTCACTGCTCAGCTCTTGGGAGGCAGCATGGACATGGGTGAGCAAACACAAAATAATGCCAAGTATTTTGAGGAGGGTGACCACAGACCTAGAGGATGGAGGTCAGGAGGGGCAGAAGGACTGAAACCATGCTAGACAAGAAATGGCTGAAGGAAATGGGCGCCTGGGGAAGGGAAGGTTTGGGGCAGGATGGATAACAATCAGTAATGATTTTTTTTCCAAGTACCTGAAAGGCCGTCCTTTGAAGGAGAGTAAACCAGCACCACAGGAAGGCAGAAATTGGCTCAATCCACCAAATCACTTTCTAGCAAACTAGGACTATCTAGTAATGGAATGAATTATTCCAAGAGGTTGTGAGTTTCCCATCAATGGAGGGGTTCAAGGAGAAGTTGGATAAACACGAGTCACAGTTGAGGAGATTTCAATACAGTTTAGGAGGGTTAGACAATCTCTATCGAGTCTCCCAGCTCTAAATGACATTTGCAGTTCTTCATCTTTTCTTGTCTTTCACCAACTTAAAATTCTTTCTTTTAAATAAAGACCCTTCTCCCTCCAAAAGCATCTTTCCCCTTAGAAATATTTCCTTTCAATACTATTGTGCTATAAGAAATGGGAAGGAGATGGACTTCATAATTACCTGGAGAGGCTTATATGGACTGATGCTAAGTGAGAAGAGCAGAACCAGGCAAAACCTGTACACAATCACAGACACATC
>CM053585.1:378251330-378273142 GCA_028646515.1 Pseudochirops corinnae
TGGGGGGGGGGGGAAGGGAGGGGAGAAAATCTGAAACTCAAGTGATTGTGGAACTGAATCTTGTAAATTAAAAGTAAATGAGTAAATAAATTTTAAAAAAAATGCTAAAAAAAAAAAGAAAAAAGAAATATTTCCTTTCATCAGAGCCTTGAGATGACATTTCCCTAAAAAGGATATTACTTCCCAGAGGAAAAGGCCATTGTGATTTTGCCTTTGTACACCTAGTACCAAGAACAGGAGCTGGTACCTGGTACCCTTTAAGTCATGTTCGTTGAATTGAACAAGAAAAGTATACGTGAGGAAATTTGTAACTCAAAATCTTGTGGAAATGAATAATGTAAACAAGAAAATAAATTAATTAATTTAAAAAAAAAGAAAATTATATGTTCAGGGAGGTACCTTAGAGACCACCTCATCTTTCTTCATCATTTTATAAACAAAGGAACTGCAGCCCAGAGAGGGGAAGTAATTTGTCGAAGGTCACACAGTAAGATTGTGTTGGAGTCCAGACTGGGTTCTACCTCACCAAGGCTCTCTCCTCTGCTTTGCTGAGAGATCCTGTGCTGGACTTTAAGCCTGGATCCACCTAGGTCCAAAGCCTACCTCTGACGCTTGGGTGCAGTTGAGAGAGCGTTGGACCTGGAGTCAGGGAGACCTAAATACAAATCTGGCCTCAAACACTTACAGCTGCATGACCATGGGTGAATCCCTCTCAGCCTTTGTTTCCCCATCTGTAAGATGGGGCTCAGAGTCCTTGCACTTCTCATGTTGAAGGAGATAAGGAGAGTAACCCTCAAATCACCGCTATGCCAGCGTGAGTTGGCATTATTATAACAGCTACAGGTGCAGCCGAGGTCACTGGGCTCTGGATGGAAGCTCTTCTTTCCTCTGTCTTCAGGTGGCCAGTTAAGGCTGTTAACAGGTAGTGCTAAATCTCAAACAGCCTTTAATCTGGGATTACCCTCCCTTCATCCTTTGGAACAGCAGAGGGTTTTAGCCCGGTGGGTGATTGGTCTCAGTTCCTTTATAAAAAACAGAATGAACTTTTCGGTTTGTTTTTTTTTAAAGACGAAGAAGTACACAGTCTCCCCAGAGGAGATAGTTCTCAGCACAATGACCACTGGGTTTGGCATCCGAGAACCCTGGGTTCAAATCCTGACCCTGCTCCTTAAATAACTGTAAAAACTTGAGCCAATTCCTTTCCATTTCCACAGACCTCAGTCTCCTGCATTGTAAAATGAGGCCTTGAAGGCCACTTCCAGCCCTGAATCATAGACCAATAATAACAGGGTCATAGATTCCCATTGGGAAGGAACCTCACAGGCCATCAAGCCCAACCCTTTTGTTTTTAGAAGAAGATCCTGAGCACTGTCTGGGGTTTTGCTTGGATTATGACAAGTAGCAGGTATTGGCTCTGACTTCTTGTATGTTCATTTTAAAAAAAAATTTGGGGGGGGGTGGTTAACCAATTGGGTTAAGTGACTTGCCCAAGGTCATACGGCTAGTGTTAAGTGCCTGAGGCCTAGTAAGTGTTAACTGTCTGAGGTCGGATTTGAATTCAGGTCCTCCTGACTCCAGGGCTGCTTACTGCGTCACCTAGCCACCCCCTTCTTGTATGTTCTTAACAAATGGTTGTTGAATAGAATATTAGAATGGTAACATTTTGGAGGCAGAGATTTTAGCCCTCCCTTATCATCCTCCTCATTTTCTCAGTGAGGCACTCAGGCCCAGGGAGAACTGATGTCCCCACATGGCTCTGTGTGTGTGTGTGTGTGTGTGTGTGTGTGTGTGAAAGAGAGAGAGAGAGAGAAAGAGAGAGACAGGGAGAGAGAGTATTGTGTGAGTGTGTGTGAATATGTGTATGAGTGTATATATGTGTGTGTGTGTGACTGTGTGTGAGTGTGTGTGTGTGTGTATGTGACAGTGTGTGTGAATGCGACATAGGATTCTAGCCTATGTATTTGGATTCCACAATCTGTGTTCTCAATTTCTGCTGCCTCTAGTAACAATCTGTCTACATGCTTTCAAAATTCTTTACATTCATTTACTCATTTGAATCTCTCGGGCAATCCTGCCAGATATGTTCTGTTATTATCCCTATTTCATAGATGAGGAAACTGAGAGGGTCAGAGGAAGTGACTTATCAGTGTGTACCTAAGTCAAGAGTCTCAAGGCAGGAAAACACTTCTTCCTGAGTTCGAATCCGGCCTCACTTACCAGCTGTGTGACCCTGGGTAAGGCTTTTCACTTTGTCCTCAGTTTCCTCATCTGTAAAATGAGTTGGAGAAGGAAACAGCAAACTCTTCCAGTATCTCTGCCAAGAAAACCCCAAATAGGGTCAGGAAGAGCTGGACATGACTGAACAACAACAACCACCCAAGGATGAGGTCAGTTCTTTCCAATTCCAAGCCTGCTGCCCCATCTCTTCCACTGGGATCACAGAAACAGTTTCCTTCTCTGTAAAATGGAAGGCCTGGAGTCAGCTTCTAAAGGCCCTTTGGGCTCTGGATCTAAGATCCTCTAATGACCCAACAATAGGTAGAAGGCTAAATAAATCTGCAATCAAACCTCAAACAAACATTTATTAACTGGCCACTGTATGCCATTTATAGAAAAGACCAGAGAGACAAAACCCCAAACTCAACAGTGTGATAACCTTAAACCCTACGGAACCTAGATCCCACAAAGGAGTTAACGTATATACAAAGTAAGGCAGTCAAGTGTGAGAAACAGGACACGAGGCTTTTAGGAGGATGACAGCAGGAGGATGCCTCGACCACCACCTTATTTGAGAAGAAACATGAAAGAGAATGAACACTGACTGATCCTGATGGGGATGGAGGAACACATCAGGTTAATTTGCTAAAATGTTTGGAGTTTACACAATTTACAGACCTGAAACTAACAAACTCAGAGGCTGTGATTATTGGAGGAAGACTTACTATTTGGACAAAAGCTGCTGAGAAAACTAGACAGCGTTCTGGCAGAAATGAGGTTTAGACCAGCCCCTCACAGCAAATACCGAGATAAACTCCCAATGAACATGTAAACTGGGTATGCAAGGTCACATCATAAACAGATTAGAGGAACAAAGAAAGAATTCCCTTTCAGGCACATGAATGAGGCAGAGGGCAGCTTAAAGCAAGTGATACAGATGATCACGTGAGAGAAAAGGGACAATTTGATCATAAAAATTTTTTTAACTTTTGCATAAACCAATATATGTAGTTAAAATGCAAATAGGTAAAGAGAAAAAATTTTGCAGTAAGATTCTCTGATAATTGTCTCATATCCAAGACATAATAAAGAATTAATTCGAATTTATAGAACTAAGAGTCATTCCCCAATAGGTAAATATTTAATTTAAGTTCAAAAGGCAGTTTTCAAAGGAAAAAATACAAATGATCAACAACCAAAAACTAATCATTTAAATCACTGGCAATCAGAGGAATGCCAATGAAAGCAACCTTGAGGTTCCACTACTACCCACCAGACTGGCAAAAATGGCAAAAGAAAAAAGGAACTCCCTTGCCCCCATGCCCTGATCCAATAGCAGCAGCCTCCCTGCTGTCCCATCCCATCTCCACATTCCCCACATCTTCAAAGCTGCCTCCTGGCTTTTCTAGCTTCCTGTAAGTCACAGTGAAAGGCCAGCCTTCTACAGGAAGCCTTTCCAAATTCCCCTTAATTCCAGTTTTAATTCCCTCAATTATTTTCAATTTATCCTGTGTATATTTTGCTTGTCAATGGTACTTGTATGCTCTCCTCCCAATTAAAAAATGAGCTTCTCAAGAGTCTCTGGATTGTCTTTTACCTAACACAGTGCCTCACATATAGTAGGCACATAGTAAATGTATATTGACTGACACATGTAGGAGGGGCTTCGAGAAAACAGGAACATTAATGCACATTCCGGAAAGCAATTTGGAACAAGACCAAGAAAGTTACTAAATTGTAAATGCCCTTTTATCCAGGTATACCTAGGCATATACTCCCCAAAGTGATGAAAGAAAGAAGAAAAGGGCCTATATGTATAAAAATATTTATGGTATTTCTCTTCAGAGTAGCCACAATTTGGAAACTGAGGAGCTGTCTTACTGGGGAATGGCTAAACATATTGGGGTGTATTCCTGAATCCAAGCCCAGAGAGTTATCCAGTGCATCAGACACTAAATAAAGGTAAATACAGTCCCTGGCCTCAAGGAGCTTACATTTTATTGGGATTCAGAGTCAAAAATGGGTGTCTAGGCTCTGAGATATGTTACCTGTGACCTTGGACCAGTCTTTCTCTTAAATTAAAATAAAAATAGGAGAATGGACGGGGTGAATTCCAGTGTCTTTTCCACTCTAAATCCCATAAGCTTAAAACCTCTTCCCTCATTTTGCTTCAACAGCGGAAAAAGTGCTCGATTTGGCTTAGTGACTGGCACACAGTAGGCACCGTAAGTCCAGGATTTAAGAATACCTCCATGAACCAAGCACTTTTCCCTTAAATGATAGCTTGCTCCTTCTTAATAGCTGACTGACTCTGCTGACTGATTTACAGTTAGAGAATGGCCAGTTCAGTTCTTCGATGCTAACACCGTTAGCACGTTTTCTTCCCTACTAGTCATTTGCACGTTTTCTTCCCCATTAGTATTCGAGATCCTTGAAAACAGGAACCATCATAGTGGGAGTTTAATAGATGCTGCTGGACCTGACGTGGGTTTGAATCTCTGCTTACTGGGCTATGTGACCTTAGACATCTCTCAGCGTCAGTGTACTTTAACTGTAAAAGGATGTGGATGGCCTCTAAGGTGCCCTTTGGTCCACATCTTTGGCCCTATTGTCCTCTGATCCTAGCTGTCCGGTCTTCACTCGGTTGGTCTTGCGGAAAAGAGCTTTTAAAACCCGCAGGTTCCATGCGGATCAGGGCGGTCCTCAGAGCCAGACATTGCCGAGCGGGTCCTTCTCGCTCCGCTCATCCCCATCCCTTCCCGTTCTCAGGGTGGAGGAGGAAGCAGCCAGTGTGGCTGTGCTATCCACCGGCTTTTTTCTAGCTAAAGCAAAAAATAAAGAAAAAAGGGGGAGGAGGGGGAGGGAAAGAGGAGGTGGGGGAAGGAGTGCAGAGAGAGCAGAGGGAGGAGGAGGGGAAGGGGGAGGAAGGGGAAGGGGCTGGGGAGGAGGGAGTGCGATTCCCGGAGTCTGGGCTAGCCTCCCCAGCTCCTCCGCCTTCTCTACCTAGCTCCTGGCCGTCCAATCGTCGTTCCGCAGAGCTCCGGACTAGGCAATGAGCGCTCGGGCTGAGCTCAGGTCCAGCCAATGCGGCGCGGGCCCCAACCTCTGCTTGCTCCGTTGCTGTCGGGAGCTGGTTAATTGCAGGTTGCAGGCTGCCTGCGGGTCTGCCAGCCTGCGGGCTTCTCCTCCCGTAGAGGACAGGGCTCAGGGGAGCCAATCCCTCTCCTCAGCAGAAAATCCTCGCCTGGAGACAGAAGGAAAAAGCAGAAGGGAGCTGTCCCCAGCCTCCCCCGCCCACAGGGGACAGCCCCTCCGTGGCAATGCTGGGAAAGGCTGGCCAGCCTGAGGCTCGAGCTCACCGCCCCAAAGGGACAGACCGAGAGGTCTCTGCTGCTAGGAAGAGCACTTACTCCAAGATTCACTCCCCCCCTCCACATAGCGTCCCTCCCCCCAGCATCCCCTCCCTACCTTTTCCTGTTCTGCTACCCATCAAGGCCTTAGGAGCTTCCATGCCTGCCCTGGGCTGCCAGGCCCTGCTTATCAGGGGCTGCGGACTCTTAAGGTTAATGTATCATGGCCACAGGCCGAGCTGCAAGTTAGAAAAGCCCATTTATCCCGATAGTCCTGGGAGGGTAGAGCTGAAATCGTGGGATTTCAGAATGAGAACTGCAAGGGGCCTCAGTCACATAGGAGAACCCCTCATCTTACAAGCTTTCCGCATCCAAGGCTTGCCTAATATTCAAGTTGGCGATCGCAGACACCTTCGTATAGCCTAGAACGCCCTCCCTCCGGATCTCCACCTCTCCAGGTCCATCAAAGCCGCATCTTATGCATAAAGTCATTGCTGGTTTTCCCTTCCTGGATCCTGCCCCGCAGCTGCCGGTGCCTTCTCTATCAACCAGCATTTATTAAGCACCCACTGCATACCAGGCACTGTGCTAAGCTATGGCAAAACAGTCCTTGTCCTCGAGAGCTCCCAGTCAGATGGAGGAGACGTAATAACCAGGTCCACATAGGAGATATGGGAATACATGGGGGGGGGGGAGGTAATCTCAGAAATTGGAGTCACCACGGGAGGTGGTGGCGGCAAGAAAGACCCCCTGAAGGCAGCCAAGGCAGCCAGAAGATGAACTGGGGAGGGCAAGCGGTCTGGGTTTGGGGGACAACGGTCCAAGAGATGACCGTTGGGGAGTCAGGAGACCAGTGCAGCTAGGTCTGGACGAAGGAGTTACTGGAAGAGAATGATGCGTAAAAAGGCTGGAGAAATGGAGAGCTTTGAGTGCCCACCAGAGGACAGCACGCTTGACCCCGGAGGTGACAGGAAGCCAGAAGCGTCTGTTAAGTGAAGGGCAGTGATACAGTCAGAGCTAAGCTTCAGGATAATCAGGGACAGCTGAATGGAGAATGGGTTGGCATGGGAGGCAAGGAGATCAAGCGATTGTGTTGGTGTTCGGGGTGAGAGGGAAAGGGGATCTACGCTAGGATTGTGAGGCATGCTCGAGATATTGTGGAGGTAGAAATGACAAGATCTGGCTGGATTTGACATGGAGGTTGTGAGCCCGAGTGCCTGGGAGGATGATGATGATGCCTTTACCAGTCATAGGAAAAGTTTGGGGGAAAAGAGAATGAGTTCTGTTTTGGACATGTTGGTTTTGAGATGCCTACGGGACAGCCAGTTTGAATGTCCAAAAGGCAGCTGGAGGTGGAAGTCTGAAGCGTAGGAGAGATGCTGGGCTTGGGTACTTAGATCTGGAAAGCATATGCATCTCCATAGGGATGATGTTTGAAGCCTTGGATGCTGTGAGACCACCAAGAACAACAGTAGAGGGCCCATGGCAGAACCTGGGGAAGTGCCCAGGTTGGTGTGACCTGAATGAGGAGCCGGATAAGGATGTTGAGAAGATGTGGTCAGGGAGGTGGGAGGAGAAGGAGGAGAGCTTATCTGGGGGAGGAGGAGGTCATAAGGGTGTCATATGCAACAGAGGGCTAAGAAAATATTGCTTTCTGTGTCTGCCTTGTAAGTGTTTGGCATATGCCCCTATTAATCAGTAAACAGTATGTGCATACTAAGGGCTGGGGATACAGAGAAAGTCTATGTTGTCTGACTGTTATGGAAGTGTTTTGCATGACTATGAGTGAATGACATATATCGAAATGCTTGCTCTTCTGAGTGGAAGGGGGGTGGGAAGGGAGGAAGGGAGAGAATTTGGAACTCAAAGCTTTAAAAACTAATGTTAAAAATTGTTTTTACATATAACTGGGGGAAAATAAAATACTAAATAAAATATTAAAATGCATTACCTGTAATTGGAAAAAATAAAACATAAAAAACTTTTTAAAAAAGAATAAAAAAGTCTATGTTGTCTGCCCCATCAGAATGTAAGCTTGAAAGCAGGGACCATGTCATTTTTGTCCCTATGTTGCCCATTTAGCATGGTGTCCAAAGACCTTGTTCTGAATCCTGGCTTGTCAACTTATTCCTTGTGTAACCTTGGGCCCTGGTTTCTTCACCAGCTAAGTGAGGGCAATCTAAGTCAATCAGACAACCAACTTTGATTTAGAGCCTCCTTGGAAAAGACCAGGATGTTGAGAAAGCTGGAAGGCGAAAGGAAAAGGGACAGCAGAGGATGAGACAGAGAGAGAGAGAGAGTCGCGGAAGCAACAAACACGAGCTTGGACAGACTTGGGGAGATCGTGGAGGGTAGAGGGGCCTGGCATGCTGAGGTCCAGGGGGCCACAAAGAGACTGATTCGACCGACCAACAACAAAGAGACCAGGCTGGGTGCTGGGTTCTAGGGATTCACAGACAAAAATGAAGTCCCTGCCTTCAGGGAGCTTATATTCTCTGCAAGGAAACTTCACACATTCAAGTATGCAAAGTTTATTGAGGTAATGGGAGGAGGGGCAGATGGAAATCAGGGAAGACCCCAGGTAGACGAAGGCACTTGGGCTGAATGTGGAGAGAAAGGATGGAGGGCAGCGTCCCACCCCTCCTCCCCTCCCGGCTCAATAACAGTGGAAACAATCCTATTGTTTGGAAAAGATGGTCCAGAGACGCCTCTGCTCTGGCTCCATGTGACTTCCCAGACCAAGACTCTTTCCTGGTCACTCTCCAAGGCTCCTTTAAAAAGTAACCTCCCTGAAGGCAGGCATGGTCTTAGACTTACCAAATAGGAAGTACTTAAATGATTTTCATTCCTTCATTTCCTGACATTTAGTTGAAAAATCTCTTACCTGAGCACTCAGTAAGTTACTATGAGAGAGGGAGCAAGGTTGGCTGATACATCAGCCCTGCCCAGGAATTGGTGCTGGCCTTTTCCCACTCAGTTTCAGGCATCCCTAGCCTTTTGCAGCACTGTATTTGGCCCCCAAACCCCTTTCCAGCTTGAGTTCAGAATCTCTACGTGCCTAGATGCGTGCCCCAGCTTGCTACTTGGGCAAGTCTGTACCTCCTCTGAGATATGCTTTCATCTTGTTTCATACCCTGTCCCAAGAGTGTTTGATGGATCCCAGGCTGTCCCGGATTGAGGAAGAATGGAGAGAAGCTGGCTTCATATCTCACCTCTGATGCTCACTGCGGGGGGTACTCTTGGGCCACTTGCTTAAACATCCATTTGTCTCATTTGTAAAAGGATGGGGTTGAACCAGAAGGAACTAGGTTCCTTCCAGCCACAAAAACAATGATCCTATCTTTAGGTGAAACTTGTCTCCTTTATATCAGCATTCAAATGATGGGGCTGAACTCAATGCTGCCCAAAGGTCCCTTCCAGAACCAGTTCCTCTGACCTTGGTTCAACCCTCAGATCAAGCCACTTGCTAGCGCCAAGTGGTCTTTGGGCCTCAGTTTCTTCACCTGTAAAATGGGGGCAGTAATACCTTCGAAGATTAATTCACAGAGTGCCTGTGAGGGTCAAATAAGATTATTTTGTCCTTGCCCATTCTTCAGTACTTCCAGTAAGCTATGATTTTATCAATGGCTCCGGAGGTATGCCTTCCTATACTCTGTGAATCTTGTTCATACTTTCCTCAGGCCCTCCATAGAAGGTCTTCCCAGCACACTGGCACTTTTTAAAAATCGTTTTTAACTTTTTATTTATTTTGAACTTAAATACAAAATGAGAAAAGAAAAAAAACATTGCCATGTACACAGCAGAACGTGAGAGATGATTCAATATAAAACAATACATTTCCATTTCAAGAAAACCTGTATAATAAGTACTACACATTGTTTGGAAAGCAGCCCAGTTTTTCTTTGCTTCCTTGTTGGTTTTCTTTTGTTCTCTGCTGTATACTTTTTACTTTATTTTTCCCCTCCCCCCCAGAAAGCTGCAATTAAACTCGGAGATATCTACACAGACATAGATATCTGTAAACATACACATATATACACATACATACTCATACATTTATATGTAAAACCACACTATGCTTATTTCTATTTATCATCTGTTTCTCTGAAGGTGGAGAGCTTCTTCCTTCATAAGTCCAAGTCTTTCCATGTTTTTCTAAATCAACGAGTGCATCATTTCCTATATCACAGCAATATTCCAACCAATCACTTCCTATCTGAGAGATTGCCTATGGAAGTTTTTCCTCCCAGTTTTGTACATTCCTTCTGTTCTTGGCTTCAGGGGTTTTATACATACAAGAAAGTTTTAATTTAAAATAATCCAAATTATCCATATTATACTTCAATAATGCTCTCACCTCCTAATATAGTTTAAGGTCTGATACTATGGAATTTGCTTCCTTTACATTTTTTTCCCCTTGTTTCTTTGACATTCCTGACCTTTTGTTCTTCCAAATGAACTTTGTTATTATTTTTTCTAACTCAGTAAGACAATTTTTAGTAATTTGATTGGGATGGCATTAAATAAATAGGAAAAATTGTAATTTTAAAACTTATATTGGCTCTACCTACCCATGAAGAATAAAATATTGCTGCAATTATTTAGATCTGACTTTATTTGTATAAAAAGTGTTTTATGTTTATGTTCCTATAGTTCCTGTCTTTTTTTGGCAGGTCTAGTTACTTTAAATGATCTAAAACAATATTGAATAATATTGCTGACACATAGTGTAGTTTCCCTATTTTTCTCTGTGGATCAGATCTATTTTAGTTTTAACTTTGTCTGAGATTGTGATTACTACCCATTTTTTTTACGTGATAAATTCTACTCCTGACCTTTTTTTTTTAATCTTTGTGTGTATCTCTCATTTTTATAGCATTTCCTGAAAGCAACATAGTTCTGAATGCAAATTTTTAATCTGTTTCCATTTTATGGGTAAATTCATCCCATTCACATTCTAAGTTATAATTACTTGTGTATTTTCCTCCTTCCTATTTTTCCTATCCTTCTCACCCTATTCCTATCCTACCTCACTTCTTTGCTTTACTTCTATCCGCTATCTTGCCCTCCTATTCCTTAACCTATCCACTTTTCCAAAGTCCTTTGCCCTCTTATTTCTTTCTGAATTAGGAAGACTTCTAGATATCTATGTTGTTCCTTCTTTAATCCATTCCCAGTGACAATAAGGTTCCAACACTGCCTGTCCTCCCCCCACTAGCTTTTTTTGTATCCATTTTTTGCTTTTTATATCTCATTATCCCTCCCTAAATAATTTTATTTTGTTAAGAGTCACCCCATGCCTTTCTTTCACACTGCCCAAATAATGATAATAAGAGTATTGATTGTATCTTCACATATAAGAAGTGAACAATTTGACCCTCTTGAGTCCCTTATAATTGATCTTTAATGTTTACCTTATATTTCTCCTGGATCTTATATGTCAAATTTTCCATTAGATCCTGCTGCTTTTGTCACAAATGCCTGAAAGTCTTTCAGTTTGTTAAATGTCCATTTTTTTTTCCATTCAGGATTGTACTTAACTTTACTGGGCAAATTAGCCCAGATCATAATCCCACTTCTTTTGCTCTATGAAATGTAGTATTCCAAGACCTATGGTCCTTCAATGTAGTAGCTGCTAGGACTTGTGTAATCCTTATTGTAGCTATGTGATATTTAAATTGTTTTTTTCTTCTTGCTTCCAATATTTTTTTCCTTAACCTGGCAGCTTTGAACCTTGGCTATGTTGCGGCTTTCTGTTTCATGATGACTGGCACAATTCCTGAGTCTACCATTTGCTAACCACCAGTCATGATACAGGACGGACCCACATCCCCTTCCAGATGTACATTTCCTAAATGATCTCTCAGTTGGTCACGCTTGCACTCACTCTGCACTTCTCTGTTCACCTGCAACTTTGATTCTTTGGTCTTGGTGGTTTTCTAAAATTCCCAGCTGTATGGTGTCCCCAGGAGGACATGAGACCCATGTAAACATTTAGGGTGTGGACACTGCTCCATAGACATGCACGAGCCCATTTCACTTGTGCGTATACTCTATCAGTCTTCTGCTCAACATTTGAAGACTACCAGAAACAGGTGGGGCAAAATTTTATCCTTCATCATCCGTCATGAGTCCATTTTTCAAAAAATAAATTTTAATGAATATTTTTTAACATTACTTACATTTCTCAATATGCTCTCCCCTATCCTTTCCCAGAGAGCCATTCCTTACGAGGGGAAAAAATTCAAGAAAACTAACCACCATATTGAAAAATGACATTTTCCACGATGGTCCACCCTCGTGGTCTGTCACCTCTGGAGCAAGCAAGGGGAAACGCTTTCTCTTAGATCCTCATTTGGCCCATCTTTCTTTTTTATTTTTAGCCCATCATAAGATTTCCATCTCAGTCATGCCCACATAGCCTCTGATTTACATTCTGAACATTGGATAGCCTGGTGCAATAGACAAAGAGCTGGCCTTAGAGCCAACAAGACCTAGGTTCAGGTCTTGCCAGCTGCCTGGTATACATACCTGGCCTGGAGACAAGTCACTTAATTTCTATGTGCTCTAGGGAATGTTCTAAGACCATAGATTACAGAGAAGGTGCTGACCAGTGCTGCCCTCCTAGAAGTCCCCTGCATCAAGGAAATCACAGGTCTGGGCCCTCTCCCAGTGGGGATTTTATTGACCTTATTTTACATAATCATAACTCACATTTAAATAGCACTTTGTCATTTCCTCAGAGCAATGTAGATAGCCTAAGTCTTGTGCCCATTTTGCAAGTAAATTGAGGACCTGAGGGATGGACTGAATGAGTTGCATGGATGAAAGTGGTCCTGGTGATGCACCCCTCGAAGGATTCCCTGTGGCTGAGCCATGGAATGCCAGCATCTCAGAGGAACCCAAAGAGCCAAGGACAAAAAGGGCAAGCAGAGATGTGTGGTGGGTTACGATGGCTGCTGTATATTAATTATGAGGACCTGAGGACTAGGAATGCAGCAAGAAACACCAGCAGGGACTCATCTGGCCAAATAATAAGGAGGGTAGGTCTGGAGTGAGATTGAGGAGTGACTGCTACCTGGCCCAGGGGATACACTGGCATTCATGATAGATTGAAAGAGCCAGAGAGAGGAAGCTCTCTACTATGTTGGCCAGATTTTCTATGGAAGATTTATGGGAAAACATGGACAAGAATGGCTCAGACTGGGAAGTTCTATACGGTGTGTATGTCATCTGTACTGGAGGGAGGACACATCAAGATATAACTCCTGGGAACTCTCGTTAAGTGCAGAACACAAAGAAATCTTAGTGAAGAGACAGGACAGCGTGGTATTCCCCTACTCAATAAATTCCAATGGCTCCCTATTATCTCTGAGATAAAATACCATGTCCTCTGTGTGGCACTGAAAGTACTTAATGATCCAGCTCCAACCTGACTTTCCACCTTATTAGATGTTATTCTCCTCTGGTTGTCCATGGAGCTGCTCCTCACATGTGACTCCTCTCTACCATCTTCTTTCCTTCCCAGCTCTGTGCAAGTGCCATCTTCTACCTGCAGACTTCCCTGAGCCTCCTCTACTGCCAGATGGGGTCACCAAGAGTTGGACACAACTGAACAACAACAGCTTCCTAGCTGTGTGACCCTGGGCAAGTCCCCCAATAATGACCTCCCGTTGATGTTGTATATTCTTATGTGCTTGTGATCCAGATTGACTTTATGGAAGTCCCTTGAGCAGCACAGGGCCTATTTCATCTCTTTTTTTTTTTTCTTTTTGGAGGGCAATTGGGGTTAAGTGACTTGCCCAAAGTCACACAGCTAGTAAGTGTTAGGTGCCTGAGGTCGGATTTGAACTCAGGTCCTCCTGACTCCAGGGCTGGTGCTGTATTCACTGCACCACCTAGTCGCCCCTCATCTCTTTTTTTGTATGTGTATCTCAGCACCTGGCACAGTGCCTGGCACAGAGGTACTTAATAAATGCTTGCTGGTTGACTAATGGTTAGTATGAAGGAAGAAGGAAGGGAAAGAAGGAAATAAGAAAAGGAAGAAACAAAAAGAGGAAGGAAGGAAGGAAGGAGGGAAGGAAGGAAGGAAGAAAGGAAGAAAGGAAGGAAGGAGGGAAGGAAGGAAGAAAGAAAGAAAGAAAAGAAGGAAGGAAGGAGAAAAAAGGAAAGGAAGAAAGGAATAAAGAAATTTAAAAGGGAATAAGGAAAGAAGGGAAGAAGAAAAGGAAGAAAAATAAAAAGGGAGGGAGGAAGAAGGAAAAAGGGAGGAAGAAGGAAAGAAAGAGGAAGGAAAGGAGGAAGGGAGAAAAGAAAGATAAATGAATAAGAGAATGAATGAAAGGCATTTATTAAGTGCTTACTTTGTGCTAAGGAGAGGTCCTCCCTGGGAAGAAGACACCAAAGAGAAAGAGATCCTAAAGCCCTCAGCTGTCAGAGAGGTTAGAGAGGGAAGCACTCTGAGGAGGACTGAGCTGCCCCTTTCAAGGCTAGCTCATGCACTCCTAGGTCTAGCTAGCTAGTGGCCACCGCCTGAGGATCCTGTGAACTGAGACCGGCAGTAAAACCCCACACCGGCTTGTTTTCTTCCCCTTTCTGGGTTGCTTGTGTACTGAGCCTGTGCTTCCTTGTGGACTTCACACTTCCTAGGAGAATGATCAGTGACTCACATTTCTACAGCATCTTAAGGTTTGCAAAACACTTTTCTGGGTGAGTCAAGGGAGGGTAAATATGGCCATTGACACTCTCTAAATAAGCAAGCAAAGGCTCAGAGGGTCAGGTGATGAGCCCACAGTTTACAGAGCCTGTGTTTGGAGCCAGTCCTGGGCTGACACATCTTCCCCTGTCTGTGATCCCTCTGTTTATCCTGGTGCCTCAACTTCCCCATCTGTTAATTGGGAAATAATAGCATTTGCACTATTTATATCACCAGGAGGCTGTGAGGAAAGCATTTTGCAAACTGTGGTGGGCTGGAGAAATGAGAATTAGGTATAGGCAAGGGGCTGGGGCCTTGGTGGTGGCAGAGACCAGATGTTACTTGATGGCATTACTTGACATGAACAATTATGTGGTGTTAGGACATTGGAGAGAATCACAGGGTCGAAGCTCTACAGCTGGAAGGGAGCTTAGAGGCCCTCTTGTCCAATCCCCTCATTTTACAGCTGGGGAAACTGAGGCTCAGAGATCCTAGATCAAGAGCTGGAGGCATCCAGTACAACCCTCTCATTTTATAGATGACAAAACTGCTGTGTTAAGGGAGGCCCAATGGCTTGTGTTGTGATACAGGGAGTAGGGGTCAGAGGCAGGATTGGAATTGGTCTTCTTCCTCCTAGGGCTTTCTCCATAGCATTGGGCTACCTCCCACTTCCTCATTTGGCCTCCTGTGGGAAAGAGCAGCCTGGTGTGGGTACAGCTGGCAGTGGGGCCCCTCCTGGTCTTCCAGTCTCCACCTCCATTCTCCCAGGTCTTCGAAGTGCAGTTGTCTGAGGTAGCCTGGGTCCTAAGCTCAAGCCTCACTGCTCTAGCGCACCCTCCCCCTTCCAGTGCACAAGAGAATTGGGGAAGCAGGCAGTGAGGAGAGTTGTGGTCTGACCAGGTCTGCCACTCTCTAGCTGAATTGCACCAACTAAGCCTGTTTCCGGTTTCCTGTCCCCAGAGAAGAGCACTGGGGGATGGTAGGGACACCAGGCAATCTGACTTTGCAAGGGCAGGGCAAGGCCCGCACTTCAGAGATTTCCCTAGGATCCTGGTGGGGGCCTTAACCATAAAGCAGAGAAAAATTCCCCCCAAGGGACCCAGACCTTTGTGCCAAAGGGGATCCCTGGCATGAGGGCTGCCCATGAGCACTGCGCCTTTCGGTGACCTCGTCTCACCCTCCCCATCCTCTGCTGGGAGAACGTAGCCATAGGTGGGCATGCAGGTCAGAAGGGGGTCTTGGGCACTGATGGAGGTTGGAAGAAGGGAGGGAAAAGGAAGGAGAGGGCCTAAGAATGTGGGTGGCACCAATGGCACAAGAATTCTTCTTGGTTGACTTTCATCTTGCCAAAGAAAAGATGGAGAAGCTATAGGTTCTGCCTTCCCTTGTCTGGGAAACTGATCCTAGGGAGCTGAATTGGGGAACTGGGGAGATCCACAGGGTAGAAGGCTGGAGAGACAGAGAGAGACAAAGACAGAGACAGAGACACACACAGAAACAGAGAGACACTCATGCAGAGAGATAAAGAAAAAGAGAGAGAGATAGAGACAAAGAGAGACAGGCACAGAGAAACAGGCAGAGAGAGGCACATACCGAGACAGAGAGACAGACACATGCACACAGAGACAGACAGAGAGACAGAGACTTAGACAAAGAGAGAGACACAGAAAGGAAGAGAGAGAGACAGAGAGGGGCCCCTCAGGGGTCATCCAGTCTGGCTCCTACCTCAGTACTGTACAGCATGAGTGGCGATGGGTCCGCAGGCTCCAGGCCATGTGCTGACCACATGCCCCCAGCTTGGGGAGGCTGGAGCCAACCCTAGGTGGTGCCCGGCTTCCCCGCATCTCTCACTATGGCTGCGCGGGGGAGCGATAGATCCAGAGCTTCATTACTGGCAGCTTAACGGGCAGGAACTGTCCTCTGCCCAGGACCCCTGAAAAGTGGCCGTCTCCCCAACTGCTTTGTGGCTTCCTCTCTCAGAACACCGGGCTCGGAAGCCTCTCCCTGGGCTTTGCCAGAGGGCGGGGGCGGGGTAAGCAGGGGAGGGCTAGTTCCACCGTGGGGGTGGGAGAGCCCTCCCCAAGGGCCCCCTGAACCGAGGAGCCTGGAAGGGAGCATTCCGAGCGGCTGAGGGGAGGCGGGCGCGTTCCAGGACTCAGGACTGCCTGTGCAGAGGGAGTCAGAATGGCACGTTCGTTCGGGGACAGTTTGGCTGGAACAGCGAGTCCGTGGGGTTGAGGACCGTGAAATCGGGAGGTTGGAGCCAGGCTGGGGAGGACTTCCAGTGCCGCCCTGGGGAGCTTGCGCAGTGTAGGGGAGGAGCCGAGGACGAAGAAGCCGAGTACCTGGGTTCTAATTCGTACTTTGGAAGCCCTGAATCTTTCTGGGCCGTGGTTTCCCCATCAGTACTCGATCTTCTCGACAATTCTTTATCCAGCTCTAGACCATGGGACTATTTTATCCTAGAGGCACTAGGTAGCTCCTAAAGAATATAGAGCAAGGGAGCGTCAGAGTTTGCCTGTGCCTGAGAAAGGTTATTTTGGCAGTTCTGCCTAGAATGGGTTGCCCAAGGTCACACAGTAAGAAAGTGTCCAAAGTAGGATGTGAACTCAGATGCTCTGACTCCAAATCCAGCCCTATTTCCTGCTGACTCTCAAACACACACACACACACACACACACACACACACACACACACACACACACACAGAAATATCAATCAGTTAGTGAACTGACAAATATTTCTTAAGCACTTTTGCTGTGCCAGACACAGAACTAGGCTCTATGTATACAGAGATGAAAGCCAAACGGTCCCTGTTACATTCTCCTGGGTAAGACCACATGTAATGCATTTAGCCTTACACAATACAGGTCCAAGGTAATTTGGGGGTGGAAGGCACTACCATTTGGGGAGATCAGGAAAAGCTTCCTGTAGCCAGTCATGCTTGAAGACAAGTCTTGAAGACAACTATGGAATTCCAAAAGGGAACTGTGAGAAGTGTGTGCCTATCGGGCATGGGCCATGGCCAGGACAAAAGCACAAGGGTGGACGTTAAAGATTATGTCTGAGGAAAAGCAAGAAGCTTGCTTGGGAAGCCCTGTGGGAAGGAGAGTACTGTCCAGCAATCTACACAATCACTACAACTGGAGAAACTGCAGGGGTCATCTTGTCCCACCTAACTGAACAGAGATCCCCTCTGGGTGCTTGGGTGCTCCTCTTGGCAGCCTCCTGGAGACTCCTGGGACAGAGGACTTTGCCTCCCTCGAGGCGACTTTTTCACTGACTTCAAGGCCCTCCCCACTAGTTCAGATACTGACATGATCTTTTAAAATACGGTTTGTTTTGTTTTGCTATGAACTTAACCAATAAACATTTCAACATGCAGAAAACAAGATAGTATATAAAAGTATAGAATTCTATTATGCACATTTTGTTTCTAAAATGCTTTAGAGTGTGTTAGATTTAACAAGGTAGTAATAAGGCTGCCCTGTTTATATCTTGTCCTGAATTCCCTTTCGTTTTCTTTCATGTTACTGCTAAAATGCTTAATTGATGTTCTTTTCTATCATCTCTTCCACTGTCCACTAGGCCTCCCTACCTCCTTTCAAAGAAGTATAACCAAGCTAAAAAGTGAATATATTGGTCATGTGTCTCCTTTTGGGCTGTCCCCTGGCCTCAGGGGCATGGGAAGCTGTGGCATCAGGCTTCTGAAGTCCTGCTGGGGCTCTGGGTAGGTTGTAGGTCCACTCCCTTTTCAAAGTGATTTTTTGATGTGGTGACTTCTTTTGGCTCCCTCCCACCATAATACACCTCCTATTCTCCCCTGTGTGTCTACCCCCCCAGACACACACACACACACACACACACACACACACACACAAACACACACACACACACAGAACCACTAGCGTCCCCAGCCTCTTCAGCAAATCCACCTTTGTTTTCATAGATGAGAAACCTGAGGCCCAGGGAAAGAAGAAGCCCAAGGAGCAAATCCAGGATTTGACCCCAGGAAGGCTGACTCCAAGTTAAAGGATCAGCTGGAAGGGACCTCCTGTGCAACCCCCACATCTTATAGTTGAGGGCACTGAGGCCCAGTGAGGGGGTCACAGAGTCAGTAACCAAAGAACCATGATTCAAACCCAAGTTCAATCTTGCTTTCAGAGAGGAAGGAATCTAAGACAATGATCTCTAAACTACGGAGGCCTGGATTTGCATCTAGACAGTAATATTGGCTTAGGTACCAGCCCAATCTGAATTTTGGTTTCCTAGTCTGTAAGATGGAGTTAGAGCAGCGGTTCTCAACCTGTGGGTCACAACCCCTTTGGGGGCCGAATGACCATTTCACAGGGGTCGCCTACAACCATCGGAAAATGACCCCCTGTCACTTGGAGAAATGGGGTGTCTGAATTGAAGTAGTGTTCAATATGGTGTAAGGGAGAGAGTCCTTTGCCAAATCCCTACCTAGTCAGATTGAGGAAAAGATGGCCAGGCATGAACACACGACATGGACATGGTATATTAGTGCCGTCCTTGGACTCAAGAGAAGAGACTGAGGAAGATACGAAATCATGGAAAGGGCCCTGGACCTGAATCCTGGCTTTCTTATTTACTACCAGGGAGTAAGCCAATTTCTCTCTCTGTGACTCAGTTTCCTTTTCTGTAAAATGAAGGCATTTGACTGTGAAATTAGGCCTCAGGAAGCTGGAGTCAGCTCTTGGAGAACCTTAACTGCCAGAAAGAGAGCATTATCCTATCCTTGAGGAAAGTGGATGATCCTCTTCTAGGAGAGGGTGAGGACTTCAGAAGGTTCAGAACAGCATGGTGGAGCATGTATTGAGGCCTAACCAGGGCTCAAGAGAGGGCTGACATGCCTTAGGGAGGGAGGAAACAGTGGAGTTGAATCAGAGAATCGAGTTGGCAGTATGACTCCTCATCAAAGCTGAATGCACAGGGTTGAGAAGCAGAGAGTAGAACTAAGATGGGGCAACTGGGCTGTCTGCTGAGTAGCTGACATAGGATGGGAGAGCCAGAGCTGGAAGGAACCTCAGAGGCCCCTTAGTCCAAACCCTTCATTTTAACCCTGAAGAAACTGAGAGTCAGAGAGTGAAGTGACTTACCCAAGGTCACATGAGTAGTAATATCTGAATTGAGGTTCGAACCAGATCTTCCTGACTCCAAGGCCAGTGGTATTCATTATACCAAGATGGCAAAGTTATGTCCCCAGGTCACTCATGATTATAGATTTAGATCTGGGAGGGACCCCAAAGGCCTACTTCATGTAACAGATGAAAAAATCGAGATCCACAGAGTTTACTTACATCCCACTTACTCAAGGTCATAAATAATAGTAAGTAGAGGTGAGATTTGAACCCAGGCCCTCTGGCTCTTTTCACTGCATATATTGTGACATCTGGCACAAGCCTCTGATGCCCCATGCAGTGCCCTCAGGTGCCACTTCGGGGTCTCATTGCCTTCCATCCCCCAGCAGCACCCACCATGTCTCCAGAACATCAGCCTGCCCCAGGGTGTGGGGGGTCGGGGTTGGCAGCTGTTAGCTGGGAAGCTAATTACTACTCCTGGGAATGGAGAGCAGGCTAGGATACACAAATCAGGTGGAAGGAGATGACCCCCCCCAGCCGCCATGCCTGCTGCCCCCCTCTCCTAGCCTGGGGTCTGTCCAGAAATGAAACCTGTCCAGTAGGACGGCAGTGAGATTGGAGCCTGTGGAGACAGCAGCCTGGGGGAGGCAGTCAGGAAGGCCGGCTAACTCAAGCTCTTCATTTTACAGGTAAGGAAGCTGAGGCTCACTCAGGCAAAATGATTTGCCCATGGCATAAGAAACAGGTGAGTACTCAGGAAAAATAATCTTAGAGGTTGTACTGACATTCCCCTTTTTGCCGAGGAGGGGAGGGGAGGTGAGGAAGGATGAGATAGAACTTTTACAACTCAACTCCTGTCTCAGCCTCAGATTCCTCCTCTTTAAAATGGGGAGAAGTGGCAGCTGGATGACTGGGCCTGGAGTCAGGAAGACCTGAGTTCAAATCTGACCTCAGACACTTAATAGTGGTGTCACCCTGGGCAAGTCACTTAACCCTGTCTGCCTCAGTTTCCTCATCTGTAAAGTGAGCTGGAGAAGGAAATGGCAAACCCCTCCAGAATCTTTGCCAAGAAAACCCCACACGGAGTCAGGAAGAATCAGACATGACTGAAAACAACTGAACGTCAACAAAATGGGGGTAACAAAGAATATTTTCACTAGTAAACCCAGAGGGCTATTACAAGGATGATATGAGATGATAAAAATAATTCCACACCCCCCCCACCCCAAGCTTCAAATATGTGTCAGGTGCTATCGTTAAATACTTGATTGGTCTATTTTTAAATTTTTAATTACATTTTTGGATGAACAAAAATCTGTTTTTTTTCCCTCCCACTGTTCCTAATTGAAAAAAGAAAAAATCCCTGCAACAAATGTGGAGAGTCAGGTAAAACAACCCCTTCCCCCACTGACCACGTATGTATGTATATATGTAGGCACACACATGTAGATATGTACACACATGCTTGTAGGTGGTCTGTGTGCCCATATGTCTGTACCTGCACTTAGCTATGCAGACGCTGATGTCCTGCTGGGCACCCTGAGGCCACCGCCTCTCAGTCAGTAGATGGGCAGAACGTTTCTCCACCCAGGCCTTTTTTGAGTGGCCTTGCCATCTCATCTGTGAAGGGAGATCTTGCTAAGGAGCCTCCCTCTAGCAAGGATGGAGGCGCCTGCTCAGGCTCGGGGAGCTGCCCCTGGCACAGCCTGGAAGTGTCAGAATGAAGGCTGGAGGCCTGCCCCGGTACCCTGACTCTCTGACCCGTGGCTTCTCACGTGGGGAAGGGCCAGAAACAGAGGGATCGCACTGGAGACCTCAAGTTCCCATCCAGATCTAACTGTGATAATCCTCTGTTCCTAGAAATCTATGACCTCTGAAGCGACTAGGCACAGAGAAGGAGTGCTTGGAGGCAGGCGGACTTGGGTTCAAATCTTTCCTCAGACATTCACTAACAGTGACCCTAGCTGAGCCACTTAACCACTCTGTGCCTGCTTCAGTCTCTTTATCTGTGAAATGGGAGGGGGGTGTCCTCAATGACCTTTGAGCTCCCTGCCAGTGCTAAATCTACGATCTTCTGCAGAGGCTAATCAAAGACCCATTCCAAATGAGCTTCTCTCAACCTGGAAGAATGAGAGAATACAGAGGTGGAGGCAGAAAATCTGGAGTTCTAATCCTGCATCTGACACTAGCCACGCTGATTCTAGCCAAGGCACTTCCTCATCCGTAAGTCAGGAAACGTTTATTCAGTGCCTACTCCAGGCCTGGTGTTGGGTTCAGTTTTCTTCATCTGATAATGAGAGTGATAACCTATTTCACTGGGGCAACAAAAAGAAAAAGCCAGGCCAGACCCTCCATCAACATCAATTACTAGTATCATTGTTATTATAAATATTTTCTGTTTTCTACAACAGGTTCTTAAGTGAGGGCACAGATGTGTGTGTGCGGGCG
>CM053585.1:378273642-378301930 GCA_028646515.1 Pseudochirops corinnae
ATAGAATAATTCCGTCAAAATTAGAGTGGAGCAAATGGAAGCAAATGACTTCATGAGAAATCAAGATACTATCAAACAGATCCAAACAAATGAAAAAATAAAGGGCAATGTGAAATATCTCCTTGAAAAAACTACTGACCTGGAAAACAGATCCAGGAGAGACAACTTAAAAAAATTTTTTTTTTAATTTATTTACTCATTTACTTTTAATTTACAAGATTCAGTTCCACAATCACTTGAGTTTCAGATTTTCTCCCCTCTCTTCCCCCCCCCCCTCATGGTGGTGTGCAATCATGTATAGGATCTGCAAATACTTTCACAGACAACTTAAAAATTATTGGACTACCAGAAAGCCATGATCAAAAACAGAACTTAGAAGAAAGAGAAAATCAGAAGGGACAGAAATGCATTCTGCCTTTGGAAATCTCTCTACCCCAGTCATTTTTGAGTTATAATTTATAGGCTTCAAGAACAAAGACAAACTTAAAAGTCAAGCTTGACCAGGACAAAATCTAGACAACTTTTTTGATTCGCCAAACAAGCTACTCTTCATTTCATTTTTGACCTATTCTGGAGAATCATTTTCCAAAGGCCTGTCCACCTTTAGCCACTGTAAGAAGCCTTCTTTCCAGCTGGCCAAAAGTGTACTGGAGGGAAACGTCTGTTAATTCAATCAGCTTCCTTCTCTTAGTGATTACCCTTCAGGGAAGAGGCCTTCCTAGGCTGACCATGTCTTCACCAGCCAAGGGTTGGGTGAAACCTGTGGAACCCTTCTCAGAATACAATTTTAAAATATGTCAGATTACAGAGAAAACCAATTCTATTGAAATATAGTTGCCCAAATATTTTTTTTCAAATTTGTCAGTGTCTACTTTGGAAACTCTTTAGGCCTTTGATAAGAATGATACAAAAAGACTGATATAAATATAAGAATGATATAAAGAGACATTGTTTGGAATTGAGAGTTAAAGATTGGAAGGGATTTTTCATTCAAATTAGACCAAGGACATTGGACTAAAGTACAATCCTAACATTATTTTGTAATATGAGGTCTCAAGAGGGAATAGGGGAAAGTGTGTGTTTGGGGGACTCAGTATGTTTCTAGAGGGAGTTGGGCTTTATCCTTGGAAGGGATATGCTATGGATCTCATCAAGGAAGAGTCTTTCTTTCTTTTTCTTTCTTCTTCTCTTCTTCTTCTCCTCCTCTTCTTCCTCCTCCTCCCCCTCCTCCCCCTCTTTGTCAATTCAGGTTAAGAGACTTGTCACACAGTTTGTAAGTGTCTGAGGCTGCATTTGTACTCAGGTCCTCCTGACTCCAGGGCTGGTTCTCTATCCAGTTGCTCTTCTTTTGCAACCTCTCTATCAATAGGGACATTCTCTTTGATTTGCTATTTTTAAAACTATTTTAGAAATAGCGCCTCTTGAAATAATGTGACTTCTGGCTCTGGGTCACCATCCCTCAACTCTGGGCTCATACACACTGAGTCTAGTCAATCTGTCATCTACATCTAGAGAAGCCTGGGCACAAAACGTACCTCAATTGTATTTTGAAGACTTCCCCAGATGTAAAGCTTCAGGGTTTGGGGCCATGAACTAGAGAGACTGTAACCTTTTGAGGGTCAGTCAGCAGGATGGAAGTTGGCTTATGTGAGCCCAGTGCTTTCAGGGGGATGGACCATGGGTTATAACAATGATGAATGAACAAAAAAGCATTTAAATACCTACTTTGTGCTGAGAACAGAGGGCGAATATGGAAAATGTCCTCATTCCTAGGGAGTGGGGAGAGACTATACATATTGGAGGGTTTGACTGCAAGGTGAATGGAAGGGCCTGGTGGTCCCAAGGGTGAAGTTGTAGGGCAGATGACAAAGCCCAGACATGCTTAGGGTTTGTTGGTCAGTTAGATAGCAAAGCACAAGAATCTGGAGGGCCCAATGACAAGGCACTTAGAAACACTCTGACACCCTCCCCCTAATTCCTTCTCAGGAGAGAACCTGTAGTCCCCAGACTAGCAGGAAGATTGGTGGGGAGGACAGCCTGAGGTATCTGCCTCCCACTAGGCCAACCAGATGCAGAGAAATGCCACAGTAACAAACAGATCTGACATTTCTTTGGCACAGTTAGGTTCATGAAGTGTCTTACACATGCATGTCATTCCAGTCAGTCCCTACCACAGCTCTGCAAGGTGGACAATGCAGGTTATCATTTTATAGGTGAAATCAGAGGCTTGCCTGGTAAGTGTCAAAGTCTGAACTGGAGCATTGATGCCTTTGGGTCTTCCCTGGTCCCCTCCCCCCAGGCCAGGGCCCTGAATGAAGCAGGCCCTCAGGAAATATTTGTGGAAAAAAGGAATGAGTGAATGAATGACTCCAGTGCTGAATGAATAGGATGCTCTGCAGGCTTCCTTCTCACCCACCTGTATCTGCATCCCTCAGTTGCCATAGCAACAAAATAACAAACCATGCGGCTGCGGGAGAATCAGGCTCCAGAGACCTTGACTGGGAAGACTGGCAGAAGGCCTCCCCCATGCCAGCTTCCAGCCTCGTCTCTTTGCAGGGCTCACTGCTGCCTGGTGCTGGGGGCTCTGCGGGGACTGAGGGGCTCACCGAAGCTACATCTGTGCCAGCTGGAGAAGGCTCCCCAGAGCCTCCCAACTGCAATAAAAAACAACCTTGTTTGTGAGGGAGGCAGTGAATCACGGACACCTCCCAGCACCCAGGCAGTGTAAACGATGAGAGAGGATGTGCAAGAAGAGCAAGTGCCACCCCCCTACCCCTACCCCCACCCAGACTGGGCTGCCATCTTGGCCTAGGTCTAGGATGATGCCACAGGAGCAGAGAGGGCACTTTGGAGATTGTCCAGGCAACATCACAGGGAGGGATGGGGGGGCAGGAAGGCTTAGCCCCCACTTTACTGATGAGGAAACTGAGGCTCAGGATCTACAAGCGTAGGGAAGGCTATTAAGTGGAAGAGAATCATCCAGTGCCAGAGCTTGGAGGGGCCTTAGAACATGGGAATGTCAGGACTAGGAGGTAAATTAGAATGTGAAATGACAGAGTTGGGAGAGAACTAAAAACTAAAGAAATGAACGTCAGACCTAGGAACTAGGTAATTCCAGAACTTGGAATGTTGGAGTAGAGGGTATTAGAGCTGGAAGGTCACTTAGAGATGGATAGAACTCTCAAATAAGGCATTCCATGTTCTCTAGGTCAGTGGTTCTCAACCTTCCTAATGCTGCAACCCTTTAATAGTTGTACATGGGAGTGTCTGCATGTGGGTGGACCCGCCTGAAGATGGATAGAGGAGGTTCTTAAGACCATCGGAAATATATGTTTTCTGATGGTCTTAGGTGACCTGTGACCCGTGTGAAAGGGTCGTTCAACCCCAAAGGGGTTGAGACCCACAGGTTGAGAACCCCTGCTCTAGAGACTTCCTCAGTGTCAGGATGGTCAGATAAATGAAGCCATCATCATCATCATCACCATCATCACCATAACTACCATCCAAGAAAAGGCGATGAGGGATGGGCCTCCTGTCTTCTCCCTGGGGTCAGGGCTCATCTGGTTAGTTTTCAGCAAAGGCATCGACAAGCTGGGGGATGGCTAGAGACCAGGATGGGGCAGTGATGGAGAACACACCACATGAGGATCAGCTGAAGGAAACGGGGACCATTTTAGGGAGACAGGATTGTTTGGCTGGGCCCTGTGGTGGATAGAGTAGTGGGCTTAAGTTGCAAAGAGGCGATTATTGACTAGTTCTGGAGACATCTTCCTGGCCAGCCAGGCCTGAGGATGTGCTGTGTGGCTCAAATGGAGGTAAGATAAGTAATGATTATTCTGAACCCTGACAGTGACAAAGGCTGCTGTGAGAGGTGGGCCGTCCATCACAAGGGGCCTCCTGGGATGCACCAGATGCCTCTTTTCTAGCTTCTGGAGTTTGATGACATTTGTGAAGCATCTGACTATTCCCCAAAAACCAGCCATTTTCTAGTGAAAAGAACTCGGAGCCAGGAAAACCTGAGTTCATATTCCAAATCCTAACACTTACTATCTGTAGGACAATGGACAAATCACTTCACCCAAGACTCAGTTTCCTCATCTGTAAGTTGGGCATGATGGTGTTTGTGACTCACAGACTTGTTGTGAAACTCCAGAAAATGTTTGCAAAGTGCTCTACAAACTTTAAGGGTCAGAATTTTGTTTTCTTTTTCACCTGGACCTTTCATTTTATCTGGATGTGTGAACTCCCAGGTGTAGGAACTCCCCTCCATTGATGTAAGAGTTAGCAACTTGGTAAGCCCTCTAGTTAGCAGTTAGATACCCTCTAGTCCCCAAAGCCACTAAAGCTGTGGGTCTGAAGTTCACCTCAAATACTTACTAGCTGTGTGACCCTGGGAAAGTCACTTGTTTGCCTCAGTGTCCTTAACTATGAAACGGGAACGATAGCTCCTGCGTCCCAGGGTTGTTGTGAGGCTCAAATGAGGTAAACATAAAGTGCTTAGAAAATCTTAAAAGAATGCCAGTTCTCATCATTATTTCCTATTTCATGTTTATTCTGCACATTTACGCAGGGATCTTCCCTGCCAATAGAACAAAAGCTCTCTCTAAGAGGAGAGTGTCTCACTCTTGATCTTTGCCCAGCACGCTGCCTGCCACCAAGGAGTCGCATTTGTTGATTGTCTCTTAATTTTTTTCAGTGTATATTTATCACTTAACCTCTTGGCCTCAGTCTCCTCATCTGTAAAATGGACACTGCACCTCCCTCCCAGGGTTGTTGTGAGGATGAATGAGACTCCATTTGTAATGTACTTTGCAAACCTCTGAGTACTAAATAAATGCTGTTGTTTTTGTATCCATAGTGAGTAGCATATAGCCCGGGCTTAATAAAGGCTGGTTGATTGATTGTATAGTCTTAAGTGAGTTACCTCGAGCACTAAGAGGTCAGCTGGGAAATGAAAGGAATTTCTTTCTCCTGCAGGAGGAGGGTTTTTTTGTTTTGTTTTGTTTTTGTTTTTCAGCAGGGCCTCAGCTGGGGGGAAGAGACCACCACCATACCCGGGTGCCAAAGTTCCACAGTTCCCTGCTCAAGATTTCGACAACTCTCCTGCCATATTCCAGGTTTCTTCTGAAGGGTATCATTTGCTGACACACAGACAAGCAGACACGGGTAAGAGTCAAATGTGGTGGCCATACCCCAGTTCACTCTCTCTTTGGCTTGTCTGGCACCCACTTCTACCCCAAAGGACTCCCCAAGGAAGGCAAACTAACTTCCAGTGGTGAGCAAAGCAAGCTGCTGATGTACCAGGGAATGCAACCAAATTCTTTTCAAAGACCCAAAGAGATATCCCACCTCTAGGCACAAAGACTCAGCTTCCACCCCGAAGGAGAAGGCATTCCAGTGACCATTCTGGCACTGCCCCGAGGGACAGGCACCCCTCCTCCCCAATAGACCTGCTCGGTCTGGGTAACTTACGGAAGTAACAGAGGACAAAGTTCAGATCTTCTTTCTCCCCCAAACACAATACTGTGGATCAGAGTTCCCAGTTGCTCCTCTGGCTCTGGACACCATCTCTCTCCAAGGGGCTGGCTTTGCCGATGCCCTCCATTTCTCTCTCCAATTTGAGGTAAAGGCTCCTTGCTGCAGCCCAAGAATGCCCCAACTCTCTCCGGATGCCTGGATCCTAGGATCTTGATCCCTAGAAATAGCAGGGCTGGGAACTCAGGCACTAAGCCCACAAGGACCACATATCTTGTGCTCCCACAGATTTAATTAGCATCTGCATGCTGACAATTCTTGCATGCACAGATCCTATCCCAAATTCTATGCCAACCTCCAATCTCACATCTGCAACTGCCTCTCAGACCTCTTGGACTAGATGTCCAGTAGACATCTTAAACTCAACAAGTTCAGAACAGAACTTTCTTTTCCCCTCCACCCTCCTCTCCTCTGCTCCTGGGGTGGCTGGCTGTGGCACTGGATGGAGTGCTGGGCCTGAAGTCAGGAATCTGGCCTCAGACACTTCCTGCCTGTGTGACCCTGGGCAAGTCACACACTTAACAGTTGGCCCCAGTTTTTCTCATCTCTAAAGAGAGCTGCAGAAGGAAATGGCAAACCGATGCAAGCTCTCTGCCAAGAAAACCCCAAATGGGGCCCTGTGGAGTCAGATAGGTCTGAAGTGGCTCAACAAATGGGGAGGGAACTGCAGCCCAGGACCCTGATCTGCTCTTTCTCTATGGTTCTAGCCTGAACTTCAAAATGGGAGAAAGGTCAAAAAGGCAGAGTCTGCAATGGATTCTCCTGGAAACCCAGTCTGGGTGGGCAACTCAAACCACCGAGACCCGTAAGATGTTGTGTAGCAGTACGATCAACAAGATTTGGCAGATATTTAGATATGGGGGGGGGGTCAAGAGAGAACAAAGAGGGGTGGCTAGGTGGCACAGTCAATAGAGCACTGGCCCAGGAGTCAAGAGGACCCGAGTTCAAATTTGGCCTCATACACTTAACACTTACTAGCCGTGTGACCTTGGGCAAGTCACTTAATGCCACTGCCCTGCCTTCCCCCCTCCAAAAAGAAAAAAAAAGAGGGAACGCAGAGTTGAGGGGTCCCTCTCACCTAGCCGTCCATCTTGGTGGCTAGAATAATGATGGTTGTAGTCTGGACAGAAATAAGGAAGTTAGGAGGAGGGGTGGGTTTTGGGGAAAGAGAATGGTTTGGACGTGTTTGAGCTTGAGAGGTTTAGGTGTAAATCTCCAGGAGATGGAGTGAGAGTGTCATTTATGCAGACATGTTAGATGAATTCACAGGAACTTATGAAGTCACCAAGAGAGTGTAAAAGGAGGGGAAGACTCAGGATACTGAGCCTGGGAGTATACCCAATAACAGGGGGTGTAGTGTGGATGATGAACCTGCCAAATTAACAGGACTGATGGGACAGTGAGGAAGAGGAATGTGGACTGAGAGGTGCCAAGGGGTGCAAGGAAGGAACAGGCTGGTCACTGAGACACTCATCAGCAAGCCTGCTCAGCCTCTGCCTACTAATGCTCCAGTGAGGCACAAACCACAGAATTCCACGTTCATACCAATCCAACAGCCTTAATACACTTCAGAGACTTTAATTCAGAACGATGGTTTTCTAGTCTGGGAACAGAAGATCCTTGCGTCCTAGAGTTACACACGTGAGAGACTGGCAGTTCCTTGGATCCAACAGGGCTTTATTTCACACAGAATACAATATGGAGGCAGTAAGAACAAACTCAAGAGACGCTGCACACAAGACCGAAGACTGGCTTTAACTCATGTATAATTAATTAGGCAACAAGACAGCAAGTCATCAAGTAGCGAATAAAAGTGATAATCTTGAGGAAGAAGGTGCTTTTTCTAATGCCCATACCTGAAAAATCAAAGGAAGAACATTATCTCCACAGCAACATCCTTCAGAATACAACAGCAGTAACACCTTAACAAGCTACAGTCTGGTGGTGGCTCACAAGCACATGTGGCCCGCTGCCAGGACCAGTTCTTCTCTGGGACCCCTCCTTTTCTGGTCCTTCTCTGTTGCTTCCTAGTACTTGGCCTCCTCCTCCCCAATCACCTGTCGGAGGCTGGCCATTTCTACAGGGGACACAAGGGACCTTCCTGGATCTGAGGAAGGGCTGGCTTGTCTAGCTCTGGCTCAGCTTTGCACTCGGCCTTCTCCCCCTTAGAAGTAGCCTCCAACTGAGAGCAGACAGTCATAGGTCATTCTATTCAATCAAACAATCATTTCTTGTTTTTTTTGTTTTTTTTTTTGGAGGGCAATTGGGGTTAAGCGACTTGCCCAGGGTCACATGACTAGTTTTGTGTTAAGTGTTTGAGGCCGCTTTTGAACTCAGGTCCTCCTGACTCCAGGGCCAGTACTCTATTCACTGCGCCACCTAGCTGCCTCAATCATTTCTTAAGCATCCGTATATACATCCCATGAGTGGGTTGAGCCTTAGGAATACTAACACACAAAAACACATTGCCTTCAAGATACTTAAATTCTAGTCCTGATAAACAACACAGGTCAAGTCGACACAGAAGGCACTGGAGAATGGGGGTGGGGGCCTTCACCTGAGTCTAGAATGGAGCTCTGGCTTCAACCTGAGGCAAAGGGGGAACAGGGTGAGGGGACATGTTGTGCCTGGGAATCAGCAGGCCACTTTGGCTAGAATGTAGAACAGGGTGTGAAGGGAGGCCTAGGAGATACAGCAAGAAAGAACGGTTGGCTTAGATACACAAGAGAAAAATGGTATATTGTCTTAGAGCCACAGGACTTGGCTCCATCATGTTTGGGGAATATCAATTAGGCAGTGAGTAGAGAATGGACAGGAGAGAGAAGACTACTTAGGGAGCAGTATAGCAGTAGTCCAGAGGGCAGGGCCTACTCTGGGGCAGCTGCCATGAGAGTGAAGTGTGAAGCTGGAACATGAGAGATGGTGGGGAGGCAGGATTAGCAAGACTTGGCAACTGATTAACTACAAGGGATGAGGGAGAGGGAAGAGCCAAGGGCAGCTGGGAGGTTTCAAAAACCTGCCTGACTGGAAGGATGGACCCATGTGGAGTGTGAGATGCCCAAGAGGGCCCCATGGGCAGCTGGTAGGGATAGAAAGCCTAGAGCTCAGGAGAGGATTGGAAAGCTCTGGGGGGCCTCTACAAGGTCCTTAAAGAACATGGACTTCAATCCCTTCCTTTCATAGACAGGTCCGTGAATCACTTTGGAACTCAGGTCACAAAGTAAGTGGATGGAAGAGTTGGGACCAGAATGCTAGTCTCCACGCTCCTGATTCTGCAGCTGGCCTTATTTTTTCTTAGGGAAATCTGGGAGAAAGGTTGATACTAGGAAGTGTAGGGCAAACCCACTTTCTGTCCTTCACCCTCCAAACCTATCCTGGAGCCTCCCTAAACCATGGATTAAGCAAAGGTTTTGGTTGGCCCCACCCAGGGGACTGTGGCGAGACCCTGCACATTCCCCTCTTGTCCTGGGGTTTCCTCAAGCCCAAGATGCATGGCCAAGCAGGGTCTATGCCAACCCAAGTGCTTGTCTCTCTGGTATCCTTATCTTCAGTCCTGGCCCCAGCCCTCCTTCATCACCTATGTTCCAATAATGAAGCCAGTCTATATACAGAAACCTAAGGATTAATAAGCAAGTATCTTAGTAAAAATCAGCCTTTGGGGTTCATGCTCCAGGATGACGTTTTGAACTAGATCTTTCCAGTACTCACTGTAACCAGCTTCTTGGACAGGCACCAAAACAAGGGCCATGTGACACCCAACTCTGTTATGGAAGGCTCTGGCGGGTTTTTAGGAAGAATACCCCAAATTGTCAAATTCATGATCAGATAATGCAGCACTCAATGTTTGGTCTTCCTAACATTGCTTTCAATCTGGTTTTGACAAATCTGCTTAGAATCCTAAGTACTGGAGTAGAAACGGACCTTTGAGAACACCTAATTTATTTTATTTTTTTTATTCTCCCGTTCATTATTTATTAGGTAATAGACACAGACTGAATGGCTACAAATTGTATGACTTTATATGGCACACTTCATTAACTGGCCACACAACACGTGAAATACACATTCTTCAAATCAGAGTGTCTCTAAGTATTCACAGAAAAGTCACCCAATGTATACAAGCATACATCTGAATACCATCCAGACCTGCTTCACCAGGGCAGTAACGGGCTTGAAGCCCTGATTCCAACACCGGCTAGCTATGTTATGCTGATCGTTGATCTCTATGGTCTCAGTTTCATCCACTGTAGAATGGAAATGATAATATTTTTTGCATCACCCATTCCACAAATTTCGTGAGGAAATAATTTTGTAAGTTTTGATGAATTGTGAATGATTATTTTACCAAATGATTATTTTTCAAATTGAGATTTTATATTTATAAAAGTATGAAATAGTTTATCTTTTAAAAAAAATTTCCTAACTTACCCTGAAATCTTTGAAATGTAACTAAGTGATAAAATAATAGAGTGAATAAATGGAGTAAATAAATAACAAAAAGGGAGAAACTTTCATGTTTTCTACTTTAAATACATTTTCAACTTATTTGCCCTTCAGAAACTTGACATTAAGACTCAAAATTAATTTGCACTTTGTTAATTTAGGAGCAACAAATTTTATGCTCCATTTCTTGAATTCTGGAGAACATCTAATTTAAATGAAATCCAAGGAGGTTAAAGTGATTTGTCTCACACAGGGGTGGGAAACATGTGGCCTTCTAGGCCCTTAGGTACAGCCTTTGATGAGTCCAAGTTTTACAGGACAAATCCTTTTATGAAGGGGATATTTTCTGTGAAGTCTGGATTCAGTCAGAGGGCCAGCCATACCTGAGGGTCTAGAGGGCCACCTGGGGCCTCGAGGTTGCAGGTTTCCCACCCCTGGTCTAAGACCACACAGGTATGAAATAGTAGAGCCAGGATCTAAACCCAGGTCTTTTGGTTCCAAAGCCAAAAAAACCCTACTACGCTGCCTCTCCACTTTGCAAAGGAAGAGACTTGAGTAGCCTAAAGCCCCTTTTGCGTGGTCAATGCAGATTGGTGCTAGACACTGAGAGCGGTCTCTGCCCCTCAATCTCTGGGATCCAAACAGAAGAGGGGGGATCCCCAAGCTCCTGCTCATGTGGCCAAGGGCCACTGGAGGGGTCTGTCTGAGCCCACCTGTCCAGAAACTGGGGGCATCTTCTCATGGGCCAAAGACAGCTAGACCTCGAGGCTGCGCTATGGCTGCACTTCTGGGCAGAAAACTTGTCTTCTGTCCTCTAGGCACACAGATTTACTGAACTGAATTAAGCAATGTGCCTTAGCCTCTAGTGAGAAAGGACCTCAACAATGTTAACTGGTATGGTTTCCAAAGCTCCTTCCTCATAGTTCTGGGAAGCTGGGACTGCAAGTGTCCTTCAGCTTATTTTCAGGTCACACAGCTACTAAGGACTGCAGTGTAGGGGCTGGAACCTGGGTCTCCCGCTTCAGGTGCACGACAGGGGGAGAGTCTCTCTCCAGGCACCTCCTACGGACACCTGAACGGTTCTTAGTCTATTCACCAAAGTCTAAATTTAAAAGACCTCACAAGCACCATCAGTCTCCCTCCTTGTCTCTACCCCGCCCCGACACATCATATACCAAACGGCCCAGACCACCTACTTTTGAAACTCCCACTCTCTGTTGTCCAGCGGGCACACCTGCCTGGTTTTGAGCCAGCGGGAGATGCAGTGGAAGTGGAAGGCGTGCTGAAAAAGGAGGCAAAGCACATTAAGGAGGATGTCCCCCACTCTCTCCATTACAACCTCATGAGCAAAGCAAGGCAGAGACATGGCGAGAGGAATCTGACAAAAGCTAAACCTCTCTCCTCTACATATGGAGAGATTCGTTCTCAGAAACCTCATTACAGAGGATACACATGGAAGACACTGTAGGAAGGGGGCCCCTAGCACGCCCTGACCATCTACAGCGGAGGTGGTGAGCACGCGGCTCTCCCTGCTCTTCAGCCACAGCTAGGCCGATCTCTTCTCTCCCCAAGTCTGCCCACGGACCCCAGCTTTCATGGCTTTTTCCTCAGGACTGTCCGTGAGGACCAGGGCTAAGGAGACCAGACCTCCCTCCACTGCCCTCACAATGGCAAAGGTTGGCTTCTGTCAGCATGGAGCAGTGCAGATTCACTGAGAGGAAGACATATGAAGAGCAGTCTATGGTTGGCACAGTTAAGCATCTTCCTCCTTTGTGACATGGACATGGAATTGCGGTGAAGGGACTGAGAGAGCAGTCAGGAGGTAAAGGGAAGGAGCAGAGAGTGAGGCTCCCTGGGAGCCTGGAGGGAGATAGCAGAAGACCAGGATCGGTACTGCAGGTCAGTAGTCCTGGGGCCTCCCACCCCCACACAACTGGTTATAGAGAATAACCTGTATGTAGCAGTGAGTGCTGGCTGCCTCCAACTCAGGACATGGGGCTGGATAAGAAAAGCTACCACCCAAGCGGGTTTGCAAGCAAGCTTATTTTATAGCTTCTACCACAGCCTTGAATTTAGGGAAGGCAGCAGGCCTTCAAAAGCAAGGAGCATCTTGGGAAGAAGCAGCAGAGGACCTCATTTTGGGAGGAGGGGGAAAGAATTTTGTTAACTATCACAGTCACATTCAGGAGTAGTAAATAAAGGCTGGAACCACTACATGGTAGGCATGCTGGAGGAAGAGTATTGTGCCACATGGAAAGCCTGGCAGGAGCTGGGCCTGGGAACAGTCACAAGAGCTCACTGGGAAAGAGTGACAGGACACTGGGCCCTATTCTCCACCAGTGAGTGCTGGTCGTGGGCTTTTATAAGGACAAGTTAAGCCATCCTCCTTGACCTTTAGCCCCTGAATATGGGTCTGTGCCCCAGTGGGGTTGCCCTGGCCCATACTAGCACCTCTTCCACCCTGCCCCAGCTGGCCATGGCAAGGTTGCCTGGCACAGACCTGGCAGCAGGATAACTTAGTTCTTCCTGACCTCCATCTTCCTCCTATCAGAGCAGCTAAATTGCCTAGGGGTGAGACAGTCACCACACAGAAGTGCTTCCCTGTAACCTTGGTCTGAGAAGAGATTCCAGGGGAGCAGGAGCTCAGAGCCTATGCAGAGAGCAGAGGCCAGGGTCCTCTGCTGGATCCTAATTGTCTGGAGGTAGCTGGACAATGGATTGGGGAAAATACTCAAAGGGATTAGGCGAAGAGTCAGAGCTGGAAGGAAGCTTAGGTCCAGAGAGGCTGTGATCTATCCAAGGTCCCACAAGTACCAAGCAGATTTCTCGTGGTGATGGGGGAGGAAGCGGGGGTCAGAGGAGACTTCTCCAACCCAAAGGGGAGCTTCTGGCCATCTCCAGGAAGCTCAGACTTCTATGAGAGACTCGTGGTCTCAGGCCACATAGTGGGAACATGAGGAGCACAAGGAAGGCACATTTAGATGACTTGACATCACTATATGATCATGACCATGAAGCCATGATTAGAGACTAGAATTTCCTTGTCCCAGAGCATGCTCCTCTGCCCCAGGGAGCAGCATGCACATAGGCCAACAATGTGGCCTTGGACACCTCCCCAGGAATGGCCACCAGAGTCAGCCAAGGGCATCAGCAAAAGAGCAAAGTAGGTTTGGCATCCGTGTCTATTGGGTTAACACTGATTCAGCCCTTGAATTTATGCACCAATCTGGCTCAAAATTGCTCTGCAAAGATTTATCTGGTACCATCAAGACTAGCAAAATGAACTCCCCTCCAGATAGAAAGGTGATAGACAAAATATGCCCAATGAGACATACATTTTTGGCCATGGCCAATAGGGGAATTTTCTTTGGCCTGAGTACGCACATTTGGTACAAGGGTTTTCTTTATCTTTCCTTTTTCCCTTGTAGGGAAGGAACAAGTGAGGGGGAGAAAAAAAAAAAACCCCAAACCCAAAAGACCAGTGAAGCAAATGTTCCAGAGGTTTGAAGGCCATTTCCAGGGAAGAGTTCCTTAAGCATTCTAAATGGTACTAGAATAAATGTGTGGCCCACTGAAAGGACTCTCTAAAGCATATTCGTTAAAAAGTCAGCCTTGCTACCGCCTTGTGCCCAGGAGTAGGTCTGCTTTATCAGCTCTGTGTTGGCCTTGACATTCCTTTGTGAAGAGGATAGCATGAGCAAGGAAGGGGCCAGGAAGAGTGCTATTTACAGCAGTGCTATATAATGGCACCTTGCAAATAGTTACCAGCCCACAGAAGCAATAAGTAAAGCCAAGTGAACAATTTTTAAAACCCTTACAAATCCCGTACCCCTTTGGAGCTCAGTGTGGGAATGTTTTCTATTTAAATGCAAACCTGACAGAATAGACAAGGGAGTAATATGTCTACTGGTACGTAAAGATGTTTCTCTTACATTGCAGACTCCCCATGCGACAGTACATTCTTCAGAGGTGGCTGATGCCTGGTTGGCTTGACATTCTATACCTGTGGGAACAAGATTAGACAATCTCAGGAGTGGGAACCCTTTTACCTATCTGTGACAGCAAATGTCTATGCACTGTGACAACTACTGCAAGGGAGTGTGTGGAAATGGGGGAGCAAAGCTAAGGAAAATTGGCATGTGGACAGAGTAGGTGGAAATCACGTTATTCAGGTTTGAAACCTTGCAATCTTCTTTCCCTCTTCCTTCTACTCTTCTGAGCATCATTTTACCTCTAGTCCTGACCCTTCTCCAATGCATCCTCTGCATCACCACCTGTATCACCTACTCTCATAATTCTCCTGCTCCAACATCTCTAATGGGTTCCTACTTCACAGAGCCCAAATTTCTGGCATTTAGTGTCCTCCCCATCTGGCTCTAACTTACATTTCTTTCCATCACACTCCTGACCTAACATTTGATGATTCGGTCATACCAGACTGACAACTCAAGTCCCTCTTGACCTATCTTTGTTTCCTCTACACCCAGCATGGATTGTCTCCCCTCCCTGACCCTGCTGACATCCTTCTCTCCCTTCAGCGCCCAAGCACAGAAATCTCAGACTTGAGACCCCTTCACTGATTCCAAGCTGTACTGAGCAGAGATCCCTTCTGCAAGCTGCTTGAGCCCCACCTTGCTAGATCAGTAGAGTTGTCTAACCCTCCCCAGTTCCCCAGATTTCTTGCAGCATCTTGTGAATTTCTTTGGCCTTCTCCTGTTCTAATTTGTATTTGAGCTATTGGGGTATATTTCCTTCGGCCCATGAGAGGATAAATTTCTTGAGGTCAGGGTCTGAGTATTATCCCTTTCTTTGAACATGGCTTTACATAGAAGTATTTGATGTTTGTAGAATTCAACTGTCTTACACGTAAATTTGGCAGTGACCTGTCCTTTAAAAACACAGAACTACAGGAAAAATTATAATTGTGTGCTGACTGGAAAGGTGGGTCCGAGAGCCCAGGCAGCCACACTACTGAACGAAGACAAGAGGTCTCCAGAAGTTCTTTGAGGGCTCTGCTTAACAGAGGGCCCCCACCTAAAGAAGCACTTCACTTTCCCTCTCTTGGACCCCCTTGTTGATTTCCAAGGGCTCACCCAAATGAACGTCTAAAGCTACTGCTTGTCTAGGGACAGCAAATGACCACACAGCTTCTCAAGGACTAAAGAGGAGGATAAAAATCTAGCCAAAGGAGAGAAGTCGTGACTAGGGTAAGAATTTCAGAGCCCAAGAGTGAGGATCAGGACATCACTGGCTTTTCTTCAAAGGTGCTGAGCTTTCTAGTTTGGCTAGGATCTAGTACAATGTTTAATACAGAAAAGCTGGGAGGAAGCAGACCCTGTCCTCTGTTAGTTCCCCTCCCCTCCCCCAATCACTTTAATAAGTCATTACATTTCATGTCTGCCAAGTTGTCTTGGTGTGATTTCAGGGGCTCCCTGCCTTTCTCCCCCATACTTCAACTCTCCCCCTTTTTTTCTGATTCAAGGCCTGACATTCCTTTAAGGAAAAGGCCCTTCATTTCACAACTCATGAGTCTACTGAATTCAGCCAATATTTGCCAACTGCACATACTGCGCTAGCTAATGAGCTAGTGTTGGAGAAAAAGTCCAAAGCCAAACAGTCCCTGCTCTCAAGGACCTTACATTTTACTAGGTGATACCACACAAGTAAAGAAATATAATAGGTAGGAAATAAAGGGATTTTGGGTTTTGGACATGCGGATCAGGTTGAGAGCTTGAGGAAAAGCTGGGGAAAATGGGGAGGAATCCGGGAAGGGCTCCAGAGAGGGCATCTCTCAACTAAGCTTTGGAGGCAAGATAAGGACTTGGAAAGGGAGATGAGAGTGATAGAGAGAAGATAGAAAATGGCTGATTAGAGTACAAGCCAGCAGGATACAGGGAAGTATATTCAATGAAGTCAGTCAACAAGTATTTAACAAGGACTAGGAGAATCAAGGTGCAGTGGTGAGCAAATGAGAAGAGATCCTCTTTTTATTTTACTAAACAGGAAAGGATGGCTATCAAGACAGCAGTGGGAGCTGAGGAGAGGTCACCAAGGAAGTGGAAATATGGCACAAAGAGGTGGGGGGCAAAAAGGAGATGAGAACTTTGGTTCCCATGGGCCCAATTTAATTTAAATTGGAAGGGGACAATGGAAGCTTTGTAAAGTCTGTATTGAGTTATCTGGCTCTCAGTACAGTAAAGGCAGATGGTTCTACCTGACATGAATTCGCCTCTCAAGTTCAGGGCACAGAAAGTGTTCACTGATTTCAGGCAGAGACTAATTACTACCAACAGAACAAGAAGTTGAGCTGAACCTTCTGTAAGGCCCTTCTTCTGAGAAAACGTTCACAGTGATTGGCAGGTTTGAAAAACATAACCTCAAGTGTATTGGGCATTCTCAAAAGGTATTGTCAGGTACATTACATACTTAGAACCCATGGCAGTCATGGCGGGTTGACATCCCAGTGCTAGCAACCTTTGGTCCTAGCCCATCTGCACTAATACTGGCCTCCTATGTTTGGCAGGGTACATGTTCATTCAAGAAGGGAGAGGCTTCTGATGAAGCTATTAAAAAAGTGAACAGAGAAGAGGATGGCTTGGTCAAACTAGAATCCAATTGCTTTTGAAAAAGGAGGGCAATCTTGACAGCTCAAATGCTTTTTAAGAACCTCAGATGATCAAAGATTGGCATGTAAGTTCTTCTTAGAAGCCATTATTATATAACTTCTACACAGCATCAAAAATGACAATGAATATATAATATGTTCATGAGAATCTCGGAGAGGCAGCATCCCTAAGGCCTTTCACTCAAAAAGGTCTAAGATAAAACTCATGAGGAAAGAGAGCAAACATGGACTTAAGTCTCTCCATGACACAGTAAGGCTGGTTCTCTAACAGCAACTAACACTAATTTTTACAATACATGGTTATTTGAGGGAATAACAGAAAATGTGCATAAAATTTTAAACAGCAACCTTTCCAATCCTCTTACTTCTGGGCAAGAACCAATGAAAAACCATCAAGGTACAGACATTGGCATGGCTGTAATCAAAGACCACACCCATACATATTTAAGGCTGTCCATATGTTCTTGTGTGATTGGCATCTTTCAAATAGTAACACAACACACACGCAGAATATTTATGTATGTACTCGCAATTTCTTGGAAGCTGTGGATTTGCCTACATGTGAAAGAGAAACACTGTCCATTTCCTTTCTCCCTTTAAAAAAGCCTCAGACCCACAAAGAAACAAAAAGGTGCTACCTAAAAGAAAGCCAGCCTACCCAACCCCCAATCAATACACTACAAAACTGTAAGAGCCAGGATTGCTTCCCACCAGCAACTAATGAGTTTTATTTTTTAATTTAGAAAATGTAGCTATGATTACAGACTGTTCCCTGGGGCTGATAATTTAATCATGAAAATATATCACAGTTCCCTGAAGCTATTTCAGAAATAAAGAACTAAATTTGGGTGTTTGTCGGTTTCTTGGCCTAATTGCTGATTACAAAACAAAGCATTTCTGCACATTAACTCCTGGAGATGGGCTTTTTAAAGTGTTCCTAGTTGATTTCCTTGTCCTTATCACTAAAAGGATAGCCATTCCATAGCATGTGTTGAGCAGCCACTGTGTCCCATGTGGCATATAAAGATGTAAATAAAATTCCCTCTGAGCTATTGGGTTGGGAATCTGAAGTTCCTGGTGATTCTCCATCATGATGGAGATACAGAAAAGTGTTTTCCCTTAGTCTTCTGACCTTCCCTGCAACCTGTACCCAACAAACAATGGCCCTAAAGGAGCATTTCATGACTATTTTTCTTTTCACTATTTCTTTCTGCCTTTTTGTGCATGGGCAGAAGAGTCACAGATTATAGAGAGAGTCAACAGCATCTCTCTTTCTACTGTTCACTGGGAAGTGTGGCCTTTCCCTACTTCTTTGTGAATGGATTTATTTTCAGTTAGCCCTACCTCCAAGTCAACAGTAAAAATCCCTGAAAAAGGTGCATAGCCTAGATGCAGCACTCTTCCCTTGAAATCACTGTGAAGAAAAGGGGTCCAACTTGGCCTGCCAGGAGCCCTGCCACCTTCTCCTTTTGATCCCCTCCCCCAATGACTTACAAAGGTCCATAATGTGGTTCCTGCAGATGGCACAGTTGTCAACCACAATATCCCAGGCCCAGAGGGCCACTGCATTCCACTGCAAAGAGAAAAAAGGGGAGAACAATGCACACTTACTGCACAATTCTCATAAGCAAAACATCCATCTTGCTGTACCAAACTGCAGCTATCACTTCTTCGGCCAAATGGATCATGAAGTCTGAGGAGTCTATGTGACAAAAGTTACCCTTGTTTAAATCAAAGGGGTCCATTTGGACACGACCACCCCCTGCCAACTCTCCAAAAGGCTGAAACAGGCCCAGCCACAACTGCGAGGACGGCTGTGGCTCACCAAAGGGGTAATCCTGGGACAAAATCCCAGGATAAGGGGGTTTGGGAACTGCCCAGGTCATCGCTTCTAAATCTTCTAAGTCCCAAGTGATGAACGGCTCACAAGCGGGTGCAAGCAATGCTAGTTAGCCCAGCCGCCGCTTCCTACCTGGGTAGGGCCTCTAACTTCTCCCACCCAGGGGGGCGAGGGGACCCCAATACTGCTCCTCAATGTGACTGCGGCACCAGCTGCACCTCCCAAGCGCCCCTTATTCTTGATATCTTCATTTACTGCACTTTATGAAGGGCCCCCAAAGGCTCTAAGATTTATAACTGCAAGGAGGTGTTTGCAAACCCGTCATTTCTCTCCCCCCCCCCCCCATTCGTTTAGGAGGAAATGACAGAAGGTCCACTGGGACAGCCGCCCTCTTCTCCACGTCCCCCCATTTTAACGTCAGGGGGCTGGGGCTCGAGTTCTTAGGGGGAAGCCTAAGGGGCTCCGGATGTGACCGGAACAAGGGGCCTGGGAGGAGCCGCGGGACAAAGCCAAGGTGCGGCTTGCGGAGGGGGGGAGCCTGGCTGTCCCCTGGCCCCGGGGAGGGAGCAGAGGAGCGGGTGGGGCAGCCCCCCGAGGCATCACGAGACCCCAGGCTAGGCTCGGGAGGCGAGGCGGGGCTGGCCTGGGCGGTGCAGGTCCGGCCCCACCCCCGCCCCTCCCGGTCGCGCCGCCGCCGCCTCCCCCAATGACAGCTCAAGCTCCCGGCTTCGGTGCAGGAGCCGCAGCCCGCCGGCCTCTCAACAACGGCCGCGCCCATTGGTCCGTCCCGCTTCCTCGCCGGGCAGCCTCGCTGGCGCCCATTGGGCCGCGGCCCCATCCATCCCTGCCGAAATCCCGCCCACTTCCGTCCTCCTGTGGAGAACCGGGTACCCCAGCAACGCCGGGGAACGGAGGCCTCCCAGCCCAGCCGTCCCCCGCTCGGTCCTGCAAGCGGACCCGCGCCCCGCCGGCCCCTCTGAGGGAGGCGCCGGGCAGGTCCGACCTTTTTCACTTCAAAGCGCTTCTTGCCGGCGCCGCTGTTGGTGCCACTGGGGGTATCCACATCCATCGCCGCCGCCATTTTGGAAAGCGAGTGCCCGTCGCGCGCTCACTGCGCCTGCGCGGCGGCGCACACCTCCCCCTCCCGCCTCCGTTCTTCTCCCTCTTCAGCCCCGCCCCCCCGACGTAGGGAGGCTCCGGGCGTGGCTTCTTGCCCCGCCCCTTAAAGGCGCTGGTCGGGCTTCTTCACCCCCCCTCCCCCGTCTCCCCAGGTTGTCACTGGGGTTGCTCAACCCCCAGAGGGGGCGGGGCCGGACAGGGAGGGGCTGAGTAAGCCCAGCTGAAACTGAAAAGGACCCCCTCTCTCCCGCCCCCCCACCCCCTTACGCTGAGCCCTAGGAGGCTCCGGGCCCCCCCATACACAGCCCTTCATCCCCTGGAGCCACAGCCCGTGAGGCTGGGGGGGGACATCCCAGCCCGTGCCCACCCCCTCGTCAGCCCCCACCCCCACCCACTCGCCCCGGCCCGAGTACGCACTTACAGACACGTACCCACGCACGTGCACACGTAAGGCACCTCCACCTACGCAGTGCCTCTCCCCACCCCCAGCGAGATTTGAGGGCCCCTCTGGGCCCCCGAAACTCCAGTGGTCCCCTTACACCCCCCAAATCCCCATTCTCGAAGATCGTGTCTTCTTCCTGGTCCCTGATGAGAGGAGACCTCACTCAACTCCTCCCAAAGAACCCTCACGACTCCTCTCGGGGGCCCCCAATCTCCGGTTTCCCTCATCACCCCCATATACGCCCTTCCCCTAGGATCACGTCTCCATCCTGGATCCCCGCTGTACCCCTAAAGGACTCTCCCGTCCCCTCTCTGATCCCCAAGTCCTCCAGCAGTCCCCTGCTACTGCCCCCCAATATATCCAAGATCATACCTCCTTTCTTGAGACCCCACTACCCTTCCCGAAGCTTCCCCCACTGTCTCACAACCCTCAAGGGTCTTCTCGGGGTCGTTGATCTCCTCACGGTTTCCTGTAGATCCTCCCCCCCCAACTCTACAAAGCCGTCATATGTTTTGGGGGTCCCCACATTTCAACGATTTCTCCTTTTTATCTTCCACAAGAACCTACAGCGTTGCCCGTCACCCCCAGTCTTCCGGGACAAAACCCCATTCCTTCACAACTGGCCTTTCCTCTTCCTCTAGCTTTCATAGGCTTTTTCATTTAGCGCTAGAAGCTATGGGCCCCGTACAACTTGCTGCTTCAGAGCCCCCCTCCCTCCTATCCCTCTCTATGGGTGTCTTTCAAGCAAAGGCTGTGCAGGAAGGGGCCCTTTGGAGAGGAGAGCATCTCTGTTCACTGTCTAGCTGGCACTGAAGTTCCTTCCAACCCAGAAACTGATTCTTTTAAATCTGAGGCTTTAAATATGTGACACCTTGATGAGACTCTATCTGACCCACCACCCTCATTACTTTTACAGAGGAAATTGAGACCCAGAGAAGGAAAGGTAGCAGAATTAGGATCAGCCGCCCGTTTTCTAATTCCAAATTCAGCCTTTCCCCTAGCTCATTCTCTCCCTAGCTCTGGAAATGCTGCTTTGGGTTAAGTCACCACCTTTCCTCACCTGCCAGGTGAAAGAACTGTGCAGTGTTAAAGTGGGTAGGTGCTCTGGGATGCTATGATGACCCAAGACAACCTCCTCCCAGCAAGCTTGGAAGGCTCGAGACCAAAAGAAAGCCAGGTCCCTGTTGCTGGACGCCTGTTTTTCAGACATTCAGAGATTTGGTGTTGAGATCTAGTACATACTCTCCTACACTAAACAGAGCAGGGCTTTTCCAACCTCTTCTTAAAAAAATCAGAGATAGGTAGGTACACAGGTCTAAAGGTAAGTAGATACAGATAGGTAGATACAGATGGTGCATATTATAGATGGAGCATATTAAGTGTTTGCTGTGTGCCAGGAACCATGCTAAGCTGTGAGCTGACTGCAGACAAGTGTGCACCATACTTTATTCCTTCCCAAAATGCCATTGGACATGAGATGTGATAGTTTCCTTCCTTAAAAATTTTCATAAGGTATATTAGTATATTAGTATATATTTTATAAGGTATATATAAGGTAGCTCTTGATAGGTTTCCATGCTTGGTCATTCCTTATATTCCCAGAGTTTACTTAGCACAAAGCACTTAAATACTTTATTCTTTCCTCCGCATTCTGTGGGAGCCACATTAACCAGCTAACCTACAATCACTGTATTTCTTATTGTCTTGCCCATCCAGGCCATTTCTAAGTGTTTTTCAGCTTTCACCTTGACCAGACTCCTCAACTCTTAAGTTTGAACCCTGATGATAAACTTGTGACTCAGAGGCCTTCTCTTGGTCAAGCCCCTTCATTTTACAGATGAGAAAACCAGGTTCCAGGGAGTTCAAAAGCAGGGTTTTGAACCCAGGGCCTCAGAGGCACAAGATTCATTAGACTCACTCTCCAGTGAGAGGCTTTCATCGATCGAAATCTGCTCCCAAGAAAATGGGACAGCAGCGGACTGTGACCAAGAGAGGCCTTGCAGCGGCTACTCCCTGAGAGACTACTGCCTATGCTCCATTTCCTTGTCTTACTCATTGCTCTGGTGCCAGCATTGGACAAAAACAGAGCTGTCATGGGGCGAGCCCAGCCTTGCAGAGATACTGAGCCTGTAATACATGGTCTGTGCTGATCCAATGAGCTTTTGTTGGTCCAAGTTTTAAGATGATAATTATTCCTTTTCCAAGTGGGGGCTAAAATCACAGCCTCAAAGGCTTATTTCTTATTTCCTCTTAGGATGAACTAAAAGTCAAAGGCTAGGATGAGGGAAGGTGAAGGTCTCCCTGTGTTCTGCCCTGGTCAGGCCATACCAGGACCATCTTGTTCAGCAGGAAGGTAGGCTGGGAATGGGGCCACCTTTTAGGACGGGTGAAGAAAGTACCCAGGCTGAACCATTTGAGCATCACTGAAGGAACTGGCCATGTTTACTCTGGAGAAGATAAAGACTCCTTGTCTCCAAGTGTCTGAAGGGCTGATTTAGGGAAGAAGGATTAAGTTTGTTCTGTTTGGCCCCAGAGTGCACAGACCCTGGGGAATTGTTACAAGAGGCAGATTCTGGCTCTGCATCAAGGGAAACTGATGAGAGTGTAGCAAAAGTAGAGGGGGCTGCTTTGGGGGGTAATGGGCTCTTCTTGGGAGGTCTTCAAAGGCTGGATGGGGCCACATGTTGAATGGGACTTTTGTGGATGTGATTCATTCAGAGGTTAGCAGACTAGATAGTTCTTTCTACTCCATCATGACAGTTTCCTTTGGGGGAGTGGAAGCAAAAGAGCAGTGGGATTTCCTATTATCAAGGAATGTTGGGATGGAAGGAACCTGGCAATCCCTTTGTCCGGTGCCCTCATTTCAAAAGGGAGCATGTAGGGCCCTCAAGAAGTGAACTGCTCAAGGTCACACATGCTAGGGAATAAGAGTCCAGCTTAAGATCCAGGTCTGAAGCCTAGGGAACTTCTCACTCTCTACCTTCCTTCTGGAAACCCCTCTGGGGTTGACTGGAAATAGCCGCACCTGACAATTTCATAATTTCCGTGATTTAAGTCATGTTTTTTTCTAAGAATGGAGGTTGGGAAGCCACTCGATAGAGGAAGGCTCTGCATTTCCTTTTTCTTTCCTGTATATCCATGTACATTACTTGACATCCACCATCAAGCACACTGCCTTGCGCACTGAGATTTGCCTGGTCACAAAATGCAAGTCAAGAAGTGGGACCAGAACCCTTGCCTAGTCACAAAGTGCAAGTCAAGAAGTGGGACCAGAACCCAGATCTCTCCCAGATTCAAAGCTTGGCTTTCTATCTATCATGGCCTCTCACTTGTCATGTTGGCTTAGAGATCTTGCCTTTGTCTCCAAAGGATTTTCCCTGGAAAGTTTATGACACATGCTCTGTGTTCTAGTCAAATGGGAATCCTTGTCCACCCACCTGCTTCCATGCATTTGCTAACCCTTCTCTCAGGTCTGGAAAGGACTATAGCCCTCTATTTTGATGGCCTTTCTCCCTCCTTCAGTGCCTAAGTCAGAAGTCACCTCATTCAGGAACCTTCTCTGACCCCATTCTACCAAGAAAAATGATCTTCCCTGTGGCCAGTTTTTCACAGATTAGGGCAGGCCTTGAGGCCACATGTGGCCCTCTAGGTCCTCAAGTATGACCCTTTGACTGAATCCAAACTTCATGGAACAAATCCCCTTAATAAAAAAGGATGTTTTGTAAAACTTGGACTCAACTTGGGCTGCACCCAAGGACCTAGATGTTTGCTCATTGGATCCTTGAACTAATGAGTGCTTTGTGAAAGAGGAATTACACCTTTAATCCCAGAAGAAACCTTTGGCTTCTAAAACATGACACTGAGGCCAGAAGCAATGTACAGTATATCACAGTTTAATTTTTAAACACTGGTAACAATTTTTTCCCTTGTTGGGAAATACCTGATATCTTGGTGGGCATGTCTTTACCAAGTAACAGCATTTTATCCAAACAATATTCATAGCATGTAGAGCAAGTTCACCAAACTGTCAGAATGCTGACTGAGATCAGCTACCCCATGAGGAGACCATTCCCCACCATGAATCTGCCATGATTTCCCCATGGGTGCAGGAAGCAGAGGACAAATGAGAAACACCCAGCTGTCCGCGAACTTGGGAAGGGCCTTGGAATAAGAGAAGAGACAGTCTTCCCCCAAGGGAGCCATGAGGTATTTTGTGATCCAACCTTTCTCTCCTGTTCCAGTTAAGGATGGGCCTAGCACAGCATCTGAGCAAACTCATCACTTAAAGGGACACCACCCCCAAGACAAAGGTTTTGTCAGTCCCAGTCCGATTTTAACACTGTTTAACTAAATCAAAAAGCTCCCCAAATCTCAGACCGCCTTCCCACCTCCTCAAAACCAACAGCTGATTTCCTTTGTTATTGCTGGACCTTCTTTCTGCCACAAAGCAGAGGAGCTTTCTGTAGTTAGAGCTGAGGAGGCCCTAACTCCCTGAGGGACTCATACATCTTAAAAATGACCCTTGCTCTCAGTGAGGAGAGGAGGCTTTGTGAGACAACACTTTCTAGAATGAATTCCAACACTGCTTCTTTGAGATCAGACACATTATAAAGGATACCCACCTAATGGTGATACTTCAGCAGTGGGGCTGCTTTCTCCTCTCTTCACCTAAAAACCAAGGAGGAAAAACCCAGATTCTTTCTTGATATAAACAAATATAAGTAGAAATGGCCTCCTTGAAATAACAACTTCACTGTGTTGATGTAGTTTTCCTCAGTTTCCTCAACCCTCACTCAGGAAAAAAAAAGAGTAAAAGTATATTTGTTTCTTCCCTGTCACTGCTTAATCGAGTTTTCACTTGGGGGTATGTGTGGATATTGAAAGGATCGAATACTTTTTTGGCTGGAAGATTTATCTTTATGGGATGCACCCAGGCTGTACCCTGGGTAGAACAACAGTCTGCTCTCCAATCCCCAAAGGTAGCAAAGCCAGATACCTCATAGAACAGTCTTCGAGGTGACTGTGCTTGGGACTTTGACCTTGAGAGCACCAGTTGTTCAGTTCAAGTATCCAGGAGGATCTGGTGGGGATGCTGGGAAAGACTGAACAATGGCCAGAGCATCACTCCACCCCAATTCTGCTAGAAGGCACACTTAGAGCTCTAGGGCCCAGAACCAAGAACCCAGTGACTTGAAAGTTTCTTTGTGAGGGAAGGAGAAGTATCAAAGCTAGCAAGTGTTCTGGCCAAGACTGGCTGGTTTCTTAGCTAGAAAGTTGAAGACTTGTTACTCTGTGTTCTTTCACAAGGAATGCTATGTAGAAAGAAAAAGCAATCTTTTATTCAAGGACCCCGAGTAAAAAAGAAGCCCTTCTGCCTTGCTTGTCTCATCTTCTCCATTTAAAGTGGAGAATGCCAAGCCCAATTTGGGGCCCAGGCAAGGGAGTGAGGGAGGGAGAGTGAGTGTGTGTGTGTGTGCGAGAGAGGGAGAGTGTGTGAGTGTGTGTGTGAGAAAGAGTGTGTGTGTGTGTGTGTGTGTGTGTGTGTGTGTGTGAGAGAGAGAGAGAGAGAGAGAGAGAGAGAGAGAGAGAGAGAGAGAGAGAGAGAGAGAGAGGGAGAGAGAAAGTATATGTGTGTGTTTGCATGCATGCTCAGGGTCAGGGCTGTAAAGGGACATCTTGGCTCTCCAGGCCTCCTGGTGGACACCTGCCCCAGCTGTCCAACCACCATGGGCCCCATCTTGGAGAGGATGGGGGGAAGGGCAGCCCGGATATAATTTGTAACACTTTGCCTCTGTAACATTATCCTTGCCTCCCAATGGAGCGCCTGCCCGTCTGCCTGCCCTTGGCTTCCTCCGTATCTCTCTCTAGTCTTCCTATCAGATAGGCACCCTTCCAGGAATCAACAAAGGGTGTCACTTCTCAAGCTTGTTGCCCTGACGTGTTTATTAAACAATCCACAGCCCTTTTACTGGCACTTTGTGAAGCTGAGGCTTTGATTTTTGCACTGACTCTTAACCCTTTCCTAATATTTCTTCCCTTGCCGGGCCCCAGCACCAAGGCCAGAGCTGGGTGTGCCCAGAGTGGAGCCAAGACAGCTGAAGGCTCATCAGAGGCTTTACCAGCATTAGCACTGCCCTTAGCAAATGGTGGGAGAGACAGCAAGTCTCCCCTGCTCAGACTACACTGCTGCCTCAGGGAGGAGGCAGGTGATGTCACTGTGATAACTGGCCAGAGAAGAGAGAGGACCTGACCAAGTAATGGGAACCACTCAGGAAGGGTTAACCATAGGAACATGTGAAAAGGTGAGAAAAAATGCGACTTTTCAGGGTCTGTGCAGAACTAAGCACTTTTCCTGTCCCCTAAGCCACAAGAGCAAACAGAATGGACTCCAAGCCTTCACATGTACTGAGGTTGTAGCCTCATCAGCCAGAGTCAACCAAAGTCCTGGACATAAAGCAGTCAGTGAAGACTTTTGGTTGTGGGCAACAATAGGCATAAGGCCCCATTCACCCAACTGAAGACCCATGGGAGAGCAGAAGAAGCCAAGAGCTTTCTGCCTGATTTCCAGGTCAATGACTGGTGGTCTTTAGGCCAGGTTCAAGAGGTAAACCCTGAAAAAACACATTATATGGAAGTCTTAAGGATTCCCTGGAAGCAGGAACACAGAGGGCTTAACTGGGAGGACAGGAGATGGGCATCTTTTTTCTGCCTTTGACAATGAATGATTTACTGATTAGAGACAAGGGGAGATGGTTACCTCACCTTCCCTTTACCTTTAAACCCTGTGCTGGCCTAAGTCACTACTGGTATGTAGACAGTTCCTCCTCTTTCCAGAGCTGTGTTTATAGCTGAATAATTCCCTCTTCAGGCTTCCCAAGTATAAAAGGAAAATGTCCGCATAAAGACTCCCCCTAACTTCCAAATAAGGAAGTATATAACTATATATATGTATATACACACACATATGCACATATACATATACATGCACATATACTCAAGAATGTGCATTTGCACATCCATAGAGGATCCTTGAGGTGTGTGTGTACTGATACAGGTGGATAGGTATGCCCAGGCTTCAGGTCAAAAGCCCCGGTCACAGATCTGCTCAACATGGTGCATCTCTTTAGGGCAATCTGCAGACAGAATGAGTGGCAAGTCCTCGGTCACCACCACATCATCCTCAATGCGCACACCAAGGCCTCGGAATCTCTCAGAGGCATCACAGTCATCTTCAGGAACATAGATGCCTGGGAACAGAAGAAAGGGGAAGGACAAGGTGACCACCCAGGAGAAGAGAAGACAGGACAGGACAGCTTTTCAAAGTGTCTTTAGGGGTGGAGCCAAGATGGCGGCGTAAGAGCAGCAACATATTGCAGCTCTCATATAGCTACCCCAAAATACCCATAAAATATGACTCTAAACTAATTCTAGAACTCCAAAATGCACAAATATACTTTCCACTAAAGTCGGCTACGAAGAACCTTATCAGCACTGCAAACCGAAACCAGCCTAGCCTGAAACCAAGGCTGTGCCCCGGAGGCGGCTGGAAGAGAGGAGCTGAGCCCCGGCTGGAGCTTCTGGTGAGCAGATTGGCGGCAGCTGCGGCAGTATCCAGAATTAGGTCAGTGGGACTTGCGACATCGGGAGAGAAAAGCGGTCTGGCCAACACGCCTCCAGAGCAAAGAGGCTGCAGACCTGGAACTCTTGCACCCACCTCCACACTGCCGCTTCAGAGCTCTCAGCCTGAAGACTGCAGGGGGACCAAGCGATCCCTCAGAGGCCAAGTGCTCTCGCGTTGAGCAACCTGGATCCGGATCACGGTCTTGGGCTTTGGTGTTTTTTTTTTTTTCAGTGAGCCGGAGTGGGGGAGGGACCCAGCAATCTCCTAAGAGCTCCGGCAGCTGGGAAAACCCCAGTGATTTAGGACAGAGCTTTTCCCTCTGGAAGCAGAGCTCCACAGAGATTAAAAAAAAAATCACGGACTGACCAACCATGAATAAGAATAAGCGTAAGAAGCAAAGTAAGAACAGCAACCAAACCCTAGATTCCTTCTTTGGGGAAAAGAAAGATCATGGGAGAGAGAGAGAGGGGGAGAGCACAGCCAAAGCGCCCCCATATGGGGCCTCCAATAAACATGAAGATTGTCTTAAAGCTAGAGATCAGCTGAAGAAGGATTTTGAAAACCAAATGAGAAAAGTGGAAGAAAAATTGGGAAGAAAAATAAGAATGTTGCAAGAAAATCATGAAAAGAGAGTCAACAACCTGACAGAAGAAATTAACACCG